>OX402553.1:40000-1240000 GCA_948098915.1 Lampropteryx suffumata
CTAACCTAACCTAACCTAACCTAACCTAACCTAACCTAACCTAACCTAACCTAACCTAACCTAACCTAACCTAACCTAACCTAACCTAACCTAACCTAACCTAACCTAACCTAACCTAACCTAACCTAACCTAACCTAACCTAACCTAACCTAACCTAACCTAACCTAACCTAACCTAACCTAACCTAACCTAACCTAACCTAACCTAACCTAACCTAACCTAACCTAACCTAACCTAACCTAACCTAACCTAACCTAACCTAACCTAACCTAACCTAACCTAACCTAACCTAACCTAACCTAACCTAACCTAACCTAACCTAACCTAACCTAACCTAACCTAACCTAACCTAACCTAACCTAACCTAACCTAACCTAACCTAACCTAACCTAACCTAACCTAACCTAACCTAACCTAACCTAACCTAACCTAACCTAACCTAACCTAACCTAACCTAACCTAACCTAACCTAACCTAACCTAACCTAACCTAACCTAACCTAACCTAACCTAACCTAACCTAACCTAACCTAACCTAACCTAACCTAACCTAACCTAACCTAACCTAACCTAACCTAACCTAACCTAACCTAACCTAACCTAACCTAACCTAACCTAACCTAACCTAACCTAACCTAACCTAACCTAACCTAACCTAACCTAACCTAACCTAACCTAACCTAACCTAACCTAACCTAACCTAACCTAACCTAACCTAACCTAACCTAACCTAACCTAACCTAACCTAACCTAACCTAACCTAACCTAACCTAACCTAACCTAACCTAACCTAACCTAACCTAACCTAACCTAACCTAACCTAACCTAACCTAACCTAACCTAACCTAACCTAACCTAACCTAACCTAACCTAACCTAACCTAACCTAACCTAACCTAACCTAACCTAACCTAACCTAACCTAACCTAACCTAACCTAACCTAACCTAACCTAACCTAACCTAACCTAACCTAACCTAACCTAACCTAACCTAACCTAACCTAACCTAACCTAACCTAACCTAACCTAACCTAACCTAACCTAACCTAACCTAACCTAACCTAACCTAACCTAACCTAACCTAACCTAACCTAACCTAACCTAACCTAACCTAACCTAACCTAACCTAACCTAACCTAACCTAACCTAACCTAACCTAACCTAACCTAACCTAACCTAACCTAACCTAACCTAACCTAACCTAACCTAACCTAACCTAACCTAACCTAACCTAACCTAACCTAACCTAACCTAACCTAACCTAACCTAACCTAACCTAACCTAACCTAACCTAACCTAACCTAACCTAACCTAACCTAACCTAACCTAACCTAACCTAACCTAACCTAACCTAACCTAACCTAACCTAACCTAACCTAACCTAACCTAACCTAACCTAACCTAACCTAACCTAACCTAACCTAACCTAACCTAACCTAACCTAACCTAACCTAACCTAACCTAACCTAACCTAACCTAACCTAACCTAACCTAACCTAACCTAACCTAACCTAACCTAACCTAACCTAACCTAACCTAACCTAACCTAACCTAACCTAACCTAACCTAACCTAACCTAACCTAACCTAACCTAACCTAACCTAACCTAACCTAACCTAACCTAACCTAACCTAACCTAACCTAACCTAACCTAACCTAACCTAACCTAACCTAACCTAACCTAACCTAACCTAACCTAACCTAACCTAACCTAACCTAACCTAACCTAACCTAACCTAACCTAACCTAACCTAACCTAACCTAACCTAACCTAACCTAACCTAACCTAACCTAACCTAACCTAACCTAACCTAACCTAACCTAACCTAACCTAACCTAACCTAACCTAACCTAACCTAACCTAACCTAACCTAACCTAACCTAACCCCTGGCGCCTCCAAAACCGGCGAGTAAAAGAGCTACCTCGCGCCTCGAAAACCAAAGTTGTGGGATAAAGTGTTCCAAATAACCCGGGTCATATACCAAAAGTTGCGGAGAGAGAAGGCGCACACGCTTGTGAAAACCGCGCCGCTCCTAGTGTTGTGACCGCGGAGTTATTCGCGAAATAGTGGTTTTTGTTGTGTCGTAAAATTTCAAAGTGCTTTTGTGGAAAAACTACAGCGGTGACCCAGTGTTTTTATACCACGGCTAGAAGCGTCCTGCGAAGCCCTTTCAGGCAACACCATCTCCTGAAAATTTCCTCGCAGGACGGCTGGGTTATCGCCAAAAAAACAACATTCACGTGGTCACAAGGTCACTGAACCAGTGACCTTTTGGCATATCTGACCACGCCACCTTGAAGAGGACACTGAGAAGACCAGGGAGGCACCTTTGGCGGATTCCTAAGATAAGTCTAGGTTAAGTTGTAGGTATTTTAGTTTTTTGCGGTTGTAGTCTAGTTTGTTATTCATTTTAAAATAGATTAGCAGTGACGACCTAGGTCAAAATTTTGTGGTTAGGTCGTGCACATTTAGGACTATAGGATTATATAAATTTCAGATTTTTGTCGCATCAGCGCGCGAAAATATTTTAGTTTAAAGCAGTTTACCAACCGCAAAAAGCTAAAATTTTTTAGGACGTGTAACTTTAAAGGGGTCAAGTTTAGGCTATTTGGAACCACACCATTAGCCTTGTAATAGTTTCTACTAGCCGTAAGAAACAAAAAATAATTATATAGGACAAAAATCTATTTTTAGATCCAAGCTACCTACCTCTACCTACCTCTCGCAGCCTATATTTCGTAAACGGTAGGGGTTAGGCCTGTTTTGACCGCACACGTAGATCCCAAAAACGTTCTACTACACTGAGAGAAGAAAAAATTTTTTGCGTACAAAATTGTACAGGAAACGAAAAAGAAAATTCGTAAATCGCAAAAAAAACCGACTGCGATAGGCTGTGCCTACATAAAACTTTACTCTTTAACTGTGTTTATTTTAAGGTAAATTTGACATTTTATTTTTGTGTTTGTCTGTCTTTTAAAAATTTTTTATTGAAAATTTTTAATTTAGTTTAGTTTTATTGTATATGACATTTAAGTAATTTGACATTGGTTTTTTATTGTATTAGTTTAATCCTGACGGTTCCTTGAACTCTACACTTTTATCGAATTCGTACACTTTTGTACAGAGTTACAAGACTTTTATGATCTTCTGTAACTTTCATTTTATATAAATATTATCGTGTATGACCATCTAAATCTGTCCTTTGTCATTTTAACTTGTGTTGTTTTACGTGTTCTTTGTAGTGTGACCGTTTTTTACCTAGTTTGTAACTTGTATTTTAGGGAATTTTAACTTTTATGAACTTGACCCATATTTTTACATTACAAGTTGCAAGACCTTATATTCTTTCTAAAATTTTTTCCGTATCTTTTATTTTTTAACTATTTTGTGTTGACACATCTCCTGACCGACCACTATACATAATGGTCGCCGTTCGCACCCCAACCGTGCCAAAGAAGAGCACCAAATCCCCCGTTCAAACGGAGAGGGCCGGACCATCGGGTCCCTCCACGACATCAGCCTCGAGTAGAGTAAGACTCAGCATTGACAAACTCGAGGCAGCCGGAACACATGCGCCGCTGCGGCTTTCCACCACGCCAAAGAGGCCTGTCGACGATTTGACCAGGACGAAGCTAAAGCTGGTGCTCCCGCAAACGACCAGAGTAGAGCGGAGCCCACCTACAGCACCTGTCAAATCAAAACCGATCGACAGAAAAACCGAAGCGGAAGCATGTGTTAAAGAGATAGGCAGACAGCTCGATAAGACTCGAAACATGAACGGGATGATCAAGAAGGAAATCCTGATAATAACTGACCGGCTCTTCCAGCTGGTCAAAGAATCTGATCTAATCAAGAGGTCGAGATCGTCACTACCCCCAGCAGCACAGAGCACCTTGGTAGAAATAGGGACGCAGACCGACGCGACGACCACTCCAAAAGAGAACCACCAAACTCTGGTGAAGGCGGATATGGACTGCTTCTCCAAACGCCTATTTGAGCGATTGGAGAAGCAAGCCCATCTCATAGCGGAGAACACCCAGAGAATGGTGGACCTCCAAGAAACAGTGGAAAGGCAAGACAGACCATCGTACGCCAGTGTCGCGGGGCTCCCTAAGAAGTCACAGATAGACAGAACGGCGCTCCACTCTGTAGTGGTCTCCGCCAAGGATGAGACGGAGACCGGGGACGAGATCATCCAGAGGATCAGGAGCGCTGTTAACGCCAAGGAAGGGGAAGTGACGGTCGAGAAAATCAGAAAGGCCAAAGACCAGAAAGTCATCGTGGGGTGCCGAACGAAGGAAGAAAGGGAAAAAGTAAAGGAAAAATTAAAGAAGGTCGATGAATACCTAACGGTCGAAGACGCCAAAAACAAGGACCCACTAGTAGTCCTCAAACACGTGTTTTCCTACAACACGAATGAGGACGTCCTTGGGGCACTATGGGCTCAAAATAAGCAAGCACTTCAGGGCATAGAGCGGAGCCAAACGAAAACTGAAGTGCTGTTTAGAAAGAAGACTCGCAACCCACAGACGGGACATGTAGTCATCAGAGTGTCCCCTTGCATATGGAAGCGCTTGGTCGAGGCAGGGTCTGTGATGATCGACCTGCAGCGAGTGACGGTTGCGGACCAGTCGCCACTAATCCAGTGTTCAATGTGCCTGGGTTACGGGCATGGGCGACGGTTCTGCAAGGACACCGTCGAAAAGTGCAGCCATTGCGGGGGGGCACACATGAGGGCAACATGCGAGATCTGGCGTTCGGGAAGTCCACCAGAATGCACGAACTGCAAGCACGCCAACCAGTCCAGAGCCGACCACAACGCATTCAGCGATGAATGCGCGGTCAGGAAGAAATGGGAGGCTCTGGCCCGATCCACGGTGGCGTATTGCTAAAGTGGTCCCGGGCGCAGCAATTGAGAGCAAAATGGAAAACGCCAAGGGGCAATACATACACCGCACAGCACAAACATACCATAGCAATGTAAACTTGGCCCCTTTTCATGAGAAAAGGGCACAGTTTCAGCGCGACAATAACACTAAACAGACACACAACTTTGACATTTCAGACACATTAAGCAACACAGTAAAATCAAACACAAAAACAGAAACACAAACGTGCGGGGTAAGTATCCCCAAAACAGAGGCACATTATAAAATCCCTAAGAAACTCGCCAAACCAGAGAAGGAGGTTGCAAAGAGCCAAGAAGAAAGAGAAGCTAGAAGAGCTAAGGAGGTAGTAGAATACCTCAGACACAAACAATGTACACAATACATTCTGCATTCTAGTCTGGCAATTAATATAACTAGTATTTATTTATGTTAGGATATATTTTGAAAATACATTAACTGCATAAAAATGAATTAGTTATAGTAATATGTTAGAATAAGTAGAATAAGCAATTTGTTATAAACTGTTAGATTAAGTTAATGTGATATTAGTAAGTAGGAAACTGTATTAATATATTGTGCTCTCTAGTCAATGTTAAATTAAAATAAATTTTAGCCCATTAGCCTCATGAGGCCTCGTATATGTTAAAACATGCACAATTATACTAAGAATGACAAAGTCTCTGATTACGTCAGAGGATTTCACGCACAGGGGTTAGGGTTTTAGTCGGTAAGAGTCCGACATAACCCGCAAGGGTATCCATGAGGATTTCCCCCCCCTAACGCAAAAAAAAAAAAAAAAAAAAAAAAAAAAAAAAAAAAAAAAAAAAAAAAAAAAAAAAACCTAACCTAACCTAACCTAACCTAACCTAACCTAACCTAACCTAACCTAACCTAACCTAACCTAACCTAACCTAACCTAACCTAACCTAACCTAACCTAACCTAACCTAACCTAACCTAACCTAACCTAACCTAACCTAACCTAACCTAACCCACAGTCCAGCTCCTGGCGCCTCCAAAACCGGCGAGTAAACGAGCTACCTCGCGCACGAAAAACCAAAGTGGTAGTACAAAGTGTTCCAAAATACCCGGGTCATATACCAAAAGTTGCGGAGAGAAAAGGCGCACACGCTTGTGAAAACCGCGCCGCTCCTAGTGTTGTGACCGCGGAGTTATTCGTCCAATAGTGTTTTTCGTGCAAAAGTTAATCTTCAAAGTGGATTTGTGGTGAAATTACAGCGGTGACCCAGTGTTTTTATACCACGGCTAGAAGCGCCCTGCGAAGCCCTTTCAGGCAACACCTTCTCCTGAAAATTTCCACGCAGGGCGGCTGGGTTATCGCCAAAAAAACAACTTTCACGTGGCCACAAGGTCACTCATCCAGTGACCTTTTGGCATTTTTGGCCACGCCACTTTGAAGAGGACGCTGAGAAGACCAGGGAGGCACCTTCAGCGGATTTCTAAGATAAGTTTAGCTTAAGTTGTAGGTATTTTAGTTTTTTGCGGTTGTAGTTTAAATTGTTAGTCATTTTAAAATAGATTAGCAGTGACGACCTAGGTCAAAATTTTGTGTGTAGGTCGTGCACATTTAGTTCTATAGATTTATATAAATTTAAGATTTTTGTCGCATCAGCGCGCGAAAATATTTCGGTATAAACAAGTTTACCAACCGCAAAAAGCTAATAGTTTGTAAGACCTGTAACTCAGAAACTGCAAGGGTAAGGGCAATTTTGACCACAGCCATACCCTTGAAACAGTTTCTTCTACATTAGGAAACAAAAAAATAAGAAAAAAAAATTTTTGTGTACGAATGTGTACAGGCGATAAAAAGAAAATCCGTAAATCGCAAAAAACAAACGACTGAGATAGGCTGTGCCTACATTAAAAACTTTTTGATTAACAGTGTGTATTTTAGGTTAATTTGACGTATTTATTTTGTGTTTGTGGTGTATTAAAAATTTTTTATTGAAAATTTTTAATTTAGTTAAGTTTTATTGTGCATGACATTTTATTTAAATTGACATCTGACTTTTATTGTTTTAAATCTTATTCCGACAGTTCTTCAATCCTACATTTTTATCTGACTTTGTACACTTTTTGTACAAAGTTACAAGACTACTATAGTCTCTTGACACTTTCTTGTTATACTAATATTTTCGTCTATGAGCATTGAAGACTGTCGTTAGTCATTTTAATTTGTGTTGTCTTATAAGTACTGTGTAGTGTGACCGTTTTTTACCTAGTTTGTAACTCGTATTTTAGGGAATTTTAACTTTTATAAACTTGACCTACATTTTAACTTTTCGAGTTGCAAGACCTTATATTCTCTTCTCTTCTTTTTAAAAATTTTTTCCGTATCTTTTATTTTTTAACTATTTTGTGTTGACACATCTCCTGACCGACCACTATACATAATGGTCGCCGTTCGCACCCCAACCGTGCCAAAGAAGAGCACCAAATCCCCCGTTCAAACGGAGAGGGCCGGACCATCGGGTCCCTCCACGACATCAGCCTCGAGTAGAGTAAGGCTCAGTATTGACAAACTCGAGGCAGCCGGAACACATGCGCCGCTGCGGCTTTCCACCACGCCAAAGAGGCCTGCCGATGATTTGACCAGGACGAAGCTAAAGCTGGTGCTCCCGCAAACGACCAGAGTAGAGCGGAGCCCACCTACAGCACCGGTCAAATCAAAACCAATCGACAGAAAAACCGAAGCGGAAGCATGTGTTAAAGAGATAGGCAGACAGCTCGATAAGACTCGAAACATGAACGGGATGATCAAAAAAGAAATCTTAATAATTACTGACCGGCTCTTCCAGCTGGTCAAAGAATCCGACCTAATCAAGAGGTCGAGACCGTCACTACTCCCAGCAGCACAGAGCACCTTGGCAGAAATAGGGACGCAGACCGACGCGACGACCACTCCAAAAGAGAACCACCAAACTCTGGTGAAGGCGGATATGGACTGCTTCTCCAAACGCCTATTTGAGCGATTGGAGGAGCAAGCCCATCTCATAGCGGAGAACACCCAGAGAATGGTGGACCTCCAAGAAACAGTGGAAAGGCAAGACAGACCATCGTACGCCAGTGTCGCGGGGCTCCCTAAGAAGTCACAGATAGACAGAACGGCGCTCCACTCTGTAGTGGTCTCCGCCAAGGATGAGACGGAGACCGGGGACGAGATCATCCAGAGGATCAGGAGCGCTGTTAACGCCAAGGAAGGGGAAGTGACGGTAGAAAAAATTAGAAAGGCCAAAGACCAAAAAGTCATCGTGGGGTGCCGAACGAAGGAAGAAAGGGAGAAAGTAAAGAAAAAATTGAAGAAGGCCGAGGAATATCTAACGGTCGAAGACGCAAAAAACAAGGACCCACTAATAGTCCTCAAAAACGTGTTCTCTTACAACACGAATGAGGACGTCCTTGTGGCGCTATGGGCTCAGAACAAAACAACACTTCAGGGCATAGAGCGGAGCCAAACGAAAACTGAAGTGTTGTTTAGAAAGAAGACTCGCAACCCACAGACGGGACATGTGGTCATCAGGGTGTCCCCTTGCATATGGAAGCGCTTGATCGATGCAGGATCTGTGATGATCGACCTGCAGCGAGTGACGGTTGCGGACCAGTCGCCACTAATCCAGTGTTCAATGTGCCTGGGTTACGGGCATGGGCGACGGTTCTGCAAGGACACCGTCGAAAAGTGCAGCCATTGCGGGGGGGCACACATGAGGGCAACATGCGAGATCTGGCGTTCGGGAAGTCCACCAGAATGCACGAACTGCAAGCACGCCAACCAGTCCAGAGCCGACCACAACGCATTCAGCGATGAATGCGCGGTCAGGAAGAAATGGGAGGCTCTGGCCCGATCCACGGTGGCGTATTGCTAAGGTGGTCCCGGGCGCAGCAATTGAGAGCAAAATGGAAAACGCCAAGGGGCAATACGTACACCGCACAGCACAAACAGACCATAGCAATGAAAACTTGGCCCCTTTTCATGAGAAAAGGGCACAGTTTCAGCGCGACAATAACACTAAACAGACACACAACTTTGACATTTCAGACACATTAAGCAACACAGTAAAATCAAACACAAAAACAGAAACACAAACGTGCGGGGTAAGTATCCCCAAAACAGAGGCACATTACGAAATCCCTAAAAAAAAAAAACTCGCCAAACCAAAGAAGGAGGTTGCAACGAGCCAAAAAGAAAGAGAAGCTAGAAGAGCTAAGGAGGTAGTAGAGTACCTCATACACAAACAATCTACACAATTCAATCTGCATTCTAGTCTAGCAATTAATATAACTGGTGTTTTTTATGATAGAACTTATTTTGAAAATACGCTTACTAGCATAGAATAGAATTAGTTATAGTAATATGTTAGATTAAGTATTAAATTGTGATAAACTGTTAGCTATTAAGTAAAATGTGATATTAGTAATAAGCAACAGTATTGTTAACATATGCTTCTCATAAGATAAGCATAGCTTCAAACTTGCTCTTTAGAATGTGTAAAACTAACCAGCCCTAGCCCAGTTAGCCTCATAAGGCCCTGATTATGTTAGAAAAAAGGCAAAACACTACTCAGATTGACAAGGTCTCTGATTATGTCAGAGGATATCACGCACAGGGGGTGGGTTTTAGTCGGTAAGAGTCCGACATAACCCGCAAGGGTATCCATGAGGATTTCCCCCCCCTAACGCAAAAAAAAAAAAAAAAAAAAAAAAAAAAAAAAAAAAAAAAAAACCTAACCTAACCTAACCTAACCTAACCTAACCTAACCTAACCTAACCTAACCTAACCTAACCTAACCTAACCTAACCTAACCTAACCTAACCTAACCTAACCTAACCTAACCTAACCTAACCTAACCTAACCTAACCTAACCTAACCTAACCTAACCTAACCTAACCTAACCTAACCTAACCTAACCTAACCTAACCTAACCTAACCTAACCTTTTTTTTTTTTTTTTTTTTTTTTTTTTTTTTTTTTGACCCAGGAAAATCCTTTATGGATACCACCTGCCCGGGGGAGCAAGGTGGTTATGTGGGAGTCTCCGCCTACCTCACAGCGGCATACCCACTAAAAACCTGGGATGAGTCCCTCTTCCACCTTTCTGGGACAAGATGGGGTCGCGTTAGCATTCAACCATCTTGCCCCGGTGGTTGGCCCTAAAAAGGGCCCTTTCTCCTCTATGGAGGGGTGAATTTGCTCATACCAAAAATCACCCCTCGTGCCCTCACACAGGGGGGTCGTGCAGACCGTTAGAGAGTCCCCCGATTCTCCAACAGTAACCCCCCCTTGCGCCCTGAAAAGGGCGTCCCGCCTGCGCGAGATGCGCTGCACAAAGCACCGCACGAAGTGCCGCCCCACTCGGAATCCCGCAAGGAAACTGACCCATACAGCCGACTCGCGGAAAACCGGGCAGGACGACGCAACCCTCCCTCCTTTGGTGTTTGGTCCGCGCCGGTAAACCGGTAGCTCCCATTTCTGGGAGCCGATCCCCTATCCGCCACCTGGGGACGCGCCACGTCGGGGTTCACCTCCCCGCCCACTAGGACAACCTAGCAGGTCCGTGGAACCTAACCTAACCTAACCTAACCTAACCTAACCTAACCTAACCTAACCTAACCTAACCTAACCTAACCTAACCTAACCTAACCTAACCTAACCTAACCTAACCTAACCTAACCTAACCTAACCTAACCTAACCTAACCTAACCTAACCTAACCTAACCTAACCTAACCTAACCTAACCTAACCTAACCTAACCTAACCTAACCTAACCTAACCTAACCTAACCTAACCTAACCTAACCTAACCTAACCTAACCTAACCTAACCTAACCTAACCTAACCTAACCTAACCTAACCTAACCTAACCTAACCTAACCTAACCTAACCTAACCTAACCTAACCTAACCTAACCTAACCTAACCTAACCTAACCTAACCTAACCTAACCTAACCTAACCTAACCTAACCTAACCTAACCTAACCTAACCTAACCTAACCTAACCTAACCTAACCTAACCTAACCTAACCTAACCTAACCTAACCTAACCTAACCTAACCTAACCTAACCTAACCTAACCTAACCTAACCTAACCTAACCTAACCTAACCTAACCTAACCTAACCTAACCTAACCTAACCTAACCTAACCTAACCTAACCTAACCTAACCTAACCTAACCTAACCTAACCTAACCTAACCTAACCTAACCTAACCTAACCTAACCTAACCTAACCTAACCTAACCTAACCTAACCTAACCTAACCTAACCTAACCTAACCTAACCTAACCTAACCTAACCTAACCTAACCTAACCTAACCTAACCTAACCTAACCTAACCTAACCTAACCTAACCTAACCTAACCTAACCTAACCTAACCTAACCTAACCTAACCTAACCTAACCTAACCTAACCTAACCTAACCATCACAGTCTAACTCCAGACGCCTCCAAAACCGCCCAGAATTAAAGCTACCACGCGCTAAAAAATTCGGTTTAATAGGAAAAAGTGACCAAAGTAGGCCGTGTTATACATTAAAACACGCGGGAAAACGAGGCGCACACGCCTGTGAAAATCGCGCGGCTTAAGTCTTAGCCAAAGTGAAGTTATCACGATAAAAGTGAATTTACGACAAAAAGTGAAATTTAAAAGTGAAACGCTGCGAAATCTGCAGCGGTAACCCCGTGTTTTTATACCGGCAAAAGAAGCGCATTGTGGAGCTCTTTCGGTTGGCTGCCCTTCCAGAATTTTTCCGCCCCCCATCTCGGAATAAACAGCAAAAAAAACAAGTACCACGTGGCGGCGTGGTCATCGATCCAGTGACGTCACCCACCATCCAACTACGCCATCCCCTGGAGGCTGCAGCGGACACCCTGGAGGCACTTTTAGTTTGTAAAATTAATTAAGTTTCGGTTAAATTTTAGGCAGTTTAAGTTTTTTGCGGTTTGGTGACAGTTGGTAAGTCATTTTACTCCAGTTTTTCAGCGACAACCTGGTCCAAAATTTTGCCTAGGGACACCTTCCGTGCCCCTACTCATTCGACCAAAATTTTAGATTTTTAAACCACAAGCGCTCGGAAATATTTATTTTTTAGACAAATTACCAACCGCAAAAAACTTTAAGCGCAAATAACTCGGAAACGGGGCGAGTTACGTCAATTTTGGACACGACCTGCATATATATATATTATATATATATGTGAAACGTCCCCCTCTTACAGGGCAATCTAACCCCCTAAAAATTTTTACCCCCCCTTAAAACCTAGAAAGTGTATAATTTAAGCCTTGTATCTTCCAAACCATAGGACAAATCTCGACGGGATTTTTACAGACGTATAGCTCTCTATTTGCTTTACAATCTAGGATACAAACGGACTCTACGTAGAGACACAAAAAATTTTACATATTTTATTTTATTGTACATTTGTAGAACTATAATAATAAGTTAGACTAGATAATATTTTACATTGGTACTTTGTGTGTATTTTATATTTACAAATTTTAATAATAATTATAATTTAATTTTTGACAAATCTTGAAACGCAGTCTACCAATATGTTCCGGACACCTGCGAAAAGCAGAGACGAACCGGGTATAAGTCCCGCAAAACCTCCAGTATCCCCAACAGACGCAGAGGCAGGTCCCTCCAGCTTAGGAAATAGCACTTTTGACTTGGTTGAGCTGGCTGGAACGTCAGTAGACGTTAGAAAAAGTATAGAGCGGCTTGAGATAGCCGGAGCAACACCAACGTCAACCAAGCCACCCCAACAAGAAATTCCACCACGTCCCAAAGCAACAACAGAGCTTTTGATAAAGCTTCCGGTTCAACAAAAACCAAGCCCACCCAAAGAAAGACCAGTCGCGCAGACAGGCCTTCGGCCAAGACTGGAAACCGCGCGCCTAAAGGAGAAATCACCACCAAAGAAGGCTATGGTGGATGCAAGGACGAGTACGACTCTACCAGGGGAGGAAAAGCAGAGACCGAAGATGACACAACAGCCCCTATATATATTAGGGCAAGACAAAATCCCCAAGCAGAATGCTCCAGGACTGGTTGGTCGACAGGTCGAAACCCAAGAGAGTCCAAGATCTGGAACTAGGACTGCAGAGGCACGCAAGACCGTAGCCAAAGCAAAGTCCTATCTTGCACAAGGAAATAACATACGCAAAGATATCAAAAATGAAGTCACCTTGGCAATCGACCGGTTGTACCAACTAGTCAAAGAAGGCGAGGAGGGACAACAAAAAGGAAAGCAACGAAAAGAAACAACTGGAGAAAAAGAAGAGATAGACATGATTAAGGAGAAGAGGGAAGAGAAAGAAAAAGACAGCTCTAAAGACATTGGAGAACTAAGAGGCCAGATCGAAGAACATAGCCACCTCCTTCGCGAGAATACTCGGCAAATGATAAAGATCCAGGAGGCCCTAAAGGAACAACAAGAAACCCTGGAGAAGACCACTTACGCAAGTGTAGCCGCAACACAGACAAGGAGGAAACCTAATGACACTATCACGATGCACTCGGTGGTGGTCTCCTCCAGGGATGAGGGTGACACAGGAGAAGAAGTGCTAACAAAAATACGAGAAGTGGTAAATGCAAAGGAAGGTGGCATTAAGGTAGATAGAGTCAGAAAGGCAAAAGACAGGAAAGTGATAATGGGGTGTCGTACCGAAGAAGAAAGAGATAGAGTGAAAGAAAGACTGAAGACGGCAGAAAACCAACTTGTTGTTGAAGAAATAAAGAATAAAGACCCACTCTTGATTCTGTGGGACGTGCTTCAACATAACACCGACGAGGACATCCTAAAGGCGCTCAGAAGGCAAAACGAAAGGATGTTTAGAAACCTCGGAAAACACGAAGACAGAATTGAGGTGAGATATAGGCGGAAGTGCAGGAACCCACATCTGAACCACATAGTGATAAAAGTGTCACCGATGCTGTGGAACCGAATGCTAGACGCAGGAGAGGTCCACATAGACCTCCAAAGAATAAAAGTGGCGGACCAGTCCCCACTAGTACAATGTTCCTTGTGTCTGGCATTCGGCCACGGTAGAAGACTCTGCAAACAGACCATCGAGAAGTGCAGTCACTGTGGAGGTCCGCACCTAAAATCAAACTGTGAAGACTGGCTTGCTGGGGTTCTGCCTTCCTGCTGTAACTGCACACAAGTCGGTATGGAAAAGAGAGAACATAATGCCTTCAGTCAGGAGTGTCCAATCAGAAAGAAGTGGGACACTTTAGCCCGGGCCACTGTGGCATATTGCTAAAGTGGCCCCAGTGGTAATCCAGCCGTCTAACACCACCAAGTCATACAACATAGTGCAGGCGAACCTCCAGCGTAGACAGCTAGCTACCCAAGAACTACTGCTGGAAGCAACAAAACACAAAATTGCGATTGCGCTGTTACAAGAGCCATATGTCGGGGCAACAGGTAGAATGAGACAAAGCCAAGGAACCAGGACCTACCAGTACTCGGGGCACGACGACCGAAGCATCAAGGCGGCCATAGTCGTGTTCGACAAAGATCTCGACGTCACCCTATGCCCGGACCTGACTACGCACAATGTCGTCGTAGCCAAAATAAGAACCAGAGCCTGGGAGATGGTGGTAGTCTCGTTCTACTTTGAGCCCGAAGGATCCAACACGCCACATAAACCCTATTTGGAACACCTCGAAAAGGTACAACAGCGCATAAAAACACCAAAAGTTGTCTACGGGGGGGACGCAAACGCACACAACACTTGGTGGGGATCAAAAGACACCGACCAGAGAGGACTAGACTTGGCTGGAACGCTGGAAGATA
This sequence comes from Lampropteryx suffumata, assembly GCA_948098915.1. NCBI lineage: Eukaryota > Metazoa > Arthropoda > Insecta > Lepidoptera > Geometridae > Lampropteryx > Lampropteryx suffumata. The sequence goes on from OX402553.1 coordinate 54,703, forward strand.
TGGGCGTCCAAATACTGAATGATAGCGACATCCCAACATTCGATATTATCAGGGGAAACAAGAGGTATACAAGCTCCGTGGACGTCACGGCCTGTTCCGCGGATCTTCTCAGCTACGTGCGTGACTGGAAAGTAGATGAACAGCTGATAAACTCAGACCACAACGCGATCACCTTCCGAGTACAACTGGAAAAAAGTAAGGGCATGGACATCATTAGGACTACTAGGATTTTTAATACTAAAAAAGCAAATTGGAGCCAGTTTCTTGAGAAACTGACCCAATTACAAAAAGACAACAATATAAATAAAGAACATATAAACAAAATAACACAAATCGATACATTAGAATCAACAATAAAAAACTATATAAGTGCCATAGCTCAAGCATGCAACCAAGCCATGCCAAAGAAGAAGGTGGTCAGCGCATACAACTTACCATGGTGGTCAGAGGAAATCGCCCGCCTGAAGAAGGAGGTCCGCACGAAGAAGAGAAGAATCCGATGCGCAGCGCCGGTCCGAAGAGACAGGGTCATCCAGGAATACCTGAAAATAAAAGAACATTATGAGACAAAGGTGAAACAAGCACAAATAGACAGCTGGAGGGAGTTCTGCGGAAAACAGGATAGAGAGGGAATGTGGGACGGGATTTACAGGGTGATTGGAAGAACAACGAAAAGAGAGGAAGAACTACCATTGCAAAAAGACGGGAAGCCATTAACACCTAGGCAATCCGCAGAAATGCTTGCTGATGTCTTCTATCCAGAAGACAGTTACGACCAAGACAACGCGGATCACAGGGAAACACGAAAGCTAGCAGACCAAGTAAACGAGCCGAGGCATGATGTAAACCATGACCCGCCGTTTACTATCGAAGAAGTTAAAAGAGCGGTCTCGAGCTTCAACCCAAAAAAGGCCCCGGGATCAGATGGATTTACTGCGGATATATGCCAGCACGCAATAATGAATGACCCGGAGGCTTTCCTGGCGATTGCAAACAGGTGTCTAAACCTAGGACACTTCCCAAGGCCCTGGAAAGAAGCGACTGTAGTGGTGCTCAAAAAACCGGGAAAAAAGAACTACTCGGATCCCAAGTCCTACAGACCGATAGGGCTCCTCTCAGTGTTAGGAAAAACCCTGGAAAAGATGTTAGTCGGCAGAGTTAAGTGGCATATCATACCAAAACTCAGCACCCGCCAGTACGGATTCATGCCACAAAAGAGCACGGAAGACGCCCTCTATGACCTAGTGACACATATTCGCCAGAAATTAGACCGTAAAAAAGTGATCACAGTGGTTTCATTGGACATAGAGGGCGCCTTCGATAGTGCATGGTGGCCAGCAATAAGAGTCCGACTGGCTGAGGAAGGTTGTCCATACAACCTCAGAAAGATGATGGATAGTTACCTTGAGGAGAGAAGAGTGGCAGTGAGATACGCAGGAGTAGAGATAGCCAGACAGACCACGAAGGGATGCGTCCAAGGGTCAATTGGAGGACCGCTGCTCTGGAATTTACTCATTGACCCTCTCCTCAAGGAATTACAACAGATAGGCCACTATAACCAAGCATTTGCCGACGACATAGTACTAGTGTTTGATGGGGACTCCGGCGCGGAGGTGCAAGGACACGCCAATGCCACCCTCGCTCGTGTTCGGGAGTGGGGTATGAAGAACAAGCTTAAATTCGCCCCGCACAAAACTGTTGCGATGGTAGTAACACGGAGGCTTAAGTTTGATACACCACGACTGAGGATGGGCGGGGTTGACATTGAAATGTCCAAAGAGATTAAGATATTGGGCCTCACCATTGACGATAAGCTAACATTCAACCAGCATACAGTCAATGTGTGCAAAAAAGCCCAAACAATCTACAAACGCCTATCCAAAGCCGCAAAAATAAGTTGGGGTTTACACCCGGAGATAATACGCACAATATACACAGCAGTGGTGGAGCCGGTGGTGATGTACGCGTCCAGCGTATGGGCCCCCGCTACGGACAAGATCTGCGTACAAAAACATCTGAATAATGTGCAGAGGGGATTTGCCCAGAAGCTATGTCGGGCATATCGAACAGTCTCCCTGAACTCGGCACTGGTGCTGGCCGGCATACTACCACTCGACCTCAGAATACAGGAGGCAGCCGCCCTGTATGAGGCACGGAGAGGTGTCCACCGGCCAATGCTAGGAGACAGGGAGATTGAAAAAATGTCGGCATACTCCGAAAAGCCTCATCCTGCAGAGCATTTGGCCATAGAGTTCGGATGCCTGGAAGACCAACAACAGCTGGACACCCATAGTGATTACGCAGTACAGGTGTTCACGGACGGTAGTAAGCTTGAGGGCAAAGTCGGAGCTGCATTATCCATATGGAATAATGGAGCAGAGACCAAAACCCTCAAGCTGAAGCTTTCGTCCCACTGCACTGTTTACCAGGCAGAGCTATTGGCCATCTGCAAAGCAACACAGGAAATCTTGGGTAATCCTGCAACGCAATTTGCAATATATAGCGACTCAAGATCTTCGCTCCAGACCATAACAAACCACGACTCCACCCACCCATTAGCTGTGCAAGTACGCCGTAATCTCAAGGCGTGCAGAGACCAGAATAAAAACGTAGCTTTGTTCTGGATCAAAACCCACGCGGGATTAGCAGGCAACGAACGTGCGGACACTCTGGCGAAAGATGCTGCCCTAAAAATAAAAACTAAACCTAAATATGACGCCTGCCCGGTTTCGTTCATCAAGCGACAGATCCGCGAAGGAACTCTTGATGAATGGAACCGGAGGTACCAAACCCAGAACACGGCAAGAGTAACTAAAATATTTTTCCCCGAAGTTAGGACGGCATATAAAATTGTAAAGAAAATTACGCCTATAGGTACTCTTACCCAGCTCATGACAGGGCACGGCGGATTCTCCGAGTACTTAAACAGGTTTAAGTGCAAGGAGGATCCGTCTTGCCCGTGCGAACCAGGAAAGCTGGAAACTGTAGAACATATCCTATTCGAGTGTCCTATCTTTGGCAAGGAAAGATACAAAGCAGAACAGACCTATAATATTGAAATAAGCCTAAAAAATGTGCATAACTATATTAATGATGCTAGAATAAGAGAAAATTTTGTATCGTATTGTATAAAAATAGCAAGTAAAGTAATAAATAGAAATAAGGACTAGAAACATATTGCTGACTATATATTGACATATATAACTTCAGCAATAAAGAATATGATGTTAGTAAACAAGTAATATTGGTAATATATAGTAGATATAAGATAGTTTAAGAAGAATCTGTAACAACAATATATAGTGTCATAGAAATAAGTTAAATTAAAAACGATTAATTAAGAAACCAGTAACAATAAAGTGTATAGTAAATAAGTGTCATAGAAATAAGTAAAAATTTAAATAATGTACCCTACAAGAATAAAGACAACCCAGTAGCAATACCCACAACTTGCTAAGAAAATAAAGTAACCCCCAATCTGAAAAACTCATTACCCCCTGTACAACCCTTATAAAGATAGATAAAATCTCTGGCGATCGGTCAGAGGCCTCTCCATAGTAGCGTTTCGAGACGCATAAAAAAAAAAAAAAAAAAAAAAAAAAAAAAAAAAAAAAAAAAAAAAAAAAAAAAAAAAAAAAAAAAAAAACCTAACCTAACCTAACCTAACCTAACCTAACCTAACCTAACCTAACCTAACCTAACCTAACCTAACCTAACCTAACCTAACCTAACCTAACCTAACCTAACCTAACCTAACCTAACCTAACCTAACCTAACCTAACCTAACCTAACCTAACCTAACCTAACCTAACCTAACCTAACCTAACCTAACCTAACCTAACCTAACCTAACCTAACCTAACCTAACCACAGTCTAACTCCAGACGCCAGCGAAACCACCACGATTGGAGGCTACCACGCGCTAAATAATTGACCAAAATTGGAAAAAGTGACGAAAAATACCAGTGCTACACACCAAAATTTGTGGGAAGACGAGGCGCACACGCCTGTGCAAACCGCGCCGCTGTAAGTGTACCGTACGCAAAGTTATCTGTCAAGAACCGATTTTTCGAAAATTTTAAATTTTAAAACTGAAACGCTGACGAAACTACAGCGACAACGTAGTGTTATTATACACTCACCAGCAGCGCCTTGTGGAGCTCTTTCGGGTGGCACCTTCTCCGGAATTTTTCCGCGCACCAGCGCGGAATTAAGACCAAAAAAACAAGTACCACGTGGCCACGAGGTCATCGATCCGGAGACCCCAGCAACTTTTTGGCCACGTCATCTCGAGGAGGACCCCCTGGAGACCTTGGAGGCACCTGTAGTTTTAAAAATAGTTTAGTTTTAGATTTTATACAGTGAAATTAAGTTTTGTGCGGTTTGGTGTTTGTTGGTAAGTCCGATTACTCGATTTTTTCAGCGATAACCTGTGTCCAAATTTTGTATAGGGATACCTTCAGTACTCCTTAACATTTGGCCAAAATTTCAGATTTTTTTACCTGCAGGCGCTTGGATTTATTTAAATTAGAATCAGATTACCAACCGCATAAAACTTAAAACACAAATAACTCGAAAACGGTGAGAGTTACACGTTTTCTGGCATCAGGTTGCATATATATATAATATATATATATGTAAAAAAGTTTCCTACTTACGGACTAATTTGACCCCCCCAAAATTTTTGACCCCCCTCAATATACAAAAAAGGGAAAATTTGTAAATTTAAAAATTAAGATAAGACCTTGTGCTATAAGTTTAATTGACCCTAGGTAGAACCTAGTATTAAGTAGTTAGTAAGTATATTAGAAATAGACACTATAACATTTTTATAACTTTTACAAACCTTTTAAACCGAGTACTTTTTAGAATATTGTGACAAAGTCCCTTAGATCCGAACCCCACACACAAAACAGGAAATCAAAATGTTTGGCTACCGGACCCCAGCCAAAATGGCTGCAAACCCCCACGGCGAAGCGAGTGGCAGCTCCGAGGGCCAAAAAACGCCATTGGGTACTGGTGAATCCAGTAAACCCTCGGAAGTGCGACGAAGCATAGGCGAATGGGAGGCAGGAAAGCCTAATTCCAAACCGGCGACTCCAACTCCACCAAAGAAGGCAATGACAGCGGTCGAACCACCGAAGCCAAAACTAAAGAAATCGACCCCACAGGAGAGCAGACCAGTTGCTCGTAGGTTCTCGGTGGAAGATGCAGGAACCCCAAAAGACACCAAATACAAAGATCGACTGTCAGAAGCGAAAAACTGTCTCACAAAAGCCAAGCTAAACCTCAACAATTCTCGCAACTTAAAAGCTGAAATAAAGGTAGAAGTTATAGCGGCAGTAGAAAGGCTCTACCAACTGGTGAAGGAAGGAGACTTGGTAAAAGGTGGAAAAGTAAAACTAGCAACTGAACAAAGGAAAGCTAGTGAACTGGGAAAACTGGAAACCGAAAAATTAAGAGGAGATAACCTGACTGAAGCCCTGGAGGAGCACGCTAGGATTATGAAAGAAAATAACGAGAAAATGGAAAAGACACTGGAAAAAGCACTGCAGATAGATAAAAGAAGTGAAGAAGAAAGAGAACTCATTCGAAAGCTCGAAGAGCACTCAAGACTCCTACAAGAAAATAACCAAAAAATGGATAGCCTGAAGGAAAGCATAGGGAAACAAGAAGAAATACAGCAGAAACTATCCTACGCGAGTGTAGCAGCGGCGCTACCTAGGAGGCCGGAACAGACCGCGCTTCACTCCGTAGTAGTGAGTGCGGTAGATGAAAAAGAAACTGGCGAGGAAGTGCTAGATAGAATAAGAAAGGTAGTAAACGCGAAAGAAAGCGGAATAGCAGTGGAAAGAATAAGAAAAGCAAAAGATCGAAAAGTAATCGTGGGCTGTAGGACTGACGAAGAAAGACAGAGGGTAAAAGAAAAACTAAAGGGAGCAAAAGAACTCAACGTAGAAGAAATGAGAAATAAGGACCCCCTTGTGATTCTCCGAGACGTCCTTAAATACAACACCGATGAGGACGTCCTCGGTTCTCTGAAAAGCCAGAACAAGGGGCTGCTTGGGGAACTTATCAGCCAGAAGATGGAAATTGCTTATAAAAAGCGCACTAGGAACCCCCACACGCACCACATTGTAATGAGGGTGTCCCCCAAAATTTGGCAGTGCTTTGTCAATACAGGATCCGTCCAAATTGACCTCCAGCGAGTGAGAGTGGCTGACCAATCGCCACTCGTACAGTGCTCTCTCTGCCTAGGGTATGGTCATGGACGACGTCTCTGTAAAGAGACGGTAGAAAAGTGCTGCCACTGCGGGGGGGACCACGTTAAGTCGGACTGTGCAAACTGGCTTGCAGAGATCCCTCCCTCATGCCTCAATTGTACCCACGCAAAATTGGACAGGGTTGACCACAATGCCTTCAATGACGAATGCCAAATCCGTCGCAAGTGGGAGGCACTGGCCCGGGCCTCGATAGCGTACTGCTAAGGTGGCCCCGGGATTAAATGGCACACAAACAGGCACAAAGACATACTTCGCAGCTCAAGCAAATTTACAAAGAAAGGCCCTCGCCACGAACGAAATTATGCTTGAAGCAAGCAAAAAGAAGATGGCCTTTGCACTCCTCCAGGAGCCATACGTTGGAAGCATAGGAAGGATGAAGAGTTACGGGAGCACCAGGATCTTCCAGGCAATCGACCAGGGGGTTGGCACAGTAAAAGCCGCAATAGCTGTTTTTGACAGTCAAATAGATGCCATCCTCTGTCCGGAGTTCACCACAAACAACATCACTGTAGTGAGACTCCGAACAGATGCCTGGGAGACCGTGGTGGTCTCGTTCTACTTCGAACCCACCGAACCACTAGAGCCCTACTTAGATCAACTCAGGAACATAAGACAGAATGTCGGAACCAGGAAAATCCTGATCGGAGGCGATGGCAATGCAAAAAACTCCTGGTGGGGAAGCCTAAAAATCGACGATAGGGGCGAGGATTTGGCAGGAACCCTCGAAGAGATGGAACTCCAGGTGTTAAATGAAGGCGATACTCCAACTTTCGACACCATCAGAGGAAACAAGCATTACTCAAGTTTCATCGACGTAACGGCCTGTGCGACGGAACTGTTGGGCTCGATCGAGGATTGGAAGGTGGAAGTAGGCTTGACGAGCTCCGACCACAATGTACTCACTTTTAAAATTAGACAAAGAAAAGCTAAAGTATGCAATATTACAAGAACGACCAGATTATACAACAGCAAAAAAGCAAATTGGGATCAGTTTCATGAGAAACTGACCCAATTGCTTCAGGCAAAAAACATTAACAATAAAGAAATTAGAAATATAACTGATAAAGAAAAATTAGATCATAAAATAGAGCAATACACACAAGCAGTCATTCAATCATGCAAAAACAGTATACCAAAAAAGAAAGAAACTAGTTCACTTACCTTCCCATGGTGGTCGGAGAAACTCGCCGAGCTGAAGAAAAGAGCCACCACGATGAAGCGACGAATCCAATGCGCAGCGCCGGTCCGCAGGTCGAAAGTTGTCGATGAATACCTGAAAATAAAAGAAGAGTATGAATACGAAGCAAAGAAAGCACAAGTCGAAAGTTGGAAGGACTTCTGCGGAAAACAGACCAAGGAAGGAGTATGGGAAGGAATTCATAGGGTTATAGGGAGGACAAAAAAGCGACAGGAGGACCTCCCCTTGAAAAAGGGAGGCCAAATGCTGAACAACAGGCAATCTGCAAAATATATAGCAGAAACCTTTTACCCCGAGGACCTAGAGAGGGAAGATAACGCCGAACACAGTCGAACAAGAGAAGCAGCCGAAGAAGTAAATAGATGGGTACATGATGAGAACCATGACCCACCTTTTACAAAAAACGAGCTGGAATTCGCTGTCAAGGACTTTAACCCAAAGAAGGCTCCGGGGGCCGACGGTCTGACAGCGGACATCTGTAGTGAGGCGATAAAACACGACCCAGACTTGTTCCTTGCCATAAGCAACAGATGTCTAGCCCTTTACCACTTTCCAGCAATCTGGAAAGAAGCCACGGTAGTAGTCCTAAGGAAGCCAGGAAAGGACGATTATACAAATCCCAAATCGTACAGGCCCATAGGACTGCTACCTGTACTAGGCAAGATCTTGGAAAAGATGGTGGTAGGACGGATAAAATGGCATCTTATCCCAAAATTAAGCCCCCGTCAATATGGGTTTATGCCCCGAAGAAGCACCGAGGACTCCCTCTATGACCTGATGAAACACATCCGTTACAAACTGGAACAGAAAAGGCTGATAACAGTAATATCACTAGACATAGAGGGAGCCTTCGATAGCGCATGGTGGCCAGCCATAAGGGTAAGGTTAGCAGAAACAGGTTGCCCTGTTAACCTTAGAAGAACGGTAGACAGCTACCTCCAAGACAGAACGGTCCGAGTGAGATACGCAGGACAGGAATACGTGAAGACAACAAAAAAGGGCTGTGTACAAGGGTCCATCGGCGGACCCATACTTTGGAACCTCTTGCTGGATCCCCTCCTTGAGGGCCTTCAAAAACGGGGTGATTACAATCAAGCCTTTGCCGACGACGTGGTTCTGGTGTTTGATGGCGAAACGGCGCTGGAGGTGCAGAGACAGGCCAATGCCGCTCTAGCTTATGTTGGGGAGTGGGGTATCAGAAACAAGCTAAGATTTGCACCGCAAAAAACCAAAGCGATGACCATCACTCGCAAATTAAAGTATGATACACCACTCCTTAGCATGGGCGGGATTGGCATAGGCATGTCTCAAGAGATCAAAGTCCTGGGGCTCACGATCGACAACAAGCTGACGTTCAATAAACACACCGCAAATGTATGCAGGAAAGCGCTCAACATATACAAGCAGCTGTCGAGAGCCGCCAGGACCAGTTGGGGTCTCCACCCCGAAGTGATCCGAGTCATTTACACCGCCACGGTCGAACCGGTTATCACATACGCGGCCAGTGTCTGGGCGCCGGCCACGAACAAACTGAAAGTGAGGAGGCAACTAAACGCGGTACAAAGACCCTTCGCGCAAAAACTCACAAAAGCCTACCGAACTGTCTCACTAAACTCGGCTTTAGTACTGGCGGGGATTCTCCCACTGGACCTGAGAATTCAGGAAGCAGCGGCACTATACGAAGCCAAGCGCGGAGTTCCCCAGCCTGGGTTGAGAGACAGGGAGGTAGAGCAAATGGTTGCCCAAAATTTAACCCCACATCCGGCCACTCATATGAGCGTAGAGTTCACAAACCTGACAGACCAGCAAGATGCAGAACAACACAACAATCAAGCAGTAAGGATCTTCACAGATGGCAGCAAGATTGAGGGAAAGGTCGGAGCGGCGCTTTCCATATGGAATAGTGTTGCGGAGACCAAAACCCTCAAACTTAAGCTGCCACCACACTGCACAGTTTATCAGGCGGAGCTCTACGCCATATGCAGAGCAACGAGAGAAATTGTCAGGCGCCCTGAAACCAGTTACGGTATATACAGTGACTCACGTGCGGCTCTACAAACCTTGACTAACAATGGTTCCATCCATCCTCTGGCAGTAGAGTCTCGAATGAACTTGAAAACCATCGCACTCCAGAACAAGAATGTCTTCTTGTTCTGGATAAAAGCACATGCAGGAATGAGTGGTAACGAGAGAGCCGACGAACTGGCCAAAGAAGCGGCATTACACAGCAAGAAAAGACCAGATTATGACGCATGTCCGGTTTCATACGTCAAGAGACAAATCCGCATGGACTCGCTTGGGGTATGGAACCGGAGATACAAAAATGAAAAACAAGCCGCAGTTACCAAAATCTTCTTACCGGACGCGATTGAGGCTTTCAAAATCATAAGAAAAATAGAAATAACAAACGTGTTGACTCAGGTCCTGACGGGGCACGGTGGGTTTTCGTCATACTTAGCTAGGTTCAAGTGTAAGGAAAACCCATCGTGCTCATGTGAGCCAAACAAGGACGAAACAATCGAACACATATTGTTCGAATGCCCGATATTCGGCCGCGAGAGGTACGAAGTGGAAAATGAAATAGACTATAAACTAAGCCCGCAAAGCACAAAAGAAATAATGTCAAATAAACTTGTAAGAAACAAATTCTTAAATTATTGTATAAAACTAGCAAAAATAGTAATAAATAGAAATAAGTAGATAGACAAGTTATGATTTACATATATAATGAATATATATGTATAATGCATAGAATTAATTTAGCGCCATAAGAAACTTGAATCTGTACAATAATAAAGAGTAATTAGGTAATATAATGTAAAAATAAACTGTAATAAAACCGTAAAGAAATAAACTTGTCATAAAAAATAAGAAAACACAAAAATAACATAAAGTTAAGAAATAAATGTATTATACCTATAATCCCTATCCCGAAATCCTTGGAGGAACTGAAATAAATGAAAAACCCCTGTCTTTCAATTAACTATTATTAAGGAAAAGTCTCTGACTAGTGTCAGAGGGACAGCTACTTAGTGCCATTTAGAGATGGCAAAAAAAAAAAAAAAAAAAAAAAAAAAAAAAAAAAAAAAAAAAAAAAAAACCTAACCTAACCTAACCTAACCTAACCTAACCTAACCTAACCTAACCTAACCTAACCTAACCTAACCTAACCTAACCTAACCTAACCTAACCTAACCTAACCTAACCTAACCTAACCTAACCTAACCTAACCTAACCTAACCTAACCTAACCTAACCTAACCTAACCTAACCTAACCTTTTTTTTTTTTTTTTTTTTTTTTTTTTTTTGACGAGGAGAAATCTGCAAACAGATTTCCAATGCACTGAGGGGTGCAAATGGAATATGTGAGGTTGGCTGTCTAAAAAAAAAAACGACAGACGACTCACTAAAACTCCCCGGTGACCAGCCTCGTTGCATGTCAAGGGGCTCCGGGATCTCCATAGGAACGCACCGGTGCCCCTCTCGCAAAGTGCTGCGGCCGCAGCCCATCCCAGGAGTGGCAAGCCACCCCCGCACACCCACCCGGTGCTTACGGCAGAACACGTCACACATGTTAACTGCCGCCTTCCCCGAGCCCGCGAACGGATAGCCGGGAGCCCTCACTCCGACTACCCACGGACCCAGTGCGCCGCTCAGTCCCACAAGAATCTAAAAGAAACTGCGAATACCTCGCGGCGAGACGTCGGCAAAGGAGATCCCATCTCATAAGCCTGCTGGGTGTAATAGCGACATTTACTCGCAGAATGCCGCCGCTGGTCAGAAGTAGGGGTAATGCGGGGTCCCCCGCCAACTTCACATACCAACACATACACGCCAAGCTCGTCCCCGCTTCAACCACTGCACCCTCATTGAAGAGACGCGCGGAGGAAGCCCCCATCCCTTCCGCCACTCGGTCCCACTAAGGTCTGGCGACCCAGCGAATACCGAGCGGCCGAACGCTGGCCAGGAGGAAAATCCCCCTTAGCCTACCTGGGTGCATGCGACGACACCTCCTCGCAAAGTGCCGTCACCCCTCCCAAGGGCCAATGACTTCGGACGCCCTAAATCCTACCATCAAAGGCCCCTAAGATCACTCGGCCCACGGGTCTCCCCGACCCAGTGTGGGGGATCTCCGAGCGGCCGCAAGTCAGAAAACGACATTGCGAGTGTCCCTTCCCGACAAGCGACTGGGAAATGCACACCAAGCACGTCCCCGCTTCGTTGCTTTCGGACGTGGCCCGCACAACTCTGTCTTGCAAAGCAGAGCGCCTTACAAGACAGAGCTCTGCGAGCCATGGCCACAAGCCCATCCCTGGACCGCAGATGCAGTCCTCTCCTCCTGCCTCGTCTCACAATGCCCTCTGCTAATCAGAGGGACACGTGGAGAGATCCTCCGTGTCGGGTTATTGGCCACCGTGCGATACTTCTTTAGCGTACTAAAGAAGTATCCCACGGTGTTACCAGGGTGCACCACGAGGAGGTTACCCGACCTTGCACCCCAACCTAACCTAACCTTTTTTTTTTTTTTTTTTTTTTTTTTTTTTTTTTTTTTTTTTTTTTTTTTTTTTGACCCGGGAAAATCCTTTATGGATACCACTCTCGCCCGGGGGGGCGAGAGGGTTATGTGGGAGTCTCCACCCGAAGGGTGGCATACCCACTAAAAACCCGGGATGAGTCCGTCCTCCACCTATGTGGGGCAAGATGGGGTCGCGCTAGCATTCACCATCTTGCCCCGGTGGGTGGCCCTTAGTAGGGCCACTGCGCCTATGGTGGGGTGACCTTGCTCATATCAGGTCACCCCACAGACAACGAGTGGGGTCGTGCAGACCGCTGGAGAGTCCCCCGACTCTCCAGCAGTAACCCCACTACGGAGGAGGGAGGAGGTGGGCGAAATGCCTCCTCCTACCTCCTGTACGTCTGCGCCGGAGCGGGTCAGCTCGGGCGTCGTTCTCTCTGACCCGCTCCGCGGTCTCCTTCTGCGATATGACTGCTTCGCAGAAAGAGACCACCGCCTGCCACGATCTTTCGCTGCCGAGCATGGCATTAACCACGCTCGGCAGAGAGAGATCGCGACCCACGAGTGCCGAAAGTGTGTGTCGCTGGGGTCCCCATGCGGCACACACCTCCAGCGTGTGGAGCGCCGTGTCTTCCGGCGCCCCACACTCTTGGCAGGCCGGGTCGGCCTCCCGTCTCGCGATCTGGTGCAAGTACTTTCCGAAACAACCGTGTCCGGAGAGCACCTGCACCAGTCGGAAGGTCAGCGACCCAAAACGCCGGCCCACCCACTTCTGGAGGACCGGGCGGATCGCCTCCACCGTCCACTGCCCAGGGACCGGTGGCGCTAGGTCCTCCGTCCACCGCCGCAACAGAGCGGCCCGCGCCTGCCGCCGCATGCTGGCGACTTCATCCCACGCTGGGGGGTCTCCACCGGATCTCCTCGCCGCCACGAAGTGGTAAACTTCGGCGAGGATCTCCGCTTGGAGCTCCCAGGGGGGATCCCCGGCCAGCACGCACGCCGCCGTCCAGGACACCGTCCGGTACGCGCGTATTGCCCTCGTCGCAATGACCCGCTGCGGACGTCGCAGCAGGGTCCTATTGCTGCGGACGAGGGCGTCCGCCCAGACCGGTGCCCCATATAAGGCCATACTCCGGATTACTCCGGAGTATAGTCGGCGGCATGTGGCGTTCGGGCCACCCACGTTGGGCAGCAGCCGCCCTAAGGCGGCCGCGGCTCCCACGACTTTTGGGGCCAACTGTGTAAAGTGGGCCCCAAAAGCCCACCTCCCATCCAGGTTGAGACCCAGATACCTCATCTGGGTCCCAACCCGGACAGAGACCCCGTCCAGTAACACCCGCGTGCCTGGAGGGGGTCCCCCCCGAGGCCCATGGAACAATAGGGCCTCGGTCTTGGAGAGGGCTACCTCCAGCCCCAGGGAGCGTATGCGGTCGACCACGAGCGTTGTACCGACCGTGGCCAACCGCACCGCTTCCCTGAGGTCCCTCCCCTTAACTACGACTAGGGTGTCATCCGCGTAGCACGCAACCTGCATACTTGCAGGAAGCGTGCCGCGGAGCACCCAGTCGTAGCCAATGTTCCACAGAAGTGGTCCCAGGACCGACCCCTGTGGAACCCCGCAGGCGACGCGACGGCGCCTCAGACCGTCGCGTCCTTCCACCAGGACCTCGCGGTCCTGGAGGTAGTCAGCCAACAGCCTCCGCAGATACAGGGGCACTCCGTGATACCGGAGCGCCTCCTGTATTGTTCCGTGCGGAAGGTTGTTGAAGGCGTTGGCTATGTCAAGTGACACAGCCAACGCCTTGTTGCCCTCGCTGACCGCCTGCTGCGTCCACCCTTTGAGCCAGAGCAGGGCATCTATAGTAGACCGCCCCGCTCTGAACCCATACTGGGCCTCGGATAATCCTGGCCCAGTCCCCTCCAGGTGCCGGATGACACGGGCCGCTATCACTCTTTCGAGCAGCTTACCCGTATCATCCAACAACACAATTGGCCTGTATCCAGAAGGAGAGTCGGCGGGTCGACCCTCCTTCCTTAACAGGCACAATCGGCCATCCTTCCACGGCTTCGGGAACCGCCCCGACGCGAGGCACACGTCGAAGAGTTCCCGAAGCTGATCGCCCATCTCCCTTAGGGCGATCCCGAGGACTCGCCCCGGAATTCCGTCAGGACCCGGGGCAGTCCTCTTGCCCCGGAGGTGGCCAACCGCCACCGCCATCTCCACCTCGGACAATGTCGGGACGGAAGCCGGTTCAACCGGGTCCTCCGGGAAGGACGGCACCATCATCGGAGGGTGGTGATTGGGGCTACTATTAGGGAATAGCCCCCCCAACACCCTGACCATCACCTCCGGGTCAAGGGACTCCGCTACCGGGGACGTCTGGCCCCGGAAATTCTTCCGGGCGGCCTTATATGGACGCCCCCAGGGGTCCCTGTCGAGGCCCTCCAGGACCTCACCCCAAGCCTGGGACTTGGCCCTGGAGATCGCCAGCTGCAGCTCCCGCTTCGCTTCGCGGTAAGCGCTGTACAGCTGGCGCTCAACCTCAAGCTCCTCTGCTGGCATCTGCTCATCAGTGCGACCGTTACGCCGCCCCCTACAGCGGGCGTAAGGCCGACGCACCTCTGAGCAGACAGCTCGGAGCTCCGCAATCTCCGAGCACCACCAGTAGACCTGGCGGCGGTCGGGACGGCCACGGGACCTCGGCATTGCAGCGTTACACACTGCCGTCAATGCCTCGCGGAAGTGGATCGCTGCAACGTCCACTTCCGGGTGCGTGGCCGTGGCAGACCACGACTGGACAATAGCCGCCTCTTTTGCCAGTTCGGCATCAAGGCGACTAATCGTCCAGCGCGGGAAATTTGCCCGCACCACGCGCTGCGATCCTCCTGGGTTGTCGGAGTGGAGAAGCTCGAACCTAATATACTTATGGTTCGAGAGATTCTCCACCTCCGACATTACCCTCCAGGACTGCACACGTGCTGCAGCAACCGGGGAGGCGAACGATAGGTCCACCACGGACCCCCCGTTATACTGCACGCACGTGTGGGCCGACCCTCTGTTCAGCAGGGTCAGTCCTGTGGCAACCGCCCACTCCCTGACAATCTCTCCACGAGAGTCAGTATGGCGGTTGCCCCAGTCCCGGGCCTTGGCGTTCAGGTCCCCCATTAGGAGGACCTGACGTGGCGCCTGTCTTTGAACCGCCGCGGCTAAGAGGTCCATAAAGACCTCCAGTGCTGCAGCGGTTTTGTTGGGGGAGAAATATACGCCGACGATGGCGTACTCCCCCCACTTGGCCACCACGTACCCAGGGCCCCTCTCTTCTACTAAGAGAGGGAGGGCTGACCCCGACCGTCCAATAATGGCAACAGAGCCGTCTAGATCCCCTGCCCAACAGGAATGGGGGGGGATGTAGTACGGCTCCGCGGCAACCGCTAGGTCTATCTGCCACTGCGCTAGGGTCTGCATTAGCAGATCTTGGGCCCCAGCGCAGTGGTTTAGGTTCGTCTGGAGAAGGTTGTGATGTCGAACTTGATCCATTAATCCGACATCACAACCTCTTCGCTTGCCGCTTGGCGTCCGGCTTCAGGGGCAGGCGGAACTGTGGCCGCAGGGGTAGCCCGGGTCCTGTTGGCCGGCCCCTTTGTCTTTGGAGGGACACACTTGTGTCCCCCCATCACGTGCCCGGAAGGCATCTTCGACTCTGCGCAAATTGCGCAGCGAGGTTCGGCCTTCCCGCAGGCGGCCGCCTTATGACCTGTGTCTCCACACCGGAAACACAGGTCCCCTCTGTCGGCTGACGCGGTACACAGGGCACGTGTGTGCCCTAGTCCCATGCACTTATAGCAGCGCATGGGTCGCGCCCCTAACGCCACCACTCGCACTGAGCTCCATCCTATCAGTACTCTGCCCTTATCCGACAGCACTTTGGCTGCTGAAACCGGGCAGGACACCAGAATGGAGCCAGTGCCGTAGGGACCGGGGTGGATCTCCCGGGCCACAACCAGCCGGACGTCACAGCTTCCGGCCTCTGCTACCGCCTTAGCCACTTTCTCTTTGGTGGCCGCATCGTCCAGGCCCGTGATCCTTATATCGGCGGTTTTTGTTGGCCTGCCGATGTTGGCCACCTCCCCAAGGACACTGCGGAGCTTCTCCGCGAGTCTGTCCGCCTTCTCGGAATTTTGGGGGCCAGGAACCTCCAGCATCCTCGCCCCCGTGGCCGTCTGGCGGAAACGGAGCTGGTCGATACCCAGCTCCTTGAGATCCACCTTATCCTGCGCCATTTGTAGGACGGCGCTGTACGTCACCCCTTTCTCCGCGGCTTCCGGCTGAAGAGCCAGCACGACTGCCGCGGACTTATGGGGTTTCAGGGCCGTCTTCTTGGCCTTGTCGGCCATGTTAGCCGCCTGCTTCTTAGCCTGGGCCGCGGGAGCCTGGGCCGCGGGGGCAGCAGGTGCAGAAGAGGGAAGGGAAGACTTTCCCTTTCCCTTTCCTTTTCCCCTTCCTACCACTTTGGCCCAGGTTTGCTCTTGAGGAGCAGCCTGCCTTGGGCCCTGGGTAGAGGGTCCCTCATTGTCAGCCGCCCCTTTAGGGGCGAGATCGGGAGCCGGCTTGGCTGCCGGCTTTGGTGATTTGGTGGCAGCCGCTGCCGCTGCTGCCGGTGCCGTTCTCTTGGCCCCTAAAGGAGGGCGGACCGGCGGTGCTGGCACAGACCGATCCTTGGCTCCCGATATCCGGGCGTCCAGCATGTTCCCTAACCTTATTGTTAGGGAC
Source organism: Lampropteryx suffumata (assembly GCA_948098915.1). Taxonomy (NCBI): domain Eukaryota; kingdom Metazoa; phylum Arthropoda; class Insecta; order Lepidoptera; family Geometridae; genus Lampropteryx; species Lampropteryx suffumata. The sequence goes on from OX402553.1 coordinate 71,471, forward strand.
CGCTCCAGCTTCTCGAAGAGATCGGCCGTCCCTAAAGGAGTTGCGGGGAGAGCCTCCGTCTCTGTAGCTGCCGTAGTGGCGGCGGCGGGTGCGGCCGTCCTGGCTTCAGTGAAGCTACGACGTAGAGCTTTCACCTCCAACTTCATCGCTTCTACTTCCAGCTTCAGGCGGCTATTTGTTGCCCTCAGCTGTCGCGTTTCCTCCGCTTCGCTCCTGCACGCCAGGGCATCCACGACCTCCCTCAGGGTTGACGCGGAACTTTTGAGGCGGCCAACAAACTCGCCTTTGAGGTTCCCAGACTTTCTGGCAACCTCCAAAATGCAGGCGAGCTTCTCACCTGCCTGGGCCCTCAACTCTTGCGCGTTCAACTGCGAGAGGTCGCCTACCATCGGCACGGCATCTGACTCAGCGCCGGTGTCGGTTGCTGAGCAAGAAGCCTCCGCCGCTGTACCCTTATACTGCCTGCGTCGAAGGATTTCGTCCAGGTCTCCATCCGACGACACAGGCTTTGCAAAGTCTTTACGGGTCGAAGGACCCGCCACCGTGGTTTTCCCTCTCCCTCTCCGGGCAGTACTGACCTTAGCGGTCGCCGTTCCCTCGGTCTCCGTGTCCGAGTCAAAACACCCGGGCGCAAAGAACAAGGACGACGGCCGCTTCCGTCGAATCGAAGCCTCTGCTTCCGAAACCTCCACTTCTTCATATTGGACCTCGTCCACATGCGATACGTCGCCTCCAGTTGGTTGGCCCTGAGAAGGGCCTTTGGGTTGGCCCTGAGAAGGGCCTTTTGGTTGGCCCTGAGAAGGGCCTGTTGGTTGGCCCTGAGAAGGGCCTTTTTGGAAACGCCCGAGGGCGTCCCGCGCAGGTTTAGTAGGCATAGCCTCAGACATTGTTATAGTTAACCGCAAGATAATCTATAACACACAGTGCACTTTAGCCAAGCCCGGTCTGCCACTCCGTTACGGTGACAGATCCGGGTTGTTTCCAGGGGACGCGACGTGGACGCAAGCACTGTGGGGGGTCCCCCAACCTAACCTAACCTAACCTAACCTAACCTAACCTAACCTAACCTAACCTAACCTAACCTAACCTAACCTAACCTTTTTTTTTTTTTTTTTTTTTTGACGAGGAGAAATCTGCAAACAGATTTCCAATGCACAGAGGGGTGCGATTGGAATATGTGAGGTTGGCTGTCTAAAAAACGACAGACGACTCACTAAAACTCCCCGGTGACCAGCCTCATTGCATGTCAAGGGGCTCCGGGATCTCCATAGGAACGCACCGGTGCCCCTCTCGCAAAGTGCTGCGGCCGCAGCCCATCCCAGGAGTGGCAAGCCACCCCCGCACAACCTAACCTAACCTAACCTAACCTAACCTAACCTAACCTAACCTAACCTAACCTAACCTAACCTAACCACGGTGAAAACATTTTTTTTCAAAGTGTTAATAAACAAGACTTTCTGTGATTCAAAGGTTGTATAGCGACTAGTAGTAGCCAGTTACGCTATAATTTCATAGATTTGTACATTTTTAAGACTAATTTTAGGTATTTTTAGCATATTAAATTCAACTTTTCAAAACTTTTTTAAACTTGTAAAAATTCTACAGACGTCAAACACTACTTTAGGGGATAAAAGCAAATTGTATTCGCATAAGAGCGTGTGCCAACAGGTAGAGACCCAGGTTTGACGATTCTAAAGACAGTTTATACTGATAAAAATCGCATATTTCCCTGTAATTTCACCGTTTTGTGGAATAATTTATCTTTAGTAAAGTCGATTTCTGTCGATTCCCGCATCAGCCGCACCTAGAACGCTGTTCACCAGCATACCACCGACCATCTGAAACAGAAAAGCGAAGAATTAGCGCAAAGAAAATAAAAAACGCTCCCTCCCACCCACCCATCTTTGCTCACTCAAGTGGATTTTGCTCTCATATTTTGTATGGGGAAATTCAAAATTTAATTTTACAATCTAAAACTTTACCTTTTTTCGTGTCATATATATATTTTAGAGTTAATAAGGATTAACCACCGTCAAACCAGCTTTAGGTCTGCAAGTACTGACCTCTGAATAGAAGAAATTCTACAAAAATAACGAACTAATCGACTTATTACTTCTTTCCGTCGCACTCATCATGCCTTCCCAACCTGTTACCTCTCCTCTTCTCCCTGCATTTGCTGAGGAGGTAACTGACGTAAAATCGTTTACTGAAACAATAGGGAAGCTCGTTTTGACTATTAACACCGCGGTGACTGATGGTAAAAGCGTTACCGCAGCTAATAAACGGCTTATTAGTGCTGCAGCGGAAGAAATTCGACGAGCCACGCGTACCCTCTCCAATCTTCCCATACCAGCGGCTACTATTCCTCCCACGTCAGCGGCTCCTACTGCACCAGATGGAGTCCAGCAACGCTCTCTCAAAGATGATATTGTCTCTTGCGTCCGCGAGGAAATCCGCGGGGAAATGGCCCACCTGAGAAACCTTGTCTCCTCCCAGGCGCGCAGCTACTCCCAGGTTGCTCGTTGCGATACCGGCCCCCCACAGGGTAGGGTAACCGCCAGCCCCGCCCCTGTCTACACTACCCAAGCTTCTACACACAACAAACCAGCAATCATCATCACTCCTAAAGGTGAAGCTAGGACAAAGCAAGACACCATTGAGGCATTCAAAAGCAGCATCAGCTTTAGAACATCTTCCTTTGCACCAGCGCGAGTACAGGCCGTTTCTAATGGCAAACTACGAGTGGAATTTGACAGCACCGAACAACGCGAAGAAACTCTTAAGCGCCTTGCCGTATCTGACAAGGTTAGTGCTGAGCCTGCTCGATGCCTCAGGCCCATGATCATTTTGAAGGGCATCTCAAGGGATGTCCCTCCCGAGGACATAGCAGGCATTCTCAGGGAGCAAAATCAAGATCTAAGCGAAGTGATCGGGGGCGAAGAAGATCTGCGCTTGCGTTTCAAGCGCGACAACCGTAACCCCAGTCTGTACAACGCTGTGTTTCTGGCTCACCCCCGGGTCTTTCGTATCATGATCAACATGGTCAGGGTGAGTCTGGACCATCAGCGGGTACATGTAGATGAATTTTCCCCCTTCATTCAGTGCCACAAATGCCTACAGTTTGGGCACATGCGCACCAAATGTGAATCTACAACAAAGCCATGCGCTCACTGCGCGCAAACCGGCCATAGCATCGACCACTGCCCCCTTAGAGAAAAACCTTTTACGGCAAAGTGCATCAACTGCACCACGCATAACGACAAATTTAAATCGCGACTAGACACAAGGCACCGTGCCAACTCCAACAATTGCCCCAGACTGAGGACCATGAGAGACAAAATAATTAACCGGGTAGATTATGGATATTAACAATCACATAAAAATAATTCAGTGCAACATTGATAAATCGCGAAATAGTTTACATGAGTTTACACGGTCATTCTCTCTAGGAGAGCATCAAATAGCTCTTTTGTCTGAACCATACGTTGGATCAGGCAATGAACTTAAAGCTATAAAAGATATTAACATCTATCAATTTTCAAACGGTAATAAAGTTAAAGCATGTATCTTGGTCAAAGCTAGCTTCGGACCTGTTTTGGGACTTACCCAGTTTTCTTCGGCTAATCTCTGCGTAGTGCAATTGAGCACACATAACCGCAACATCCTACTGGCATCTGTTTACGTCGAACCTGACGACGACATTTCTAACACATTAGAACGCTTAGATTACTTTTTAAAGGCCTCACACAGCTCACATTGCATAGTGGGCGGAGATTTAAATGGATGGCACCCCTTATGGGGTAGCGCCGCCACTAACCCACGTGGTAGAGAGGTTATTGACATCGTATATGGCAACGACCTATACGTCTGTAACTCCGGCAACACCCCTACTTTCGAAACAGTTACACACGGTCGCCAACGCACATCCATCATTGACATAACACTGGCTTCAGATTCTATTTACGACAGGGTATCATCATGGCGCGTTAATCCAAATTTTTGTACAACCTCCCAACATAATGCCGTTGAATTTACACTTAACGCCAACTACACCAAGCCAACCCTGTATGAGAACACATCAACCTTTCGATACAAAGCCAACAAAGCGTGCTGGCCCGTCTTTAAAGACTGTCTGAACACACATATGACACTGTCAGATATCCTAGAACAAGACATCCCAAACATGAACCCCGAGGAGCTAGAAACCTTCATCGACAACGTGACAAGCACTATCCATCTAGCTTGTGACGAATCGATGCACGTCAAAAGAGACGGACGGGGACTTCGCAATAAACCACCCTGGTGGTCTGATAAGCTAGACGTTTTAAAGAAAGAGGTTATAGAACTTCACCATAGGGTCCACACGGCCCATAGACAAGGAGCTATACCTGAAGGTTTGCTAGAAGAACAGCAAACCAAAAAACGGGAGTATGCAAACGAACTACGCAGTGAATCTACAAAAAACTTCCGCGAGCTCTGCGAGTTACAAACAAAAGAAAACGTCTGGTCATTGACTAATAGACTACTTAAGGATACTACCCCTCGGCGACCCCCCACCACTCTAAAAGTCGGGGATAGATACACCACCAGCGGCAGAGAAACGGCGGAAGCTCTCTTAGATCACTTTTACCCAGGCGAACTACCCGACATCGAACCTAGACATCACTTTTTAAGAGCCTTGCATAATATCGACACGGAAGACGATCTCCCTTTTGCTGAGGATGAGGTGCTGGAGCACTTGAAATTTATGAACCCAAACAAGGCCCCAGGGGTAGACCATCTAACATCAGACATCTGCTACCAATTCACCATCTCCTATCCAAAATTGGTAACCAATATCATGAACAGGTGTCTGAAGCTTCAGTATTTCCCGCGACAGTGGAAGATCGCAAACGTTAGAATCATACCGAAACCAGGGAAATCAGACTACAGTGATCTAGGCTCCTTTCGACCGATAGGACTCCTGCCAGTGTTCGGAAAACTCCTAGAGAAACTGTTCATAAAGCGAGTCACTTATTGGGCGGAAAAGGAAGGCTACAACAACGTGCGTCAATTCGGATTTCGAGAGCAAACTGGAACGGTGCAGGCGGTTGAAAACGCACTCAAAGTTGTCAAGAAGGCGAAAACTGAAAAACAACACGTTATTGCAATATCTCTAGATATTAAAGCAGCATTTGACAACGCTTGGTGGCCCGCTCTCTTCCACAGACTCCGACACATACGCTGTCCCAAAAACATCTATGGGCTCATCGAGAATTATGTTCTCGATAGAGAAGTAAAACTGGATCATGCAGGGGAGCGGGTCTGCAAGCGCATGTCAAAAGGCTGCATACAGGGATCTACATGCGGACCCGTTCTATGGAACATCATATTAGACGAGCTTCTGGAGATGCGATTTCCCGAAGGCTGTCACCTACAGGCGTTTGCAGATGACGTCCTTTTGGTAGCCACCGCACGTGACTTGGGTACACTCAAGGACTCCGCGGAAAGCGCTCTGTCTCGTATAATAAACTGGGGAAAGAGCGTCAAGCTTGAATTTGGGCCAACAAAGACTCAGCTGATAGCATTCACGCCTAGAGCCAAATCAACAAAAATATTCATGGGTGGCCAGGAGCTTGCATACGAACGAAAAATAAAACTGCTGGGGATCATTCTCGATGAGAAGCTACTATTTGGAGCACACATTAAATACGTAACTGAAAAAGCAATGAGAATCTTTGGGAAACTGTGTATGTACACCCGACCTACTTACGGAGCACACCCAGAAAACGTTAGGCTCATCTACCAGATGGTGATAGAGCCCATTGTCACATACGGAGCAGGAATTTGGGGACATATAGTCAAGAAGAAGTATGTTAAGAAGGCACTTTTAAGCATGCAACGCGGATTTGCCATTAAGGCAATCAGAGGATTCCGTACAATATCAACAACTGCAGCTCTCGCCTTAGCACAATTCATCCCAATAGATTTAAAAGTCCGGGAAATACATACAGTCGAACGAACAAGGCTGACAGGGGTTAGTGATTACCTTCCACACGACATTCCGCTCGAAACCCCATCACCCATACAAAAACTTTTACACCCGGCTGAACGCATCTCGTTTACACCCACTCTTCACAACGAACAGAACGCCGACTCGACATACATATTCACAGACGGTAGCAAACAAGAAGACCAATCTGTTGGTGCAGCTTTTGTGTGCTTCGACCCTGGGGGGACGGCCCCTAAAGTTGTCAAGAAGCTTAAGCTACACAACTGCTGCACAGTCTTTCAAGCAGAACTATCTGCTATCTTGGCGGCTTGTGAATGGGCATCACTTCATCTCATTACAAATACTCATATTTTTACAGACTCCCTTTCTTCCATTAAGGCTCTCGAAAATCGTAGTAATACCAACCCCATAGTCAACCAAATTCATCATGTCATTCACCAAATCACATTGCGCAAATTCCATATTCAAATTTCATGGGTAAAAAGTCATTCTGGTGTTGAAGGTAATGAGCAGGCCGATGCTGCAGCAAATGCAGCAGCAAGATCACACTCAGCTGCTCACTACTTTAGCTTCCCAATATCCCACATCAAGCACTTGACTAGGCAGGAGAATTACGACATATGGGAGGAACGGTACACATCCTCAGAAACAGGTCAACACACTAAGGAACTCCTCCCTTCACTTAAAGACATAAAGAACTTAGGAAAAGTTGCTAAAACATCTTTCGAACTGACGCAGATTCTCACTGGCCACGGATTCCACAAAAAGTACCTAAAACGATTCCACATCACCCCTGACGACTTGTGCCCTTGCGATGGTACATCGGAGCAGAGCTTGGAGCACCTTTTAGAAACATGCTCAGCTTTTGGATATGCAAGGTACAACCACGAAACCACTTGCATTCGCTCCAAGGTGTCCCCATACAAACTCACAGAACTCTTGAATAAGGACGACTGCATAGAGTCCTATCTTGCGTTTATTAAGAAAATAGTGAAAAGCCTCAAACAATTTAACAATACTTAATAATAATACAAAAAAAAAAAAAAAAAAAAAAAAAAAAAAAGGTGGAATGTGGAAAGCTAGAATCTTAAGATTCTATGACAGAGTACACAATCCGCCTAACAAAAACATTCTAGTTATTAATTATATTTTAATTATATTATAAGTGGAAAGACTAGGGTCTTATGATCCTATATCAGAGTACACTGTCTTGTATATATAAAACATTATAAACTATGTAATATAGCTTAATATAACTACTGTATTTATCTACATATGTATTTCATAAACAATTATATATCTAAAATTTGTAATTTGGAAAACTTGTATCAAATAGCAAGTTCTACCATGTAAATTGAAACACTGCGGTAATATTGAAATGAAGCGAAAACCAAGGTATAAACTGTACAAAAAATTCTAATATTTGTGAAACATATAAAATAAGAAAAAAAAAAAAAAAAAAAAAAAAAAAAAACCTAACCTAACCTAACCTAACCTAACCTTTTTTTTTTTTTTTTTTTGGCAGGTGGAAAATCTGCTAGCAGACACCCAACTACGATTAAGGGTCGCAGTTGGGTAGTGTGGGGTTGTCGACCTCGACGACCCACTAAAAACCACCTGGTGGCCAGCCTCGATGCATGTCAAGGGGCTCCGGGATCTCCATACGGAACGCACCGGTGCCCCTCTCGCATCGTGCTCTGAGCACTGTCCCGGTAATGGCACCCATAGCCACGCCCGGCACCCTCGCGTGCTACGGCGACATTTGCCACAAATGTCGCCGCCCTCCCGGGATCCGTATCCAGCCAGCCAGAGCCCTCACTCCAGCCGACCACGGACCCAAAAGGTCCCCTGTTTGGCAGGGGATACCACTCGCCCCCTCACGGGGCAGGCGGTGCGGGGCGGCCGTTGTCAGCACCCCGCCGCCGCCTCCTCCGAGCGGGATCGGCCCTCTCCCGATCCCGCTCAGCGGCCTCTTTCCGAACCATAACGGTCTCACAGAAAGAGGCCACGGCCCTCCACGCCGTCTCATCCACCAGCATGGCCTCGACCACGGCTGGCAGAGAGAGATCCTGCCCGATCCTAGCGACCAGGGTCCGCCGCTCCAGGCACCACGCTGAGCACTGCTCCAGCGTGTGCTGCGCGGAATCCCTGTCGCTCCCACAATGGTGGCATTGTGTTGTCGATTCCCGACCGATCCTACTCAGGTACTCACCGAACACGCCGTGTCCGGTTAGTACCTGAGTAAGTCTGTAGGTGACGTTGCCGTACCCCCTCCCCAGCCAGGCTTCGAGGTTAGGCGCAATTGCGCCGACGATACGCTGACGCGAGCATCTCGGCTCCTCGAGCCGCTCGCGCCATCTACGGAGCGCACGTCGACGCTCTTGAGCCCGCACTTCAATAGGCGCGATTCCGCTCCCGTCATCATATCGAAGACGAACGTACACACGTGCGTCCGTCTCCGCTAAGATGTCGAGCGGCGGAAACCGCGCCAAGATGGTGGCCGCCTCAAAGGATATCGTTCGATATCCCCGTGCGATTCGAATGGCTATAGTACGCTGCAGGCTGCAATAAAGCAGTCTGTAGCGCCTAACACCCGCCAGTCTATCAGACCAGACGGGTGCTCCGTAGAGAGCCATCGATCGCACTACCCCCCCGTAGAGGCGGCGAACGCCCTCCCGTGGTCCCCCGAGATTTGGCAGCAGTCTGTGCAGAGCACCCACCACCTTCTGAATCCGGGGGACAGAGCGTTTGAAGTGCTCCCCGAAGTCCCAGCGACCGTCCAAGGTGAGGCCCAGGTACTTGAGGTACCGCCCCACCTGTACGTCAACGTCACCCACGCGAATCGACAAGCTGGGTGGTTCCCTTCCCCTCGGAAGCTTGTGGAACCACAGCGCCTCGGTCTTATGAGGCGCTATCCGAAGACCCAGCTCGTGGATCTTGTCCACGACACATGCCACCCCAAGCTCGGCGAGCCCTTTGGTCCCGTCGAAGGAGACCCCGCCGGCTAATACGAGAGTGTCGTCTGCGTAGCAGACAACTCGTACGCCGACAGGGAGTTCAACGCGCAGGACCGCATCGTATGCGAAGTTCCACAACAGCGGGCCCAAAACGGACCCCTGCGGAACCCCACAACTCATCCCCCTCTGGTGCAATGCACCGTCCCCGCCCACATACTGCACACATCTGTCACGCAAGTAGGCCCCAACAATACCCTGCAGGTAGGGGGGCACTCCGTGAAACACGAGGGCCTCCCGGATCGCCCTCCAGGGCAGGGAGTTAAAGGCGTTAACGATATCCAAAGATACCGCTAACGCCCTCCCGCCCCGGGACACTACCTGGTTCGACAGAGAACGAACCCGAAGGATCGCGTCCACTGTCGAACGGGCCCGCCGGAAACCATACTGGTCATCCGACAGGTTGGGACCTTCCTGCCACAGATGTGTGCATAGACGATCGGCAATTATTCTTTCGAATAATTTGCCGGCTTCGTCTAGCAGGCAAATGGGACGATACGCAGAGGGAGAATCTGCGGCCCTGCCGTCCTTCTTCAAGAGGACCAATCTTGCCTCCTTCCACTCCTTGGGGAACACACTGAAACGAAAACAGCTGTCAAACAGCCGTCTCAGTCTGTCCCCCAAGCCGGCGGATAGAGCCAGCGCCCAGGCCCGACCGGGAATCCCGTCAGGCCCGGGCGCTGTGTTACGAGCCCTGAGGCGCCTTACCGCTCGATCCAACTCCTGGTCAGTGACCCCCAGTTCATCGGACCAGATGGTCGGTTCCGATGTGCCGGGGGGCAAGGGACTGTCCTGGACCCTAGGGAAGAGCGTATCAACGACACTTCCCACAAACTCGGGGTCCAGGGTCTCCGTCAACGGAGGGACCCACGGTCTGAGCTTGCCCAGTACCATTCGGTACGGGCGCCCCCATGGATCCCTGTTCAGTCCCTCCAGGAGTTCACTCCAAGATCGAGCTTTAGCGGCTGCTATAGCCGCCTGGAGTGCTTTGGTAGCGCCTCGGTATACCTCGTAAACTCTATCCACCTCCTCGGCAATGGCTCGCCTTCTCCTCCGGGTCCTAGTGTACTGGCGTCGGGAGCGCAAGCAGATCCCCCGCAACTGCGCTATCTCCTCCGACCACCAGTACACCGCCCTGCGCTTGGTTGGCTTGGCTCGGGGCATCGAGGCGTCGCATATCGACGTCATCGATGCCCGGAACCAAGCAGCCTCCCTCCCAGGATCGGGCAGATTCTCTCCGGCGGGGCCTTCCGGCCAGGCCGCGACGATGGTGGCGGCTTCGAACAGATCCCTGTCAAGCCGCTTGAGGGCCCATCGTCGCGGCGGGCTGCTACTGCGGCGGGACACACGTGCGGGAGGGCGGAGGGCCACACCGAAAACGATGTGGCGATGGTCGGATAGTGTGACCATCTCCTCCGCTACTCTCCATCCCGTCACCAGGTGGGTGGCAGAAGGAGTCGCCCATGATAAATCCACGATCGACTCACCCTGCCACCTCACACACGTGTTTACAGACCCCCGATTTAATAATCGGAGGTCCATACCCGCCGCCCATTCCACCACGGTCTCTCCCCTAGCGTTGTCCTGAGGACTTCCCCACGCACGAGAGTGCGCGTTGAAGTCGCCCAGGACAAGGACGGGACACGGCAGGCACCTGCGAATGCAGTTTCCCACCGCGTCCAAGTACGCCTCGTACTCGACGAGGGTACTGTTGGGAGAGACGTAGCAGCCCACAACGGCTAAGCGACCCCATTTCGTGGCCACGAAACCCTGTCCCTTCTCAATAAGGGCACAGGGGGGGTCACCTTGGCCGCCACCCCAGTAAATAGCGACGGAGTCCATATCGTCCCCGAACCAGCGAGGGTGGTCCGGTACGCGATAGGGCTCCGCAACTACGGCAAGTGCAATTGACCACTGCGCGAAGGTTTGCAGGACTAGGTCCTGTGCACCCCGACAGTGGTTCAAATTGCACTGGAGGACTGTAATGGTGTGATCCATTACAAGGCCTCCATGGCCTCCTGGGGTGGCGGGCTTTGGCCCGACTGGGCGGCCCCCTTTGTTGGGGCCGCCCTGTCTTCCGGTGCTGGGGCTGAGCGGGGAGGAGGAGGAGGCTGATGCGTCTTCCTCCTCCCCTTAGGAGGGTTGCATGTTCTGCTACCCATCCTGTGGTCAGCCTTACAGCCCTTGTCGGAGCACAGCGGACACCGGTTCGGACGCGTGCACTCGCTAGCCCGATGGTCGGGTTCGCCACACGCGTAGCACAAAGTGCTGCGGTCCACTGTGCTCTGACACATGCTGCGTACGTGCCCGTACTCCAAGCACCGGAAGCACTGGAGCGGTCTCGAGGTCAGATAGTCGACCCGAGCAGACACCCAGCCGACGACGATGTGCTTTGCCGCTGCTAGCTTGCGCACGCAAGCTAGTGGACAACGGACCCATACCGTGCCCAGGGCAGTGGGTGAGCGGCGTATGTCGCCCACCCGCACATCATCGGTCTTGCAGCCTCCGGCCTCGGCGACCGCGATCAACACCTCACGAGGTGTGACGCTGTCGTCGAGGTCCTTCAGCCGCAACTCCCCCGTTTTCACCGGGCGTGCAACACGCACACCCAGATCGGCGAGGGCCACGCGCATGCGTTCGGCCAGGGCGTCTGCTTTGGAGGTGCAGTCGGGCCCGGACACCTCCAAAATGAGACCACCAGTGATCGCCTTTTTGGAGCGGACCTGGTCCACTCCAACATCAGCCAGTTTAATACGGGCCTTGGCGGTCGCCATCACCGCGGCAAGAGTGAGGTCGGAACCCTCCGGAACCGTCACTGTAATCGCCGCGGAAGATGGCAGCCGCGCAGGCGCGGGTTTCGGAGCCGCCTTGGGCCTCCCAGTCCGTTGGCCGGCCCTTGGGTCGGCCCGGGGAGCGGCCTTTGGGCCGGTCTTCGGGCCAACATTCGGGCCAGCTGACGGGCCGGGATTTTGAGGCGCGGGGGCCTTCTTCTTCGTCTTCCTCCCCGCCACAGTCGCCCACGTAGACGTTGGTGCCGTTGGCTCCTTAGTCCACGCGGTTTGCGACGGCGCGGGTGGCGGGGAGGCCGGCCTGGGCGGCGGTGGGTGTTTAGCCTGCCCCTTGCCGGTAGACCGGGCCGATGGTCCTGCCCTAGCGGGAGCTGGAGCTGCGCATCCCTGGGAGGAAGTCGGCTGAGCCCTTAGAGCTGCAGCCAACTTCTGGTCCATTAGAGCCGCTATGCGCTCCATGAACCTGCCCTCCCAGTCGTTCCCTCCGGCGACAGGTGGTGTCGCCGCCGGAATGGCCGCGCTCTCAGCGCTGGCCTGGGAACCGGCCTGCTGCCGACGGATTATCTCCGTCAGCTTCTCCATTTGGCTGGAGAGACTGGCCATCCTGGCGCGCAGCTCGGTGTTCTCGCGCTCCAACCGCTCCACGTTGGCATCCACAGAAGCCCGCTGAGCGAGCTCCTTTGACACCGCCTCAGCCCTCCGGGCCGCAGTTCGCAGACCCTTGATAAACTCGCCCTTTAAGTTCTTGGACTTATCGGCGATTTTTTCAACGGTCTGCAACTCGACCCTGATGCAGGCACCCAGCGCCTCAGTGGTCTGCGACCGCATCTCCTCCTCCAGCTCACGCTCTCCCGGAAGCCTCGCCTTAGCCCTTGTTTCCGAGGGTTTTACGGAGGGGTCGAAGACGTCATCGTCCTCACTCCCCTTGTCCCTCAAAAACATGGCACGCTTGGACTCCAGAGAGACCAAGGCGCCATCATCCACTTCTTGAACAGCCCGTTTGCGTCGGGCACTCCTCAACCTACTCGACACCGATGATGCGACAGAGGAGACGGACATCACCGAACCGTCCGACTCCCCTCCGTCGCTTGCCGATCCTGCAATACCGGGTTTTCTAAAAAACCCGTCCTCCTTATTTTTAAGACTAGTCGGACAATGTCCGGAGCGCTTGTTGCCCCCCCCAGAATACGAGGGGCAGAGTGCCGGAGCACTGCGGGATTCTCCGACCTCTGAGAGGCCGGGACCCGCCTGGGGTAATTTTTCTGCAAGAGCTCTTTCCATTTTGTTTGTTTATCCTTTTTTAACGAGGTGAGGTCCTCTTGGTGGCGCCCTAGCGGCCGGGTTCCCCCCGACCATACCGGTATGTGAGTCCAGACTTGTACCAAAAGAGCACAAGTCCCGACTCACACACCAGTACTCCCTTCGGCGAGCGCCAGACCTTGAGATTTGGTCCCTAACCTCTTTCCTTTTTTAAAGAGGTGGTTTCCTCTGTGACGCCCTAGCGGCCGGGTTCCCCCCGACCATACCGGTATGTGAGTCCAGACTTGTACCAAAAAAGGCACAGGTCCCGACTCACACACCAATACTCCCCTCGGCGAGCGTCAAACCTTGAGAATTGGCCCTTCCCTGGACCGCAGGTGCGGTCCTCTCCCTCTGCCTCGTCTCACGGTGCCCTCTGCTAATCAGAGGGACACGTGGAGAGATCCTCCGTGTCGGGTTATTGGCCACCGTGCGATACTTCTTTAGCGAACTAAAGAAGTATCCCACGGTGTTACCAGGGTGCACCACGAGGAGGTTACCCGACCTTGCACCCCAACCTAACCTAACCTAACCTAACCTAACCTAACCTAACCTAACCAGCTGTTCACCGGGCACGGAGGCTTTCGCGAGTATCTCCATCGCTTCAAGTTATCGCCGACACAGTATTGCACTTGTGATTCAGTTACACCGGAGACTGTGCCACACCTTTTAAATGATTGCCCTAGGTACGGCGCCTGGCGCCAGCAAATTAGCTCTAGATTTAGAATTGGTATTACATGTAATAATTATAGCAGGTTTGTTGGAGACAACGACTATCGTATTGAATTTTTAAAATACGCAGAGCGTGTAGTGAGGTCCGCAGGGAAGGCAAATGGGAGCACCATGTGTTGAACATTGAGTTGTTTACACTTCAATGTATGGTTCCCTGTACTCCAAGCTCGTAAATGATGAGATACAAAATTGTGTAAAAGAACTGTAAATAACTAGCCATGAAATGATGTGCTCAGAAAACGACATTGCGAGTGTCCCTTCCCGACAAGCGACTGGGAAATGCACACCAAGCACGTCCCCGCTTCGTTGCTTTCGGACGTGGCCCGCACAACTCTGTCTTGCAAAGCAGAGCGCCTTACAAGACAGAGCTCTGCGAGCCATGGCCACAAGCCCATCCCTGGACCGCTGATACGGTCCTCTCCTCCTGCCTCGTCTCACAGTGCCCTCTGCTAATCAGAGGGACACGTGGAGAGATCCTCCGTGTCGGGTTATTGGCCACCGTGCGATACTTCTTTAGCGAACTAAAGAAGTATCCCACGGTGTTACCAGGGTGCACCACGAGGAGGTTACCCGACCTTGCACCCCAACCTAACCTTTTTTTTTTTTTTTTTTTTTTGGCAGGTGGAAAATCTGCTAGCAGACACCCAACTACGATTAAGGGTCGCAGTTGGGTAGTGTGGGGTTGTCGACCTCGACGACCCACTAAAAACCACCTGGTGGCCAGCCTCGATGCATGTCAAGGGGCTCCGGGATCTCCGTACGGAACGCACCGGTGCCCCTCTCGCATCGTGCTCTGAGCACTGTCCCGGTAATGGCACCCACAGCCACGCCCGGCACCCTCGCGTGCTACGGCGACATTTGCCACAAATGTCGCCGCCCTCCCGGGATCCGTAACCAGCCAGCCAGAGCCCTCACTCCAGCCGACCACGGACCCAAAAGGTCCCCTGTTTGGCAGGGGATACCACTCGCCCCCTCACGGGGCAGGCGGTGCGGGGCGGCCGTTGTCAGCACCCCGCCGCCGCCTCCTCCGAGCGGGATCGGCCCTCTCCCGATCCCGCTCAGCGGCCTCTTTCCGAACCATAACGGTCTCACAGAAAGAGGCCACGGCCCTCCACGCCGTCTCATCCACCAGCATGGCCTCGACCACGGCTGGCAGAGAGAGATCCTGCCCGATCCTAGCGACCAGGGTCCGCCGCTCCAGGCACCACGCTGAGCACTGCTCCAGCGTGTGCTGCGCGGAATCCCTGTCGCTCCCACAATGGTGGCATTGTGTTGTCGATTCCCGACCGATCCTACTCAGGTACTCACCGAACACGCCGTGTCCGGTAAGTACCTGAGTAAGTCTGTAGGTGACGTTGCCGTACCCCCTTCCCAGCCAGGCTTCGAGGTTGGGCGCAATCGCGCCGACGATACGCTGACGCGAGCATCTCGGCTCCTCGAGCCGCTCGCGCCATCTACGGAGCGCACGTCGACGCTCTTGGGCCCGCACTTCAATAGGCGCGATTCCGCTCCCGTCATCATATCGAAGACGAACGTACACACGTGCGTCCGTCTCCGCTAAGATGTCGAGCGGCGGAAACCGCGCCAAGATGGTGGCCGCCTCAAAGGATATCGTTCGATATCCCCGTGCGATTCGAATGGCTATAGTACGCTGCAGGCTGCAATAAAGCAGTCTGTAGCGCCTAACACCCGCCAGTCTATCAGACCAGACGGGTGCTCCGTAGAGAGCCATCGATCGCACTACCCCCCCGTAGAGGCGGCGAACGCCCTCCCGTGGTCCCCCGAGATTTGGCAGCAGTCTGTGCAGAGCACCCACCACCTTCTGAATCCGGGGGACTGAGCGTTTGAAGTGCTCCCCGAAGTCCCAGCGACCGTCCAAGGTGAGGCCCAGGTACTTGAGGTACCGCCCCACCTGTACGTCAACGTCACCCACGCGAATCGACAAGCTGGGTGGTTCCCTTCCCCTAGGAAGCTTGTGGAACCACAGCGCCTCGGTCTTATGAGGCGCTATCCGAAGACCCAGCTCGTGGATCTTGTCCACGACACATGCCACCCCAAGCTCGGCGAGCCCTTTGGTCCCGTCGAAGGAGACCCCGCCGGCTAATACGAGAGTGTCGTCTGCGTAGCAGACCACTCGTACGCCAACAGGGAGTTCAACGCGCAGGACCGCATCGTATGCGAAGTTCCACAACAGCGGGCCCAAAACGGACCCCTGCGGAACCCCACAACTCATCCCCCTCTGGTGCAATGTACCGTCCCCGCCCACATACTGCACACATCTGTCTCGCAGGTAGGCCCCAACAATGCCCTGCAGGTAGGGGGGCACTCCGTGAAACACGAGGGCCTCCCGGATCGCCTTCCAGGGTAGGGAGTTAAAGGCGTTAACGATATCCAAGGATACCGCTAACACCCTCCCGCCCCGGGACACTACCTGGTTCGACAGAGAACGAACCCGAAGGATCGCGTCCACTGTCGAACGGGCCCGCCGGAAACCATACTGGTCATCCGACAGGTTGGGACCTTCCTGCCACAGATGTGTGCATAGACGATCGGCAATTATTCTTTCGAATAATTTGCCGGCTTCGTCTAGCAGGCAAATGGGACGATACGCAGAGGGAGAATCTGCGGCCCTGCCGTCCTTCTTCAAGAGGACCAATCTTGCCTCCTTCCACTCCTTGGGGAACACACTGAAACGAAAACAGCTGTCAAACAGCCGTCTCAGTCTGTCCCCCAAGCCGGCGGATAGAGCCAGCGCCCAGGCCCGACCGGGAATCCCGTCAGGCCCGGGCGCTGTGTTACGAGCCCTGAGGCGCCTTACCGCTCGATCCAACTCCTGGTCAGTGACCCCCAGTTCATCGGTCCAGATGGTCGGTTCCGATGTGCCGGGGGGCAAGGGACTGTCCTGGACCCTAGGGAAGAGCGTATCAACGACACTTCCCACAAACTCGGGGTCCAGGGTCTCCGTCAACGGAGGGACCCACGGTCTGAGCTTGCCCAGTACCATTCGGTACGGGCGCCCCCATGGATCCCTGTTCAGTCCCTCCAGGAGTTCACTCCAAGATCGAGCTTTAGCGGCTGCTATAGCCGCCTGGAGTGCTTTGGTAGCGCCTCGGTATACCTCGTAAACTCTATCCACCTCCTCGGCAATGGCTCACCTTCTCCTCCGGGTCCTAGTGTACAGGCGTCGGGAGCGCAAGCAGATCTCCCGCAACTGCGCTATCTCCTCCGACCACCAGTACACCGCCCTGCGCTTGGTTGGCTTGGCTCGGGGCATCGAGGCGTCGCATATCGACGTCATCGATGCCCGGAACCAAGCAGCCTCCCTCCCAGGATCGGGCAGATCCTCTCCGGCGGGGCCTTCCGGCCAGGCCGCGACGATGGTGGCGGCTTCGAACAGATCCCTGTCGAGCCGCTTGAGGGCCCATCGTCGCGGCGGGCTGCTACTGCGGCGGGACACACGTGCGGGAGGGCGGAGGGCCACACCGAAAACGATGTGGCGATGGTCGGATAGTGTGACCATCTCCTCCGCTACTCTCCATCCCGTCACTAGGTGGGTGGCAGAAGGAGTCGCCCATGATAAATCCACGATCGACTCACCCTGCCACCGCACGCACGTGTTTACAGACCCCCGATTTAATAATCGGAGGTCCATACCCGCCGCCCATTCCACCACGGTCTCTCCCCTAGCGTTGTCTTGAGGACTCCCCCACGCACGAGAGTGCGCGTTGAAGTCGCCCAAGACAAGGACGGGACACGGCAGGCACCTGCGAATGCAGTTTCCCACCGCGTCCAAGTACGCCTCGTACTCGACGAGGGTACTGTTGGGAGAGACGTAGCAGCCCACAACGGCTAAGCGACCCCATTTCGTGGCCACGAAACCCTGTCCCTTCTCAATAAGGGCACAGGGGAGGTCACCTTGGCCGCCACCCCAGTAAATAGCGACGGAGTCCATATCGTCCCCGAACCAGCGAGGGTGGTCCGGTACGCGATAGGGCTCCGCAACTACGGCAAGTGCAATTGACCACTGCGCGAAGGTTTGCAGGACTAGGTCCTGTGCACCCCGACAGTGGTTCAAATTGCACTGGAGGACTGTAATGGTGTGATCCATTACAGGGCCTCCATGGCCTCCTGGGGCGGCGGGCTTTGGCCCGACTGGGCGGCCCCCTTTGTTGGGGCCGCCCTGTCTTCCGGTGCTGGGGCTGAGCGGGGAGGAGGAGGAGGCTGATGCGTCTTCCTCCTCCCCTTAGGAGGGTTGCATGTTCTGCTACCCATCCTGTGGTCAGCCTTACAGCCCTTGTCGGAGCACAGCGGACACCGGTTCGGACGCGTGCACTCGCTAGCCCGATGGTCGGGTTCGCCACACGCGTAGCACAAAGTGCTGCGGTCCGCTGTGCTCTGACACATGCTGCGTACGTGCCCGTACTCTAAGCACCGGAAGCACTGGAGCGGTCTCGTGGTCAGGTAGTCGACCCGAGCAGACACCCAGCCGACGACGATGTGCTTTGCCGCTGCTAGCTTGCGCACGCAAGCTAGTGGACAACGGACCCATACCGTGCCCAGGGCAGTGGGTGAGCGGCGTATGTCGCCCACCCGCACATCATCGGTCTTGCAGCCTCCGGCCTCGGCGACCGCGATCAACACCTCACGAGGTGTGACACTGTCGTCGAGGTCCTTCAGCCGCAACTCCCCCGTTTTCACCGGGCGTGCAACACGCACACCCAGATCTGCGAGGGCCACGCGCATGCGTTCGGCCAGGGCGTCTGCTTTGGAGGTGCAGTCGGGCCCGGACACCTCCAAGATGAGACCGCCAGTTATTGCTTTTTTGGAGCGGACCTGGTCCACTCCCACATCAGCCAACTTAATCCGGGCCTTGGCGGTCGCCATCACCGCGGCTAGAGTGAGGTCGGAACCCTCCGGAACCGTCACTGTAATCGCCGCGGAAGATGGCAGCCGCGCAGGCGCGGGTTTCGGAGCTGCCTTGGGCCTCCCAGCCCGTTGGCCGGCCCTTGGGTCGGCCCGGGGAGCGGCCTTTGGGCCGGTCTTCGGGCCAACATTCGGGCCAGCTGACGGGCCGGGATTTTGAGGCGCGGGGGCCTTCTTCTTCTTCCTCCCCGCCACAGTCGCCCACGTAGACTTTGGTGCCGTTGGCTCCTTAGTCCGCGCGGTTTGCGACGGCGCGGGTGGCGGGGAGGCCGGCCTGGGCGGCGGTGGGTGTTTGGCCTGCCCCTTGCCGGTAGACCGGGCCGATGGTCCTGCCCTAGCGGGAGCTGGAGCTGCGCATCCCTGGGAGGAAGTCGGCTGAGCCCTTAGAGCTGCAGCCAACTTCTGGTCCATTAGAGCCGCTATGCGCTCCATGAACCGGCCCTCCCAGTCGTTCCCTCCGGCGACAGGTGGTGTCGCCGCCGGAATGGCCGCGCTCTCAGCGCTGGCCTGGGAACCGGCCTGCTGCCGACGGATTACCTCCGTCAGCTTCTCCATTTGACTGGAGAGACTGGCCATCCTGGTGCGCAGCTCGGAGTTTTCGCGCTCCAGCCGCTCCACGTTGGCATCGACAGAAGCCCGCTGAGCGAGCTCCTTCGACACCGCCTCCGCCCTCCTGGCCGCCGTTCGCAGACCCTTGACAAAATCGCCTCTCAAGTTCTTAGACTTGTCGGCGATCTTCTCAACGGTCTGCAACTCGACCCTGATGGAGGCGCCCAGCTCCTCAGTCGTCTGCGCCCGCATCTCCTCCTCTAGCTCCCTCTCCTTAGGTAAATTCCCCTTGGATTTAATATTCGAAGGCTCAACAAGGGGGTTGAAAACGTCGTCGTCATCATTCCCCTTGTCCTTCGAAAACATGGCGCGCTTGGTTTCCTGAGAAACCAAGGCGCCATCATCACCTTCCCGTTCGGGCTCGATCGCCCGTTTGCGTCGGGTACTCCGCAACCTACCCGACACCGATGAGGCGACAGAGGAGACGGACACGATGGAACAGTCCGACTCCCCTCCGTCACTTGCCAACCCTGGCACACCAGGTTTCCGAAAAACCTCCATTTCCTCCCCATTTGGTGAACTATGTTCAAAGCGGTTGTTGCCTCCCCCAGAATACGAGGGGCAGAGTGCCGGAGCACTGCGGGATTCTCCGGCCTCCGAGAGGCCGGGACCCCCCTGGGGTAGTCTTTTCGCAACAGCTTTTCTCATATTGATTTTCCTTTTTTAAAGAGGTGGTTTCCTCTGGCGCCCTAGCGGCCGGGTTCCCCCCGACCATACTGGTATGTGAGTCCAGACTTGTACTAAAAGAGCACAGGTCCCGACTCACACACCAATACTCCCCTCGGCGAGCGCCAGACCTTGAGATTTGGTCCCGTAACCAACCCCGTCCTTTTTTAGAGAGGTGGTTTCCTCTTTGGCGCCCTAGCGGCCGGGTTCCCCCCGACCATACCGGTATGTGAATCCAGACTTGTACCAAAAAGGCACAGGTCTCGACTCACACACCAATACTCCCCTCGGCGAGCACCAGACCTTGAGATTTGGCCCTTCCCTGGACCGCAGGTGCAGTCCTCTCCCCCTGCCTCGTCTCACGGTGCCCTCTGCTAATCAGAGGGACACGTGGAGAGATCCTCCGTGTCGGGTTATTGGCCACCGTGCGATACTTCTTTAGCGAACTAAAGAAGTATCCCACGGTGTTACCAGGGTGCACCACGAGGAGGTTACCCGACCTTGCACCCCACCCCAACCTTTTTTTTTTTTTTTTTTTTTTTTTTTGACCCAGGAAAATCCTTTATGGATACCACCTGCCCGGGGGAGCAAGGTGGTTATGTGGGAGTCTCCGCCTACCTCACGGCGGCATACCCACTAAAAACCTGGGATGAGTCCCTCTTCCACCTTTTTGGGACAAGATGGGGTCGCGTTAGCATTCAACCATCTTGCCCCGGTGGTTGGCCCTAAAAAGGGCCCTTTCTCCTCTATAGAGGGGTGAATTTGCTCATACCAAAAATCACCCCTCGTGCCCTCACACAGGGGGGTCGTGCAGACCGTTAGAGAGTCCCCCGATTCTCCAACAGTAACCCCCCCTAGCGCCCTGAAAAGGGCGTCCCGCCTGCGCGAGATGCGCTGCACAAAGCACCGCACGAAGTGCCGCCCCACTCGGAATCCCGCAAGGAAACTGACCCATACAGCCGACTCGCGGAAAACCGGGCAGGACGACGCAACCCTCCCTCCTTTGGTGTTTGGTCCGCGCCGGTAAACCGGTAGCTCCCATTTCTGGGAGCCGATCCCCTATCCGCCACCTGGGGACGCGCCACGTCGGGGTCCACCTCCCCGCCCACTAGGACAACCTAGCAGGTCCGTGGACCCCACCCCAACCTTTTTTTTTTTTTTTTTTTGTTTTTTTTTTTTTTTTTTTTTTTGACCCAGGAAAATCCTTTATGGATACCACCTGCCCGGGGGAGCAAGGTGGTTATGTGGGAGTCTCCGCCTACCTCACGGCAGCATACCCACTAAAAACCTGGGATGAGTCCCTCTTCCACCTTTGTGGGACAAGTTGGGGTCGCGTTAGCATTCAACCATCTTGCCCCGGTGGTTGGCCCTAAAAAGGGCCCTTTCTCCTGTATAGAGGGGTGAATTTGCTCATACCAAAAATCACCCCTCGTGCCCTCATGCAGGGGGGTCGTGCAGACCGTTAGAGAGTCCCCCGATTCTCCAACAGTAACCCCCCCTTGCGCCCTGAAAAGGGCGTCCCGCCTGCGCGAGATGCGCTGCACGTAGCACCGCACGAAGCACCGCCCCACTCGGAATCCCGCAAGGAAACTGACCCATACAGCCGACTCGCGGAAAACCGGGCAGGACGACGCAACACTCCCTCCTTTGGTGTTTGGTCCGCGCCGGTAAACCGGTAGCTCCCATTTCTGGGAGCCGATCCCCTATCCGCCACCTGGGGACGCGCCACGTCGGGGTTCACCTCCCCGCCCACTAGGACAACCTAGCAGGTCCGTGGACCCCACCCCAACCTAACCTAACCTAACCTATCCTTTTTTTTTTTTTTTTTTTTTTGACCCAGGAAAATCCTTTATGGATACCACCTGCCCGGGGGAGCAAGGTGGTTATGTGGGAGTCTCCGCCTACCTCACGGCGGCATACCCACTAAAAACCTGGGATGAGTCCCTCTTCCACCTTTCTGGGACAAGATGGGGTCGCGTTAGCATTCAACCATCTTGCCCCGGTGGTTGGCCCTAAAAAGGGCCCTTTCTCCTCTATGGAGGGGTGAATTTGCTCATACCAAAAATCACCCCTCGTGCCCTCACACAGGGGGGTCGTGCAGACCGTTAGAGAGTCCCCCGATTCTCCAACAGTAACCCCCCCTTGCGCCCTGAAAAGGGCGTCCCGCCTGCGCGAGATGCGCTGCACAAAGCACCGCACGAAGTGCCGCCCCACTCGGAATCCCGCAAGGAAACTGACCCATACAGCCGACTCGCGGAAAACCGGGCAGGACGACGCAACCCTCCCTCCTTTGGTGTTTGGTCCGCGCCGGTAAACCGGTAGCTCCCATTTCTGGGAGCCGATCCCCTATCCGCCACCTGGGGACGCGCCACGTCGGGGTTCACCTCCCCGCCCACTAGGACAACCTAGCAGGTCCGTGGAACCTAACCTAACCTTTTTTTTTTTTTTTTTTTTTTAACATGAGGAAAATGCAATTTACGCATACCCACCCGCGGGGGGAGCAGGCGGGTTATGTCGGGCTCGGCCCACTGGCGCCCATACCGACTATAAACCTCATGATGTTCCACCGTCATCGACTAGTGACAGGGGGGCACGGGACCGCTCGCGCATTCTCCGCAGCCCCCGTCGACGCCGCTGTCCGCCTATAAAGCGGACCCACCTCGGTGTGAAGCTAAAAAGCTTCAACTCCTCGTGTGATGCCCCGGAACATATGGGAGCATCTACACCTCCTGGTGACCTTTTCCTAGTGAGGAGAGCCGGATGCCCCCGCATCCGACGCCCCAGGTCCTCCAAGCGGAGACGGAGTGCGGGCTCGATTAGCCCGCCTGCGTGTCCGCGCTCTCCGGAGCGGGTGAGAGAGAGGGTTTCTCTCCCTTTCTCGCTCGTCTTCCTCCCTTTGCGAGACAATAGTCTCACAGAATGAGGCTACCGCCTCCCATGACGTCTCGTCATCGACCATCTTAGGAATGATGGTTGGCAAGGAAAGGTCTGATCCAACTGCCGCGATCAGGGATTGACGCGGCTCGGCTCCTCCTGGGCATGCCTCCAGCGCGTGCTGGGCAGTGAATTTGCTCATACCAAAAATCACCCCTCGTGCCCTCATGCAGGGGGGTCGTGCAGACCGTTAGAGAGTCCCCCGATTCTCCAACAGTAACCCCCCCTTGCGCCCTGAAAAGGGCGTCCCGCCTGCGCGAGATGCGCTGCACGTAGCACCGCACGAAGCACCGCCCCACTCGGAATCCCGCAAGGAAACTGACCCATACAGCCGACTCGCGGAAAACCGGGCAGGACGACGCAACACTCCCTCCTTTGGTGTTTGGTCCGCGCCGGTAAACCGGTAGCTCCCATTTCTGGGAGCCGATCCCCTATCCGCCACCTGGGGACGCGCCACGTCGGGGTTCACCTCCCCGCCCACTAGGACAACCTAGCAGGTCCGTGGACCCCACCCCAACCTAACCTAACCTAACCTAACCTTTTTTTTTTTTTTTTTTTTTTGACCCAGGAAAATCCTTTATGGATACCACCTGCCCGGGGGAGCAAGGTGGTTATGTGGGAGTCTCCGCCTACCTCACGGCGGCATACCCACTAAAAACCTGGGATGAGTCCCTCTTCCACCTTTCTGGGACAAGATGGGGTCGCGTTAGCATTCAACCATCTTGCCCCGGTGGTTGGCCCTAAAAAGGGCCCTTTCTCCTCTATGGAGGGGTGAATTTGCTCATACCAAAAATCACCCCTCGTGCCCTCACACAGGGGGGTCGTGCAGACCGTTAGAGAGTCCCCCGATTCTCCAACAGTAACCCCCCCTTGCGCCCTGAAAAGGGCGATCCCCTATGGGAGCCGATCCCCTATCCGCCACCTGGGGACGCGCCACGTCGGGGTTCACCTCCCCGCCCACTAGGACAACCTAGCAGGTCCGTGGAACCTAACCTAACCTTTTTTTTTTTTTTTTTTTTTTAACATGAGGAAAATGCAATTTACGCATACCCACCCGCGGGGGGAGCAGGCGGGTTATGTCGGGCTCGGCCCACTGGCGCCCATACCGACTAAAAACCTCATGATGTTCCACCGTCATCGACTAGTGACAGGGGGGCACGGGACCGCTCGCGCATTCTCCGCAGCCCCCGTCGACGCCGCTGTCCGCCTATAAAGCGGACCCACCTCGGTGTGAAGCTAAAAAGCTTCAACTCCTCGTGTGATGCCCCGGAACATATGGGAGCATCTACACCTCCTGGTGACCTTTTCCTAGTGAGGAGAGCCGGATGCCCCCGCATCCGACGCCCCAGGTCCTCCAAGCGGAGACGGAGTGCGGGCTCGATTAGCCCGCCTGCGTGTCCGCGCTCTCCGGAGCGGGTGAGAGAGAGGGTTTCTCTCCCTTTCTCGCTCGTCTTCCTCCCTTTGCGAGACAATAGTCTCACAGAATGAGGCTACCGCCTCCCATGACGTCTCGTCATCGACCATCTTAGGAATGATGGTTGGCAAGGAAAGGTCTGATCCAACTGCCGCGATCAGGGATTGACGCGGCTCGGCTCCTCCTGGGCATGCCTCCAGCGCGTGCTGGGCAGTATCCTCTACATAGCCGCACTGGTGGCAGGCCGGGGAGGCTTCCCTTTGTGCAAGGGGACACAAGTATCTCCCGAAACATCCGTGTCCCGTGAGAACCTGCGTCAGCCGAAAGGAAAGTCTCCCGTGTCTCCTCTGTACCCATTCCACAAGAACGGGCTGGATCGCTTGGAGGAATTTTTGGGCGCTAGTCCCTCTCTGTTCGACTCTTGTGAGGAGCCGTCCCTTCCACTTAGCAAGAGCTGATGCCTTGGCATTGATACGCCATTGCACCACCTCCTGCGGCGCCATTTGCTCGTTTCGCCAGTAGACTGAGGCCAAGACTTCGGCCTCAAGGTCCCATGGGAGCAATCCAGCAAGGGAACATGCCACTTCATGGGAGATTGTACGGTAACCTCGGCACACTCTAACCGCCATCACCCTTTGGGCTGCGATCAACAGGGCAGTGGTCTGCCGGTCAAGCCTACCAGCCCATATGGGAGCTCCATATAGAGCCATAGAGCTGATCACCGCTGTATAGAGGCGGCGGCAGCTCCCTCCTCCTCCTCCGATGTTCGGAAGGAGACGACTCAGTGAGCCAGCTGTTCCCAGGACTCTTGGGGACATCTGTCGCATATGCGCCTTAAACTGCCATCTACTGTCCAGGACGACACCGAGGTACTTTAGCGTCGACCGTACAGGGATGGAGTGTCCACCTACTACTATGATGGAGTCTGCAGGTGGCGCTCGTCTCGGGCCATGAAAGCATATAGCCTCGGACTTGTGAAGCGCCACTTCCAGACCCAGCATTCGGATCCTGGATACGGTCGTGGCAACTGCGGCCGTCGCCAGGATCTTCGCCTCCTTATATGTGTCCCCCCGCGCGGTAACCAGCGTATCGTCAGCGTAGCAAATGACGCTGACGTTTTGGAGGTTAACACACCGGAGGACCCAATCATACCCGACGTTCCACAGGAGTGGTCCAAGGACAGACCCCTGCGGAACACCACGCGTCATAGGGCTTCGCCCCTCACCATGAATCGTCGGGAAGACTACCTCTCTGTCGGAGAGATAGTCCCCAACGAGTCTTCGGAGGTATTGGGGTACCTTGTGGTACTCCAATCCTCCGAGGATCGTGCTCCAAGGTAACGTGTTAAAGGCGTTGGCGATGTCTAGCGAGACAGCCATCAACACACCACCATTGGAACACGTCTCCTCTGAGAGGTCACGGACGTAGGCTATTGCACCTATCGTGGAGCGACCCCTCCGGAACCCGAATTGGATAGGTGCTAGGTCGGGTCCCACCGTCTCAAGGTGCTTGACGAGGCGGGCAGCGACCACACGCTCCAGTAACTTGCCAGCCTCGTCAAGCAGCACGATCGGGCGATAGCCAGATGGCTCATCTGCAGGACGACCCTCCTTTCTGAGCAGGACGAGTTTGCCGCTTCTCCACCGTTTTGGAAACCTTCCCTCTCTGAGGCACCTGTCAATCAGGGCCATTAGGGCGGGTCCAAGGTGCTCCAAGAAAAGGGCCCACGCGCGGCCCAGTATGCCATCAGGCCCGGGCGCTGTGTTTTTGGCCTTCATCCTGAGCACTGCCATACCCAGCTCACCCTCGGAGACAGAGACAGGTTCGTCCTGTTCCTCCTCATCATCGACAGCGGTGGATGACGGGCCTTCAACAGTGGGAGGCGAGAAATCGTTCCCCGGGGCTCCGGGGAACAAGCCATTAACCACCCTTTGCAACACTGCCGGCGAGAGCAATGCAGTAGTGGGGGGCGCCCAGGGGCGGAGTTTCTGTCTCGCCCATTTGTACGGGCGGCCCCATGGGTCACGCTCCAGCCCCGCAAGCAATTCCTCCCAAGCATGACTCTTGGCCTCATCTATCGCAACTCGAAGGGCCCTGGAAGCCTCCCTGTAGGCGGCATAATACGACTCGGCTGTTTCTGTCTCTTGCCGCCTTCGCCTTCGATAGCGCTGGTGTCGGCGGCGTTCCATGACACATTGCCGGCGGAGTTCGGCAATCTCCTCCGACCACCAGTAGACTTGGCGTCTGGGCTGTGAGGCTCGCGCACGTGGCATCGCCGCATCACACACGCGCGTTAGCGCCTCACACAGTCTATCCGCCATCTCATCCACATCTACCGGTTCTGGTTCCAGAGCAGTGCCACTCCACGTTTCGACAATGGCCGCCTCCTTCAGCACTTCGACATTGAGGCGCTTCAGGGCCCATCGTGGCCCAATCTCTATCGGCTCCTCCCTCACCGCGTCCGACAGAGACGAGGATACACTGAACCGGATGTACCGGTGATCAGAGAGAGTCTCCTCGTCGACCAGCACCTGCCAGTCGTGTATGCGACAGGCAAGGTCTGGGGTGGCAAATGTCAAATCGACGATCGAGCCACCCCACTGACGGACGCAGGTGTTTTCGGACCCACGATTTAAAAGGCAGAGACCTACCTCAGCCATCCATTCCATCACGGTCTCACCCCGCGGATCCGTCGTCGGGGAACCCCAAACCACTGATTTGGCGTTGAAGTCCCCAAGAACGAGCACCGAGAGCGGGCGGCTCTGACCAATAAAGACACCCACCTCGCCGAGGAGAGTCTCAAGCTCGTGGCGGGGTCTATTACCGGAGTGATAGATCCCTACAATTATCACTCTGCCCACCCTGGCAGCAACGAAACCCTTTCCCCTCAATCTGCATTCAAGGGGAGGAGATCGCACCGGCGATTGGGTACTGATTGCTACCAAGCCGTCCAGATCTCCCACCCAGTCAGGTCTAGGTGGTATCACGTACGGCTCGGCAATCACCCCCACGTTGATCGACCTCTCCGCAAGGCACTGCAGGAGAAGATCCTGAGCGCGAGCGGAGTGGTTGATGTTTGCCTGGAGTAGAGCTAGGGCCATCACTAACTTTCATCCATGCAATTCGCCTGCCCTGTATCAGGGGGAGGCGGCTGCGACTGGGCCTTAGCTCCCGCCGCAGTGGCCTTCCGTCTGGCCTCTGACTTTGACGGGGGCTTGGCGCATGCCTTGCCCCCGGAGAGG
This sequence comes from Lampropteryx suffumata, assembly GCA_948098915.1. Taxonomy (NCBI): domain Eukaryota; kingdom Metazoa; phylum Arthropoda; class Insecta; order Lepidoptera; family Geometridae; genus Lampropteryx; species Lampropteryx suffumata. The sequence continues at coordinate 99,085 of OX402553.1, forward strand.
TGATCTGCAACTTTTCCCGCTGCTGCACAAAGGGAGCAGTGAGGAGAGGCTGAGCATTCTCGGACCTTGTGGCCCTTTTGACCGCAGCGATAACACTCTTCGCTACGGTCGACTTCAGACTTGCATTGGGCCCCTACATGGCCCTGCATCAGGCATCTATAGCATCGCCGAGGTCTGGCGTCCAGAATCCGCACCTGCGCTGCCACCCATCCAACTAGGACGCGTCCACCCTTGCCGACAATCCTTTTAGCAATTGCTACGGGGCAGCGTACAAACGAGGTGCCCATCCCTGATGGGCCTCTGCGAATGGTGCCGATCGTCACTGCCGACGCATCGCACTCACCCACCTTTGCTAGGGCTTCCGCCAACTCCTCCGGCACGACTGAGTCGTCAAGACCGCTGATTCTAAGCTCGGCAGTGACAGTCGGCCTAGCGATGCGCACCTCCTCTTCCTCAAAGATTTCCTTAAGCTTACCGGCAAGGACATCTGCTTTAGCTGCATTGTCCAAACCGGGAACCACAAGGATTCTCGCTCCGGTTGCCGCTGTTCTAATCTTGAGGGGTGGCACCCCCAACTCGTCCAACTTGATGCGGCCCTTGGCCACCTCCAGCACCTTGGCGTATGTAATGCCTTTCTCCGCTGCCCCCGACTGCAGTGTTATGGTTACTGCTGCTGTGCGCGGGGGGTGAAGTTTGGCCGTCCTCGCTTTAGGCTTAGGCGGCAACTTTGGCGCTCCTTGCGGCCTGTGAGGACCCCGGCTTGGGGATGCGGGCCTCGGCCTTGCCTTTGCCGGTGCTGCATTCTCCCTTCTGCGTGTCTTGCCACGTCTCGTCACTTGGGTCCACTCTTCTGAGGAGGGAGCTGCATCCGAAGCCGGTGTTTGGCCTGGGGGCGCTGCCTCAGTCTCAAGGGCACCTCTCCCTTTCTTTGGTAAAGTCCGCTTGTCGCCTGTTTGGGCCTTCACCGGAGCGTTTGTTGGCGCAACACCTCTGCTGACGCTCTCCGCAGGACGGACCTGAGCCTCCTTTCGACGATCTGCGGCCAGAGGAGGTCTGTGGGTCTTCGCAGGCAGCAGCCTCTCCTCCAGGCCCTCGAAGCGGGCGCTGATCATAGTGCCGACTTGCACCATGATCTGCCGCACCACGACCTCCGTGGAAGGGGCTTCAGCCGAGGTCTGGGCCGGCAACGGATTCGGTGTCGGTCGGACTGCGGACGCCCTCATCTGCGCTAACTCGCGTCGGAGTTCGTTTACATCTGACGCGAGTTGTTTATTGGCCCTTACAAGCAGGGCCATTTCCTCCGTCATAGTACGGGCACGTGTCTCCTCAAAGGAGGCCTTGATCGTGACCGCAGCTTCCTTCAGGGATCTGATGGAGGTGCCCTTCAGGTTCTTGGACTTGGTGGCCACTGATATTATTGTGTCCACCGAGTCGAGGAGCATTGTCTCTAGCTGGGCGGCATCGCAGTCGCTCAGCCTAGGCGGAGCAGCCGCGGCCGCAGGTACCTTCCTATATAAGGCGGCTTTCGGTGTCGCCTTATTTTTCTGCTGGTCCTCCGCCAGCGTTTCTTCCTGGGCTCGAATAAAATCGGCCCTAGCTCTTGCTAAGCCGACATTTGCCTTAAGAGAGCTTTTTCTCCCACGCCGCGAGGGAGTGTGCTCTTGAGTGGGCTCCTCTTCCTCGCTTTTACGGCGCTTTCTCCTCTGAACACTAGTTCCGCGGGACGAAACAGTGTCCCAAGTCATCGCGTCTGAGTCCGATTCCGATAAATCCATAACCGGATTAAAGCTCTCTGTGGCCTGTGGGGTCCCTTCCTCATCCACAATGGGTGCTGAGGAGACGCCAAAGGCCTCTCTTTTCTCCTCGTTATGTTTTGCCGGTTTGGCGCAATCAGTGCGTTCCAGCACAACACGGGCCTCCCGTAAGAGATAGGGGGCCACTTTTTCTTCCCTCTCGTCGTCGCTTGCCGATTCCGGCACACCAGGTTTTCGAAAAACCCCGTTATCCTCCCTTGTTTTTATTAAAACATGTTCTAAGCGATTTGTGCCCCCCCCAGAGTACGAGGGGCAGAGTGCCGGAGCACTGCGGGATTCCCCGACCTCTAAGAGGCCGGGACCCGCCTGGGGTAGTTTTTCCTTAATAGCTTTTTCCATATTTGTTTTTCCTTTTTTACCGAGGTGAGGTCCTCTTTGTGGCGCCCTAGCGGCCGGGTTCCCCCCGACCATACCGGTATGTGAATCCAGACCTGTACCAAAAAAGCACAGTTCTCGATTCACACATCAGTACTCCCCTCGGCGAGCGCCAGACCTTGAGATTTGGACTCCTACAAGCTAGCCCTTCTGCTAGCCCACTCCCGGCAGAGTTGGGACTCCTTTCCTCTACCAGCTCCATCCTCAACGCCATTTGCTAAAGCAGACGGACGCAAGGAGAAACTTTCACCTTCGCTCCCGTAAACGGGCCCTTCCTCCCCCTAATGCCCCCGAATCCGCCAGAAAAGTGCCGCCCCACCCGAGATCCCGCGAGGAAACTGACCCATACAGTCGACCCGCGAGATATCGAGCAGAACGACGCAAAACCAATAGATCCAGGAGCACATTTTTGTGTTTGGTCCGCGCCGGTATACCGGTAGCTCCCATATCTGGGAGCCGATCCCCTATCCGCCACCTGGGGACGCGCCACGTCGGGGTACACCTCCCCGCCCACTAGGACAGAACCTAGCAGGTCCGTGGAACCTTTTTTTTTTTTTTTTTTTTTTTGACCCGGGAAAATCCTTTATGGATACCACTCTCACCCGGGGGGGCGAGAGGGTTATGTGGGAGTCTCCACCCTAAGGGTGGCATACCCACTAAAAACCCGGGATGAGTCCGTCCTCCACCTATGTGGGGCAAGATGGGGTCGCGCTAGCATTCACCATCTTGCCCCGGTGGGTGGCCCTAGGTAGGGCCACTGCGCCTATGGTGGGGTGACCTTGCTCATATCAGGTCACCCCACAGACAACGAGTGGGGTCGTGCAGACCGCTGGAGAGTCCCCCGACTCTCCAACAGTAACCCCACTACGGAGGAGAGAGGAGGTGGGCGAAACGCCTCCTCCTACCTCCTGTACGTCTGCGCCGGAGCGGGTCAGCTCTGGCGTCGTTCTCTCTGACCCGCTCCGCGGTCTCCTTCTGCGAAATGACTGCTTCGCAGAAAGAGACCACCGCCTGCCACGATCTTTCGCTGCCGAGCATGGCATTAACCACGCTCGGCAGAGAGAGATCGCGACCCACGAGTGCCGAAAGTGTGTGTCGCTGGGGTCCCCATGCGGCACACACCTCCAGCGTGTGGAGCGCCGTGTCTTCCGGCGCCCCACACTCTTGGCAGGCCGGGTCGGCCTCCCGTCTCGCGATCTGGTGCAAGTACTTTCCGAAACAACCGTGTCCGGAAAGCACCTGCACCAGTCGGAAGGTCAGCGACCCAAAACGCCGGCCAACCCACTTCTGGAGGACCGGGCGGATCGCCTCCACCGTCCACTGTCCAGGGACCGGTGGAGCTAGGTCCTCCGTCCACCGCCGCAACAGAGCGGCCCGCGCCTGCCGCCGCATGCTGGCGACTTCGTCCCACGCTGGGGGGTCACCACCGGATCTCCTCGCCGCCACGAAGTGATAAACTTCGGCGAGGATCTCCGCTTGGAGCTCCCAGGGGGGATCTCCAGCCAGCACGCACGCCGCCGTCCAGGACACCGTCCGGTACGCGCGTATTGCCCTCGTCGCAATGACCCGCTGCGGACGTCGCAGCAGGGTCCTATTGCTGCGGACGAGGGCGTCCGCCCAGACCGGTGCCCCATATAAGGCCATACTCCGGATTACTCCGGAGTATAGTCGGCGGCATGTGGCGTTCGGGCCACCCACGTTGGGCAGCAGCCGCCCTAAGGCGGCCGCGGCTCCCACGACTTTTGGGGCCAGCTGTGTAAAGTGGGCCCCAAAAGCCCACCTCCCATCCAGGATGAGACCCAGATACCTCATCTGGGTCCCAACCCGGACAGAGACCCCGTCCAGTAACACCCGCGTGCCTGGAGGGGGTCCCCCCCGAGGCCCATGGAACAATAGGGCCTCGGTCTTGGAGAGGGCTACCTCCAGCCCCAGGGAGCGTATGCGGTCGACCACGAGCGTTGTACCGACCGTGGCCAACCGCACCGCTTCCCTGAGGTCCCTCCCCTTTACTACGACTAGAGTGTCATCCGCGTAGCACGCAACCTGCATACTTGCAGGAAGCGTGCCGCGGAGCACCCAGTCGTAGCCAATGTTCCACAGAAGTGGTCCTAGGACCGACCCCTGTGGAACCCCGCAAGCGACGCGACGGCGCCTCAGACCGTCGCGTCCTTCCACCAGGACCTCGCGGTCCTGGAGGTAGTCAGCCAACAGCCTCCGCAGATACAGGGGCACTCCGTGATACCGGAGCGCCTCCTGTATTGTTCCGTGCGGGAGGCTGTTGAAGGCGTTGGCTATGTCAAGTGACACAGCCAACGCCTTGTTGCCCTCGCTGACCGCCTGCTGCGTCCACCCTTTGAGCCAGAGCAGGGCATCTATAGTAGACCGCCCCGCTCTGAACCCATACTGGGCCTCGGATAGTCCTGGCCCAGTCCCCTCTAGGTGCCGGATGACACGGGCAGCTATCACTCTTTCGAGCAGCTTACCCGTGTCATCCAGCAACACGATTGGCCTGTATCCGGAAGGAGAGTCGGCGGGTCGACCCTCCTTCCTTAACAGGCACAATCGGCCATCCTTCCACAGCTTCGGGAACCGCCCCGACGCGAGGCACACGTCGAAGAGTTCCCGAAGCTGATCGCCCATCTCCCTTAGGGCGATCCCGAGGACTCGCCCCGGAATTCCGTCTGGACCCGGGGCAGTCCTCTTGCCCCGGAGGCGGCCAACCGCCACCGCCATCTCCACCTCGGACAATGTCGGGACGGAAGCCGGTTCAACCGGGTCCTCCGGGAAGGACGGCACCATCGTCGGAGGGTGGTGATTGGGGCTACTATTAGGGAATAGCCCCTCCAACACCCTAACCAACACCTCTGGATCAAGGGACCCCGCGACTGGGGACGTCTGGTCCCGGAACTTCTTCCGGGCGGCCCTGTATGGGCGCCCCCAGGGGTCCCTGTCGAGGCCCTCCAGGACCTCCCCCCAAGCCTGGGACTTGGCCCTGGAGATCGCCAGCTGCAGCTCTCGCTTCGCCTCGCGGTAAGCGCTGTACAGCTGGCGCTCAACCTCAAGCTCCTCGGCTGGCATCTGCTCATCAGTGCGACCGTTACGTCGCCCCCTGCAGCGAGCGTAGGGCCGACGCACCTCTGAGCAGGCAGCTCGGAGCTCCGCAATCTCCGAGCACCACCAATAAACCTGACGGCGGTCGGGACGGCCACGGGACCTCGGCATCGCAGCGTCGCATACTGCCGTCACCGCCTCGCGGAAGTGGATCGCTGCAACGTCCACTTCCGGGTGCGTGGCCGTGGCAGACCACGACTGGACAATAGCCGCCTCTTTTGCCAGTTCGGCATCAAGGCGACTAATCGTCCAGCGCGGGAAATTTGCCCGCACCACGCGCTGCGATCCTCCTGGGTTGTCGGAGTGGAGAAGCTCGAACCTAATATACTTATGGTTCGAGAGATTCTCCACCTCCGACATTACCCTCCAGGACTGCACACGTGCTGCAGCAACCGGGGAGGCGAACGATAGGTCCACCACGGACCCCCCGTTATACTGCACGCACGTGTGGGCTGACCCTCTGTTCAGCAGGGTCAGTCCTGTGGCAACCGCCCACTCCCTGACAATCTCTCCACGAGAGTCAGTATGGCGGTTGCCCCAGTCCCGGGCCTTGGCGTTCAGGTCCCCCATTAGGAGGACCTGACGTGGCGCCTGTCTTTGAACCGCCGCGGCTAAGAGGTCCATAAAGACCTCCAGCGCTGCAGCGGTTTTGTTGGGGGAGAAGTATACGCCGACGATGGCGTACTCCCCCCACTTGGCAACCACGTACCCAGGGCCCCTCTCTTCTACTAAGAGAGGGAGGGCTGACCCCGACCGTCCAATAATGGCAACAGAGCCGTCTAGATCCCCTGCCCAACAGGAATGGGGGGGGATGTAGTACGGCTCCGCGGCAACCGCTAGGTCTATCTGCCACTGCGCTAGGGTCTGCATTAGCAGATCTTGGGCCCCAGCGCAGTGGTTGAGGTTCGTCTGGAGAAAGTTGTGATGTCGGACTTGATCCATTAATCCGACATCACAACCTCTTCGCTTGCCGCTTGGCGTCCGGCTTCAGGGGCGGGCGGAACTGTGGCCGCAGGGGTAGCCCGGGTCCTGTTGGCCGGCCCCTTTGTCTTTGGAGGGACACACTTGTGTCCCCCCATCACGTGCCCGGAAGGCCTCTTTGACTCTGCGCAAATTGCGCAGCGAGGTTCGGCCTTCCCGCAGGCGGCCGCCTTATGACCTGTGTCTCCACATCGGAAACACAGGTCTCCTCTGTCAGCTGACGCGGTACACAGGGCACGTGTGTGCCCTAGTCCCATGCACTTATAGCAGCGCATGGGTCGCGCCCCTAACGCCACCACTCGCACCGAGCTCCATCCAATCAGTACTCTGCCCTTATCCGACAGCACTTTGGCTGCCGAAACCGGGCAGGACACCAGAATGGAGCCAGTGCCGTAGGGACCGGGGTGGATCTCCCGGGCCACAACCAGCCGGACGTCACAGCTTCCGGCCTCTGCTACCGCCTTAGCCACTTTCTCTTTGGTGGCCGCATCGTCCAGGCCCGTGATCCTTATATCGGCGGTCTTAGTTGGCCTGCCGATGTTGGCCACTTCCCCAAGGACACTGCGGAGCTTTTCCGCGAGTCTGTCCGCCTTCTCGGAATTTTGGGGGCCAGGAACTTCCAGCATCCTCGCCCCCGTTGCCGTCTGGCGGAAACGGAGCTGGTCGATACCCAGCTCCTTGAGATCTACCTTATCCTGCGCCATTTGAAGGACGGCGCTGTACGTCACCCCTTTCTCCGCGGCTTCCGGCTGAAGAGCCAGCACGACTGCCGCGGACTTATGGGGTTTCAGGGCCGTCTTCTTGGCCTTGTTGGCCATGTTAGCCGCATGCTTCTTAGCAGGAGCCTGGGCCGCGGGGGCAGCAGGTGCAGAAGAGGGAAGGGAAGACTTTCCCATTCCCTTTCCTTTTCCCCTTCCCACCACTTTGGCCCAGGTTTGCTCTTGTGGAGCAGCCTGCCTTGGGCCCTGGGTAGAAGGACCCTCATTGTTAGCCGCCCCTTTAGGGGCGAGATCGGGAGCCGGCTTGGCTGCCGGCTGTGGTGATTTGGTGGCAGCCGCTGCCGCTGCTGCCGGTGCCGTTCTCTTGGCCCCTAAAGGAGGGCGGACCGGCGGTGCTGGCACAGACCGATCCTTGAGTCCCGATATCCGGGCGTCCAGCATGTTCCCTAACCTTATTGTTAGGGACCGCTCCAGCTTCTCGAAGAGATCGGCTGTCCCCAAAGGAGTTGCGGGGAGAGCCTCCGTCTCTGTAGCTGCCGTGGTGGCGGCGGCGGTTGCGGCCGTCCTGGCTTCATTGAAGCCACGACGTAGAGCTTTCACCTCCAACTTCATGGCTTCTACTTCCAGCTTTAGGCGGCTATTTGTTGCCCTCAACTGTCGCGTTTCCTCCGCTTCGCTCCTGCATGCCAGGGCATCCACGACCTCCCTCAGGGTTGACGCGGAACTTTTGAGGCGGCCAACAAACTCGCCTTTGAGGTTCCCAGACTTTCTGGCAACCTCCAAAATGCAGGCGAGCTTCTCACCTGCCTGGGCCCTCAATTCTTGCGCGTTCAACTGCGAAAGGTCGCCTACCATTGGCACGGCATCTGACTCAGCGCCGGTGTCGGTTGCTGAGCAAGAAGCCTCCGTCGCTGTACCCTTATACTGCCTGCGTCGAAGGATTTCGTCCAGGTCTCCATCCGACGACACAGGCTTTGCAAAGTCTTTACGGGTCGAAGGACCCGCCACCGTGGTTTTCCCTCTCCCTCTCCGGGCAGTACTGACCTTAGCGGTCGCCGTTCCCTCGGTCTCCGTGTCCGAGTCAAAGCACCCGGGCGCAAAGAACAAGGACGACGGCCGCTTCCGTCGAATCGAAGCCTCTGCTTCCGAAACCTCCACGTCTTCATTTTGGACCTCGTCCACATGCGATACGTCGCCTCCAGTTGGTTGGCCCTGAGAAGGGCCTTTTGGTTGGCCCTGAGAAGGGCCTTTGGGTTGGCCCTGAGAAGGGCCTTTTGGTTGGCCCTGAGAAGGGCCTGTTGGTTGGCCCTGAGAAGGGCCTGTTGGTTGGCCCTGAGAAGGGCCTTTTTGGAAACGCCCGAGGGCGTCCCGCGCAGGTTTAGTAGGCATAGCCTCAGACATTGTTATAGTTAACCGCAAGATAATCTATAACACACAGTGCACTTTAGCCAAGCCCGGTCTGCCACTCCGTTACGGTGACAGATCCGGGTTGTTTCCAGGGGACGCGACGTGGACGCAAGCACTGTGGGGGGTCCCCCAGGTCCGTGGAACCTTTTTTTTTTTTTTTTTTTTTTTTTTTTAACATGAGGAAAATGCAATTTACGCATACCCATCCGCGGGGGGAGCAGGCGGGTTATGTCGGGCTCGGCCCACTGGCGCCCATACCGACTAAAAACCTCATGATGTTCCACCGTCATCGACTAGTGACAGGGGGGCACGGGACCGCTCGCGCATTCTCCGCAGCCCCCGTCGACGCCGCTGTCCGCCTATAAAGCGGACTCACCTCGGTGTGAAGCTAAAAAGCTTCAACTCCTCGTGTGATGCCCCGGAACATATGGGAGCATCTACACCTCCTGGTGACCTTTTCCTAGTGAGAAGAGCCGGATGCCCCCGCATCCGACGCCCCAGGTCCTCCAAGCGGAGACGGAGTGCGGGCTCGATTAGCCCGCCTGCGTGTCCGCACTTTCCGGAGCGGGTGAGAGAGAGGGTTTCTCTCCCTTTCTCGCTCGTCTTCCTCCCTTTGCGAGACAATAGTCTCACAGAATGAGGCTACCGCCTCCCATGACGTCTCGTCATCGACCATCTTAGGAATGATGGTCGGCAAGGAAAGGTCTGATCCAACGGCCGCGATCAGGGATTGACGCGGCTCGAATCCTCCTGGGCATGCCTCCAGCGCGTGCTGGGCAGTATCCTCTACATAGCCGCACTGGTGGCAGGCCGGGGAGGCTTCCCTTTGTGCAAGGCGACACAAGTATCTCCCGAAACATCCGTGTCCCGTGAGAACCTGCGTCAGCCGAAAGGAAAGTCTCCCGTGTCTTCTCTGTACCCATTCCACAAGAACGGGCTGGATCGCTTGGAGGAATTTTTGGGCGCTAGTCCCTCTCTGTTCGACTCTTGTGAGGAGCCGTCCCTTCCACTTAGCAAGAGCTGATGCCTTGGCATTGATACGCCATTGCACCACCTCCTGCGGCGCCATTTGCTCGTTTCGCCAGTAGACTGAGGCCAAGACTTCGGCCTCAAGGTCCCATGGGAGCAATCCAGCAAGGGCACATGCCACTTCATGGGAGATTGTGCGGTAACCTCGGCACACTCTAACCGCCATCACCCTTTGGGCTGCGATCAACAGGGCAGTGGTCTGCCGATCAAGCCTACCAGCCCATATGGGAGCGCCATATAGAGCCATGGAGCTGATCACCGCAGTATAGAGGCGGCGGCAGCTCCCTCCTCCTCCTCCGATGTTCGGAAGGAGACGACTCAGTGCGCCAGCTGTTCCCAGGACTCTTGGGGACATCTGTCGCATATGCGCCTTAAACTGCCATCTACTGTCCAGGACGACGCCGAGGTACTTTAGCGTCGACCGGACAGGGATGGAGTGTCCACCTACTACTATGATGGAGTCTGCAGGTGGTGCTCGTCTCGGGCCATGGAAGCATATAGCCTCGGACTTGTGGAGCGCCACCTCCAGACCCAGCATTCGGATCCTGGATACGGTCGTGGCAACTGCGGCCGTCGCCAGGATCTTCGCCTCCTTATATGTGTCCCCCCGCGCAGTAACCAGCGTATCGTCAGCGTAGCAAATGACGTTGACGTTTTGGAGGTTAACACACCGGAGGACCCAATCATACCCGACGTTCCACAGGAGTGGTCCAAGGACAGACCCCTGCGGAACACCACGCGTCATAGGGCTTCGCCCCTCACCATGAATCGTCGGGAAGACTACCTCTCTGTCGGAGAGATAGTCCCCAACGAGTCTTCGGAGGTATTGCGGCACCTTGTGGTACTCCAATCCTCCGAGGATCGTGCTCCAAGGCAACGTGTTAAAGGCGTTGGCGATGTCTAGCGAGACAGCCATCAACACACCACCATTGGAACACGCCTCCTCTGAGAGGTCACGGACGTACGCTATTGCACCTATCGTGGAGCGACCCCTCCGGAACCCGAATTGGATAGGTGCTAGGTCGGGTCCCACCGTCTCAAGGTGCTTGACGAGGCGGGCAGCGACCACACGCTCCAGTAACTTGCCAGCCTCGTCAAGCAGCACGATCGGGCGATAGCCAGATGGCTCATCTGCAGGACGACCCTCCTTTCTGAGCAGGACGAGTTTGCCGCTTCTCCACCGTTTTGGAAACCTTCCCTCTCTGAGGCACCTGTCAATCAGGGCCATTAGGGCGGGTCCAAGGTGCTCCAAGGAAAGGGCCCACGCGCGGCCCGGTATGCCATCAGGCCCGGGCGCTGTGTTTTTGGCCTTCATCCTGGTCACTGCCATACCCAGCTCACCCTCGGAGACAGAGACAGGTTCGTCCTGTTCCTCCTCCTCATCGACAGCGGCGGATGACGGGCCTTCAACAGTGGGAGGCGAGAAATCGGTCCCCGGGGCTCCGGGGAACAAGCCATTAACCACCCTTCGCAACACTGCCGGCGAGAGCAATGCAGTAGTGGGGGGCGCCCAGGGGCGGAGTTTCTGTCTCGCCCATTTGTACGGGCGGCCCCATGGGTCACGCTCCAGCGGCAAGCAATTCCTCCCAAGCATGACTCTTGGCCTCATCTATCGCAACACGAAGGGCCCTGGAAGCCTCCCTGTAGGTGGCATAATACGACTCGGCTGTTTCTGTCTCTTGCCGCCTTCGCCTTCGATAGCGCTGGTGTCGTCGGCGTTCCATGACACATTGCCGGCGGAGTTCAGCAATCTCCTCCGACCACCAGTAGACTTGGCGTCTGGGCTGTGAGGCTCGCGCACGTGGCATCGCCGCATCACACACGCGCGTTAGCGCCTCACACAGTCCATCCGCCATCTCGTCCACGTCTACCGGTTCTGGTTCCAGAGCAGTGCCACTCCATGTTTCGACAATGGCCGCCTCCTTCAGCACTTCGACATTGAGGCGCTTCAAGGCCCATCGTGGCCCAATCTCTATTGGCTCCTCCCTCACCGCGTCCGACAGAGACGAGGATACACTGAACCGGATGTACCGGTGATCAGAGAGAGTCTCCTCGTCAACCAGCACCTGCCAGTCGTGTATGCGACAGGCAAGGTCTGGGGTGGCAAATGTCAAATCGACGATCGAGCCACCCCACTGACGGACGCAAGTGTTTTCAGACCCACGATTTAAAAGGCAGAGACCTACCTCCGCCATCCATTCCATCACGGTCTCACCCCGCGGATCCGTCATCGGGGAACCCCAAACCACTGATTTGGCGTTGAAGTCCCCAAGAACGAGCACCGAGAGCGGGCGGCTCTGACCAATAAAGACACCCACCTCGCCGAGGAGAGTCTCAAGCTCGTGGCGGGGTCTATTACCGGAGTGATAGATCCCTACAATTATCACTCTGCCCACCCTGGCAGCAACGAAACCCTTTCCCCTCAATCTGCATTCAAGGGGAGGAGATCGCACCGGCGATTGGGTACTGATTGCTACCAAGCCGTCCAGATCTCCCACCCAGTCAGGTCTAGGTGGGATCACGTACGGCTCGGCAATCACCCCCACGTTGATCGACCTCTCCGCAAGGCACTGCAGGAGAAGATCCTGAGCGCGAGCGGAGTGGTTGATGTTTGCCTGGAGTAGAGCTAGGGCCATCACTAACTTTCCTCCATGCAATTCGCCTGCCCTGTATCAGGGGGAGGCGGCTGCGGCTGGGCCTTAGCTCCCGCCGCAGTGGCCTTCCGTCTAGCCTCTGATTTTGACGGGGGCTTGGCGCATGCCTTGCCCCCGGAGAGGTGATCTGCAACTTTTCCCGCTGCTGCACAAAGGGAGCAGTGAGGAGAGGCTGAGCATTCTCGGACCTTGTGGCCCTTTTGACCGCAGCGATAACACTCTTCGCTACGGTCGACTTCAGACTTGCATTGGGCCCCTACATGGCCCTGCATCAGGCATCTATAGCATCGCCGAGGTCTGGCGTCCAGAATCCGGACCTGCGCTGCCACCCATCCAACTAGGACGCGTCCACCCTTGCCGACAATCCTTTTAGCAATTGCTACGGGGCAGCGTACAAACGAGGTGCCCATCCCTGATGGGCCTCTGCGAATGGTGCCGATCGTCACTGCCGACGCATCGCACTCACCCACCTTTGCTAGGGCTTCCGCCAACTCCTCCGGCACGACTGAGTCGTCAAGACCGCTGATTCTAAGATCGGCGGTGACAGTCGGCCTAGCGATGCGTACCTCCTCTTCCTCAAAGATTTCCTTAAGCTTACCGGCAAGGACATCTGCTTTAGCTGCATTGTCCAAACCGGGAACCACAAGGATTCTCGCTCCGGTTGCCGCTGTTCTAATCTTGAGAGGTGGCACCCCCAACTCGTCCAACTTGATGCGGCCCTTGGCCACCTCCAGCACCTTGGCGTATGTAATGCCTTTCTCCGCTGCACCCGACTGCAGTGTTATGGTTACTGCTGCTGTGCGCGGGGGGTGAAGTTTGGCCGTCCTCGCTTTAGGCTTAGGCGGCAACTTTGGCGCTCCTTGCGGCCTGTGAGGACCCCGGCCTGGGGATGCGGACCTCGGCCTTGCCTTTGCCGGTGCTGCATTCTCCCTTCTGCGTGTCTTGCCACGTCTCGTCACTTGGGTCCACTCTTCTGAGGAGGGAGCTGCATCCGAAGCCAGTGTTTGGCCTGGGGGCGCTGCCTCAGTCTCAAGGGCACTTCTCCCTTTCTTTGGTAAAGTCTGCTTGTTGCCTGTTTGGGCCTTCACCGGAGCGTTTGGCGTAACACCTCTGCTGACGCTCTCCGCAGGACGGACCTGAGCCTCCTTTCGACGATCTGCGGCCAGAGGAGGTCTGTGAGTCTTCGCAGGCAGCAGCCTCTCCTCCAGGCCCTCGAAACGGGCGCTGATCATAGTGCCGACTTGCAACATGATCTGTCGCACCACGACCTCCGTGGAAGGGGCTTCAGCCGAGGTCTGGGCCGGCAACGGATTCGGTGTCGGTCGGACTGCGGACGCCCTCATCTGCGCTAACTCGCGTCGGAGTTCGTTGACATCTGACGCGAGTTGTTTATTGGCCCTTACAAGCAGGGCCATTTCCTCCGTCATAGTACGGGCACGTGTCTCCTCAAAGGAGGCCTTGATCGTGACCGCAGCTTCCTTCAGGGATCTGATGGAGGTGCCCTTCAGGTTCTTGGACTTGGTGGCCACTGATATTATTGTGTCCACCGAGTCGAAGAGCATTGTCTCTAGCTGGGCGGCATCGCAGTCGCTCAGCCTAGGCGGAGCAGCCGCGGCCGCAGGTACCTTCCTATATAAGGCGGCTTTCGGTGTCGCCTTATTTTTCTGCTGGTCCTCCGCCAGCGTTTCTTCCTGGGCTCGAATAAAATCGGCTCTAGCTCTTGCTAAGCCGACATTTGCCTTAAGAGAGCACTTTCTCCCACGCCGTGAGGGGGTGTGCTCTTGAGTGGGCTCCTCCTCCTCGCTTTTACGGCGCTTTCTCCTCTGAACACTAGTTCCGCGGGACGAAACAGTGTCCCAAGTCATCGCGTCTGAGTCCGATTCCGATAAATCCATAACCGGATTAAAGCTCTCTGTGGCCTGTGGGGTCCCTTCCTCATCCACAATGGGTGCTGAGGAGACGCCAAAGGCCTCTCTTTTCTCCTCGTTATGTTTTGCCGGTTTGGCGCAATCAGTGCGTTCCAGCACAACACGGGCCTCCCGTAAGAGATAGGGGGCTACTTTTTCTTCCCTTTCGTCGTCGCTTGCCGATTCCGGCACACCAGGTTTTCGAAAAACCCCGTTATCCTCCCTTGTTTTTATTAAAACATGTTCTAAGCGATTAGTGCCCCCCCCAGAATACGAGGGGCAGAGTGCCGGAGCACTGCAGGATTCCCCGACCTCTAAGAGGCCAGGACCCGCCTGGGGTCGTTTTTCCTTAATAGCTTTTTCCATATTTAATTTTCCTTTTTACCGAGGTGAGGTCCTCTTTGTGGCGCCCTAGCGGCCGGGTTCCCCCCGACCATACCGGTATGTGAATCCAGACCTGTACCAAAAAAGCACAGTTCTCGATTCACACATCAGTACTCCCCTCGGCGAGCGCCAGACCTTGAGATTTGGTCTCCTACTAGCTAACCCTCCTGCTAGCCCACTCCCGGCAGAGTTGGAACTCCTTTTCTCTGCCAACTCCATCCTCAACGCCCCCGTAAGCGGGCCCTTTCTCCCTCTCTAGTGCCCCCGAATCCGCCAGAAAAGCGCCGCCCCACCCGAAATCCCGCGAGGAAACTGACCCATACAGCCGACCCGCGAGATATCAAGCAGAACGACGCAAACCAACAGATCCAGGAGCACATTTTTGTGTTTGGTCCGCGCCGGTATACCGGTAGCCCCCATATCTGGAAGCCGATCCCCTATCCGCCACCTGGGGACGCGCCACGTCGGGGTACACCTCCCCGCCCACTAGGACAGAACCTAGCAGGTCCGTGGAGGTCCGTGGAACCTAACCTAACCTAACCTAACCTAACCTAACCTAACCTAAACTAACCTGAAATTGAAACTGCCATTATTGAAACTTAATCAATAATGGCATGTACACAGGCGAGCTTAACCCTAAAAAGAGTTCTCTTCCAGCAAACCTTGGGAATTAGAGATATTAAAAACGAATGGGTGGGTATGAAGTGTACAAAAGGAGGAAAAGAGAAAGATTAAATTCGTAAAACTAATTCAACTAACTAATGGAGAAATACAGATAAATACTATATAAACTAAATATAATTACCTAAAGATTATTGCTAAATATATTACCTATATTATATATAATTATTAGATATAATAAACCTAATCTACCTAAATATAATAAACCTACATAAAATAATATACAAATAAATATACCTAAATACTTACAAGGAGAGATAGTGCTCTTTGACTTTTCGCTTGAAAATGCCAAGCGAGGGACTAGCGCGGATAACGTGAGGGAGAGAATTCCACAACTTCATAGAGTGGACCGTGAATGAACCACCATAGCGACTAGAAGAGTGGGCAGGTATTTTAAGAAGAAGAGATTTTGCAGTTCTGCAGGACTCACCACGGGGAACAAGGAAGTCGAAACGCTCATAAAGATAAGAAGGAGAGAGAGGGTTGTTGAGAATGTTAAAAAGAAGAAATACCACATGCAAATCTCGGCGCCGACGAATGGGTAGCCATTTTAACTGGGCTCTGAGCAATGAAACATGGTCAAACTTCCGCAGTCCAAATATAAATCGGATGCACAAGTTCTGAAGACGTTCCAGTTTATTAAGGTACTCCTCCGTGGCATCAATGAAACAACAGTCGGCATAATCAATAAGAGGAAGTAACAAAGTTTGTGCTAGAATGACTTTGGTCTCATGAGGTAAACATTTCTGGAATCGCTTGAGGGACTGGAATGAAAAATGGACTCTTTTACTGATTTCATTGATATGGTTTACCCAAGACAACTGAGAATCAAAAATGATACCCAGGTTCTTAGCGTTAGCTGTGAAACAAATGGGAGAGTTAGCGTACATTAGAGGAGGCAGGGAAGTTTTATGTATGAAACTCAGCATATAAGAGCTTCCAAAAATTAACGCCTGAGACTTGGATGGATTAACCAGAAGGCCAAAAGCCTTCGCCCATGAGTAGATACTATTCAGGTCAGCGTTTATTTGGTTGATACCAACAGAGAACTCATTAACTTTAAAATGGTTATAAATTTGCAAGTCATCAGCATAAAGATGATGATTAGAAGAAATGACTTGAGTGATGCCATTAATGAAAACTGAGAAGAGGAGAGGTGAAAGAACACCACCTTGGGGCACGCCCCCGGTGATATCACACCAGTCAGAAAAAGACTCTTCAGAGCGCACACACTGTGAACGGCCTGAAAGATATGAATCAAACCAAGAGATTGCCTCGGGGGAAACATTAAGAGAGGAAAGGATGGAGAGAAGAATGTCATAGTCAACCGAATTAAATGCACTGCTAAAATCAAGAAGCACTAAAACAGTAAGAAGCTGGTTATCCATTGCCCACCGAATATCATCAGATACCTTGATCAGGGTACTGACGGTACTGTGGCCCGGGCGGAAGCCAGATTGAAAAGGACTGAGGAGTTTATTTTTATGAAGGAAGAGAGAAAGCTGTTTGTGAACAACCTGCTCCAGGATTTTAGATAAAATGGGTAAGATAGATATTGGTCTAAATTGGGATGCAGTGGAGGGGTTAGAGGTTTAGGCAGGGGAATAACGAAAGCTTTTTTCCACGTGGACGGGTATGAGCTCATTTCAAGGGAAAAGTTGATAATATGAGTGATTGCTGAAACGAGCTCGGAGGACAGGATTTTTAGCATATGGACATGAATACCATCCACACCAATAGCTTTAGTGGAAATGGATTGAATTAATTTTAATACATCCCCCTCGGACACCTCCGCAAAGCAGAATCCAGGACAATTGGGTTTAGATAGGCGAGATAAGTGATCGATAGTAGAGAGCTTTGTTCCAGCATCCAAAGACGTAGGAGAACAAGAAAAATGAGTATTAATTGAATTTAAGTCGAAAGAAATAGGGGTTTCAGTGGAGTCTTTTCCAATGCCCAAAGAGTTCAGAAATTTCCACATAAGGGGAGGACTACAGTTTTGAATGGAGTTATGTATGTGGTGTCTTTTTGCGTCCCTGCACATCTTGGAGCAGCGGTTGCGAAGCTTTTTGTAGGTAGCCAGGTTTTTGTCAGTTGGAGTCAGCTTATATAGTCTCTTTGCTTTATTCCGCTTAGACATAACCCTTTTAATAGACTTAGTCAACCAGGGAGCAGGTGGATGCTTAACTTTAACACGTTTGAGCGGTGCGTGAATGTCATAAAGATTAAGCACAATTGAATTGAAAGCAGAGACCTTGTCATCAATACAAACCGCATCAATGACGGACGACCAATCAATACCATCCGCATCCTGTTTCAAACGATCAAGATCTATATCTTTGAAACTGCGGAGTAAAAGGAATTTAGGCTTAGGTTTAGGACAACGGATTTTATAGGATAGGTACACAAGGTCATGGTAGGAAAATGAAGCATTCAATTGACCATATGTAGCCACACGGTCAGGGTCAGAAACAATAATAAGATCAAGAAGAGAGGGAGTGGAATGGGGAGCATGATGAGTAGCAGATAGCGGAAGAATGTGCAAGTTGACGGAGGTTATTAAAGAATTGAGTTTCTTACTACGTGAATCACACTTTATCAAGCACGTATTAAAATCCCCAAGAAGCAGGGTGTGATCATACAGAGGAGTAAGAAATTCAAGTTTCGTTTCTAGAGAGGAAAAGTAATCTATATTGCAAGAAGGGGGATAGAATACCCCTAGCAAAATTTTGGTGTGGTTTACTGTGATTTCCACAAAAAGGTGTTCAGCAGAGTTAGAAAACTGCATAGGAGAATGATCAATAATTTTGGATGGGATGTCAGCTCGCAGGTAGATTGCCACGCCACCACCTCCCTTACCAACTCTATCATTCCGGATGAGTTTATAGCCAGGGAGAGGGTATTGAGTGGATGGCATTGCAGATTTTAAAAATGACTCGGAAACTAGTATTGCATCAATCAGCTTATAATTGAAAGAGGAGTGAAAATCATCAAAGTGTGCTGGAATGCTCTGAGCATTTACGTGGACAATATTTAAATTACTAGGATAACCCGCAAAAGAAGATTCAAGATGGTCACGAAGATGTAGAGAGTCATCGCTACAGGCACTGGCAAAGTCTTTGTCAGAAGAACAAGATGAAGAGCATGAAAAAAAACTATCATCAAATATATACGACATAAATACTTATAAATACCTAACAATAAAATAATATATAAAATAAATACCTAATTCTAATAATTAATAGGTGCTAACTAAAACAAAAACAGTCACACAGTCAACCAGTCTCACACAGCCAATCAGTTTGCTGAAAGAGAAACACTACAAACTAGGCTACTTAAATTAACATTAACACAATAATATAAAAAAAAACACATTAGATATAAATACTTGGTTGTTCCTCATAAAATATAGTAAACACAATCCAACATAATATTTTCTGAATCAACAGAATGGATCATTTTTAAACGAAAAATATATACTCAAATGTCAGTGTCACGCGAAATTACAGAAGTTTGACTTTGACGTATTGTTAACTAGTAAAAAGAGCTTGTTTGTTTACATTTTTTGTAAAATTAAAATTACTCGAAAGAATATTCTACCCCAAAGTCAGAAAAGAAAAGAGATACAGTGCAATACTGCAAAATTACGTAGTACACAGAAAGAGGTCCGGAAAGCAAATGGTGCCGCGATCAAAATCATTTCAAGGCACGCTTGGCCTTGGCATCGGCCCTAGTAGACCTTCCTGCAGGAAGCGTAGAAGGCTTTGCCTTATCCCGGGATGTCCCGAGACCATCCTTATTGTCCGCAACAGGCGTCATTGGATGTTCTAAAAGAAGAGGCTTCAACTCCAACATAGATTCAAGTCTGCGGCGTTTGTTGTCAGGCAAGATGATGACAATTTTACCCTCTGAAGTCCAGCATTTCCTCATACCAAAATGCTTACGCGCAGCAGTGAACACATCATGTCTGGACTTTGTTAAAAACTCCGAAACAGTGATTCCAGAATTTTTCAGTGCAGTCTTAGCGTTCCACACCTCACTACGGACACGATAGCTTACAAACCGAACCATCACGGGCCTAGGCTTACTTGTGTTTAGACCCAAGCGGTGACAAGCAACAAAATGCTCAGAGGTGATATCACACATCTTCAGTTGGTTGTGTAATACCTTAATGATTGAGCCGTCAACATCCGCATCACTGGATTCAGCTATGCCGTGAAAAAGGAGCACCTTCCTGCGTGATGAGGTCTCCTGACGGTCCAAGCCTTGGACTAGGAGCTCCAACTGCAGTCTCATAGTGCTAAGTGTCTTCCAGACAAGTGATTTAAAGTCAGTGAACTCACGAGATAGTGCAGATAAATCCTTGTGTGGAGACTCAGCTGTATTTGTTTTGGAGAGTTTCATTAAATTGCTTTCATATTCCTGCATCCTGGTGTCGAAGGAACCTGCCAGCTCCTCCATATTTGTGGACAGCTTTGCATAGAGGTCCATTGTGTTTTTTTTTTTATAGTAGTGTTTTTAGTGATTGGAAAGGAGATTTTGATATTGGCCAGTGTGGAAGGGACTAAGTGTTAGCAACTGTTACAAGTAGTCATATAATTAGCCCCTATTACTAATTTTAGAATATAAATAAATATGGAACTAAAAATATTTTATGTTGTCACTTGAACTACCCCTTCGCTGGAAGGAGGCGGTCCTCTATGCCCGCTAAACGTGCATTAACCATTTCTCCTACAGAAACCGTTACTCTTCGCACAACGTCTTCTATGTTCACTCCTGGTGAAGGTGGAGGATGTGAGGCAGATACAGTCTGAGCATTCGCTCGCAGATTTGTGGCCTCATAGTCTCGTCTAAGAGCTCTCATTTCCTCTTTTAGATAGGATACTTCCCGGCTAAGCCGATCATTATCAGCCCTGAGACGCCTAGTTTCGTCGTCAACTGTACGTAGGTTTAAGCTATCTACGATGCTTCGGATGGTAGTTAGGGACTGATTGATCGCACCCTGGACAGTTCCTTTTAGATTTTTAGACTTACGAGATGCCTCTTGTATTGCGTCCAATTCTGTGTACGCTTGGTTTTTGAGCTCATTTGCATTAAATGGTTCCCCTCTAAAAGGAATGTGTTCCTTTTTTCAGACGTTTTAGTATTCGTCGATTGCGAATTTGCCGCGTTTTCGTCAATTTTTCGGTATGTCTCCGGGCCTGGATTAGCCAAATTCATTTTAGCACGGGCAACTCCAATGTTGGTACCAGTGGTCAGTCTCTTGCGACCACGTTGAGCTGACGAAACCTTAAACGGGGTCGTCGAATCGTCTGCACTATCGGATTCTGGTTCCGTACCGCTACGCAAGGACATAGAGCGCTTTGTTCCCGCAAGAACTAAACTAGCCGCAGAGTCTGCCCTCACCAAGTTCATGGTGCTAGTCTCCGTGACAGTATCGACATAACAGTCAGTACAGTCACTCGACACGCAACTGTCTGACAAAATCATGTTCCTATCCTCCAATTGAGATTGAGATCCAAGAATCTCAAAGCGGTTGTTGCCCCCCCCAGAATACGAGGGGCAGAGTGCCGGAGCACTGCGGGATTCCCCGACCTCTAAGAGGCCGGGACCCGCCTGGGGTCGTTTTTTCACAGTCGCTTTATCCATTTTAGTTTTTTCCTTTTTTATCGAGGTGGGGTCCTCTGTGGCGCCCTAGCGGCCGGGTTCCCCCCGACCATACCGGTATGTGAGTCCAGACTTGTACCAAAAGAGTACACGTCCCGACTCACACACCAGTACTCCCCTCGGCGAGCGCCAAACCTTGAGATTTGGTCTCCTGTTACCTTTTTTTTTTTTTTTTTTTTTTTTTGACGAGGAGAAATCTGCAAACAGATTTCCAATGCACTGAGGGGTGCAAATGGAATATGTGAGGTTGGCTGTCTAAAAAACGACAGACGACTCACTAAAACTCCCCGGTGACCAGCCTCGTTGCATGTCAAGGGGCTCCGGGATCTCCATAGGAACGCACCGGTGCCCCTCTCGCAAAGTGCTGCGGCCGCAGCCCATCCCAGGAGTGGCAAGCCACCCCCCCACACCCACCCGGTGCTTACGGCAGAACACGTCACACATGTTAACTGCCGCCTTCCCCGAGCCCGCGAACGGATAGCCGGGAGCCCTCACTCCGACTACCCACGGACCCAGTGCGCCGCTCAGTCCCACAAGAATCTAAAAGAAACTGCGAATACCTCGCGGCGAGACGTCGGCAAAGGAGATCCCATCTCATAAGCCTGCTGGGTGTAATAGCGACATTTACTCGCAGAATGCCGCCGCTGGTCAGAAGTAGGGGTAATGCGGGGTCCCCCGCCAACTTCACATACCAACACATACACGCCAAGCTCGTCCCCACTTCAACCACTGCACCCTCATTGAAGAGACGCGCGGAGGAAGCCCCCATCCCTTCCGCCACTCGGTCCCACTAAGGTCTGGCGACCCAGCGAATACCGAGCGGCCGAACGCTGGCCAGGAGGAAAATCCCCCTTAGCCTACCTGGGTGCATGCGACGACACCTCCTCGCAAAGTGCCGTCACCCCTCCGGAAGGCCAATGACTTCGGACGCCCCAAATCCTACCATCAAAGGCCCCCAAGATCACTCGGCCCACGGGTCTCCCCGACCCAGTGTGGGGGATCTCCGAGCGGCCGCAAGTCAAAAAACGACATTGCGAGTGTCCCTTCCCGGCAAGCGACTGGGAAATGCACACCAAGCACGTCCCCGCTTCGTTGCTTTCGGACGTGGCCCGCACAACTCTGTCTTGCAAAGCAGAGCGCCTTACAAGACAGAGCTCTGCGAGCCATGGCCACAAGCCCATCCCTGGACCGCAGATGCGGTCCTCTCCCCCTGCCTCGTCTCACTGTGCCCTCTGCTAATCAGAGGGACACGTGGAGAGATCCTCCGTGTCGGGTTATTGGCCACCGTGCGATACTTCTTTAGCGTACTAAAGAAGTATCCCACGATGTTACCAGGGTGCACCACGAGGAGGTTACCCGACCTAGCACCCCTGGTCTCCTGTTACCTAGCCTTACTGCTAGCCCACTCCCGGCAGAGTTGGAGCTCCTTGCCTCTGCCAGCTCCATCCCCATCGTTCTCTACTAAAAGAGGGACGCAAGGAGGAGCTTCCGCTTTAACGCCCGTAACAAAGCCCTTCCTCCCTCTAGTGCCCCCGAATCCGTCAGAAAAGCGCCACCCCACCCGAAATCCCGCGAGGAAACTGACCCATACAGCCCGCCCGCGAGATATCAAGCAGCAAAACCAACAGATCCAGGAGCACATTTTTGTGTTTGGTCCGCGCCGGTATACCGGTAGCTCCCATATCTGGAAGCCGATCCCCTATCTGCCACCTGGGGACGCGCCACGTCGGGGTACACCTCCCCGCCCACTAGGACAACCTAGCAGGTCCGTGGGCCCACTAGGAAACCTTTTTTTTTTTTTTTTTTTACATGAGGAAACGCAACCCGCGGGGGGAGCAGGCGGGTTATGTCGGGCTCGGCCCTCTGGCGCCCATACCGACTAAAAACCTCATGATGTTCCACCGTCATCGACTAGTGACAGGGGGGCACGGGACCGCTCGCGCATTCTCCGCAGCCCCCGTCGACGCCGCTGTCCGCCTATAAAGCGGAGCCACCTCGGTGTGAAGCTAAAAACCTTCAACTCCTCGTGTGATGCCCCGGAACATATGGGAGCATCTACACCTCCTGGTGACCTTTTCCTAGTGAGGAGAGCCGGATGCCCCCGCATCCGACGCCTCAGGTCCTCCAAGCGGAGACGGAGTGCGTGCTCGATTAGCCCGCCTGCGTGTTCGCGCTCTCCGGAGCGGGTGAGAGAGAGGGTTTCTCTCCCTTTCTCGCTCGTCTTCCTCCCTTTGCGAGACAATAGTCTCACAGAATGAGGCTACCGCCTCCCATGACGTCTCGTCATCGACCATCTTAGGAATGATGGTCGGCAAGGAAAGGTCTGATCCAACGGCCGCGATCAGTCTGAAGCAGTCTGTGCAGAGCACCCACCACCTTCTGAATCCGGGGGACAGAGCGTTTGAAGTGCTCCCCGAAGTCCCAGCGACCGTCCAAGGTGAGGCCCAGGTACTTGAGGTACCGCCCCACCTGTACGTCAACGTCACTCACGCGAATCGACAAGCTGGGTGGTTCCCTTCCCTCAGAAGCTTGTGGAACCACAGCGCCTCGGTCTTATGAGGCGCTATCCGAAGACCCAGCTCGTGGATCTTGTCCACGACACATGCCCCTCTCCTAGCGTTGTTCTGAGGACTTCCCCACGCACGAGAGTGCGCGTTGAAATCGCCCAAGACAAAGACGGGACACGGCAGTAAGAGTTTTCCCTGCCCCCAGCTCAAAGTCGTAATCCTGCAACGGTTGCGGTCATGTCTCGTAACCGGAGCAGGACCGATGACCTTGGCTTGGTCGCCCGGGCTGCGAGGAGTAAACCTCTATAAAAAATCCCGTCGGACAAGTGGTGGTTCTTTCTCTTACGAGAATGGCTGGCCGGGAAAGTCAGTCGTTACTGCGACCTAGGCGTAGGCCTTGGTTAGGTCTACCTAACCCTTCCCGAATACACGTGGGCACTGTTCGGGTCGTAGAGCTTTCCCCGGTACACGTGGGATTTAGTATGGAAGCGAAAAAAAAACTTAAAAACAAAGATGTTAAGGACCAGTGGGGTCGTGAGGAGAATGGGAGTCATGGTGCAATGACACTTGAAGTCTCGTCCAGAGAGGCGCGTGTGGTTTTAACCCGCAGTGAGGACTTAGAGGAAAGCGATAAAGCTTTGCTAATCGCTTCAGCGAGAGCAACAAATCTTTCCGAGACGGATTCCGATGGAAGCTTCCAATCAGTAGCTGCTCTGCCTTCTGGGTTGACTTCCCCTGAAGAAAGCCGTTTCTGGAAAAAAACGCCGTATCTCGGGTGAGGACTCCGATAATGGCGAAGATGAGAGGCCGCCTACGGCTAGGCCCCTCCTAGCCATAGACGGCCTCCTCATCTGGACGTAGACGTGGGCGTTGACGTCCCCCTATTACGGGAAAGTATGTCGGCCTGGCTAAGGCCAAGGCTGAGTTAAATGCCGCAAAGGCGGAGGAGCGCCGATTAAACGCAGAATTAGAGATGGTGGAGGATATAAAACAGAAACGGGTAACGAAAGCTGCCTTGCTCCGTAAATCCACAGACGTGATGGCTGTTCGCGAGGTCCTCCGTCCAGTGGTGGACAACAGCAGTCTTCGCTTCTTCCCGAACAGCCTCCCGCTCTTCCGGGGTGGGGTTCTCCCCGAGCGCCTTACGCCCCGCCGTCCATTCGTACACTCTTGCAAGGACCCATGCCTCGAGTTCCCAAGGAGGTGCTGGCAAGAGCGCACGAACCCCAAACTAACCTAACCTAACTTTTTTTTTTTTTTTACTACCTGCCCGGGGGAGCAAGGTGGTTATGTGGGAGTCTCCGCCTACCTCACGGCGGCATACGCACTAAAAACCTGGGATGAGTCCCTCTTCCACCTTTGTGGGACAAGATGGGGTCACGTTCAACCATCTTGCCCCGGTGGTTGGCCCTAAAAAGGGCCCTTTCTCCTCTATGAGTGAAT
This sequence comes from Lampropteryx suffumata, assembly GCA_948098915.1. Taxonomy (NCBI): domain Eukaryota; kingdom Metazoa; phylum Arthropoda; class Insecta; order Lepidoptera; family Geometridae; genus Lampropteryx; species Lampropteryx suffumata. The sequence goes on from OX402553.1 coordinate 123,764, forward strand.
TTGCTCATACCAAAAATCACCCCTCGTGCCCTCACGCAGGGGGATCGTGCAGACCGTTAGAGAGTCCCCCGATTCTCCAACAGTAACCCCCCCTTGCGCCCTGAAAAGGGCGTCCCGCCTGCGCGAGATGCGCTGCACGAAGCACCGCACGAAGCACCGCCCCACTCGGAATCCCGCAAGGAAACTGACCCATACAGCTGACTCGCGGAAAACCGGGCAGGACGACGCAACACTCCCTCCTTTGGTGTTTGGTCCGCGCCGGTAAACCGGTAGCTCCCATTTCTGGGAGCCGATCCCCTATCCGCCACCTGGGGACGCGCCACGTCGGGGTTCACCTCCCCGCCCACTAGGACAGCCTAGCAGGTCCGTGGCCGAATCTGCAAACAGATTTCCAATGCACTGAGGGGTGCAAATGGAATATGTGAGGTTGGCTGTCTAAAAAACGACAGACAAATACAATACAAATACAAAATATTTATTTCTTAAAACTTAATATGTGATACATTTCATGGGTGTGGGATCCTCTTTTAAGTATATTATATACCTGTGTTAGAGGGTCTCGCTCTTCCGTAGTACAGTTATATACATTAAATTAAGTTAAGCAAATAAATAAGATAAAACAAAATGTAGGTTAAATTAAATTAATGTTCGTTACATTGATTAGTAGTACTTTAGATAATATATAAAGTAAGTTAAGTTAGGTTATGTATGTACATTTACATTGATTGTGTGTACATACATATATGTGTGTAGTGTTTAGGCGCTCCTGAGCACCGGTCTGCCACGAGCATAGGTAATTCAGGAGAGCCCAAGTGAGTATGTATGTGTGAGTGTGGATGTGTGTGTGTGTGTGTGAATATGTGTGTGTGAATGTGTGTGGGAGTGTGTGTGTGTTGATTTTACGAAACAATTTCTAGGAGTTTTTCAGTTTCCTCGTAGTTTAATGTTAGTAGCCATTTACTTAGGGAAGTTTTGCATTTATAATTATTCGAGAGTCCCTCTTCGGTGCTTTTTTTAATGTCATCCCAGGATACACCAGTAAAGACGACAGCAGTATCATCTGCATAAGAGAAGATATTTGCATTGTTTATTTTGAGGCTACAGAGGTCATTTATGTAGACTAAAAATAGAGTTGGGCCTAAAATGCTTCCTTGAGGTACGCCATAGTTAATAGTCTCATGATCACTGGTATATTGACCGATTTTAACACTTTGCTTGCGTTGACATAAGTCTGTCAAAAGGGCTAGCGGCCTGCCTCGTACCCCGATATTTTCCAGCTTTTTAATTAGATATTCTACAGACACAGTATCAAAGGCTTTTTAGAGATCAAGGAATACGGCCAGGCACTTTTTTCCGCTGTCGACTTGTTGCACAATAATGTTACTGAGTGCTGTAACAGCATCTTCAGTAGAACGTCCTCGTCGAAAACCGTATTGCGAGTTTGAGATTATGTTAAACTTATCTAAATATAATAAAAGTCGATTATTAATCAGTTTTTAAATTATTTTTGAGATAGATGGCAGTACGGATATAGGTCTGTAATTATTAATGTCATCACTCTCTCCACTCTTATATACCGGGGTTATACAATAGACTGCTTAAGAAGATTGGGAAATATTCCTTTTGTAAAGCATAGGTTTGCAAGATAACATAAAACTGGGATTAATATATGTTTAGATAATTTTAGAAATTTAGTAGGTATGTTATCCCATCCGTTCGCACTTTCAGACTTGAGGTTCATTATGACATTATGGAGTTCTTTGGGATCTGTTTCCAAGAGTACAAAAAATGAAACTTGACTGGGAGGTAGATTAACAACAGAAGATGAGAGATCGTCTGTTATATTGTGTGGAGAAATACTTTCAGCTAGAGACTTTCCTACATTAGAGAAAAATAAATTTGCAAAATTAACTGATTCTTTAGGTGAACCCTTCGTATTTAGTAATTGTATATTCGGTGTCTTTGTTGATTTGTAATTAGTTATATTGTTGATAGTTTTCCATAGTATTTTACTGTTTTTTGAAGATTTATTAAGTTGTTTTATGTTGTATCTCTTAAGTTTTTTTATCAAGTTATTACAGTAATTCCTGTATCTTCTATAGGTTATCTTTAGTGTTTCATTATATGGGTCAGTAAGCAGTTTTCTTTGCATATTATTTCTATTTATGATGCAGCGTAAGATGCCTTGTGTTATCCAAGGCTTTATTATTTGTTTGCATACGAATAGTTATTGTGTTGTCAATGAGACATTTTTGCATCATAGTAATTAATAGCCTACATAGAGAGAATTAGGATCATTTAATTTAAGTAATTGTACAAGACTTTGCTCATTTAAGGATTTTATTGCATTTTCATAATTAACTACGACTTTAGGCCTGTAACTGTTTTTATCTGTAATTTTTGAAAGGCTCAGAAGGATCATAAGATGGTCAGTAACAGAGGTTTGTAGCACGGCAACATTGGTGGAGTTTTTATTTTTATTTATTTTTAACATGACGTGGTCTAAACAGCTATCTACTCTCGTAGGTAGGTTATGTCCAGGTAGAAGGCCATGCATAGATAACATGTTTAAATAGTTAAGTCTATTGTTTCTTTCTTGACTATTTTCTGTTGATCTTGGCAAAATATTTATATTTATGTCACCTACAAGTATAATTTTTTCATATCCTTTAAAACTTTCTAAATACGAGTTTAAGGCGTTTACAAATAATTCAGCATTTGTGTTAGATGGCGATCTGTAAATACATAGAATAATCGTATCGTATATATTTATTTGTAGAGAAGAAGCATGTGCCAGTTTTATTTCTTTAACTATTGTTTTGTGCGTAAGTTTAATGTAGGTAGTGACCCCATCATTTTGGTTTACCATACGTGTAGTAGAAAAGGAAATGTAGTTCGCTAGGTATGGGACAGGTTTATTACTAGTAAGTCTGCATTCTGTTAACACGATAATATCTGCTTCAAATTTTAGTAGGGTCAAGTTAGACAGTAAGTCATCCATATTTTTGTAAATACTTCTAATATTCTGTGAAATTATAGTTATATCAGTAAGTTTAACACATAATTTTGTAGAGAGTTCAGTCGTGGTACATTCAAAAGAATGCGCAATTTCAGCATTGTCTAATTCGTTTACTTCTAAAGTCTTGTTCATCATGGACTGTCGTAAGAGAGAACTTCATGCTGTACTAGTAGGCGTTGCGTGATATTTTTAGATAAGTTGTGTATATGTGTATTGTTAAATATGTTAGTTTATAGGTTTTAATCATGGAGAATGAGAAAATACGGTTACTAAAAATCATGTTGTACTGTTTTGTGTGTAATAATAGATTATTTTTTTGTGTGTTTGTGTTTTATGTAGAAATGTGTAGAGTAAGACAAAGTATATATACAAAAAAAAAGTAATATAAGGTTTTTTAGCAGTTCTAAAATAATTTAAAGTTGCAAAGATACATCCTATTAAGTGCAATAGTCACGCTGCCTAAAGCATGCTCTGAACCTGGTTTTCAGATTTAATTAGTCAGACGACTCACTAAAACTCCCCGGTGACCAGCCTCATTGCATGTCAAGGGGCTCCGGGATCTCCATAGGAACGCACCGGTGCCCCTCTCGCAAAGTGCTGCGGCCGCAGCCCATCCCAGGAGTGGCAAGCCACCCCCGCACACCCACCCGGTGCTTACGGCAGAACACGTCACACATGTTAACTGCCGCCTTCTCCGAGCCCGCGAACGGATAGCCGGGAGCCCTCACTCCGACTACCCACGGACCCAGTGTGCCGCTCAGTCCCACAAGAATCTAAAAGAAACTGCGAATACCGTGCGGCGAGACGTCGGCAAAGGAGATCTCATCATTTCATAAGCCTGCTGGGTGTATAGACGACACTTACTCGCAGAGTGCCGCCGCCGGTCAGAACTAGTGGTACTGCGGGGTCCCCCGCCAGAATTCTTATCCAGGCAACTACACGCCAAGCTCGTCCCCGCTTCAACCACTGCACTCTCATTGAAGAGACGCGCGGAGGAAGCCCCTATCCCTTCCGCCACTCGGTCCCACTATGGTCTGACGACCCAGTGAATACCGAGCGGCCGAACGCTGGCCAGGAGGAAAATCCCCCTTAGCCCACCTGGGTACATGCGACGACACCTCCTCGCAAAGTGCCGTCACCCCTACCAAGGTCCAATGACTTCGGACGCCCTAAATCCTACCGTCAAAGGCCCCCAAGATCACTCGGCCCACGGGTCTCGGAGATCGGAGATCCCCCACACTGGGTCGGGGGGAGCGGCCGCAAGTCAGAAAACGACATTGCGAGTGTCCCTTCCCGACAAGCGACTGGGAAATGCACACCAAGCACGTCCCCGCTTCGTTGCTTTCGGACGTGGCCCGCACAAGTCTGTCTTGCAAAGCAGAGCGCCTTACAAGACAGAGTTCTGCGAGCCATGACCACAAGCCCATCCCTGGACCGCAGATGCGGTCCTCTCCCCCTGTCTCGTCTCACTGTGCCCTCTGCTAATCAAAGAGATACGTGGAGAGATCCTCCGTGTCGGGTTATTGGCCACCGTGCGATACTTCTTTAGCGTACTAAAGAAGTATCCCACGATGTTACCAGGGTGCACCACGAGGAGGTTACCCGACCTAGCACACCTTCTTTTTTACTGTACTAAATATTTGTCCATCTGTTTAATACGTAGTGAAACACCCAACATAGCTCTTTCCATAGCTCGTTGCGCGACTCTGAGCTTGTGTATGAGGGCAATAGTTAGCGACCAAGTCTCAGTTCCGTATGTCATCACTGGCAACACGCACTGATTAAAGAATTTCGTCTTGAGGCTCTGCGGTATCTGTGACGAGAAGATGTGCCGTCATTTCCCGAACGCTGCCCATCCGAGTTGGATTCGTCGGCTGGCCTCTTTATCGAAATTGGACTTGCCTAGTTGAATCGTCTGACCCAAATAGACATAATGGTCTACAACTTCGATTATATCGCTCTCAACATGTACCGGTACGGGTGCAACATGAGCATTTCACATGATTTTTATCTTTCTCATGTTCATTTTAAGACCCACTTGTTTAGAGACGATATTGAGATCGCTGAGCATTGCGCCAAGGTCTTCCAGCGATTCTGCCATGATGATTATATCGTCGGCAAATGGAAGGTGAGTGATGCGTTCGCCGTTGATATTGATACCATATCTATGCCATCACAAGAGCTTGAAAACATCCTCCAATGCAGAAGTGAACAGTTTCGGAGAAATAAAATCTCCCTGTCTCACCCCTTTATGCAATGGGATTGGATTCGTGCTCTGGTCCTGGAGTCGGATAGACATGGTGGCGTTACTGTACAGACATTTCAACACTTCGATATACCGATAGTCGATTTGGCACCGCTGGAGTGACCACAACACTGCCCAGGTTTCGACAGAATCAAAGGCTTTCTCATAGTCCACAAACGCTAAACAAAGTGGCCGGTTATACTCTTCGGTCTTCTGTATAACCTGCCGGAGCGTATGGATGTGGTCTATGGTGCTAAAGCCTTTTCGGAACCCGGCTTGTTCAGAAGGCTGGAAGTCGTCAAACCTACGAGCGAGACGATTAGTTACTACTCTTGAAAACAGCTTATAGACATGGCTCAACAGCGAGATGGGCCTGTAATTCTTTAAGAGGGGTTATCCCCTTACTTAAAGAACAGTACCACCACGCTCCTGTTCCACGCCTCTGGCGTAGTTCCCTCCAGGATGAGGGTGTTGAACAGCTTCTGGAAGACCTTAAGTACCGGTGTTCCACCCGCTTTCAGAAGCTCTGTCGTTAGTCCGTCTTCCCCCGGTGCCTTGTTGTTCTTAAGCTGCATGAGAGCCGTTTGGATCCCGTATAGGCTGACGTCCGGAATGTCTTCAGTATAGAGTTGGGTTAGGCAGGCTCTTGCATTGCTAGTCGTGCTTGTAGCAGGGCTTTGCGATGAAGTGTACAGTTGTCCATAGAACTTCTCGAGCTCTCGTAAAACCTCTGGCTTTGAGGAAACGACCCTGCCACAGTCAGTCTTCAGCTTCGTCAACAGGCTTTGCCCAATAGACAGATCTCTCGCGAACACTTTGGAGCCTTGGTTGCGCTCTATTGCGTTCTTTATATTAGAAGTATTATACAGACGCAAATCGCGTCGCATAGACTTAGAGATCTGTTTATTTAGCATACTGTATTTCGACATGTCCACTAAAGACTGCAGTTTCATTTCGCTACGTTCTGCCATGAGTTTTAGAGTTTGCTCAGAGAGTTTTTGAGTTCTGCCTTTGCGCTGAGTCTTACAGAACTTTGACCCAACGTCATGGACAATTTCCACCAGCCCGTCATTTATTTTGTCCACGGATTCGCATTCGGCGAAGCATTGGAAGCGATCTTGAAGTTCCAATTGAAAGCTCTCGTGGTTTAGGATTTGGTCAGGACTTGGGCGAAGAGTAGATTTCATCAGACGGGACCTTTTTAGCTTTACGTTAAGATTTAATGAGCCTCTAACCATTCGGTGATCACTGCCGGTTTTGACCCTGCTGATCACTGAGACATCATTAAATATTTGCTTTTTCTTTGTCATGATGAAATCTATCTCGCGTTTGTGTCCGCCGGGCCTCTATGTGAAGGCACCCACACGAAGCTAACATTAATATTTAAATCAAATAACTCCACCCATAGCTGTTTTATTAAGTAAATGATGTAATTATTGTCAGCATGCAATTTGTTATTTGCCAGGTTTTTTAGAACACTCATGCTGTCACTAACAACAACCCATTTATTGTGTCCCAAGTTACGACTTTTAATATGTTTTAAAGCGCTCAAGATTGCAACAGCTTCAGCTGTGAAAATACTAGCGAATTTATCCATTTTATGACCAACACCAATATTCAAAGACGATTCAAATATGGCAAAAGACCACGTTGAAGTCCCCCATTACAACCGTAAAGTGTGTTTTCGAGGCTTGAATGGCATTTGAAATGTCATCATACATAGCCTCCACTTCATCGTCTGGACGTTTCGAGTGAGGTGCGTACACCTGTATGACCTTAAGCGAATACCGTTTGGTTATTCTGAGTTATTCTTGTATAAGGTATACCACCCTGCTCGACACGCTTTCGATCTTCACAATGTTGTTAACGAGGGATTTGTGGACGAGAAACCCAACACCGTGCTGAGATAGTTGATCGCCCTCCCGGTAGTAGAATAAGTTGCCGGAATTTAGGATTATCTTGTCCTCTCCCTCTCTTCGGACTTCTGATAACCCTATAATATCCCAGTGCAACTTATTCACTACTTCTTCCAGCTCTATCAACTTCTCGTCGGTCCTCAGTGTGCGTGCGTTGTAAGTTGCCAGGGACAGGGGTCGTTGGGATTGGTAGCTGGACCTCTGCCGGAGATTCTTCGCACCCCCTGTTTCACCGTTACCGTGGCCGCCACCTATGCCAGGAATAGCGGAACTGCCGGGAACTGGGGGCCGTCTTCTATTAGTTTTGCCATAGTCACCACGCTTGGCAGGCGGATTGGTGACCGCAGATTTTGTGTTAAGTACTCGGGAGGTGCTGCTGCCTAATCCCACGGTGTGTGTTCCCTTAGTCGCCTTTTACGACATCCACGGGAGGAGATGGAGGGGTCCTATTCTATGCCGGAACCGCCACGGCCACGCTCATTTTTAATCTGTTAATTAACCATTTATCGGCATCGATTTACAAGCATATCAAAACATGCTCCACTTATAAAGATTCGATGAAAGTTCTAGAAGACATCTATGTCAAACCGAAAAATACTATCCTAGCTCGACACATTCTCTTCAATCGCAAGCAACGAGCCGACGAAACGATCTCTGACTATGCTAGAGCTCTCCGACTTTCCGCGAAAGATTGTAAATTCGAAGACGTCAAAGCCCAAGAGCATGAAGACGGTTCGTAGTGCTCTCATATCCGGCTTACTATCACGAAGGATTCGCGAGCGGTTACTAGAAAACTCTAAACTCACTCTCTCACAAGCACTTATTCAAGCCGTAGCTATGGAAACAGCAGAGAAGGATGCAGTTGCTATTGGTATCAACTCTCCGCAACTTACCGCCATATCGCAAGGCAGTTCACGGGACAAGGAATCCGAAAATCATGCGGCAGCTTCATCGTCACGAACTTTTCAAGCCGCTCCGACCACGCCGCCTCCGGCCAAATCTTTCTTTTTTTGTGGCGGGAGTCTTCATCCAATGTTCAGATGTCCAGCCAACAAAGCCACCTCCAAAAAGTGCTCAAAGAAAAGACACTTCGCAAGCGTCTCTAGATCGGGCAATATTAACTTGAACTCCACGACGGTTGAAGATCCTACGACTCCTAACAACGACCAATTCTACAGTGCAGCTATTTCTGCTGCCTCTCCTTCGAGCCTTAGGAGTGTGACAATTCCAATCATGGTCAATGAATACAAGGCTGAAGCTCTCGTTGATACAGGAAGTTCGGTCAGCTTTATTTACGGTAAAGTAGCTCGGATAATGAAACTACGCAAAAAACCCTGCAAGCAGACAGTCAATCTCGCTTCTCTCAATCAAGTTTCTTTCGAAGGTGTCTGTTTGCTACCATTATAATGAATAAGCATACTTACAAACAAACACCTCTTCTAGTTGTCGACAACCTCTGTGCCGACGTAATCGTCGGCCATGACTTGCTCAAACATCACTCGAGCATTCATTTCAATCTTGGTGGGCCTGGCGAATCTTTAGAGATATGCAATGTGTTACGAGCTTCAGTGCCGCCAGTCCTCGTAGCGGAAGGAGCTCATCGAAAACGACTTGTCATTGATTACTCCATGACCATATACAAATTCACCGATCTGGATGCATTCCCCTATCCAAACATAGAATCAGTCGTGAACAACGTATCGAGATTTTATGTATGGTTGTTCTTCTGGGTGGTTCTATATATAATATGTATGTATTTACAAAAAAAAAGTATATAAGTAGTATCAGTCATGTGGTACCCATAACACAAGCTCTGCTTACTTTGGGGCCAGATTATGCTGTGTGAAATATCCGGTATTTAAAGTGTTCAGCCAAATCGCAAAGAGCGCATATCATCAAATACCTATCTTAGAAAATGAAAAGATATATACAGCTTTCGAAGCATGCGGCAAATTATACCAGTTTACACGCAACCCATTTGGCGTAACTAATGGAGTTGCAGCTTTTCAACGAACCCTGGACTTCATCATAACGGAAGAGAGACTAGAAGGAACGTTCGCCTACTTAGACGATGTAGCCGTCTGCGGCAAAGATCAAAGGGATCATGACCACAATCTAAAAAGCTTTATGGACGCCGCTAATAAAATTTATTTAACTCTTAACGAACAGAAGAGTGTTTTCAATAATACTAAAATTAACTTGCTTGGGTATACTGTTGACTAAATGGATTACGTGTTTCTCCAAAAATATAAAGCCACTTACATGCGTGACAACTTTCCCGTTGCCACCTGATGCGCTCAAGTGTTTTGAAGAACTCAAGCAAGATATCATGGAAACCGCTCTAGTAGCCATTAACGACCATGAAATGTTTACAGTCGAAACAGACGCTTCGGAATTCGCGCTAGGGGCTACGCTGACCCAACATGGAATACCAATTGCTTTTTTCTCTCGGACACTGAATAAGTCTGAATGCAAACAATCCGCAATCGAAAAAGAGGCTTGTGCGATAGTAGAGAGCCTAAAGAGACGGAGACACTACCTGATTGGTAGACATTTTCTTCTTATAACAGACCAACAATCGGTAGCCTTCATGTTCAATCAAAATCATAAAAGCAAAATAAAAAATGAGAAGATCCAACGTTGGCGATTAGAACTGTCTTGCTTCAAATACGATATAGTTTATAGACCAGGCACTGAAAATGCTGCTGCGGACGCTCTATCTCGCGTATGCGCCTACATGAATATAAACAAGTTGAAAGAACTACATAACGCACTCTGCCACCCAGGAGTAACTAGAATGTATCACTGGGTAAGGTCTAAAAACTTGCCTTATTCAGCTAATGATGTCAAGGAGATGACCGCCTCGTGCCCTATCTGCGCCGAAAGCTACGTCGCCGTTTGAACGGATCAACATAGATTTTAAAGGACCACTGCCTTCTAAAACAGCCAACAAGTACATACTTACGATTATTGATGAGTACAGTCGGTTTCCTTTTGCATACCCATGTAAGGATATGACCTCAGCCACCGTCATTACTTGCCTGAAAGATCTTTTTCTGACATTTGGCCAACCTCTCTACATTCATAGCGATAGAGGGTCGTCATTCATGTCCGAAGAGTTCAAATCATTCCTACAACAGTCAAACATAGCCTCGTCCAGAACGACGCCCTATAACCCCCAGGGTAATGGCCAAGTGGAGCGTCTAAACGGAACGCTCTGGCGAACTATTCAACTCAGCCTTCGGTCAAAGGTATTATCGGTCGAAAATTGGGAAGTAGTACTGAAAGACGCATTGTGTCCGATCTCTCCTGTGTACAGCAACAAACGGTACTCCGCACGAAAAACTTTTTATATACCCTAAAAGATCCCCGAACGGAGATTCACTGCCATCTTGGCTCACGCCGGAACTGATCCTTGTTAAGAAGAACGTCCGCTCTTCAAAAACAGACCCTCTTGTCGAGGAAGCCCAGCTCCTAGAGACCAATCCCTACTACTCTCTCATAAGACGGGATAATGGAGAAACCTCAACGGTATCAAACCGGCAATCGCCGCCCTTCCCCAGTAAAACTGATGATAGCAGAGACGATAACTTTGAAACGGCCTCCGAAGATGATAATCTTCCATCTGAAAATAACTCCACATCTCCACCTGAAAATATCACTCCTTCGTCACCGCCTCGTTTAGAAGAACCATCGACGTCCTCACCAGTTCTTCGGCCTGGACTCCCCAGGAGATTTATTAGAATGCGAAAATTACCCTCCTACCTGGCGGACTTTGTGGTTGATGGGAGTGAGAGTGAAAACTGAACCGGGGGAGAATGAGGTGATATGCGACCTCCGCACCGTATACGATCTCCATAGTGCTGTCAATACCAAAGGTGTCAACTGTCATACTTTTTTATGAATGATCATTAGGTTTGTCTAGTGGAATTTTTTCAGTTAAATAAAACCAATGTTTCTCTTGGTTTCTCGTTTATTTCGCCACAGATGGTATCATCAAACAGGAAAGTGGAAACAGCAATGTCACTTGAATTATACGTCAATGTAAATTTTGTGCTGTCTGTTGACTTTGACACATCAGAATGACAAAAAGTTTAGGGTAGTTTTCCGAAGTCTGAAATAAATCCGAGAATGTATTTGAGTTCTCCGACAATGTTAATAAGATAATAAGAGATGAATATGAATAATGATACCACAAGTGAATATAATGGGAAACTTTACTTTACACAATTGATACAAGTTTTATAATGAAAATTTTTTAGAAAAATGAATTGAAAAACAGCTGTTTACTAAGGCAATGTTGCCAGGTTGTTTCATCGTTGTGTCTATGAGATACAAACGAAACTTCCGTAAATTTTCAAAACGCGTAGTAGACGTACAGATCGGCCTCCAGATTATGTATATCGTGACAACTAGCATTATTCTATAACTAGAATATCTCTATTCATTAGTCATTCTGGTTCCATAACACAAGCTTAGTTTGGTTGGGGCCAAAAACTTATGTACTCAGACCTTAAAAAAACCGTCAGTCTAGTCAATCAAACAACTATCAGGTAAATCAGTCGCCATCAGTCGCCAAATCGCCAAAATAATGATACGACGGCTCACACGTTTCACGTCTATTGGCGCATTGGGTCCTTTGCGAGCTTTCTTGTTCGTACCTCAACGTGAAAAGCCGTTGTGCGCTGCCGCTAGATCTGTCATAATATCAGGTGCGATTCCGCGAGCTCTGTCCAGTGCGACGTCGCCAGTGCCAGGCTCCTGCCAACCGCTCCCCCAAAGCCGGTCTAACCAGAACAGAAAGATGTACATCGCGGAAGAACGCGGATCGCTGTACTCGTCCGACTACCGGGTGTATTTCAGTGAGTTAACATTCAGTATCTGCGTGATTCAGTACCTAGCATGAATACCTCGCAAGCGACACGGCAGCTATTGTGAACACTCGAGACACGATGGTTCTGTCCGCGTACGAGATTTCGCGGCTGCCGCCGTCCTTGACCTTTGTTTAGCCGGTAGTAGGTATCTATCTAGGTATCCATCGTTATGCTACGTAAAGAAATTAATATTGTCACAAAAATTTGTTTATAATTTCACAAATTTTTATATATTTATTGTGAAGCTATTGTGAAAATAGTAATTTCTTTGAATATTTATCTCAAAGAGTCGTGGTTTCATTTTATAAATGGCACATATTGCCCTTTTTTGATAACAAATATTTTACCAATATCAGCTGCTTTCCCCTAGAGAATGATGCCATATGACATAACACTTTGGAAATAACTGAAATAAAATAGTCTCGCTGTAACTTCATCAGTAAGCCACCGTATCGCATGAACTGCATATGCAGTGGAACTAAGCCTAACAGCAAGTGTTTCAATTTGTGGTCCCCACTGTAGTTTTGAATCAATATTAAGACCTAGGAAGATCGTGGAATATACAAGATTCATTGCCTCTCCATTCATTTCAATGGTGGTCGGGTATGAATAACATTTGGCAAAGTGAATTTGATACCTTAAACCCTATCCACCACCCTGAATGTAGCTGATCTACTCTCAATCCTGCCTGTATACTTAGGCATGATGCTAGGTACTGTGTCCTCTAAGCTGAAAATGAATAGGACCAACATACTGCATTCACAAAACATACCATAACTGGGAGTTAAAGTGGTTGAGATGAAGACAAATGGAGCTTGAACTCAGGACTGAATAGAGAGGAACTCTATTTCAGTTTATCTTGTGTATAAGCATGTACTTATTTAAAAATATAGGTTTAAGTATCAGTCACCATAATATAATCTATGCTTAGATTTTGGGCTAAATAGTGTTGTGTGCATTGTCCACCAACATTTATTTATTTAAAGAAAAAAATCAAAAAAATATGATTGGAAAGCAGCTGTAACAAAATCTAGTGATAGTAACTATGCTCATTCTCTGCAAGACATTAGCCTATTTAAAAAGCAATCAAAGAGTGCTTTATTTAATTCTCCATCTCAATACAAACAAGTTATAATAATAAATAATCCTGGACATTTCACACAGCATCATCTGGCCCCAAAGTAAGCAAAGCTTGTGTTATGGGTACCACATGACTGATATACTTCTTATATACCTACTTTTTTTTTGTATGTACATACATTATATACTTACATAGAAACACCCAGACCCGTGACAAATACTTGCAGGTCATACAAACATTTGTCTCGTGGCAGGAATCTAATCCTCAACCATCTGCGTCTCAGCCAGGCCTTAGTCCACTGCACCACAGAGGTTGCTACAAGTATGATTGATTTATTCCGTTCTAATACCAACAACTATTACAACTAACATTGTTTAAACGAATACCAAAACAAGTTCAAAGATATAAGGTGCAGTCAGTAATAATGCATTGTATGTAATTTGACTGGCCTGTCAGCTCAGTTGGTAGTAGCTCTGCCTGCTGCGGAGTAGGTTGAGGGTTCGATTAGGATAAACATTTGTGTGATGAACATCGGTGTTTGTTCTGTGTCTATTATAAGCTATATAAGCTATCGTTTATAACGATCTATAGATAGCTCAAATGATCCAAATAACTGCCAGAGGGCAGCGTTTCTAAGACATTGGCGGCATTGCCACGTTGAATGGCAATGCTAATACGCTGATCCAGATAGGAGCCAGCTCTTGGGTCACGCAATGTATCTACTAGACGCCGTGAAATAATTTTGAAAACACTCGTCTCGGTCTCGACTCCAAACGGCTCAAATATGTAAGCCTTTTCTATCTATATTTATATAAAGCGATGTGTGTATGTATGTTTCCTATAGACTCCGAAACAGCTGAACAGATTTCGATGAAATTTTTAGGAAATTTTCAAATTGGTCTGGCGGATAATCCTGTGAAGTTTGGTAGCGATCAGATCAACAGAACTTATTTTTATGCTTCATTCAAATTTAATATGGATATACATAGATTGTATATTAGGAACGGACATAGGCTACTTTTTATGTATGTACTATGCGTGTGAAGCCGCGGGCGGAAGCTATTAAAATAATTATAAAAATCTACTAATAATTGACAGAGATGTGAGGTAACATACATATATAAAATGTATAAGTACATATAATACAAATATTGCCGAATTGAGAACCTCCGCCTTTTCTTGGATCTGGTTAAAATAAGCTTTTTCACTGTACCTACTTCTACTAATTTATTCCTTTAACAAAATTAGCACTTAATAGTTTTAAAAACTCAACAATTTTCATGTATTTTTTCACATAAAAAATGCCAATAAGCTTCTATTATTATTAAATAGGCTGTATCATAGTTCACCCGTAACCACCGAAGTGGGTATATCAAAAGAGCATTGTTAATTTATTTAATATACCTGGCTATAAGCTATAACATACCTATATTCAAACTACATCCTACAGGAAAGGAAAGCGGTATCAGTATCTATGTTAAAAGTTTCAGAGGCGATACATCATTTTTATAAAACTTCGTTTTATCCGTGTTTCGTACCAGCAAAGCAAAGCTAAGCTCGGTCATTCTGGTACTAATAATTATCACTGAATGGTGGTCGCGTCGGTCTGTTGGCAAGAGACTACTCGTATTATATTATAGTGAAAGTCGCGGGCCACGTACGGACAAGATAAGCGCAGGATCGCGGTCGCGGCGGATGGTACAAACTCAAGGAGGCTTACACCCAGTAGTAGCAGCAGCAGCTGTTTGAAGTCGCGCTGTCGTTCGTAGATGTTGATTATGGTAACATCGCCGATGTAATTTAACATTTCCAAAACACAACCCACACCATCTCAAAGAGTATGGGGATCCGCGTTGATGACAGCTCCAGTGACATGAAATTTCGAACCCACTTGGATGATAGGGTCAAGTTGGCATCTAAAATGCTAGGTGTACTGAATAGAACGAAGCGGAACTTAATAGGTATAACATTGACTATTATTCCGGATTGGGAAAAGGCATAATATTTGTTATTAATATTTACTGATAAAGTTAACGAGCAATTAAATGATATACGAAGTTAATGCCTATTAGTTGGAAAGGTTTGAACTGGTAAGTAGTAGACCGATCAGTTTCTAATAGAAACCAATTTTAAGGAATTGATAATAAAATAACAGAAGAACCTATAGGTAAGTACTTCTGTTATTTTATCATATTATTATGGTATGGTAGAGATCGATACGTAAATGCCTAAAGCAGTGTTGTTAGTTCGTTCGCACCAAACATGTCAGCTACCTAGGAACCGGGATGAAGATAGTCTAGTCCGACTCCTAGCATCTCCTAGCACCAATATTTAGGTTGAGGGTTCGATTCCCTCCCAGGACACACATTTGACGAACATAGATGTTAGTTCTGTGTCTGGGTCTTATGTATGTATTTAAAAAAAAAAACAGTATTCTATTAGCCATCTAGTCACCATATTACAAGCTATGGTTTGTTTGAGGCTCGATGATGTTGTGAGCATTGTCCATCAATATTGATTTATTTAAGCAGATACCTAACTACTCTACACATTATAATAATGAGATAAATACCAAAGTAACTCAATAGACAGACAGGTGTAAAGTTATCTCAAAAATGTGTTTGTTTGTTAAACATCAGATAAGTATTTATGGATATTTTGTTACCCGCCCCGGCTTTTAAATCCATGGCTTACAAATTCAACAATTTAGGTATTTTTAGTTGTTTGGGCGGAGGCGCGGCAGCTGGTATCAATTACCTATGAATTGAATTATTTGGCGTGCACTGCGGAAACTTATTAATGATACATCAAATTGACTAGTATCAGTGATCAAGCCAGCAAAATTTCAGAAAATGAGGAAATGTAAAATGTGCTGGTAACTTATTAAACCAAATTAGACAAGTGGTTGTTAAGATATAAGGTTTCAAAAGGGAGAAAAAAATATTGTTATATAGTTTGTGATTTTGAATTAAATTTTTAATACAATTTGGAAAGTTCATATACATTTCATAGCAAATAATTTTTAGGTTCTTTTTTCGCTCTAATTAAAAAGTTTTATTAAAGGTGAAGGCGAAAACACGCTGACAGAGTTCCCGAACAAACCAGAGCGCGTGTGACGTCACCATGTTAGTTTCTACTCGTCGTGTCGTGCACACAGCTGGTACAGTATCGTTTATCGTCAATAGTTTGATAAGTATATCAAAAATGTCAAACCTTATGTTATCGTAATACTTGTTTCGTACGAAATTACATTTAAAATTTGCAGACAATTCGCAAGATATTCCTTATCCTATTTTTAAACGGCTTACAAAAAAATACGGAGGTTCTCAACTCTGCTGTATTTTTTTCCAACTTCAAAAAAGGAGGAGGTTCTAAAGATTTCACTACATAGTAAAAAATAAAGTCGCTTCCCGCAGTCTGTCTGTCCCTATGTATGCTTAGATCTTTAAAACTACGCAAGGGATTTTGATGCGGTTTATTTTAATAGTTAGAGTGATTCAAGAGGAAGGTTTATATATATAATACATGCATAATATAGTAGAGAAACACTGATAATTTTAGAAGTTTCTAATGTGATGTCTTAAATAAACACATATTTTTGTGCTTATATTGCAAACGCTGGCTGAACCCTACGAGATCAAAATAATGTACTACAGTATTGTACACCTTTAAATGTTCACCACAAAAAAGTCCGCGATGGTATAGGTTATGTTATTCTCTTAGGTAACGTTGTACATAAAGACATTTTGTAGTATATTTGGTATCAGCATTGCACCCGTGCGAAGCCGGGGCTAGTAAATGTAAATGTAGTAAATATGAAAGTGCTGTGTTTGTACATTCTAAAACTGTTTTTATTTTTATTCTAGGACTAGCTGTTGCTTGTTTGTTGTCCGCGTGAATATCAGTTATCGCGGTTGATAAATATTATTAGGTACTATGTCCTTCCTTGAGTTTTATAAGCTTACTCTATACTAAATTTGGTCAAAGTCGATTCAGTAGTTTAGCCGTGAAGTCGTTACAAATAAACAGGCAGAGTTACTTCTGCGCGCGTGAATCCGAACATACGAGGGCGGGTCAATAAGTCCGTGACTTTTGGAATAAAACACAGATTTTTTGATAAATAAATAATTTTATTTTTCAACGTAGTCTCCCTTGAGCTCTAGGTATACACTTTGTCCAACGCTTCTCCAATTTTTTTATCCCTTCCAAAAAATAGGATTTGTCGAGGTCCTCAAAATAGGCCTTTGTTTGCGAGATGACTTCATCATTGGAGTCAAATCTTTTTCCACCAAGCCATTTCTTCAGGTTTGGGAACAAGAAGTAGTCACTCGGAGCCAAATCTGGAGAATAGGGCGGATGAGGGAGCAATTCATAGCCCAATTCCTGGATTTTTGCCATGGCAACTGCACATGTGTGCACCCTTGCATTGTCTTGGTGGAAAAGAACTTTTTTCTTGGACAAATGAGGTCGGGTTTTTTTCAAATCGTCATTGAATCGGTCCAATAAGTTGGCATAATATTCCCCATTGATTGTTCTTCCCTTTTGAAGGTAGTCAATGTGGATTATCCCGCGTGCATCCCAAAAAACAGTCGCCATAACTTTATTGGCTGACAAACCCACCTTGGCCTTCTTTGGCGCCGATTCACCCTTAGAAACCCACTGTTTTGACTGTTGTTTGGTCTCTGGTGTGTTGTGATGGATCCATGTTTCGTCCACGGTTACAAAACGGCGCAAAAACTCCTCCATATTGCGATTAAACAACGCCAAACCTCCCAGTGAAGTTGTTACACGATTGCGTTTGTGGTCGACTGTGAGCAAACGCGGCACCCATCTTGCGGAAAGCTTTCTCATGCCCAAGTGATCATTCAAAATTGAAACCACTGAGCCATGCGAGATCCCTACGGCTTCCACAATCTCTTGCACTTTCAATCTTCGGTCGGCCAACACCATATCGTGAATTTTTTCGATTGTTTCGGGTGAAGAGACCTCAACTGGGCGTCCAGGACGTTCGGCATCTTCAGTGCTTGTACGGCCACAACGAAATTCAGTAAACCACTTTTTTACCATTGAAATCGATGGTGCAGAGTCCCCATAGTATTTATCAAGCTTAGCCTTGGTCTCGGTAATGGTTTTTTTTCGCAAAAAATAATGCTTAATAAGCACACGAAATTCACTTTTTTCCATTTTTTCCTCAAATTAGTGGGTAGTCTGATAAAGATAGCTGTCAAACACAAACTAACTGACACAGCAAGTTCAAATTTTGACAGGAGTCAACTGACAGATGCCTGTTGACAGGAGTAGTGTTGCTTTTTCAGTAAAGAGGTCAGAAATTCAAAAAGTCACGGACTTATTGACCCGCCCTCGTACATATTTTGTTGCGGAGTTATTTTAAAATGATGATATCTGTAAAGATGTTGATTCAAATCAAGTGATGTCAAGGACAATTTTGTTCAAAATTAAATACTTGTGATTAATAACATTTGGTTAAGGATTAATATTATGTTGATAAAACGCCTTCGCAAATAATGCATTAATTTCGAACAAATTTCATTACCATAAAAATGTAAAAGTCAATCTTAAAAGATACATAATGCTGTCGCGAAGTTTTTTTTTAAACTTTTGAAGAGGAACAATTCCATCATACATATTTTTTGCGTAACTTAACTACGCAGCGCACGCAACGGAAGCTCAAAAACGATTTTTTTTCCCGTTTTTGCAACCTTTTCCAATGATGCTTCTCTCCTATTAGTCGGAGCGGAGCGTGATGTTATAAAGCGCCTTCCTCAATAAATGAACTATCCAACACAAAAATTTTTTTTCAGTTCAAACCCGTAGTTCCTGAGATTAGCGCGTTCAACCAAACAAACAAACTTTTTAGCTTTATAATATTAGTATAGATAAATAGTTTTTATGATAGTTACTAGTTATAGTTAACTCAAAGACCGCTTTTTGTTCAAATAAATAAAAAAACAAGGGTAGAATTGAAAGATGAACGCATTCGGATAAGGATATTAATCCTTATCGAACTGAATAGTTTTATAACAAGGTTGATTATGTAGGTCTAGGTACATGTAAATTACAACTCTCAACACTACCTTCCAATCTCATTGATTTCCAATTTAAATGATTGCCTTACATGTTAAGTGACTTTACGTGGCTGTACCAACCCTGACCTTAAAATTTATTGGTGTGAAACTATTAATATTAAATTACGAAACCTTGGCTTTCATTAGGTATCTACCTAGTACTTCATATCAAAAAACATTTACTATCAATTAAGTACTCTATATACCTACATACTATCTATTATGATGATATCAAGTGCAGTAAGTAGATAATATAATTTTATTGTAAATATTGATAACAATTAAGTACTTACATTGATAAAGTCCATTTCCTAGTTAGATTTGTGCAAGTATAAAAAAAATATTGCAAAATAGGTAGTAATCTTTAAAATAGTACGTAATATAATTTTAACAAAATAGTTATAAACTGGTATCAAAATATTAAGACTATGGGCGATGCATGTTTTTATAACGCATTATATAATCCAACGAGTAGGTACGAATAAGTATCTTATCTTACTAATATTATAATACTACCTAGCTGCTGCCCCCGGCTTTGCCTGCGTGGTACCGTAGATATAAAAAAGCCTATAATGTAATAAATCAAAATATTTATTATTCATTAAAATCACAAGGACCATTTTGAATCGTCTCCTTACATGCCAGTGAGTCTAGGGAGTCTTGGATGCTTTGTCATCTAATTAGATGATATCTTAATATAAATTTATTTCAGCCAACAATATATATTATGTATATTATATTATGTGTATTTATTTTATTTTATTTTATTTATTCAACGCACAAAACACATGTAATGTGTTTTGTGCGTTGAATAAATAAAATGTTAGCTAAAATGAACTTACCAAAAATATTGTTTTAATCTACATTGTAGCATAAAAATATGTGTGTACAGCTAAGTAATACATATTATTATTCGTAATAAGTGGACTAATAACAAACAAAAAATCTAATTATTATGTAGAAGAGAGAGAAGATGGTGATAAAACTAAATTTAAACAACAAAACTAATTCTATAGCCAGCAGTATCTCTACCTAGTGCACATGCACAGAGTTGAGGCATAGTATGCGTGTACGCTCGCCATGCACACTGTATAGGTATAAGACCTGGCAGTATCCTATATAATTCCACCACCAGGTTGAATGCTCCGGGGTGGAGGACCAGCGTTATGAGGATCATTGAAATGGAGGATACCTCTAATGAAGTTCCGAAGTTCTCTAATGAAATGGTTAATTCTAGGATTAAAAATGTCAAGTTCAATATGTTTTATAGATTGCTCATTGTACTGACGCGCCATTCTAGTGAGTGGATTGTAATAAGAGATATTGTTCTTATAAGTGCGCAACATAAAAAGATTGCTCTTATTTGACCTTCTTGCACTAAATTTTGTATTAATGCTAAACTGAAATAGTAGATCCGGGGAATCGATTATGGAATGAATTATTTTGTATAAGTATATAAGATCAAAATATGCACGACGGGTTTCAAGTGAAGTAATTTTAGCCTATTTTCGTATGTTAAATCAGATCGACCTGGGCGATAACGATAACTCAACATTCTAAGGCATTTCTTCTGAATCCTTTTAACAGAATTAATATGAACATTGTAGTACGGTGACCATATAGGGCTACCATATTCTAGGTAGCCCGTGTGCCGTGGTGGTTCCGGCATAGAATAGGACCCCTCCATCTCCTCCCGTGGATGTCGTAAAAGGCGACTAAGGGAACACACACCGGGGGATTGGGCAGCAGCACTTCCCGAGTACTTAACACAAAATCTGCGGTCACCAATCCGCCTGCCAAGCGTGGTGACTATGGCAAAACCCCCCAAATGATGTACACAAATAGAAGACGGGCCCCAGTTCCCGGCAGTTCCGCTATTCCTGGCATAGGTGGCGGCCACGGTAACGGCGAAACAGGGGGTGCGAAGAATCTCCGGCAGAGGTCCAGCTACCAATCCCAACGACCCCTGGCTCTGGCAACTTACAACGCACGCACACTGAGGACCGACGAGAAGTTAATAGAGCTGGAAGAAGTAGTGAATAATTTGCACTGGGATATGATAGGGTTATCAGAAGTCCGAAGAGAGGGAGAGGACAAGATAATCCTAAATTCCGGCAACTTATTCTACTACCGGGAGGGCGATCAACTATCTCAGCACGGTGTTGGGTTTCTCGTCCACAAATCCCTCGTTAACAACATTGTGAAGATCGAAAGCGTGTCGAGCAGGGTGGTATACCTTATACACAGAAAAACCAAACGGTATTCGCTTAAGGTCATAACGTTGTACGCACCTCACTCGAAACGTCCAGACGATGAAGTGGAGGCTATGTATGATGACATTTCAAATGCCATTCAAGCCTCGAAAACACACTTTACAGTTGTAATGGGGGACTTCAACGCGCGGCTAGGTATGAGGAACGGCGATGAACTGAGAGTGGGGCAATTTGGATTTGGACAGCGGAACCAACGGGGTCAGCGATTGGCCGACTTCATGGAAAAAGAGGGACTCTTTATGATGAACTCCTTTTTCAAGAAGCGGTCGTCCAGGAAATGGACGTGGCTTCACCCCGGTGGACACAAACGCGAGATAGATTTCATCATGACAACGAAAAAGCAAATATTTAATGATGTCTCAGTGATCAACAGGGTCATAACCGGCAGTGATCAACGAATGGTTAGAGGCTCATTAAATCTTAACGTAAAGCTAGAAAAGTCCCGTCTGATGAAATCTACTCTTTGCCCAAGTCCTGCCCAAATCCAAAACCCTGAGAGCTTTCAATTGGAACTTCAAAATCGCCTCCAATGCTTCGCCGAATGCGAACCCATGGACGAAATAAATCCGAAACGGCTCTCAAGCAGCTTAAGAACAACAATGCACCGGGGGAAGACGGACTTACGACAGAGCTTCTGAGAGCGGGTGGAACACCGGTACTTAAGGTCCTCCAGAAGCTGTTCAACTCCGTCATCCTCGAGGGAACTACGCCAGAGGCGTGGAACAGGAGCGTGGTGGTACTGTTCTTTAAGAAAGAGGATAACACCCTCTTAAAGAATTACAGGCCCATCTCGCTGTTGAGCCATGTCTATAAGCTGTTTTCGAGAGTAGTAACTAATCGTCTCGCTCGTAGGTTTGACGACTTCCAGCCTCCCGAACAAGCCGGGTTCCGAAAAGGCTTCAGCACCATAGACCACATCCATACGCTCCGGCAGGTTATACAGAAGACCGAAGAGTATAACCGGCCACTTTGTTTAGCGTTTGTGGACTATGAGAAAGCCTTTGATTCTGTCGAAACCTGGGCAGTGTTGCGGTCACTCCAGCGGTGCCAAATCGACTATCGGTATATCGAAGTGTTGAAATGTCTGTACAATAACGCCACCATGTCTATCCGACTCCAGGACCAGAGCACGAATCCAATCCCATTGCATAAAGGGGTGAGACAGGGAGATTTTATTTCTCCGAAACTGTTCACTTCTGCATTGGAGGATGTTTTCAAGCTCTTGTACTGGCATAGATATGGTATCAACATCAACGGCGAACGCATCACTCACCTTCGATTTGCAGACGATATAGTCATCATAACAGAATCGCTGGAAGACCTTGGCGCAATGCTCAGCGATCTCAATATCGTCTCTTAACAAGTGGGTCTTAAATGAACATGAGCAAGACAAAAATCATGTGAAATGCTCATGTTGCACCCGTACCGGTACATGTTGAGAGCGATATAATCGAAGTTGTAGACCATTATGTCTATTTGGGCCAGACGATTCAACTAGGCAAGTCCAACTTCGACAAAGAGGTCAACCGACGAATCCAACTCGGATAGGCAGCGTTCGGGAAATTACGGCACATCTTCTCGTCACAGATACCGCAGAGCCTCAAGACGAAAGTATTTATTCAGTGCGTGTTGCCAGTGATGACATATGGAACTGAGACTTGGTCGCTAACTATTGGCCTCATACACAAGCTCAGAGTCGCGCAACGAGCTATGGAGAGAGCTATGTTGGGTGTTTCACTACGTGATAAAATCCGCAACAAGGAAATCCGTAGAAGAACCAAAGTCACCGACATAGCACTCAAAATTTGCAAGTTGAAGTGGCAATGGGCAGGCCATATAGCTCGCAGAACTGATAACCGTTGGGGAGTAAAAGTTCTCGAATGGCGACCAAGGACAGGAAAACGAAGCGTAGGACGACCCCCCACCCGATGGACTGACGACATTGTAAAGATCGCAGGAAGTCGGTGGATGGAGAGGGCTCAAAATCGTTCTTCCTGGAAATCAATTGGGGAGGCCTATGTCCAGCAGTGGACTTGGCTGACAGGCTGGTATGATGATATGATGGATTCTAGGACACTTCTCACTAATGCGTAAAAAAGGTATATGAAACTTTGTGGCCTTTTAAAACCTTTTGTAGATCTTAGAATAAATCCTAACAGTTGGATGGCCTTGGAAGTTAAGTGTTGAATGTGCTCGCGAATAGTTTCTCGTATAACAATATCCCCAAGTCCATAGACACATTCGACCTATTCAGTGTATGACCGTTGATGTGATAATTGTTTGTTATTTTATGAACCTTATCAGTGAATGTAATTATAAAACATTTATCAATATATAAGGACATTTGATTGTCACCACACCAATCAGCTACTGTCTCTATATCTTTTTGGAGAGTTAGACAATCGTCAACATTAGAGATGGCTTTATAAATTTTGAGATCATCAGCGTACAAAAGACAATCACAGGACAGACGGTGAATCAGGTCGTTGATAAAGATAACAAAAAGCAGCGGCCCTAAGTGGGAACCCTGTGGAACCCCCGAAGTAACGAAAATGGGTGCAGAAACGAACCCTTTCAAAGCCTCTAACTGACTTCTTTTGTCCAAATATGAGCATATCCACCGATACAGGCTACCGTGGAGCCCGTATTGAAAGAGCTTACGACACAGCAGTTTATGACTGATCCTGTCAAATGCTTTAGAAAAATCGGTGTAAATTGAATCAACTTGACCACCCGTCGCGAATACCTGACACAAATAATTTTTATAAACCAGCAAGTTACTGACAGTTGACCTGTTATTGTCGGAAATAATTGGTTTAAAGTGACTATATAAGCGATCGTATACCACAGGCTCTAATAATTTGGCGAAGCAGGACAGAATACATATCGGACGATAATTTACGCAACTAGACATCTAGTTTAAAAATGGGAATGATGTGTGCAGTCTTCCATATTTTTGGGACGCCAGAGTTGATAGATCTATTTAATATAATGCACAAAGGAACATACAATTCGTGGGCGCAGATCTTAATAAATGAAGGAGGGAGAAGGTCCGGACCTGGTCCTTTGTTTTTATCTAAGCTCTTTATTTTAAATTAAATATCTATCTCCATAATGAATACCTGTGACAATGAGCTAGTAGAATAGTCCGCAGTGGTGCGTGTGTCAGAATCAGGACCAAGGTTTGTGTCTTTTGTGAAGACAGAACTAAAGTATTGTGAGAATAACTCACAAATTCCCTGTCCACTAGAAGAGGATGAATTACCAAAGGTCATTGTCTGTATATAATACATTAACAAGGGCCCATAGAAGATAAATACCTTATAGACTAACATACATATTATATATACATACTTACTATACACTTACTAACTACACAAAAAAAATTGGTTGTTTGTAAAGTCGGTTTACGGACGATAGTTTAACGTGACAACGTCATAACAAAACATTGATGAAATGATTGCATACTTTTACGTTTTTTTTTATCTATCATCATTATTATATGAATCACCATAATATTTTAGTCAATTGTAACATAACTTATTATTACTGCACTCGCCGCCCGATGCTACTTTTTATACGCTTTAGATTAGCTTCACTTGTATGTATGTTTGTATGTTTGTAACCGACTCCTTAGGACGCGATTTTGACCTATTTAAACGGCCAGATTTCATTCAAATTTGCACACCTGTCAAAGACCGATGACAATGCAATAATTCGAAAAAAAATAACGATTATACTAAAACTAAAAAGTAAAAAAAAAATAGTTAAAAAAAAGTAAAAAACACGATTTATATAGAAAACCAAACTAAAAAATAGAAAATAAATTTTAATAAATGTAAACAAGAAAAAAATGTTTTATTTAAAAAAAATTCGGCATTCATCGATTTATTAGACGTTGTCACGTCAAAATCAAAAGATGGTTAAGTATCATTTCGCAGTCATCATCTAGTTATTGTAAGTATAACCTAAACCTCTTAGGACTTATATTAATGACTAATTGAAACACTTACGCTGAAAGATGCTATTTTGATCCACTTAGATACCTACGAACTTTACCTACTTATTTTTACACCAACTATACTATACTAGCTTATACTCGCGGCTTCGTACGCGTAGTACCTACATAAAGAGTAGCATGCTATTTCAGATTACACACGGACTACAACTATAGCAAGTCAAATATGTCCAGCCGTTACTTAATGTCTAGATAATGTTACTGATACTTGACGTGTTACTTGATATATCCAGCCATTACTTGAACCGTCGCTTGATGGAGCCAGAAACAATTATACAAACATCCAAACATTACCACAAACATTCGCATTTAATTATTTAAGTTTAACTATTTTGACTAAGAGCCAAAACACTGGCGTTATTTCTAAGTCGTACTTGTAGAATCGATCGTGCTAAGCGATGTTCGGGATGGTCATCGTCGTGCTCGAGATCGGTGTAAGGCAAGCGAGTTAAAGCGGGTCGGCCTCTACCGTACCTTTTTCTCGGGTACCTATCAGTTTCACTATCGTCAGTTTGACGTAATAACCGTGCGGGGCGTTAATTCCAGAGGACGCATCGGGGCCCATCTCGCCGCTGCACGACATCCCGCTGTGGGCCGACCGCGAGGCGCGACTCGTCAACATGGTCGTGGAAGTCCCGCGCTGGACCAACGCCAAGATGGAGATCAGTCTCGGGGAGCCGCTCAACCCCATCAAGCAGGACGTGAAGAAGGGCGCGATGCGGTTCGTGGCCAACGTGTTCCCGCATCGCGGCTACATCTGGAACTACGGCGCCTTGCCGCAGACCTGGGAGAACCCGCAGCACGTGGACCCCGGCACGCAGGCGCGCGGGGACAACGACCCCGTCGACGTCATCGAGATCGGCAGCCGCGTGGCCGCGCGAGGAGACGTCTACCCCGTGAAGGTGGTCGGTGCGTTGGCGCTCGTGGACGAGGGCGAGACGGACTGGAAGCTGATCGCGGTGGACGCGCGGGACTCGCTGGCGGCCGAGCTGCGCGGCGTGGCGGACGTGGAGCGGCTGTGTCCCGGCTTGTTGCGCGCCACGGTCGAGTGGTTCCGGCTGTACAAGGTGCCGGACGGCAAGCCGGTCAACCGGTTCGCCTTCGACGGCGAGGCCAAGGACGCGGACTTCGCGTACCGCGTCATCGACGAGGTGAGTCCGGCCCGGCCCGGAGCCGGGAGCGAGTGCGAGTGGAGAGTGACGCTGACGGATGATGTTCCTTGTCCCCGCAGGTGCACGAGTTCTGGCGCGGCCTGGTGGCGGGCGACGCGCCCGAAGCTCGCGACATCAGCCTGTGAGTATATCCCTACCTGCGGCCGCCCCCTCCCCTCTCTCCACTCTCCCCTCTCCCCTGATGAGATGTCTGATGTCGACCGGTGTACGATCAAGTTCACATCGGGTGCTTAGTTTTCGATGCTATATTTAATATTAAAATTGATATTTGCAAAATAAAGTACCTGCAGGACTGGATTTATTAAAATTTTACCGTCAGAGATAACATAATACTATCCTGGTACGTCGATTATACGAAAAAACTAATTCATATGGGCATTTTCAAATAGTTCTAAATAATAACACAGTAAGTTCTGAATTCAAATTCTACAAAAAAGTAATTTTCTGCTATAAAGTGGCCTTAACAGATAAACCTGTCTTAGGTATATGTGTCTGCTTTTCAGTCTTTGGTATATAGTACGCATCTATAGTCTAAAAACCCTTGTAGTTTTGGCATATCCGTCAGCCTGTGTTTGTCCCGAATCAAAGCTCTCGCTCGCAGATACGAGTATTAATGAATTAATGTTACTATGTTACTGTAGTGAAAGTTTGCACATTAGCCATGGCTCTAATCCTACTTCCTTATAACAGCACATAAAACCGCATCTAATAGTTGTAGTATTTAACGGGTATTTATCGTGTATTACCTTGTATCGGTCATGTTGCAATATACTCGTATTTTGTTTATTATATTCTTCTAAAGAAATCCTAGTAACCGTGACCTTAAACAGGCTCGCTAAAAACTGATAAAGTGCTTAAAAACTGCTAATCGCCTTCCGCTTTATTTTAGAGACTTGACAATCTGACCCAGATCATCTAATCGCTTGATCTGATCGCTTTGTTTCGTTTATCCAAATTTTCAAGCACATCGCACCACGCGTTCAATAGTTCAAAATTATAAATGTCGTTTTTAAAATATTTTATCAGGCTTTTACTAATGTATTGAAGAATATTAATGCCAGCTTTAACGATTTTCCATATAAACTATTACACCCCTTTGAATTTTATTTTCAAAAAATGCCTTCTTATTATACCTTTGCACACGCCAAAACAGATTCCATGCACATCCGCTAAGCGTTGTATATGAATCAATCTGTCAGTACAAACATTGTTATAAAATTATAGAAATATCTTTCTTGGCATACTTTTATCAGGTAGATCAATACAATTTTGTGACATTTCATTCCACCTACCAGTGCCCTTTGAGATCTTGTACACTTGCTGGTGCTGATTTTGGCTATTTAATTTGTCTTCTTAGCTTATCAATCACAAACATGTTCAATCGGGTTTATGTCCGGCCTGCGTGCTGGCCACTCCAAAACATTGATTTCGACCTCCCGTAGATACCCCAAAGCTATCGCTGAGAAACGAGACGATAGGTATCACAATGGATTCTAAAATGTCAGTTACGTACCGTGCCGCAACGCAACCAAAGACCCATTGTCACGATATGTAGCTCCGTACGTGACTCAATGCAAATGCCGCCCCATACCATTACTAACCCTCCACTATTATGGCTCTCTTCCGACAATGTTGCATTGAGCGTATCTTGCTCCGGGTCGTCTCCAAAACTTCACACTTCCATCGTCTGGCTTAAGACAAAACCGGGACTCATCAGTGAACAGTATGTTTCCCCATCATCCCAGTTTCGGTATAAGCGAGTAAAGTTGGCCCGATCTATTCGATGACCTGTTGTATGTAATAGTTGTATCTCAGAAGAAGTCACGATTTCTAAGGACACTGCTCACCATAAATCGATTGTCCCTCACTGATGTGACTGTCTTGCGAGCTTGCCTGAAAAACAAATGATCTCGATAAAATGAATGCACCCGCCAACAAAATTATTGTAATGGGTTAATGAAAATAACAAATAAACGAAAAAAAAAGAAATGAAACTTTGAATAAAAATACGATTGAAGTAATTTGTACGGGACCGTACGCGTGTCTCAGAGGGAGGTATGATTAATAAGATAACGTTTGTATTTTGCTGCTTGTATGACCCTGCTGACACGTGCATGGATTTCGTAACTTCGTGTCTAGATGTGTTTTTCCAGTCCTTATAATTAACATTATTTGGCCGGTTTTGATAAAATGATGTTGGTTGGTGATTTAGCTGCTGAGAAGGCTGTGGTTTAGATACATCTTGTCGTCTACGCGACGACTCTAGGGTTGTTAAACTTGTTCTCCAAAAAGTTTAAAAACTCTTGTAAAACCGGTAGCTCTCTTGAGTTCTTTAGCGACCCTATGTACTCGGTATAGGTCTCATTATCTAACTTTTGTGATAAGATGTGGACTAGTAGAGGGTCCCAGGTGCTGATATCGACGCCTAGCTTCTTGATGGCGTAGAGACTCTCTAGCGTGACGTCATGGAGTCGTTTGATAGATGTAAACGACTGCTGCTGGATGGTTGGAATATTGAGAAATATACTGACATGAGACGTAAAGATTAGTTTCTTATTGTGAAATCTATTGTTCAATATTTCCCAACAGCTGCTATAATTATCCGCGTTAATCGGAAGATGCTGTATCAGACTCTCTGCTTCTCCTTTAACTTTGCATTTCAAAAACTGCATCTTCTGAGCGTTTGATAAAGATGGATTGCTATGAATAGCTTCATTAAACAGATCCTTAAATGAAACCCACTGCTGAAAGTTACCTGTGAACACCGGAATATCCATTTGCGGTGTAGATTTATGACGATACGATGCTGACCACATTTTTGAGCAGATAGCATTTTTCATGTTGATGTAAGTACGTTCATGCTTATTAAAGTTGAACTCATACGCTTCGTCCTCTTCTAACTCAGTCATAATTTCCCAATGGAAGTTATCTACAGCTGCTCAACGAGTTCGTAAAGTTCGTAGGGCGTCTTATAACTCCCATTTTTCAAGGAATTACTCCATCTCCATGCTCTCCACAGCTCTCGCAAATGCTTTAAACTGGACGGTATGCCTCCGAAGCATATCGTCTAGCTTGCTGTTACTACCTCTCCCCGCCATGGTGGGAGTCACTGATGGTGTCCTCGGCTGTCGACCTTCAGCAGACGGACCAGCTTCTTCTTGCTGCTTGTTTTCTCTAAGCTTTTCTCTAAGATATAAAATGTTTATTGACTAATTTTACCAATACGCTAATATGATATGCTAAAGATGATGATAATGAGTGTGACCAATTCGAGGTCCGATTATACACTGTCTAGGTAAACCACACGGGCGGCGTTGATGCCTCGTGCGACCTACTTAGACCCATTTGCTAGCTAAGCTTATATTGTTTGATGTGCATCGATCATAATTATTTCTTCAAATTAAATATTTAGGTATGTGGCCAGTGTGTAATTAGAACTTATTATACACATTTCAACCTTGCTTTTCGATCGATGAAGCGATTCTTTAAATAAGTCTCAGTGTAGTTTACAACTGTATGGTTTATAAGTGACGTGGCGCTGGGTCGGTGGATTGTCGGCGCACTGGTTACGACAAACACTCAAAATTGCTGTCAGTGTAAACCCGTACGGGTAAGCGCGAGCTGATTCAAATGACTCCAATCGCGGATATTTTGCCTAATTTTATCCACTAAGATGTTCTATAGCTCCTAACTCCATCACCAATCAGCTCACTGTCACCTTAATATAACACTATCTTTTTTGATAAATATACCAAGTTAAAGCTCAATCGGTCTACTTGTCGAGGAAACTCTTCAACACCTGCACCCTGCTTGCACCAAAATGATATGCTTACCTATTTTGTGTATAATTTTAATCAAGTTTTAATCAATAAAATACTATAGAAACTACTAAAGCGGAAATATTTCAAATTAAACCAGAAATCGACCAATCCTGATTTAAGTTCAGACCTATGAAGTTAAGTTAAAATGTTGTAGTATTTACGTTGAACTCGTATCTTAAGAACTATTTATTTTTGTCTTTGTCATTTATACACCGTACATTTGCAGATCTTTTATTTTTATATTCCTCTATATTCCTTCCTTGTATCTGTTCATCTCATAATTTTCACTCAAAATTTACCATAATATGTGAGTGCCATGATCACAAGATAAACTGAATTCTTTGCGGATGTATATTATTGGCAGACAACCCTCTTCCACAGTCTTTTACTGCAAATATTACCCGTACCACCAGATTCACTGTAATTCCACCTGTAACGTATGAAACCAGTGTCTATTGTTCCGGATCGTTTTTCGCAATAATTTGACACTCGCTTGTCGCAGAATATTTGCGGATCCAGTAATGTCATCACGAGATTTAATAGACACGCATTCTTGCGTCTCAATAGTGTCGAGACGCAGACTCCACATTATCGTTGAGAAAGCAAAAGCAAATCCTTTAGGTTACTAGTGACATCTTCGCTGCTCGATCAATGATAAAATTGGAAAATCAGGAAAACGATCACAGCTCGCGTTTCAGGCTCTACCATCTACTTTACTTTGCTAATTAAATGATGTTAAATCGGTAATGGACCTGTAACCTGATAACTAATTATCGCTATCCGTACCAGCTTCGGAAGCCTTCACCGTGCGTGGTCCGGCACGCGATTGCCAATTTATTTCACTAAGAGATCCACAATCACTAAACTAAAGTACGATTTACAAAATACAACGACAGTATCAAAGTCTCTGAATGCGTAGGTGCGAATGCGAGCACAGTACACATTACGAGTGCGACAAGTGACGAGAAGAGTAAATAACGCAGGAGTTGTTCGCTTGTCAGGATGAACGTGAGCCAAGTCGACAGCCCGGGACATACAGAGCGAGCCAAGGCCGCCGCCGTACTGGCCTCCGCTCCTCCGCATACCCAGCCTCAGGCCATGCCGGCTGCAGGTGAGTCTGTGTTCTCTGTCTGACTCTGTCCCTCCTTCTAGCAGCCCGGGCCAGGCCGCCGTACTGGCCTCCGCTCCTCCGCATACCCAGCCTCAGGCCATGCCGGCTGCAGGTGAGTCTGTGTTCTCTGTCTGACTCTGTCCCTCCTTCTAGCAGCCCGGGCCAGGCCGCCGTACTGGCCTCCGCTCCTCCGCATACCCAGCCTCAGGCCATGCCGGCTGCAGGTGAGTCTGTGTCCTCTGTCTGAGTCTCCCTGTCCCCCTCGCACTCGGCTCACACGCGCCGCCTTGTTGCAGTGGACAAGTGTCACTTCCTCGCCAGCCTGTAGCGGCGGCCGCTCCGCGTGCTACAGACGACAACATGCAATACTCATTAGTGCAGCGCCGGCGCCGGTCAACTCGAAGAGTTTCTAATCTACCCGATCGCACTCCTACGTTATACGCCCGGCTCGTTGCTGCCGAGTGCAGATGTACCGACCGGGCCTGCACTACGCGCTTATTACTTCATAACTATATTACATTATAAGCGACGCCGTGATAATTATTACAGCTGCACTGCTGTTGAATTACTTATACCGGTACATAAGGAACGTGTTCCTCGTACCTTTCTCAACCTGAGTGATTTGGTATTTCTATAAAGTGATCGTCTTAAAAAGGTTCCTGGGAAAAAAAGTTAAATAAAAGTTAAATAGTTATTATATAAAGTTCTTACATAAAAACCTACTTAACTAAGTAAAAGTGTTACATAATTAACGGTAAAGGTAAATGAACTCCTACTTAGGTACATCACGTATGAATGTATGACGTCTGGTCTGGGTATTTGAATTTGTACGACTAGAAACATAACTAACGTTGATTTTATAATCCGTTGCGTGAGATTACCTACCAGAGTTGCCGAGACGGTACTTACGCTTAGCCCGAACTTCTCTGGGATGAGATCAAATAGCAAAAGCCTGAAAGATAAGAATCAAAATATAAATACTTAAAAACATTAAATAATATTGAAATGTACGTATAGTTCAGTGAAGTGAGTAATGCCCGAATCCTATAAAATCAAATCATCCGTTAGTCAGTTAATTCTCTAATAAAAACCTAACGGTCCCTTATTTTCCTCATACAAAAATTTACTGACAGGTGCTAGATACTGGCGATAGCTACTAACGGATGTTTTGATATTTCTAGGCACCAGTAGGAAAGACTTATGTGTACCTTAATAGATATTTAGGTAAATTATGTGATTAAAAGGTTATCGTTACATAAATTGTGTTCGTTTTATTATTATTTATCTTTCCCTGTAGGCAATAAAATAAAGTGCACACATATCTAAACTTTTATGACCGTGCCTAAAAAGTAGTCTTTAGCCCCTAACACGCAGCCCGCAGCCCGCAGCCCGCAGCCCGCACTAGGGAATTAAACCGCCCTACTCTGAAATCTATAACTTTCAATGCGGACTTTCTGATTCTTGTTCCACACGGATTGTCGCGGATTTTTTTAAACCAATTTTTTGTTCGGTTTATTCTTAATTTCTTTAGTTTTATTTTTAGGTAATTGTGAATCACTTCACAATAGTCACAATAGT
This sequence comes from Lampropteryx suffumata, assembly GCA_948098915.1. Taxonomy (NCBI): domain Eukaryota; kingdom Metazoa; phylum Arthropoda; class Insecta; order Lepidoptera; family Geometridae; genus Lampropteryx; species Lampropteryx suffumata. The sequence continues at coordinate 156,958 of OX402553.1, forward strand.
TTAGCAAAGTTACAAGAGAATTGAATTGAACACACAACACAGTGGTCCTAATGGCGACCTCTGTGGCACAGTGGGCCAAGGTCCGGCTGAAACGCAGAAGGTTGCCGGTTTGATTCCCGCCGCGGGACAAATGTTTATGTGATCTGCAAGTACTTGTCTCGGGTATGGGTGTTTCTATGTATAATAAGTATGTATTTACAAAAAAATGGTATATACCTAAGTAAATATATCATATCAGTCATCTAGTAGGTACCCATAACACAAGCTCTGCTTACTTTGGGGCCAAATGATGCTTTGAGAAATGTCCGGCATTATTATTATTATTATAATTCTGTTGTTTACATTAAATAGATGGACAAATAGTTAGTACTATTCCGCCAATCTATTCCTAAAGAGTTGGACACAATGCAGACGCATGCACCTTCCTTTTTTTTTCCCATCTATCCAAATGGGAATAATACGAATAAATAGTTCTGTCTGTCTCCCTTCTAATTGACGGGGGGACAGATAGAACTTTTTCAATGAATAAAAGTTCGATCTGTCTCCCCGTTGCAAAGAGGGAGACAGATCGAACTTTTTAAAATATTAAAAGTTCGATCTGTCCCCCTCCTTCCTGCGGGGGGACAGATCGCACTTTTTTGGCCTATCTGTTCCCCTGTGGGTACAGATGGGAATATACCAACAAATTCTTCTTTTCGGATAAAGAAACAATCAAAGTATATTTTACTGAGGCTGTTTCGATTAGAAAGGGGTTGCAACATCGCGATAATCAAAGTTTTATTTTTGTGAAGCAAAAACTTCATTTCCATCCGAACTCCGAATCCGAATCAAATTTTTTTTCGAGTCCGGCCCTTCACATTGGCTAGGTACCTTCCCGTGCATCCCACAAGGAACCAGTCGTCGGCACACCTTAGTACAGTCAAGACTGTGTCTCCACGTAAAAAAAATATTACGATCTCGTGTCGTCGAGAGCACTTTGTCATCGATTCGCCATCATTGTCTTCCAGTGATTTTCAAGGTAAGTAATTTTTTTCGGTGGTTTCTTAGATACCTAATTTTGATCTCTAGCATAGTACTGTTCTAGGTTATATTTCATTTCATTTTCATTTTGGTTCACGCATAAATTGAATAATCTAGGATTAAATGCCAAATAGTCATCCCTCTCAAATTCATCACCTTCCATTTTTTTTTAAATGTTCTGGATGGTAATGAAAGCGTTTCGAGAGGAATTACTTGTTAGATAATACCTATACTTATCAAATATTACAGCGAATGCACGTAGTGAAAAATGAACATGGCATGTTAAGCTATACCTACCTACTTACAGTATTTTGCAGATATCGACCTAACTGGGTTGTTTTTCCAAAAGAAGAGCGAGATACCATGTCAATGCATGTTACATGCCAATTTTGATCTTCTGATAAAAGCCCTTTAAAAATCTAAAATCACATCAGAAGGATCATCAACAGATGTGTTGAACAGTTTTTGATGCGACCCATATAATGAAAATTGCCTTGCAAGATGTGTGATGACTGTAAAGAAAAAACTATGGTGGCAGCAGGGGTCAAGTGTCTCTACACACCGTGGTCATTTATTATAAACACCCGAACAAGGTTATTCTATAAAATCTATTTGCACGATGAGTTAGTGTCTGACAGCAATATTGGCCCACATTTGACCCCTCTTGATCACAGCAAAGCAGTTAGTCCCTTCGCTGTCCAAAGTTCACTTCTTATCAGATTCTCCATCGAGCCAATATAGGAACATCGGGGCGATTATGGAACTTTGATACTATCAAAACATTGATACTAATAGCTTTCAGTTACTATTGATGAATTGGTATTACGGATCGCTGCGATTTCTATCGGCTTCTATCGCTAGTTACAATGTGAAGTTGGTGTCAAACTATAACTCGACCAATTTACAAAGTGCGATTGTGGTAGGAACCGTGTTTAGCGTACTAAGCATTTAAATACATCGTATATGATTGATTGAAATAATGCCTATTGCTAATCTAAATTGATAGACATTGATGCAGATTGCTAATCGAAACTGATAGACATTGATTGTATCAAGAGTTCCATAATCGCCCTACAGGTTCATCTTTTATATGATCACAAAAATTCATGAACAGGTCTCAACGGTCAACACCGTAACTTGGAATTACCAAGAAGCCGGTCATGGGAAAGGAGCACCGGATGGTTTTGGGCAGTTCTAAAGAGAACCACGTCAAATTCGGTGGCGTCGTCGGCTCCGTAATAAAATTGTAATTTCCGAGCAAGATATCAAACGTAAAAAAATTCCAGCTCACGTTTCAAGCTTCAGGAGTAGGTAGGTACTATTAAAGTTCACAAAGTCATATGGTCGTCTGAATTACCATACAAGTGAGCAGAAGCCTTCAGAAGCCTCAGCTGTTTCAGCTGCTTAAATAGCTGCCATGTGAACACCAAACGCAAATGGAGATTTGATTACCAAAGCTATTTACCAAAAACCCAAGGGTCATCACAAGCTGATCATACACCAAAGACGGAATATCAACAAGATTTTGAACAGTTTCTTGAGTCAACATAGGTAAATATACAATGAAATGAAATAGACGGAGCGAACCAAGAATAAAAAAAATTTGTTTAAAAAAGGATGTCAGTCAAAAAAGTCCATTAGTACTGAAGAAGTCCATTAGTAATAAAGAAAACATCATGGCTGTGGATGCTGCTGACGCTATGGACTTACTATACAAATTAGATGACTGGGTGTTAGTGAAATACAATAGGTACTGACAGAGTGAGAACCCATTTCGTTTATTACGTAGATAAAATAATAGATAAAGTATATAATACCTACACGTGAATTTTTTGTTGCCTTAATTGTTTTTTTGAAGTGAAAACTTCTTTTAGCGCGGTACGCATATTTTTAGATGAGGTAAAACCTCGGGATTCGCGACACCGTTACCGAGACGCAGCCGGCTGCCACGCTCGCCCCATTTGATTATAAACCTTAATTCACATGTTTACAGTCTACTTTTGTGTGGAGAAGTTTACTGAGTTAGGTTCTTTGATATATTTAGACGCAGCCGGCTGCCGCGCTCGCCCCATTTGATTATAAACCTTAATTCACATGTTTACAGTCTACTTTTGTATGGAAAAGTTTACTGAGTTAGGTTCTTTGATATATTATCTACATTCTGAACAAAAAATATTGCATCTTCTGTGTTCGTTCAGTATTTGATTGGCAGTCGTCATAATTACTGATTTTGAAGTGATTTATTACTAAACTCTAACGCGCCAAAATAAGTTTTCACTTCTGTCGGCACTCCCGGAGTGCAACCCGATTTTTTTTGTTTTAGAACTTGATTCTGTTTTTTTTTTATAATTTGTTAACTATTAATACTTATTCTTTTTTGGAAGCATTTTATAACCCTTTTCTTTTTATAAGTATTTAATTTTATCACATGTAAGAATTACTTTTTTTAAATATACCTAAAGATAACCTTGTCGTGCTACAAACTATTTAAAATGATTAAAAGAATGATTGATGATTCATTATTTTTATTATTTGAACTATTAAACCACCTTTACTTCATATAATTATTAATAGTCTGTCCTATAGGTATAATGGTGGCAATTCGGTTGTTTCAGTTGTTTCGGTTGTTGGTAATTATTTTATTTTATTTATATTTAGTTAGTTAGTCATAGCATTTGTAAAACATATTCTGTTGGTACCATCTATCTAAATTAGGAACGCTATTAAGTTAGATAAAATTAAATTAGGATAAGTTAGTACCAGCAGAATACCAAAGGTAAATTTTACAGTTCAAAACCTAATTTTAGCTAAAACTAGTTAGGTTGGTGCCAACAGAATTGAGGCCAATATTTTTAAAAATTTCATCGCCTTCCATACTTCAGGCAAATATCATTTCGCTCCTATAGCATAGCTCATTACTCTCCACCAGGTGATTTTCATTACTTTCCACACGTTCATTACTATCCATCGCTTTAGTATAAAAGTTTTTGACTAACGAAGGTGCCTTTGATAGATTACTATTATGAATACATATCAAGATCTATATGAGCAATCAAAAGTTTAAAAATAAGTACTTAGGCGAAAAAAAAAATTATTACCGAAATCGAAAATCTGAACGAAACGCGATAACGACCAAGGAGTGTTTGTTTTAGTTTAATTTAAAACTGTCATTTAAAATATTACCATTATTCAGATATAAATAACATTATTACGATTTAGTGACTTAGCAATGGCGCTCATTAGGGGAGGCCTTTGTCCAGCAGTGGACTGCTATGGGCTGATGATGATGATCATGACGATTTAGTGCCAACTAAATCTGAAATAGAATGTAATTTAAAAATGTTACTCTTATTCATATTTTGGTGCCACCAAAATAAAACCGTTCGATTTTACCAATGATATTACAGAGTAAAGATATGTTATTAGCGCGCCAGAGTTAAAGATTCATAAAAGACCCAATTGACCACTCTCGCTCTCAGTTCACGCCAAACAAGTTGATGAATGTGACATTATGACCGTCGCGTCGAGCCGAAATTGAACAAAAATTAGTAAAATGCCGTCGTGTGTGTTTCTTAAGTGCACAAATTATCAAATAAAAATAATAAAGCTCAAGGGATCTCATATCATGCGTAAGTACAACTTATTTTGATATTTACTACATAGTATGAATTAATTTAAAAAAATCGTAACAAAAACACGTGCTCAGTAAAGAAAAGGGATAGCAATTTCATTAAATCACGTCTATGATGGCGGCATAGGTTAAAAGATTAGATTCGACGTCGTCGTAGGTATTGATTTTAGCCGGACGAATTATAGTGCCAACACAGTATTAGTTTATATGATTATTTTATATAACGTCGTATTAAGTTGAATCGACTGAGAATTGATAGTATATTATGTGAATTGTGAACTCGGAGCATGTATGTAAGGCGGGACGTGATTATAGGGTTGCAGCTGCTTAATATTAACTATTATCCATCATATAATTTTTCAAACATTCGCGATCAGATAACATAATGATTACTTTAAAACGGGTGTTTATCGCGTTTACTTTTTTGGTCGTTGTAACACGGCCGAAACGTCGGGAAAATAATATTTAAAAGGTAAACGCGATAAACACCCGTTTTAAAGTAATCATTATATTATCAATTATTTCTTCTATTTTATAGATTTCCTCTTAATGCGGTCAGAAAAGAAGAGTGGATCGCAATTGTACGTAAGCATCGAAGCGAATTAGACCAGTAGCAAAATATGCAGTGTTCATTTCAAAAGTTTTATTTCTATTTGTACTACTTTTCTACTTTACCAATGTCCGTTCTGTTCGATTAAAAATCATAATCTGTGTATCCACGGCGACAATCGAAGCGCAATTTTACAGATGGCTATCTCTCTTACTCTTGTGTTTTCCGTATCAGTCGATCGTTCTTTAGTGAAACAAGTGAACATGACTGTAGTTTGTACTTTGTCTATTTATCTATATGCAACTGCGACTATTTTCAAACGCAATTTACTAGGAACGTTACATATTATCTATACTATACATATTATTATTATCTATTAGTCGCATCGTTTCCATCAGCTTGAACGGTCGCTTCATAGTGGCTACCTCAATGTTGACCTAGATTATACGCGTGAGTCAACGCGACGTAAAATGGCTAGTCCAAAAAGATCAGACACTATTGTGATTGACACTGTTCTTGCATTTATACAATGCAAGCTGGACGTTATGGACCAGGTCAGTCTGACCCAAATCCTGAAATCTAGCTACACTGAAGCCCAGATCGCAGACGCCAAAAAGGTACATAAGGTCGCATAAGTGGCTTGCATAAGGTCGACGATGAAGGCTTCACTATCGTGGAGAAGAAACGTCGACCGAAATCGGCGAGGTACCGCTCCGCTATCTGCTGGGCTCACTCTGCAGACGGTGGAGCCTACCGTATCGATTTATGTGTCTCGGTTAGACCCGACCACTACGGGAGAGAGTATTCTCCGGTACGTGGACGAGAGAGGCCGATGCCGAATCAGGGAGCCGCCCGCTGTACTTGTGCATGGCTTGAAGCGGTTAGAATCAAATAGAGAGACCAACTTCAAGTCGTATGTGCTCCGGGTAGCTGCTAAGTACAAGGACGTATTTCTCGCACCCGACTTCTGGTCAGCAGGAGTTGTCTACCGACGGTATAGGGATGCACCGTTTACAAAGAAAGTGACTTTTTGTGTAGTTTATAAGTTTATATGTATATATATGTTAGTCTATAAGGTATTTATTATCTATGGGCCCTTGTTATTGTATTTCTTACATTTAATGTTGTTTCCTGAAATAAAATTTAATTTAATTTAATTTATACTCTATGTAATATCATTGGATTTTACGATAATTTCGTTACTTCCACGATATAACAGGATCCAGTGAACGCGGGAATTTGATTTGTAACCATGCAACATTAGGAAATGGGTGTGGGCTACAAAATGGTGTTACAATAGGTAACCTACAAGCTTCTGTCCGTGGCTTCGCAGGCGTGGTAAGTAGGTGAGTACTTAAAACATGATTCAATAAATCAAAATAAATGACTGTTCTCGTCATGTCCATGCACTCGCACAATATTGCTATTAGTAGGTATAGTGCGAGTGACTGAGAGGACATAACAAAAACATGATTCGTTGCTATCCTGCAACAAGGCGTAGCAAAATTAAGTACTTGCGTGTAAGCGTGTACTTACTTAAGTAGTATGACTAATATTATAAACTAGCTGTTGCTCACGACTTCGTCCGCCTGAATATCAGCAGTTATCGCGGTTGGATAAATATTATTACCATATCCTTCCTTGAGGTTTAAGCTTACTCTATACTATATTTCGTCAAAGTCGATTCAGTAGTTTAGCCGTGAAGTCGTTGCAAATAGATAGACAGGCAGAGTTACTGCGCGCGTGAACCCGAACATAACCTATTTTGTTGCGGAGTTATTTTAAAATTATAATATCTCCTAAGAAGTTGATTGAAATCAAGTGATGTCAAGGACCATTTTGTTCACAATTAAATGCTTATGATTAATAACATATTTATTTGGATAAGGATTTATATAATGTTGATAAAACTCCTTCGCAAATAATGCATTAATTTTGAACAAATTTAACTACCATAAAAAAGATTAAAGTGACCCAATCTTAAAAGGTAAACATATGCTGTCGTTGACTTAGAACTTTTAAAGAGTAACAATTCTATCATACATAATATTTGCTTAACTTAAACCGTTTACGCAGCGCACGCAACGGAAGCTCTCAAAAAGGAATAATTTTTCCCCGTTTTTGCAACATTTTCCGTTGATGCTTCGCTCCTATCGGTCGGAGCGTGATGTTATAAAGCCTAAAGCTTTCCTCGATAAATGAACTATCCAACATAAAAATAATGTATCAATTCAAACCAGTAGTTCCTGAGATTAGCGCGTTCAAACAAACAAACAAACTTTTCAGCTTTATAATATTGGTATAGATTTGAAAGTAACTCTGTCTGTCTGTCACGTTTTCACGCCTAAACTGCTGTATCGATTTGATGAATTTTAGTATAGAGATAGATGGAGACTGTAGCCTATGTAGGACGTAGGCCATAAAAAGTAGCCTATGTCCTTGGAGAAGGATATAGGCTACTTTTTATGTAGTACCACGCGTGCGAAGCCGCGGGCAGCAACTAGTTTTATATAAGGTCCAGGGAGGCTATTGTAACTACCGGGAAAATGCAACTGATTGAAATAACTTCTTTTGTTATTATTTCTTAAAATAGTGACATCTATGAAATGACAGAGAACCAAATACTCCTCGAAGAAAATAATAGATGGAGCTAATAACATGTGAACTGTTTTATCTACAGTGACATTATCCGCCATTATTTTGTTGATGTTCACGAAACGACCAAGGACGAATTTTAGTTCGTTTGTTAGAAGTTTGTTCGTGGTTGGACCATATAGTTACCACGGAAGCCGCAAGAGAAACGATTATGGACTTTAGGATAAACTATAGTGTTACGTGGTCTGATCATTTTCCAGTGGAATTTACTTGCAATTTAAATGTGATAACGCCAAAGGTTAATGTACCAAAGTCATCTCACAATTCTGTTGTATGGGGTGAGAGAGATATCTCTCAGATAAAGAAGTATACACAGCTATGCTCAAGTATGCTTAGAGATGTTGACTTTCCTTCAGCTTTTAGAACATGTGCAGATAATACCTGCGGTGACATGTATCATAGAAAAATTATTGACACAATGTATAGTAGAATTGTTAATATATTAAAAAGCTCAGCCAACAGTAGTCATTACAGTAATATTCCTAGTTATAAGCAAAGAAAAAGAAAACCATATGTAATTGGATGGAATAAATATATTAGAGAGGCTCATGGAGAGGCACGGCTTTGGTTTCAGGAGTGGGTTCTTTACAGCAGGCCGTCGTGCGGTTTTGTATACGATGAAATGCAAAGATCGCGCACTATTTTTAAAACTAAACTTAAATTGTGTCAAAACAATCAGACCCAAATAAAAATGGATATCCTCGCGAAGCATAACACGGCAAAAAACTTTAGCATGTTTTGGAAGGACACTAATAAGCTCAATCCAAAGCCGAGCGTGCCCGTGAGCGTGGAAGGTGTAAGCGACCCTGTCCAAATTGCCAATCTATTTAAGGAGCACTTTAGAGTGAAATCTTCACTAGGTCCTGGAAGTGTGGGTTCGGTGCCGCCTACTGGGGATCAAATTGTCCGATCGAATTGTACATTTAAACTTACACGATGCCCAGTTCGGGTTCAGGCCCGGGTTGTCCACTGAATCGGCTATACTGAGCCTCAAACACACCGTCCAGTACTATACTAGTAGGAACACACCTGTTTACGCCTGCTTCTTAGACCTTTCGAAAGCTTTTGATCTGGTAGCGTACGACAGGTTGTGGCAGAAGCTGGGTGATACTGGGCTGCCGTCTGAATTGGTGAAACTCTTTTAATATTGGTATGGCAATCAATGTAACAATGTAAGGTGATCAGGGTCGCTATCGGACACGTACAGGCTGGAGTGTGAAGTGCGGCAGGGTGGAATCACTTCGCCGCGACTCTTCAACCTGTACATGGATCGTTTGATTCGTGAGCTCAGTGGCGCTAATATTGGATGCTCTGTTGACGGAGTAACTGTCAATAACATAAGTTACGCTGACGATATGGTGTTGCTGAGCCCATCGATCAGTGCCCTACGAAGACTTGTTGGAATCTGTGAGCGTTATGCGGAGGCTCATGGGCTCAGATATAACGCTGGCAAGAGTGAGGTGATGGTTTTTAAAGCCCGGTCGAAAACTTATTCCACAGTCCCATCAATCTTGCTGGCGGGCAGTGAGCTCAAGCGGGTGTCCGAGTTTAAGTATCTGGGCCACTGGGTCACTGAGACTCTCTCAGATAACACCGATATTGATAGGGAGCGAAGGGCATTATCAGTCAAAGCCAACATGTTGGCCCGTAGATTTGCACTGTGCAGTACGGCTGTAAAAACAAGTTTGTTTAACTTTACTAAGTGCTGCTGGAATGCCCTTCGAGTCCAGTACAATAATAGCTTCAGGGTGCTGTTGAGGCTGCCATACTTCTGTAGCGCATCGGGGATGTTCGCGAACGCACGCGTCGAGACTTTTATGCGATTATCCGCAAGAAAACGTCGTCCCTGATGCGTCACGTGAGGGACAGCACCAACAGATACCTGCAACTTATAGCAGGAAGGCTGGATACTGACTGCATCTTCATGAAGCACTGCACAGAGGTGCACCATTCGCACCGGTGATGTAATGATGTGGTGCATGCAGTCTATATTTTAATTTCTTTATTTTATTTATGTTCTCTATGTTTTAAATTATTATTATGATAAATATGGCTCAAATTTGTACATATACGTATGAAGGCTGAAATAAATGAAATTGAATTGAATTGAAATTGAATTAGTGCAAAAAAAAATTAAAGACCTCATTTTACGGCTTTATCTTCAGTGGAGCGCAGATTTAGAATACGGAATGTCCTTTTTTTATGATAAATTTGATAGAAATACTTCGTTTACTATGTAATATAGACACTGTTACATTAGCCCCTCGAAATCTTGTTGAGTGACTGTTGTAACTTTTAGGTTAGTTGCAATTACCCCATTAAATTTGTATGAAATTGATTGAAGCTAGTGCTGGGCTCATGTTGATGTTTTATTAAGATAACGCAATGCCGTTTTATATTATTCTTTCTTTCTTTCTTTCACTTAGTGTTTATATTTCTTGCTTAGGGGACATTCGTTTTTGGTTTCAGTATATAAATATGTACAGAGTACTTAAATACGTATATGAGCCGCTTTTATTTAATTTGCTTTAAGCAGGGTGCGTGCTCGAGTAATTTTATTATGAAGTTTGAGTCTTGCATTACCATTACTGTGCTCGCCTAATGCACGTGCATTAGGCGAGCGCTTCGATAGCTTACTTTATAGTATCTTACTTTGTACCTGGGTAGATATGAAATAACTTAATACTTAAACAAAAACACAGCTTAGTTTTTGTTTAGATGGTGCGGAACTATAAAAGAAAAAAAGAGAAACAATATACTCAAGAACAGCTTATTGAAGCTGTTGAAGCGGTGCGTAGTAAACAAATTTCGAAACTTCGAAGTTGTTCCTAAATATGAGACTTAAGAATGAATAGTTATATTGAGTAGTTTTAGTTTTTTCTCTGCTGATTTTCAGTTTAGGTAGTATCTCTTTTAAAGTATTTTTGTAATTTTTAAATAAACGGATCTCAAAAAAATTACTTGTTTTCTTTCACTACCCATTAATCATTAAATAGTTAAAACTTCGACTTCGTAGTACTTACCTAGGAAATAAGAAGAGATAATATTAGTGAATTGGTGGGATCGTTAAGAATAATACTTTAACTTCCTATGATTATTATCGATAAACTCGCTCGCTATTTAGTCATGTCTCACCACTATAGCTATGAAAAAAAGTTGCATTTGCCCCTCAACATATTTGAAGACTCTTTCCGGTAAATTGAATCATCCTGCGATGGTATAAAGCCCATGATAAGAAAATAGGTATTTTGAATGTTACGTAAACAAAAAAATAACTTTAAATTCGAATGTAAATCATAGCTACAACAATTAGTTGCTTTTACCTCGGTAAGGGGTTATTGCAACTATTGTGGTTATTGTTGGAATAAAATGATAATTCACGCTTCATTTAATGCTTTTGTGCCTTCGAGTCATATTAAGAGTAGTCATTGATATATCTGTAACTTATTAAATCGATTGTTTTAACTCCATGATTTTTAGAGACGATGGTACATCATTTGAAATGAATGAACTTTTTTTTTTTAGTTGCAATAGCCTCCCTGGACCTTGAAGCATACTTCTAAAGAAAACACTAACGTCAAAAAATCATTTTTATACGCTTTATATTAACTTCACTTGTATGTATGTTTGTATGTTTGTAACCGACTCCTTAGAACGCGATTTTGACCCACTTTAAACGGCCAGATTTCATTCAAATTTTGCACACCTGACAAAGACCGATGACAATGCAATAATTCGAAAAAAATATTTATCTTAAAACTAAATAGTAGAAAATAAATAATAGTTTAAAAAACTAAAAAACACGCTTTATAGAAAATAATTTTTAATAAATGTAAGTAAGAAAAAAAAGTTTTATTTAAAAACATTTATATTTGATTTTTAGTTTTTTTAAACTATTATTTATTTATTCATTAAAATCACAAAGACCACTTTGAATCGTTTTCTTACATGCTAGTGAATCAAGGTGCCTGTTCTTCCTAATCCTAGTTCAAGAAGAATCCGGCAAGAAACTCCTCTGGTGGTAACCCTTTGCCAATTTGCCTTCCCAATTTTGTTACGGATGCTAAGTCGAGTTGGAGCAGATGCATCCCAAGGTGTCTTGTCATCTAAATAATCTGTCAACGATTGCGAGATATATCAATATATTTATAATACGGGTATTTATCGCGTTTATTTACCTATTTTTCCCGACGTTTCGACAGGTTTACACTCTGTCGTGAAAAATACGTAAATAAACGCGATAAATACCGGTATATATTTATAATAATAGATAGTTTGTCTTCCGATTCGCAGTAGGCACACGGATAGGTACCTACTAGTGTTGTTCTAAAATACGACCCTCTAATGCACCATTGGACCGACGAAAAATACCTAATAGGTAGGTTTAGCTTTGCAAATTTCAAATTAAAATACCTTTTCGAGTCGAAGAGCATAGGTGCAAAGGTGATAGAACAACCGAAGTAGTCGGTTGGGCTAACGGGAACGAGAGCGCCTGCGCGGGGTCGGGGGTGGCGGCTGGCAGGGAGCCGGGAGCCGGGAGGCAGGAGGCAGTGCGCCTCGAGCCGGCCTGTCGCCCTCACGTGTCCCTCCGCCACCGCCAGCATGCGGCCCCGCGAGCCCCTACTGCTCCTGCTACTGTTGGTACAGCTCGCCACGGCGCGCCGCAGCGACCAGGACTTCGAGTTCGACGACGACGCGGTGAGTTCCGCCGCGCCGCGCAGCGCCCGGTCGATACTCACGTCGCCCACCCATCTCGTGTCTCGTCTCCCGACTCCATTGAGTTTTCTGTTTCCAGGCTCTGCACTCGAACGCGTGTGACCTCCTTAGGTAGGTTAGGTACCCGATGTAAGTATCGATCTGAACACTAACTAAACGGAGGGTTTCATTCGTCACTCTTTCTGTTATTACGTAATTTTAAGTCAAGCAGGATATTGCGAGACGAGACGGACGGAGGCGCATCGCGCCGAATAGCGTGTAGGTCAATGAGTAATATCATTGGTGTAGGTAGCTTATATTAGAAAAACTTAGGTAGGTCCCTACTTAAGGTAGGTTTTTGCGTACCCAAGGTAGGTACATAGAATTTTAGCAATTTCACTTTCTATGTTTGCATGTGGCGCATGGCGAAAGAGCTGCTCGTGAGCCACAGAACCTTCTAGGATCAATTGTTTGGAAACTGGTTTTCTAGATCGTGATCTCTCAAAAAGGGATTCTTTATTTAACATTGTAGCTAAAAACTTAATGTGGTACTTCAGTGGTTGTAATAAGTATTCTGTGGTTGCGTTCAAAATGTCTAGTTCTGACCATGTAGGTAGGTACCTACCTACGTCCAACGATTACGAGTATTTTGATGGTAGGTAAGTCAATTAAGGTGAGCACATTGATCGAGGTTCTTAGGTAGGTACCTACTCCACCAAATATTTTTTTATTTATTTATTAGGCATCGCCAACAGTAGGTACATATAATAAACATATGAATAATAACATTTTATGGAGTATGCACCAAATACAGGCATGCACAGCATTTGCATACCTACTTACAACAATAAACATACCTACTTAAATAAAATACTAACAGTAAATTATCGATAGGTGGTACTGGTATAAATAAAGGGTGGGCCACGAAAGAGTTGCATTTTAAAATTGCTATAAAAAAGAGACAAGAAAAGATATTTTTTTTTTTTAAATAGCCCTAACATTGCGGTTTAATAGTGGAAGACCACTTCATTCATATGGCCGCCTCGGCTGGCTCTCTCATGCTCAGCTCATTCTGTCGACCCAATTGAGCTTCATCTGAAAAGATGATTTGTCGATAAAAATGCTCATCTTCCATCAAGCGTCCTTCGGCCCTTGAAGGAAGTAAGTTTTCAATATTTCCCAACTTTCTTCGAGCGTAAACTTAACCATTTCGTAAACCGCAAATCTTTTACTAAAAAACTGACACATTGGCAAACTCGTTCGAGCTGTCAAAGCCGATATAATCGATAGTTCAAAAAGCAACCGATAGATGGTCCTCCCGCTAGTATAAATAACAGGATAAGTACCCCTAGGGCGCGAAACGGCGTAAGGTGAAGGCGCGGCGCAGGCGCAGATCAGGCTTGGAACAGAAAGGCAAATTGGAAAAGGTGACAAAACGACGTGCCTGCGCCACGCCGCTTGAGTATAATTCACAACGTGTCGCCTACCTACATTTTGTATTGAAACGTTTTGAAGAGGCAAGATGCCTGCGCCGCGCCTTCGCCGCGCCTTCACCTTACGCCGTTTCTGTATAATTCGCGCCTAGCGATTCGAGAATAAACTTAAATTTATAAACTATCAAGTAGAAAGTTCAAGGAAAAGAATACTTTTAAATGATATGTATCTACTATTTATGCACTTTTTCTTTTTATACAATCCTTTCGTCTCGGGCGTTGAGTCAGAACTGCCATCTACCCTCACGAATATTTTCCAGCTTATTTTTAATCTATATTATCGTAGTCGTCATAACCGGGTTTGTTGGCAAAACCAAACCATATTTGTATCCTGTATAAAATGTACCATTCAAATTAAATTAGATAAGATCAAATCAATCAGTGATCGATAACGTAAGGTAAAATAACCATAAGAATGTATGATAAATAAATTGGATCGTTTTTATCTTATTAATTAAATAATTCTAACATTCGGCCTTTCCTGACCTTAAGAAGCCGGTGAAGCTCGCTCGCAACTTCAATTCAAGGCGCGTGCAATAATCACTCCGAATATCTCTATCTCTGTTTACATGATGTAAGCGCGCGCGGGGCGCGGGAGAGGCGCGGGACGCGGTACTACAATACCTAAATACAAGTTACAACCGTAGTCACGTGCTTGTGTGTGTGTGAGTAAGTGTAGGTGGGTAGGTATACTTCTGTCATTGATCATTGATGTCATTGACCACTCGAAGGCGGTAGGTAAATAAAATACAAGGTTCTGTCTGCGGTTTCGCACGCCTTTTTCTGAGAAAAAAGTAGGTAACATATACATAGGTATTTTAATCTTCCTACATCTATGCAAAGTTTCGACCGAGGGGACGACCTCTGTGGCGCAGTAGGCCAAGGGCCGTGTGAGACGTGGAAGGTTGCGGGTTCTCACTTCGGGACAAATGTTTCTATGATCTGCTATTATTTGTCTAGGGTCTGGGTGTTTCTATGTAGGTATTACATGCAAGTATTTACTAAAAAAACATGTGTGCAATACACACGTGGTAGAAGTGAAACCTTCAAAAATTTTAGAACCACGAATATAAGAAAAACTGTGTAATGCTTCCTATCTCATTTTCTCCCACGTTAAATCTTATGAATTTATGTGTCTGTCTCTTTTTACTGTCGCTTTTTCGTTTCATCGACTTTCAAATCACAACGATGCTAAAGAAGTTTTCAATTCAATCTAAATTTAATGTAGGTACACTCATTAAAAACTCGACGCATATATTTCGATTTAATTAATTTCTATAAAATTCTGCCCTTCATAATTGATTCCCCTCTGTTGCTGTCGGTTGTGTCATTCAATGGCCTCAATTCTGTTGGCACCAACCTAACTAATTTTAGCTAAAAATAGGTTTTGAGCAGTCAAATTAACCTTTGGTATTCTGCTGCTACCGACTTATCCTAATTTAATTTTATCTAACTTAATTAAGCGTTCCTAATTTAGTTAGATGGTACCAACCGAATAGGTTTTAAAAATGCTATGACTAACTTAATATATTTTAGACAATTCCTAATTTTAGAAATGAACCAACCGAATTGCCACCAATATTAAGTTTAGAGCACGCAATTCTAATATGGCTAATCTTTTTTCGTTGCAAACCTATAAAAATAACATATCTTATTATAATCCTTTAACTAGAATGGCTCGCCAGTACAACGATCTGGCAAAAAGTAATACTAAACTTGATATACTTGTGCCTAAATTGTGCTAATTTATAAGCAGTTTGAAAGATATCCTCTATGTTAACGACATTCCTCCGGACTCCGGAGGTGGATAAGCGATTGGGTTGAACTCCTAATCGCTTACCTACCATTACCTATCACTCACTAAGTATAACATAATTTGGTGTACATATTTTATATTTATATTTCTCATGTTTTTTGTTTTATTGTATTATTATTAATTTGCTTTTATGTCACTTTTTATATACCTTTTTTGCTCATTTTTGTGTAGTCCTTGTTTAACCTCATTACCTACTCTGTTTAATTATACTCAGGCGAGTGTACCTACTTGTTGTTAGGTACATAACTAGCCGTACGCGCATGTGTTTACGTTTCAATCCAGTTCAAAACCTGTAATACTGTTAGATTTAAGTTTTTTTTTGTGATTGTAATGTGTTTTGTGCGTTATATAAATAAAATAAAGTGGCGAGACATACCTAGGTTAGGGACCTATATACCTACTGAGTCGAGAGCTTTTTGTTAGTGTGCCACACAACTAGGTACCAACATGTTACATGCATGACAATCATGCTTTCTGTCTTCTTCAATTGATTTATTCTGCAATATATTTTACTGATCCGTAGGTAGGTACTTACCTAGGTACTGTTTGTGTGTGCGTACGTGTGTACTTAACGAATACTTAAATGTATCGTCTTAAAATTTCTAAGGCATCGGTCGATTTTTTTGCACTTACCTAATACCCATAGGAACCAGACATAAGATCGACTTCAGATAGGTTGTAGGTACGTACGTATCTAGTAGTAAAGCACGTTGTGTGTGTTGCACAGGATCTGTCGGACAACGCACTAAGCAGCGAGACTGCACACGCGCGCCGTCCGCGGCGCTATGTCTACGACCCTCACAGTAAGTTAATCTCCTACCTACTTCGAATCCTAATCATGATTATACCTAGCACGAACGTGCAATGGAACGTACCTACCTAGGTATATTTTGGAATTGACTTTGAACTGCTTTTGTGTTTTCTTACAGTTTCTCAATCGAGGTGAACTCTTAGATCGAGCACAAAATCAGCAGATTTTGTGATCTCGTGTTGCATCTCGCTCGATTGATGTAACATTAAATTAGAGTTTAATTGTGGCGTGTCAATAGGGGGCTTACCGATACGCGGGTACCCTATTCGTCGAGTAAACAATATATAGGTAATTTAGTAAATCGATAATCGATAATCGCAGTGTTCACCTAGACTGAGAAACTGCCAAAAACTTCATCCGCTCACTGAACTTGCACTTACGTAGATAGGCTGGTCCTACCTAGGTACCTAAATGAGGCGCGAATTGAAGTAGGTGCCTACGAAGAGCCCGTCTAAACCGGCAGGGGAAATTAAGGGGAGTTCATTTTTAGGCTGGACACTGGTCAGTCTCTACTTCAAAACGCGTCTCATTATGATCGCGTCGCGTTGATTGTGCGGTTGCGTTTGCGTGCGTTACAGACCCGCTGTGCCGCGCGCTCGTGTGCAAGAAGCGCGAGCTGTGCTTGTTGCGAGAGGCCTTCACCGCGCTCTGCGCCAACAAGAAGGACATTCTCAGGAAAGGGTACGTACTTATCTATCGCCATCACCCTGCTCATTCATACTTACCTCGGTACTTTCCGTTTGCCGTGCCCCATACACACGGCAAGTCATGTCTCGATGACAGATTCAGAACGGTTCAAATCATTTTAACTTTTCTGTGGGTGCAGTACCTATCTACCTACCTACAGAGAACTGATTACGAGTTTTTTTACAGTTTCTCAGTGTAGATAAGCACTTCGGTCGATCGCGGTGCTCGCTCAAAACCAGCTGATGACGACATTCAATTTCAGTTTAGATGACCGACGAATCTCTAGCTTTAGGCGCTTAAAGATAACAGGAGAAGCGCCCCTGACGATTTGTCGAGTGATTTGCCTCCTGATGTAGCGCACGTTGTACTGTGGTGTTTCAGCGACGTGATCGTGTCCGTCGCAGGAGGGGGTGGAGTAGATGGAGGAGGAGGAGGAGGAGGAAGAGGAGGAGGAGGAGGAGGAGGCGCGGGGGAGATGGACGACGTGTTCTACGACGCGGGCGCGCCCGGGGCTCCGGCCGACGTCGACGCCGACGCCCCCGACCGGTCAGTGCAAAACGAATACCTACGTAATTACCTACATTAACTGTAAAATAGAGGACATAATAATGTCCCCTATAAGGTAGTTAATCAGACCATGTATTGTTTGTGGTTTGCTAAAACGCCAAGCCTCCACAAACGTAGAGGGTTCTTGTAGTTGTATTGCAACTATGATAGCAAAGTAAACGCATTCGTATTATCTTTCCTCTAAGCTCCTCTCAGATCAATGGCAAGACCCAAAGAATTTTGTGTGTTATACACATCGTTTATACCAATGCTTTTACATAGGTAAGTACATAAAAAAGCGGCCAAGTGCGAGTCAGACTCGCCTATGAATGGTTCCGTAGCAGCAAGTAACATAATATAAAAATGCTTGTAGTTCGTTGTAACTTTGATCGATGTATTAATAATATTGTATTTTTTAAAAATTACGTAATGATAAGTAAACATTATAATTAGGTACCTAAATGATGGGATTTAGATCTAACTATATGCGAGCCCATATAGGCTTCTGATAGCT
The DNA here is from genome assembly GCA_948098915.1 of Lampropteryx suffumata. Lineage (NCBI taxonomy): Eukaryota > Metazoa > Arthropoda > Insecta > Lepidoptera > Geometridae > Lampropteryx > Lampropteryx suffumata. The sequence continues at coordinate 175,376 of OX402553.1, forward strand.
AAACAAGCTAATATATATTCCAGTTTGACAAGAAATATTTCCAAAAATATTATCAATTTGTGTGCCTCCTCGCATAGTAATAACGTCCTGAATCCAGCGTTCTGCATGAATTGTATACATTGTATACAGTATACAATTGTATATTAAAAAATCTTCGTTGAAGTCTCTAAGTAATGTTGGCATATTGTTGTTGCAAAAAACATTTTTGTTTATGAACTCCATGAAAGTTTTGTTTGTATATCTGGGCAATACCAATCAAGCCACGCCCCGCGCGAATTATAATTATTATTTACTTAGGCACCTATTACAGATTTATTATTAGAAAATAATGGTTCACGGTTTATGCATAATGATTATGTTTATGAAATTAATTTTTTTTTTTATATTTGAGTTGATTGAATGAAAGGTAAATTGCGATTTACGATTTATGACGTATTAAAAAAAACTACTTACTAGATCTCGTTCAAACCAATTTTCGGTGGAAATTTGCATTGTGATGTACATCATATATTTTTTTAGTTATAACATTCATCATCCTTCACTGTTCAAGTTAATAATTTATCGTGTAAGTATATCGATTAGCATCATTACAACTATATTTTGTATTTTTATATGTTCTGTTTTTGTTTATCCTGTCCATACAAAGGTTGCCTGGAAGAGATCGCTTTTAGCGATAAGGCCGCCCATTGTACAATTTTATTTCTATTATTTCTCCTGTGTTCTTTTTGTATACAATAAAGTGTTAATCTATCTATCTATCTATCATTCTCTTATTTTAGAAGTTACAGGGGGGTGACACACATTTTACCACTTTGGAAGTGTCTCTCGCGCAAACTATTCAGTTTAGAAAAAAATGATATTAGAAACCTCAATATCATTTTTGAAGACCTATCTATAGATACCCCACGCGTATGGGTTTGATGGAACAAAAAATTGTTGAAATTCAGTTCTAAGTATGGGGAACCTCAAAAATTTATTGTTTTTTTCCTATTTTTGTGTGAAAATCTTAATGCGGTTCACAGAATACATCTACTTACCAAGTTTCAACAGTATAGTTCTTATAGTTTCGGGAAAAAGTGGCTGTGACATACGGACGGACAGACAGGCAGACAGACAGATATGACGAATCTATAAGCGTTCAGTTTTTTGCCATTTGGCTACGGAACCCTAAAAAGCGAATTGTATCGTCCCTTTTTATACGACGTTGGAGTGAGGTGAGGAGGTGACCACACTCGTAGGTAGATAGATAGATAGATAGATAACTCTTTATTGTTATACCACATAAAAAAATACACAGACACTAATTTTACAATAAAAGGCAAGGTAGGTAGGTAGGTACTCATTCATTTGACAGTTCCGTTTAGGGTCCCAAAATACACAAGGAATCCATATATGTCCGTTTGTCTGTCCGCCCCAAATCGAAGCTCTTCCTCTTCGTATTAAATTCATGCAGTTTGCTAAATAAATGGTGTTGAATTTATTTGGTACCTGACCACTAGCCACCAATCGTTCCAATTCTTACTGACTTTGGAAGCCTTCTTTGTGCGTGGTCCGACACGCGATTGGCCATTTTTTTTTACAGACTTACCTCGCCATGTTAATAGTAACAAACGTGAAAAGGCTTACTTACTACTTAGTTTTGTTATTTTAAAATGTTTTATGTGTAGGTAATTGATCATAACAGCCTTTATGAAGTCCACTGCTGAACATAGGCCTCTCCAATAGATTTCCAGGAAGAACGATTTTGAGCCCTCTCCATCCACCGACTTCCTGCGATCTTTAGGTACATGTATATCTAATTACTGATATCGGAAACTTTAACGACTATATATTATTATGTATACCTAAGCCTTTGAGCGCACTTTAACCTTTTCACCACACTTTCGTAATAACTAGTGACACGATAAGAAGTTGAGACGCGTTGAGTGCAGATGCATGGGATGCGGCGACGGGGCCGGAGGCGCGAGCGGAGCCGCAGGCGGGTTCCTATGCGGCTCCGACAACCGCACCTACTCCTCGCTCTGTCGCCTCGACCTCCACAACTGTGTGCGCCGCGGCACCGGCCCGCCCGTGGCGCTCGCCTGCCGCGGCTTCTGTCCCTGTCGCCCCGCACGCAAGCATCGCGCGCCATCCCGCTCCTCCCACGCAGTGAGTATCCTACTGCACATACCGTGGCGCTAGCCTGCCGCGGCTTCTGTCCCTGTCGCCCCGCACGCAAGCATCGCGCGCCATCCCGCTCCTCCCACGCAGTGAGTATCCTACTGCACATACCGTGGCGCTAGCCTGCCGCGGCTTCTGTCCCTGTCGCCCCGCACGCAAGCATCGCGCGCCATCCCGCTCCTCCCACGCAGTGAGTATCCTACTGCACATACCGTGGCGCTCGCCTGCCGCGGCTTCTGTCCCTGTCGCCCCGCACGCAAGCATCGCGTGCCATCTCGCTCATCCTACTCAGTGAGTTTTAGTATAAGTTCAGTTTCACTGAGGACAATCCCGTTATCTGCTTCAGGAGTGGCGCCGGCGCAAGTCTGAGGCGGTTCACAACGAAGTGTTACCGGACCGGCCCAACCGCAGGAGACTATCTCAAGGTCAGTTCGGTATCTGCCCGATTTTTACGAACATAAACGAGAACCAAGAACCATTCCGAAGAACAACATGGAACCCTTATACTTAGTTTCGCCTATCTGTATGTCTGTCTTAAATTTTGTACAATAATACGTAGGTACATACATATACGTACCTATTGGTAACACACAAAGAGTATTATAGGTATGAGTTATGCGAAAGAATTTCTGCAGCGTTAAGTTTGAAGTGTAAAAAGCATGGTGTTGATCTGTTGCCATTACAAGGGCTAAAGTGGAACTAAACTGTAGGTATCAGTCACTGGACAAAAATACTTTTACCGATCAGCGAAAGCGATAGAGATTAGAATGCATAAGATACAATTAATATTTAATGAATAAAATATGGGCTGGGAAGGGAAGGGTATAGACGTCGGCGGGACGAGGCTGTCATACCTTCGTTTCGCCGATGATATTGTTCTTTTTTCATCCTCTGCCCACGAGCTACAGAGCATGCTTAGTGACCTAAGCGCTAAAAGCCTCGAGATCGGACAAAAAATGAAATTGACTAAGACCAAAGTCATGACAAACACGACCAAGAGCAAAATCATTGTATTTGGGCAGGATATGCAATACGTCACTGAATACTTTTACTTGGGCCAGATAGTTTCCTTCGAGTCCCACCAAAAGCAAGAAATAGCAAGGTAGACAGAAAATACATGGAGGAGCTACTGGTCTATGAAAGATCTAATGAAGGGCTGCGAGACGGTGCCGTGGTAGACCCAAAAAGAGATGGCGAGATGATCTCGACACCTTCAACAGAGCTTGGGTCAAAACAGCTCAAAACCGAGATGACTGGAGAGATCAAGGGGAGGCCTTTGCCCAGCAGTGGGACACAATGGGCTAATCGTAATCGTAATCGTATCAAATATCATAGAGGTACCGTGATAACAAATTCATCATTAAAAAAAAAGAATGACGTAAGGCAAATAATGAAAAAAAATACAAAGATGTAGTGTTTGTACATCCTATAAAGTTATTAGTAGATAATTGATAGTAAAATAACAGGTTAAAGGTTTACTGTTTACTCGTTAAGTTATGAGTTGTGTTTGCGAGACTACGTTGTGATGTGTCTCGGTTTGTTTTGATAGTAGTTGGCAACTGACTTAGATTGGCCAGAAAACCACGTCAAAGCGTAAAATGCTGACCTGCGAAAGCATGTACAAATATTGGGTGGTTTGCATAAATCGTACAGAATGATTTGAGTAATTTGTTAAAAAACATACTAGAGAATATAGCAGTAGAGGAAGACACAAGTGTGGATGAAGGTAAAAATTCAGTGCAAAGTATACAGTACAACTGAAAAGCTGTAATTCCGGACGATATACCAGCTGAAATATGGAAGTTTTTAAAGGCAGATGGATGGAAGTACCTGACCCTTTTAAAAATCTAAAGCGGTGTAAAGAACTACCTATTAAACTATCGAGGCATAAAGCCCATATCACATCGTAGACAAAATTGGAGGAAGGTGATAGCGAGACGAATGAGAGAGCATAGTAAGGTATCACAGAACCAGTTTATGCCTGGGCGAGGGACAACGGATTACAATAATTTGCGCTTTGCACAAATGTGCGAGATATTTAGATGAACAAGAACTTTTATATGGTACTAGCTGTTGCTCGCGACTTCGTCTGCATTTTTTTAAAGGAATTGTAGCTTAAATCCTTCCCCAGGATGCTTTATCTCCTTGCCAAATTTTATTGATACGTTTCAAACCAATCACACCACCCATAAAAAAGTTTCCATACAAACATTCACACCTCATTTTACTCCTTTATGAGGGTTATTTTGAAAAATCCTGAAACACGTGTCCATTTATTTTGTTTTTTATTTTGTATCCAAACCAAGTTTCTAAGAAATTACACCACCCGTTAAAAAGTTCCCATACAAACTTTGACACCCCATTTAAGCCATTTATTAAGGTTATTTTGAAAATAAAATTTCAAGAAACTTCGCCTTAGTGGGTGGCTTTGCTGTAAAAGGAAGCTACCTTCCAAATTTCAGCTTTCTACCTTCAGCGGTTTCGGCTCGGCGATGATGAATCAGTCAGTCAGGTTAAGCTCTTTTATAGGTAGGTATAGATTTATTGACCTAGAAAAGGTGGTGCAATAGGATACGATATGATAGGATATCACGTGAGGTGCTGTGGTGGGTTATGAAAAGAAAATATACTTGGAAAATACCTACAACTTATTTTTGCTATGTACAGTAGTGCCAGAAAGCAGGCCCTTATATGAGTATATGTTCCTCCTGGTAATGGACGCTTTGACATCCGACATACAGGAAGCATCATGGTATGGTGCATGCTTCTTGCCAACGACATTTTTCTTGTCGGAGAAAATGCACTAGAGGTCCAGTCCAACAGACTGGGAAAATGGCAAGTGAAATTGGAGAGTGTCTGGAGAGAGTGTCTGTGTTTGGAGAGGGGATTAAAAATCAGCAGCACAAAGATAATGATCTATCTTTGTGCTGCTGATTTTTAATCTCCTCTCCAAGACCCTTTAATCCCCTCTCCTGTTCTAGTTTTCACATTTCACATACGTCACATACGGCCTTAGATGGTGTATCCAGTGTGTTCCGACTTCAGGAACCTTGCTTCATTGATCCAGAACGATGGCAATATAGACTGCGACATGAAAAATAGAATGAATGCGGCGGGATGGATGAAAAGGCTCTAATTGCAGTTCGAAAAGATATTCATGCCTTTCCCCAACCTACCTTTCAATCTTCTGCTGAAGATCTATGGGTAACCGTATCAGTTAAACTTAAGAATAATTATTGCACTAATGTTCATATCTGTTGTTTGTATCTACGTGACCAAAATCGAGGTCTAACGTTCTCTGAGCAGCTTGAAAATTTTCTAATCAAACTAAGTGACATAATAATAGCCAACACGTCTGACAAATTCCTTGAGCTGGGTGATTTTAACCTAAGTAATATCATCTGGCTACAAAGCACAGATTCTTGTTTGATTCCGACCAACTATACTAGTGTAAACGAAATTACCGGGTTGGTAATTTTCGCTGAATTATATACCATTTCGAGTGAGGATTTCTACGTGGAACTGATCTCAGATGAGTGCTGCTTGGAGACTGACGACGGAGACGACGATAGTCTTCAAGTTATTGGGGATTAGTCCCCCTGATGACTAACAGAAGAGCTAGCAATAGAGTAGGAAAAATTGAAACAAGCCCGGCTCGGTGCCAGCCGTTACATTAAGGCTTCCCTAAGTGCACGAAAGGAGCCTCTGAGGCGCACTTTAATCCTTTCACCACATTGGTTAGAAATAACTAGTGACACGATAAGAAGAAGAGGAAGTGTAAACGAAACTTTACTCATAGATGAAATAAATACTAACGGTCTACGGCAATTTAACGGTGTTAAAAATGTGTTTGGTAAAATTTTAGACCTAGCTTTGTCAAAATGATGACATCACTGTCACTGAATGTCATGATCCCTTGGTGCCTCTTGACCCCCACCACTCAGCTATTCTAGTAAATCTAAATTTTATGAATATGCCGTATCTAAAATCACAGTCTTATATTAAGTTTATGTATAGCAAAGGTAACTATGATTATATTAACTTAAAGCTAACTGAAGTAGGTACCTAGATGCTGTTCATTTATTTGATTCTGTCCTTGACCAATTAAAAATACAATATATCCCCACCAAAGTTATATCAGGTAGCTCTTATCCGAGATGGTATTCACCCTCGCTTATTAAGCTTATCAAAGAAAAATCTAAATATATGAGAAAATTTAAGACGTAAGTACCGTATTGTAAGGATTGACGTCGGAGGCGAGTGAAACCACTGAAGTCTGGATTATGACTATCGTTTATTAGGACAAGTTATTACACTCATACATAGATTAGGTATATAATACAGATTACAAACATAGTTACTACATCTCATTTCCACCACAATATATAAATAAAATAAATGATAGTTTATTTTATTTTAAATCGAATTACATGAATTAATATAATTTAAGGAATAAATTTAACTTGATTAAACATGGTATAATGTTTGTTTATAATATTTTTATGAAATATCTTACTTATTATATGTACATTGTTTTTTTTTTTTAAATAAAAAAAAATAAAAAATCAGGCAGTATATATCGCTTAGTCCTGTTCTTGTGTAAATGCATTTTATTATCTTTAATTATTTCAACATTTGGTGAATAATCTCTAATAAAAGAATATGGTCCTGAAGAAATACTTTTGAATTTATTTCCTATCTCATTTCTTATTAAAATTAAATCATTTGGCATATATGTATGTTATTGGATTAATATTCTGATCATATCTTATTTTCCTATTGATTTTACTTGAAATAAGATTATCTCTTGCCTCTTTCTGTGAAGTTTGAATTCTGTAACGCATTTCTAAAGGATAGTTATCGTAATTGTAAAGTGGATCTATCTTTTTTGAATTTCAATTCGATGGTAAATCACTCTTTTTGCCGAAAACTAGCTCAAATGGAGTGAATTTCGTCTCAGTGTGTACCGATGTATTATACTAGAAACACCAAAAAGGTAGCCATGTGCTCCATGCATCAGAATGATTTTCAGTTTGTATTCGTAAATAGTTACCTAAATGCTTGTGTGAATTCTCCAATGCGCCAATACTCTGATGATAAATGAAAAATGAAATGAAATAAATTTATTTTGACACACACACACTGATAAAAGTTACGATAATATAGTAGGTACACAGATCCAACCAATACTAACTAACTAACTAATACTAAACCTACGTGTACCCACCTTGTTCCAAACCTAGTCTGCGTTTGTCAAAAAAGCATGATGATATGCTGTTGACTGTAATTGTTTTATATGTAAAAGTGTACATACCTCTTTCATTGTAGCTGATAGAAACTCTGAGCCCATATCTGTTGCTATACACATAGGAATTCCATATCTTAGAATAAAATTATTTACAAAACTTCTAGCTACCTCTACCGAAGTTTTATATAGCAAGGAATAAGCTTCTACGTACTAAAAAAAATAAAAAAAAAACATAAAAAAAATAATTAAAATATCCGGTTATCTTAGAACTAAAAAGTAGAAAATAAATAATAGTTAAAAAAAACTAAAAAACACGCTTTATATAGAAAACCAAACTAAAAAATTAAAAATAAAATTTTAATAAATGTAAGTAAGAAAAAAATGTTTTATTTAAAAAAAAGCGTGGGGTGCTTTTTTAGTTTGGTTTTCTATATAAAACGTGTTTTTTATTTTTTTAAACTATTATTTATTTGATATCATTTAGCATTCGCCTAATGCCCGCGTGGCCACTAGTGGGCAAAAGATGAAAGTCGTTTATTATTACACGTTAGTCATCTTTATTAATTATCCTTTCTTCATCTTTTAATATACATAGTCGTGGACCGGTCCAATTATTCATCTTCTGTACCTCTTTAATTACTTTTTCTATAAAAATATTATTATTTTTATTTTTTATAAAATATATTTCTTTTATTTAACAAAATCTTCTCTCACAAATTCGCCTGGCGATAGTTGCGATTGAGATGCTGGATTGATAAAAATGGTACTTACACATGGTACATAATACAATATTATACATTCATACATTATCTCTTTTAAATTTTTAACAAATTGTTTAGGCTTACGTAACATTTCTACAACTTTCGGGTGATCAAGCCAATCGTCGTGAAAAACATCTTGGTGTCTGTTGCTGTTGCATTCTTGCTTTCTGTCCTCTCGTCATAACATTCATGCTACATTCGTTCATTTCCTTTAATTCCTCTGATGTAATACGCAAGTGTGACATTGCGTCAGCTGCTGAATTGTTTTTTCCTTTTATATACTCCACGACAAAATCATATTCCTCTAAAATAAGTCTAAATTTCATTAATCTACTTGAAGGATCTCGTATACTAAATAAAGCTAAAAGGGTTTATGGTCGGATTGAACCTTAAACCTTCGTCCATAAAGATATGGTCTAAAATGTTTTACTGACCAAACAACAGCTAACAACTCTTTCTCTATAGTTGGATATCTTTTCTCTGCTTTATTTAAACTTCTACTGGCAAATTCTACTGGCTTGCCATCTCCATTACACAACACTGAGCCGATAGCAAATCCGGAAACATCTGTTTGCAAAATAAATTCATTTTTCTCCGAAAAATTAGGATATGAAATTAGGATATGGATATAGGGCACGAAATAACACATTGTTTGAGTAATTAAAATGATTTTTGACAATCGTTATTCCAATCGAACTTTACATTTTTCCTAGCTAAATTATTTAATGGATATGCCTTTTCTGCAAAGTTTGAAATAAATTTCCTATAGTAATTAACAAAAGCAACAAATCGTTTTACCTCGTCTGAGTTTGTACAATACAATACAATACAATCATTTATTAATAAAACCAGGTTACAGGTCAGTTTTTGTACAATAGGTAGGTATATTAAAATATACTTTCATTTGTAACAGTCATTCTATGTCAATATAATAATAAAACTAATAAAATATAAATAAATAGGAATTGTGTAATTTTTTACTACATTTATTTTAAAGGTTTTTAAACTTACGCGATCAGAACACATTATTATAAATATTTACGGGTATTTATCGCGTTTATTTACCTAATTTTCCGACGTTTCGACAGGTTTACACTCACTCGTGGTCACGGGATGACTGACCATCCCGTGACTATCCCGTAAATATTTATAATGATACATTTATTTTATTAGGGTCGGGTATTACTCCTTCGGACGTAACCACATGCCCTAAGAAAAGTAATTCCTTTTGCAAAAAATTGCATTTATTGGGATTTAATTTAAGATTGACTTTCTATAACCTTTCCAATAACAAATAATCAATTTGATTTTTAATTTCATTTTTTAAAGAATGAGGTAATCTATAAGGTTTCGAATATATTGGTTGAGTTTCTTGTTTTACTTCAATCGAATGTTGATAAATATCTGTAGTTGTTAAAGTATCGCCATCTAAATAAAAAATATCTGAATATTTCGCACATAAACTTTGGATATTTATTTTTTCTTTCTTATTTAAATGATTCAAATTCAATTTGGAAAATAACAATTTAACACGTTCAGCATTTTTAACTTTTGTATCTAAAACACAAACATCAAAATCTTTTGAACTTTGAATATCAAGCTTTATCTGTGATAATTCTGTCATTAGCTGTTGTATTTAAAATACGAATAGGTATCCTACCGTTGATTGGAGCTGCTAACGTACTTGTTACAAAAATACCTTCCGAAATCTCTTTCGTACATACCACGCATTCCTCCGTCAAACTCGTACTTACATAACGAATAGATTCAGATCTAGCAGGTAATTACATTAATTGTTTAGAATTGTAAATATTTAGAACAATCTCATTTCCATTCAAACATAATGACAAAACGTTTTAAAGTCAATGACCGATCTGTACTTGCTTAAAAAGTCTTGGCCTATGATTCCATGTGCCTTACACGGTAATGAGTCAAAAACATAAAACCTATGACCAATTATTTGGTTATGAGTCCATAATTGTAAATCAACATATCCTATTGCTTGAACTCTACCTCCGATTCCATTTATAATTATGTTCTCCTTACAAATTGGGATGTTGAACTCTTGCACGTACTTCTGTTTTAGGGCTGAAATCGATGCGCCTGTATCTAAGAGCCAACTAAATGATTCACAATGATTTACAAATAATTTAAAATAACTACTGTCACTAGCCAAAATGTTGTATTCTTTAGCCTCGAAAAAACTCATTTTCGAAAGAAAGTAGTTTTTCTGACACTGGTGATGTATTGGGCTGCTGTTCTTGCTGTTCTGTAGCAAGGCGAACCTGTCCTCGGGACGGTTTATTTCCTCTATCATTGTTTTGAAATGACTTACCCATTGACGAAGCTTCTACGTTCGGCTGCCAACCTCTGCGGCGGGGCTGATATCCACGGGTTACCCCCGAGCCATGCTGCTGGAAACCAACTCGGTTGTAGCCTCTATGACCGTTGTACGCCGGCTGCCTGGAATTGTTTTTGTTATAGCCGTTATTGTTGTTTCGGGACATTGACAACATTTCTCCCGATGACGTCATTGATGACGTGTCCTCATCTATCGCAGCTTGAACTGCGTCTTTTAGGCATTCAAACCTCTGAGCTGAAATGATTGTACTAATCCTACGGTTCCGTAATCCGTCACTAAATTGTCTTATAGCCTGTTTTTCGTTTATAGATTTTAGGACGTCATATTTCGTTGAATTGCCCTCAGATTGAGCAATTGTCAAACTCACAAACATTTCCTATAGCTTCTTACCAAAATCATCAACCGATAAATCATTCTGCCTGCAACTTAGCATTTGTTTTTGCAAATCACAAGCCGATTTTTGTGGCAATAGGAATCTTCGCATGTCACTCAAAAGTAACTCTACACTGTCATATTGAGATGCTTATTTTAATTTTGCACCTTTAGACAACCTAGTTTTGAGAACGAAGTTAATCAAATTACAATGCGATTCATTGGCTATCAGCGAACTGTAGTAATCAATACCATCAATTAATTTTTGTGTGGTAAAAATTCCATCCGATATAACAACGGGTAATAAATTCAAAGCAACTTTCAGGTCAAATTCCATTTTTACACAAGTATCTTTTAACTTTTGTGTCATTAATTTTATTTCTTTATACAAAGTATTTATATTCTCACAGTGTTTCACAATACACTCTTTTTCTTCTTCACTTATTTCAATTTTATTTATATTTTCCAGATAATATGTATTATATTGATTAATAATCACTTTACATTCGTCTAATTTTTCTCTGAAATTGTGGTACCTTGTCTACGAGAAGGTCCAATTTTAATTAAATATTTTCTTATTTCTAAAAGTATATCTAAATATCTAATCTTCTTATATCTAAAAGTTCATTATAAAGTTCATTTAAATATTTTGCCATTAATAATTTCTAAATCTTTAAAATTAAAATTACTGATATAAGATAAATAATACACATACCTACCTCTTATCCTATTTAAATTTTACCGTAATAAACACTTCGTTGATTGTTCATCTTCCAGCTTTAGGTAGGTATTAGGTAGATCCGCACAAGTTCATTCATATTATCAGGTTTCAGTCCCATACGTCTTACCTACACTTATTTTATCTACCCATAATGCACGCGATCTCGATCGATCAGATTTCTCTATTTTTTAACACGATCACAACACTGATTTATACTTTACTTTCGTCGATCTTCAAGTCAGGGTACAGCTGCTGCTGCTGTCGACGACGACGTTGAAGGAACGATCCCCGATTCGACATCTCGAACTGCTGTCGCGCCCATCGAATGTGACATTTCTTATACTGCTTGTAGAGGAAGTATATTGCAGCGATCAACAGCAGAGTGCAGACGACGATTATCGCTATACTCATCATCGATAGATGACTTTTTATTTTTTCCAAATGGCCATGGTTAGAGCCTGTGGCATTTTGGTTGAGAAACACTGTTTCTTTATCGATATTTGTACGACACATTTTTAATTTTTTTATTGATTTTTATTTACTTAATGATTATTTTATTTGAAGGCATTGCGCGCCTTAGTGCACTAGGCATACGCGTCACGCGTTCCAAACATGGCACGGGTTACCATGTAAGGAGCTGGCAGGGTCGCCATGTAAGGATTGACGTCGGAGGCGAGTGAAACCACTGAAGTCTCGATTATGACTATCGTTTATTAGGATAATTTATTACACTCATACATAGATTAGGTATAATACAGATTACAAACATTGTTAATACATCTCAGTATGTCAGCTGATTTAAAGACTTTTAAATTACTGAGGGACCGGGTTCACATCATGGAAAACCAATGCTACCAAACTTACATGGAATCCATTGAGGATGGAATTTAAAAACAACCAAAAAATGTTTGGGCCTTTATAAAAAACCGTTCTAAATCAAATGGTGTTCCTATTTCTCTTAAATACCTAGATACAACAGTAACTTCCGGCGGTTCCATCTGTGAGGCCTTCTCGCATTATTTCTCATCGTCATTACGTTTCTCGCCCCGGACACTCAGTCTACTGATGTCGAACCACCGAACCTTCACGACCTAAACCAAGTTTTTGACATATGTAGCATAGAGATACGCGACCATGAAATAGAGAAACTATTACTTCAGTTAGATACCTCCAAGTCGGCTGGTCCTGATAATATCAGTTCAGTATTTTTAGTTAATTGTGCCAAATCAATTTGTGTCCCGATATCCTTGCTTTTCCGTAAATCCCTGGCGGAATGTAGATTTCCTACTATTTGGAAATCTGCATTTATCTCACCGATCCATAAGAAAGGATCTAAGAGTGAAGTTATTAACTATAGACCGATCTCAAAACTGTGTATTATCGCCAAGATATTTGAGCGAGTCATCTACAATCAAGTCTATTCAGCTTTAAATAACTTTTTTAGTATATCGCAGCATGGGTTTCTTAAGGGTCGCTCGACGGTGTCTAATCTTGTACTTTTCAATGATTTCTTGACGGAAGCTATGGACAATGGCTGTCAAGTTGATGTAGTCTACACTGACTACAGTAAGACTTTTGATAGGATTAACCATAAGCTGCTTCTGTCCAAACTCTACTTCATCGGCATTAAAGGAGACTTGCTCCGATGGTTCTCCTCCTATATTGACAATCGGTCTCAAACCATAGTCGTAAATAACTTCATTTCTAGCTGGGTTCCTGCTATTCCTAGTGGTGTAGCACAGGGTTCCCTGCTTGGACCTCTGCTTTTCCAAATTTTTGTTAATGATATCTCTACTAGTAATTTGCTAATGCTTTGCCGAAGACATGAACATTTTCAAAATTAATAATTCTATTAATGACGTTTCTGACCTACAGGCAGACCTATCTAGGCTGGACACATATTGTCTCATAAATAAACTAGATCTTAATCCATCCAAGTGCACCGTTGTTACTACTTCACTCGTAAAAAAATAGTAACTCAGTCTTCCTACCAGCTGAAATACCAAGCCTTAACGAAATGTAGTGTGGTGAGAGATCTTGGAGTGTTACACGACTCAAAGCTTATATTTGATGATCATATTGAAAATATAATTTCCAAAGCCTCCAAAGCCCTGGGCTTTGTAATGAGGAGTGCAGCTAGTTTTCATCGTGCTAAAACATTCAAGATCCTTTATTGCACCTTTGTTAGAAGCGTCCTTGAGTATGCATCTCAAATATGGAGTCCTTGTTACAATAAATATATTAATAGAATTGAGCGCATTCAAATCAAGTTCATGAATTACCTCTGTTTTCGCTTAAACGTTCCATTCAGTTCTCTCAACTACCTTCATCTATGTCAGAAATTTCATTTTCTCCCCTTGGTCAAGCGGCGTGAAATCGCAGATCTATGTTATTTGTTAAAAATTACTTCCAATATTATTAACTGCCCAGATCTACTGAGGAAAATTAAATTATATGCACCATCCAAATAAAAAGATTTAACCCACCTATCTATATCCCTGTAGTCGGTACTAACTACAGACAAAATACGTTCCTGTGGTGAGCAAGCGACAATTTCAATAAATTGAGTAAGCGTTTTGACTTAGATCTGTTCTGCACTAGTGTAGGCTCAGCTAGACAACGGCTGAATAGGGAATTCTTTTGCGACAAGTCGAGTTCACAAAGTTAGACTCTTACTTAGTTACTTAAGCTTATTTACTTTATACTTAATTACTTATAGGAAGATACTTCTATACTTACTTCTATTAGGTACTTTTACTTTATACTTAGATATTTTCTAGTTGTTCTTAACTGTAACTTTATTATATTGTGTTTTTTATACGTGAAAACCTGTAATTGGCTTTCTTATTCTATGCGATTGTTATATTCTATTTAAACAAGCTGTTGGTTTTCCAATAAATTAATTAAATAAAAAGTCTGAAAGTAGCGCCAAAAGATGTGAAGCTAGCGTGGTACGGGCATGACAGGAGGAGGAATTCATTTAATGTGACGATAAGAATGTTATGGTATGAAAGTGAAGAGATATAAGAAAAGACCGAAACTAAAGAAAAGATTATAAAATGATTATGAGTCAGACGGGAGCGGGACTGAATACTGAAATGATGGCTGATAGAGCAGAGTGGAAGAGAAAAACATATTGTGCCGACCCTTTATAAAGTGGGCTAGGGCAGGAAGATGATGATGTGCTTTAAAGCTTTAAAGTGATATTATAGTTTATTGATAGCCAATGGCGATAGCAGTAGAAGAAAATGATAAAATGAGTAAAGTTCTCGCTAGAAAGTAAAGCTATAGGTACTATATACTATCTATACTAACATTATAAATGTGCAAGTTACTCTGTCTGTTAGTTTGTTTGTTGTTTTCACGCCTAAACAGCTGAATCGATTTTGATGAGTTTTGGTATAAAAATAGGTGGACCTTGGAGAAGAACATGGGCTACTTTTTATGTAGGTACCACGCGTGCGAAGCCGCGGGCAGCAGCTAGTGCATTATAAGTTAAAAAAAAATATTAATAATACCTAGCCTGATTTGTCATTTAAACCAATATTCTAAATTCTATACCGATGGCTTAGGTTAGATTTAAGTTTGGAAGTCGATCTTAACGTTCCCTTTTCGTTGCAGGCGCGGCCGGCTGCGCGCTCGACAAGATGGCCGACCGGTTGCTCGACTGGTTCTCCGTACTGATGCAGGGCACCTCCCCCCCCACCCCGCCCGCGCGCGCCGCCTTCCCCCCCGGCTGCAAGGCCGAGGTGCGCTGGATGTTCGCGCACCTGGACGGCGACGGGGACGGCGCGCTGTCCGCGGCGGAGCTGTACGCGCTGCGTGAGTATCCGCAGTGACGTCGTGACGTCACGCGCGTCTCGCGTCTCACGTCCGCTCTCCGCGCAGGACACGACGACCGCGAGCGCTGCCTGCGGCCCTTCCTGGCGTCGTGCGGCGGGGGAGGCGGGGGAGGCGGGGGCGGGGTGACGCGCGGCGCATGGTGCTCGTGCCTGGCGCGCGCGGCGCGGCCGTGCACGGCGCTGGCGCGGGCGCATCGCGGCGCGGCCGGCGCGGGCGGCTACGTGCCGGCGTGCGACGCGCGCGGGTACTACCGGCCGCGGCAGTGCCACGCGGCGCTCGGCGTGTGCTGGTGCGTGGACGCGCACGGCGGCGAGGTGGCCGGCAGCCGCACGCGCGGCGCCCCGCGCTGCCCGCCCCCCCCCGCCCCGCACGCCGCGGGAGAGGCGCCACAGGACGACGAGGACGGCGCCGGTAGCGGCGACGCGGAGCCGCGCTACTAGACCCCGCCCCGCCGCCGCGCCGGGACTGAACTCGAACGGGGAAGAGTTCGAAAGATTGTTTCCGCTCGATAGGATACCTTTATGAAGTACCTGCGATCCGTTTTCGGAAATATTCCGAATGGCCTAAAACTTGTCTCGTTTTATCGATCGCTTAGATTGGGGTAGGTGCGCTTTGCGATGTTCGATCGCGGTAGGTACCTATGAGAACACCTGATTCGTTCGCCGGGGAGAGTCAATGCACCGTACCTACCGACGTAATTGGGTAGGTACTTACGTTACATTTTTTGATAATTTTAATAGTGAGGATGGCTTGCACGTCTTCCTGATTATGATCAGGCTTAATCATCGTACAACTTATTTAAGTACTTTCTTTGTTTTCTGTCTCATGTTTAAGTTGGCGTACACGTGGACCTTGTGGCAGCAAAATTAACAGTTTAATTAATACTAATAAGTATTTTTTTTTTATTATAAACCTATAATGTGCCACTGCAGGACTAAGGCCTTCGGTATCGGTTATCAATTAACTTTGTTAAATTTTTGCATTATTTTACCGATATTGAACATAGCATATATGTAATTTTTGGATAGTTGTGCAAGCCGGACTAAGACTTAGATTTATGTAGGTGCAAGTTAATGGCTATAATAAAATAGATCTTATGATTATACAACTAAATATCTACTTCCTTGTATGGTATTGGTACCACCTACTAGGACTGAATGTATTGTAAGTACTTACTTATTTTTTTATAACTAAGTACTTACTTAGTAAATAGTTGGCACTTTTTAACCTACATAAAATAAATAATTACATTTCTAGGTATGTATATGTAGTTTAGTAACTTATTAAATGCCTACCTATGTATGATCTCTGGTAAATAAAGTGTGAGTGTATGTTAATGGATTTTACCTTTTCCCAATCAACAGGTGGACGACAACCAATTTTTTTTAACAATCTCAACAAAGCCCCAATTTGCGCATAGCTTGTACTATCTGGCTTATTGCCTGTCAGCTCAGTTGGTAGTAGTTCTGCCTTCAGCGCTATAGGTTGAGAGTTTGATTCCCTCCTATGATAAACATTTGTGTGAAGAACATAGATGTTTGTTCTGTGTCTGGGTATTATAAGTATGTATTTAAAAATTATATATGTAATCTATCAGTCATCCAGTCGCCATAATTCAAGCTACTATGCTTAGTTTGGGACTAGATGGTGTTGTTTGCATTGGCCAGCAATATTTAAATATTTATCTGGCATTACTGGCAACCAGATAACCAGATGTAGTTTTAAATACATACTTATGATACTAACACTCTAGGTGTCAGAGTAAACATCTAGGTAGGGTAGTGGCACCAAAAGATGAACTATTAAGCGTTTTTGACAACATTGAGTAGCTTTTCCTCCTTTACTTTATGATATTATCGCTTGCCAGTATTTTTTAATAATTAGGCACTTACATACTCAAGATTTGACTGCTGAAAAAGAAAATTACCTACTATGTCTACTAGTTTTTTTTGCAAAATTACAATTTGTCGAAGATTTTGGATTTTCCCCCATAGATGAACGCCGACCCCCATTATGAACGATTTGCCTCCAATAATTGAACTAACATTTTAAAAGGAATTTAGTTTTTTTTATAAATTTAGATTTTTATAAATTAGAAATGATTTCTGTATGCCTTTTCGTGATGTTAGGGTGCCTTTGCAAAAATAGCTGCAACCATTTTTTGCCTGGTTTCAGGTTCGAACCTTTAATTTCATCATTTGCGTTTACAGGAAAGCCAACTTTGGCCAAATTTAAAATCCATGTAGCAATTTATCTTCTTCATCATCTGAAAAGTTTATTTGGTCCTTTTCTACCCTTTGTGTGTACCCTTTGGGATATTAAATTGAAGCCTGGCTTTGCTTAGGGAAATCTATTCATTTTAAGGAACAACACCTTAAAGCTGAACGAATAAAATGTAAATATATTAATAAGTTCAAGTTTTGAACATGATTCCTAAAGTTGAACATTAAGATTTCATACTGAATAAAAAACAAAATAATCAAATACACAAAAATCATATGTTCAGCTTTTGGTAATTAGCTTCATATATCAACTAAAACTAATTTGAGATATTTTTTTTTTTTTACTTATTTTTTTTTTTTTTTTTATTTTATCTTAATTCTTAAATTCTAAGTTATAAGGTCTGTAAAATTATGCTATTTCTCCATTAGTTGAATGGGTCAATGGACCGGTCATTTTTTGGGTCAAGCAAATAAAATTGTACCCAATACTTGAACAGTCAATTTCTTTTTCAAAAACCTTAAAAATGAGAATTTGTATAAATATAATTAAGGCTTGATTTATCAAGTTCTTATTTCATATAAAACCCACTCAAATCGATCATTACTTCTTGCTTTAATCTAACAAAATGCTTAAATTGGGAAGGCACTTACCTTAAGTAGGTTTCCTAGTAAATCAGGTTTTCGGCGGGAACCACTCGTACGACTCGCCACGAGCGCGTCAGTAGTAAAACTTTTGATGTTTTGATTGAAAATGACGGACAAAATATTTCCATATGCGGAAAAAAATATTGCAAACATTTAAATAGCGAGATATATTTTTTTTTTGTACTTTTGTATTGTCAGTCAACTTTTGGGGGTCAGTCAACTTTTGGTGCCAGATCTACTACCAACTGAGCTACCAATAGGCCCACCAGTAAATTAGTAAATTACAGCATTACATTACATTCTTGTAATTTTCGACCTCAGCATACCTACTAATAAAGTATTCTGTGCCTCAGTGGTCTAGTTTTTTATAGAAAGAATAAACAAAGGCATCAATAAATAGTATAAAACAAAGTCGCCTGTCTGTCTGTCCCGATGTAGGTATGCTTAGATCTTTAAAACTATGCAACGGAGTTTGATGCGGTTTTTTTAAGTGAAAACTTCTTTTAGCGCGGTACGCATATTTTTAGATGAGGTCTCTGGACTCGCGACACCGTTACCGAAACCGCGAGACACAGGGCTGCCGCGCTCGCCCCATATGATTATAAACCTTAATTCACATGTTTACAGTCTACTTTTGTATGGAGAAGTTTAGTGAGTTAGGTTCTTTGATATATTATCTACATTCTGAACAAAAACATAAAAGAATATTAAATGTATTTTAAAGTTTCTAATAACTAATAAAATACAATTCATAAATAAAATGCAATTCATAATCCAATAACCCAATAACCCTAGTACCTACCCATCTGAAAAATGTCTAACGCGCCAAAATAAGTTTTCAGTTCTGTCGGCAGTCGGCACTCCCGGAATGCAAGCAAGCCGTCATTTTTTTTTAATAGATAGAGTAATTCAAGAGGAAGGTTTATAAGTATAAAACATCCATAATAGGTATAGTAGAGAAATGTGGTGTCGTAAATAAACATATTTTTTTGCACTTACATTGCAAACGCTGGCTGAACCCTACGAGATAGATCAATGTACTACAGTATTGTACACCCTCAAAAGGTTTACAAAAAAATCCGCGATGGTATATGGCTATCTCTTAGGGATAACCATTCTGTAGTATAATTAGTATCAGCATTGCACCCGTGCGAAGCCGGGGCGGGTCGCTAGTAAATAATAAATAAAAAATGCGGACATTTCACACAGCATCATTTGGCCCCAAAGTAAGCAGAGCTTGTGTTATTAGTACCATGTGACTGGTTCTAAGCATACATGTACAAAGTCAGGTAACAGCTAAGTAGTAGCTTATACTATGGGAACCAGATGACTATTATGCTTTACAACACCCAGACACAGAACAAACATCTATGTTCATCACAATTTTTTATCCTGGGAGGGACTCAGGACCCCAAACTACATAGCAGAACTACATAGGAGAACGCAGAGCTACTAACTGAGCTGAGGCCAGTCAAGTGATTGTCTTCAGAAATCCCTAAATCATCAGCTATACAGGACTATTATGGCATTCCAGTGAATAACATGTGCTATTCATACTTAGGTAGGTACTTACTTATACTTTTGAGTTGTCTTATAGTCTAGTGCACTTCACACTGCAATATAAAATCAAAGCAGTAATAATAATAATCAGTAATAATCTCACGTAATAGAACTAATGAGAATAAGTTTTTACCTCTGCCCTCTGCTGAAAATACATAATACTATACTACATAATTATGTAATGCCTCATTGTCAGGGTAAAAACAGGCAAGTGTGTAACAATTCCATGGTAACATTTACAAGGGAATTCAATATCTTTAGTCCAGTAGCAAGAGAAAATAGTAAATAAAATTTATAGAATCAAATTATTAATGAAGAATATAAATAAATAATAGTAATCACTAATGCTGGACATTTCTCACAGCATCATCTAGCCCCAAAGTAAACTGAGCTTGTGTATGAGTACCACATGACTGATATGACTTTTTAATGTAGGTTGGTGCAATAGGTTACTGTATAGAATTGATTGTTGATATTGCTATGATGGCAGATCTCTTTGGGTATCCGGAACTACATCCGTGGTCTACAGTGGAACTACAGTGGTCAACCCTGGTGATGAGAGTTAATGATTGCTCGGGGGGCCAAAGATTGTTGGCTTAGAATTGCCAGGCTGCATGGTGGCTATAACATGTTACCTGAGCTGTGGTTATAATAAATAGGTATATTATGAAGGTAATTAAAGATTTAATGATGAGTAATAAGGGACAAAATAACAATAAATATCTTAAACCAAGTTATATTCACCTACACTATATGATACTAATCGCGTTATTGATACATAAACAGGAAAGCTGGAGAGTTCAGGGCTCGGGTTCCTCCTTGGGGAACTTGCCGCTGTAGTAGGGGATGTTGGCCACGAACACCTTCCAGTCCGTGAAGTATAGCATGGTGAGAAAGCCGGCGCCTCCGAAGCCCACGGCCGAGCTCGCAAACGCTGCCGCGACCTCGATTTGCTTTTTGCCAATGCGTCCCAGCATTTTGACTTTTTTTACTGATTAATAAAACGCTTAGCAATCTCTTCTCTTGCTCGCTCGTTACGTAAAAGAAGTGTTGCCCACTGTCATAGTCAAATAAAATAATACACACACAGCTTGTTGATTGCCAGCTAATATTTTCGTTTCCCCAATTTAGTATAATAAATATTATAATATATCCATTAAATGGGCCATAAAACGTAAACGGTAAATTTTACAAAAAGTTTGCAAGAAACAAAAGATGCGAAATTTTTGTCTCTACAATAATGGTCTCCATAACTTTTACCCTAAAGTGCATAGTTTCCGAGATATCGGCCAAAAACGTTTTTTCAAGATGGCGCTTGAAGCGTCACCTGGATCTGTCAGCATTTTGTGATTTTATGCTCAGTAAGGGATCCAAAACCAGAAACAGAAAAAAAAATCGGGTTGCACTCCAGGAGTGCCGACAGAAGTGAAAACTTATTTTGGCATGTTAGAGTTTAGTAATAAATCACTTCAAAATCAGTAATTATGGCGACTGCCAATCAAATACTGAACGAACACTGAACACTACTGAACGAAATGATGCAATATTTTTTGTTCAGAATGTAGATAATATATCAAAGAACTTAACTCAGTAAACTTCTCCATTTTGTGTGGAGAAGTTTACTGTAAACATGTGAATTAAGGTTTATAATCAAATGGGGCGAACGCGGCAGCCGGCTGCGTCTATATCAAAGAACCTAACTCAGTAAACTTTTCCATACAAAAGTAGACTGTAAACATGTAAATTAAGGTTTATAATCAAATGGGGCAAGCGTGGCAGCCGGCTGCGTCTCGGTAACGGTGTCGCGAATCCAGAGGTTTTGCCTCATCTAAAAATATGCGTACCGCGCTAAAAGAAGTTTTCACTTCAATAATACTGCCCTCCCGAACTTATAGTGCAGTAATAGACATTTGGTCGGTTTTAAGCTAAATACATATAATGAAACCCCCTTTTAAAACCTGAAAATCAAATAAATCCTTTTTTTGTCATACAATATAGAAGTATTTTATTTTATTATTTTTCGGATAAGGTAATTGCAAAAATAATGACAAATCTATTTAAAATATACAGTGTTTACCAGCTAAACCAGTAAAACAGTAAAATGCATACTGCACAAGTTTTTCTTGGGTTTCCAAGCTAAAGTGCAGTATTTCATCTTATTTTGTGATACTTTAAATGGTAGTTTTATCAAGAAAAAACATATTAAAGTGCAGTATTATTCGACCCCATACATGTTGATTATACTGCAATTGGTAGGAAGAAATACTTTTTATTTGTGTTCCCAATTAAAGTGCAGTATCAAATAGAATACTGCACTTTAACGTGTGAGGGATATTATAAAGTCTGTACAAAACCAAATAAATTGCAGTGTCTGTAAATTATACTGCAGTTTAACATGTTTGAATGTGCAAAGTTCTTTATAAAAATACTAAATAATTTGCAATGTTTATGCATTTTACTGCATATTAGTTCGTTTACTGCATACGATTCACGCTACTTAATTTGCGTAAAGCAAAGTAATATTTCCTTATACTGCGTTTTAGTTGGTAACCTTACGAACATATTAAAACTCAGCTTGCACAATACTGCAAAATAACATCGCCGCACGGTCGCTTGCTTCACGTAGCTCTGTCATTTGCGTCGCTGACGTGATTGGAGGCGGACCTGTGGCGTGTATTTTATGTGAGCGTTGCTTGAGGTAAGTGTATCATGTTTATACGCTTTGGTATAATATTATAATAATTTTATTTGTCTATCCCATATTTTATTTAATAACTCCTTGATGCAAAGACATTTTTAAGTTAAAATTGCTACATGAAGTTCCCTCCATTTTTTTTATCTATCCCAAGGTTGAAGAGATCGCGATAGCGATAAGGTCGCCCATTGTAATATGCATATTTTTTGTTTATCTTATAACTTTGTATGTTATTTAATTTTTCTCATGTCAGTGTTTACTATAAAGTTATATTCTATTCTATTCTATTAACCCTCGACGCAAAAAGATAATAACAGTTTGTGACAAATAGTTCCCAAACGGATAAAACAATTTGGACGCGGCTTTTTGAAATAGAAAACTAGTTAAACTGGGGAAGTAAATATTATTATAGCTATAGATAAGATATAAAACTCTTTATTGCACACCACAAGGACATTTAACACATTGAAAATAAAAATAAAGTTCAAAAGTGTCAGTGAAGTACAATGGGCGGTCTTATCGCTGAGAGCGATTTCTTCCAGACAACCTTTAGATGGACAGATTAGAAGCTATGAGTAATGGAAACTTAACATTGTTGCAATATTGGTGACCGGATTTTTAAATTTAACATTTATAGTCAACAAGTATAGGTATATTTAACGTAGGTACTATTGTTGCAGATATTAGTTACTATAATAAAGTCACAGAGGATAAAAACAATGATTAAAATGTCATTACCCCAGGGAACATATTCAGATGAACCATTTGCGTCTTCATCTACATCTGCAGCTGAACCACAGAATTATACCTCGAAACTGAAAAAACCGTTTGATGATAAATCCATTTGGATGCATGAAATTACCTTGGAGGACATGAATTCAATAGAAAATTGTGGGTTTGAATATGATAACTCATGCGCTTATCACGTACACAATTTTGATACAACTATGCTTGCTCAAAGTTTTATTACCAAGGAGAAGTCTATCGTAATAACTGTAAATGAAGAACAAATAGCTCCCTCCTGCGACCTTTTAGCACAGGATTTACTTTGCGAAGAAGAAATGTTACCCTCGGTTATCGATCATACCTTCCAAGAGGATTCGGACGATTCCGTTAAGGATAAAGATTACGTAGCTGATTTTAATTTGCTGTCATCTTCAAATTCTACTGCTACCCTGAGCAACATAGGTGATGACACGAGAGAACGAAATGTCCAAGATGTTGTAAATGTTTCTGTACTTGTTGTAAATGTTTCTGTACTAAATGTTTTTTTGGGTACTTTAGGGTACGCAAAAAAAAACGATAGACACGTTCTATCAGTTTTAAACAAATCTATTGTTGCGCAAAAAGATCAAAGAGATGGGCGCAATTTAAAATTGAAAACTGTCGACAAAGAACTAATCACACAACACGTCGAAACTTTTAAGCCTTGTGTTCATCATTACAGAAGAGCTCATGCCTCTAATAAGAAGTACCTGCCTAGTGACCTTACAATTACAGATATGCACAAACATTTTATGGAAGTCCACACCGATGTGAAATGCAGTGTAGAAACATATAGAAATCAACTAGGACATGAAGAATGCGAGATGTGTGAAACTTTTAACTTGCACAGTCCTGACCATGTAAAAAATGGGTACGATCCTTCTTGTGAGACATGCAATTCACATTCAAACCACAAGCTCAAATATACAAAAGCACGGGAAATTTACGACAATGACGCAAAAGTACAATGCCAAGATGAAGTTTACCTGTCAGTGGATTTGCAAAAAGTAATAATGTTACCAAGAATAGACAGCTTTAAAGCTACTATATTTTGCCCAAGACTGATGGCATATAATGAAACATTTGTATCATTAGGGAAATTAAAAAATGGGAGCGTGTTTTCCGCAGTTTGGCATGACGCGATCTCAGGAAGAAAGCAAGAAGATATTGTAAGTACCTTTAGGGCATTTTTATTAAGTCAACGTGATGCAAAGCAAATAACTATATGGCTGGACAACTGCTCAGCTCAAAATAAAAATTGGTGCCTGCTGACATTCCTGATTCAAATTATAAATAGCACAACCATTGCTGCCACAAAAATTGTACTGATATTTTGAACCGGGTCATACCTTCATGTCGGCAGACTCCTTCCATCACTGTGTCGAACAATCTTTGCGAAAAAAGGCAAGGTTTATGATTTTAGGGATTTTGTCAACGCAGTCGAAGAGTCACTCAAGTCGGGGAAAGTGGTATGTAAATCTATGGAAGTTCAAGATTTCTATAACTTCAAATCTCATGTCGCTCTAAACAAAATAAAGGATAGTGAGGGAAACAGGGTTCATTTGAAAGATTTGGTTGAAGTTTCAGTCCAAAAGGGAAAGCACTGCCTCTTCTACAAAAAACATTTTGACGAAACTACCTACAAGCAGATGTCCTGCCTAAAATCAAAAACTTTGCCTTGCTTTACTCAAAAAACGAGCCCTAAAGGTATCGATTCGGGAAGGAAGCAAAACATATTGAAACAATTAGGTTCCTTGATGCCTGAAAATAGGTTGTTGTTTTGGAAAAATCTTCCTATTTCCAAAACCGATACAGACACTGAAATAGTGACATTTGATGGTGATTAATAAAATATAACAAAACACATTTAGTTAATATAATAACGACTGATAATTTTAATTAATTAGTTACCTGCCAAAAGTGATATTGATTGTTCTGAATTGTACTGGAGTTAAACTTTAGTAATAGATTTGATTTTGATGTAAGATGTTGCACTTACGACATACGATTAAGCTTCACTGTGATTATTACATTGTAAGAATGCTCAAACATATAATGAAGGAGTTAATATCGTATTTTAGTATAATTATGTTTATAAGATATACTTTAATAGCTGATTGTGAGTGATTTTTATTATTAAGTTGCATTTAGGTAATGTTAAGATTGCCGGAAACACTGGTCATTTTGTAAGAATGCGCATAATTTAATGAAGGAGTTAATTTCGAATTTTATTACTTACATTGTTTTTTATAAATGATTCTTTTAGGTGATTGTGAGAGATTTTGATTATTAAGAAGTGATTGTTAAGTTGCATTTAAGTACTCTTAAGATTCCCGGAAAGACTGTTAATTTTAAACGTGTTAAGGTTTTACAGCATAGTTGTGTGTGTTTTTAAAATCTGTAGATTATGTAGGTAGCGTTTGAGTAAAATTTTTGAAAATACTCTTTTATTCTAACCAAAGGTAGTTTTCTTTTATAGGACACAAGAGGATTTTTAAGTATTTTATCATAAAGAAGCTTATTAAATTGCAGTATTTTCACATTATTACTGCACTTTAGTTAGTAAATATGACAGGAAAACGGTCGAAAATGCAGTAATAGCAGAATTTACTGCCTTTTAGGGAGTTTTTTAGCAGATTTGATAGAATAATTACTTGTAGTAATAGGGGCACAAAAAATGTTTTGGCTGTAATTTTTTTATTTAGAAGAAAATATTTATGTAACGACGTTAAGATACACAGTTTTTTACGTTACCTTTCACTTCGCACTCAAGATTTTATAAAATAAACTTTTTCGGATATTTTTTTTAGGTTTCTACACTTTACGCGCGTTTTTCTCAAAAACGTGTTTTTGCTGTTACTGCACTTTAAGTTCCGGAGGGCAGAATACTTGCTACAAACGCGCCGAATGCATGATCAAATACTAACTGTGTACCTATCGCATTACGTGGATTGCTCAACTGCCCTGAAGTGTTGAGCAAGGTCACGCGACTCTATGTCCCGGAGTGCCAGGCATAAGGTTTTGCCTGGGCAGGGTACCACTATTTGCAGTAACTCCCACTCGCATTTTGGCCCGCCAACAGTCCCCCATTTGTAGAGTTGATAAACTTAATACATAAACTTATATTGCTCTATGGTTTAATTTAGCTAGCTCTGTAGTTTTTCCATACAGTGCATGACATGAGTAGTAGAGTGAGTTCTTTGATCTTGGTATGATATTGCATACGATACAGAATAGGATGTCAACTAGCGAGTAAATTAGGTGGAGAGAGTTTTGTGGGATTCTTCGTTTGTCATTTCATGAAGTAGCACGGCTCTGCTAATTTAATATTGTTTTATTCGTTTTATTGCATGTTTTATTCAGTAATAATGGCGGAATTTTAATGAATAAATTGTGACTACAGGACGGGTATGGAGAATTGAATTAAATGTGTGTTGTGATGCAATGATGATGTGAACGACGAGGAATCCCAAGAAAATTTTAGATGCCATTCCGCGTGACGTCTAAAATTGACAATTGACCATCGACTAAGACTTTATTAAACAAATTGACCATAAACAAACATAAACACTTAACACTGGCAAAATTGGCATTATTATGTCACATGCCATAAACAAAGAAGAAGAAGAAGAGAGTTTTGAGTTTTTTCCATATAATTATTTTGTTTTATTTCCATACAACTATTTTCTTTATTATTTCCACCATTCTCATTAATCTAAGTGCTGTGTTGTAGATTAGTATTAGTTTGGATAAATTAACTTATATATATGCTGATATGCTGTTTTGGGCCATAATTGCCCAAAACAGCATATCAAACGAAGAAGCCGCTTCTCAGTTTCCACAAGTGTCACGATTGTTCTCTGAAGTTGCTCAAGAGAACCCAATTTCTTTCTCTCAGAATCGCTCATCCATAAGTTCCCAGCTCCCCCACCTTGCTCGCTCATATTATGTCAAAACCGTCTAAGCCTCTCCACAGCACATACGAGACCTCCTTTGGGTAAATCCTATGATAAGGTTGCCCACAGTAAACTAATATCTAATCCGTCATCACAAATGTCAAATGGTTGTGTGTGCTATAAGCTAATCCCAAGAACCAGTATCCCAATCTGAAACAATGTTAGAAACCTTATTAATTTTAATTATAAATATTATCCTCACTAATCCACTCCCCATACCGTCCAACGTTGCCTCCAAACTATCTCAATTAGTCTCTTTATCCACTAATAATGGATCAAATTGTTCTACTACAGTGGAACACCCAGAGTATTCGAGCCAAAAAACATGAACTGATCTACTTAATTTCCAAGTTTCACCCGTCAATCATTGCCGCCTCGGAGACATGGTTGAAGTCTGGAACCCGTTTTCAGATTTCCGGTTTCTTCTGCCTCCGAGACGACAGGGTTGACGGGTATGCTGGTTGCGCCTTACTTGTAAGGCGCTCCCTTTCATATTCCCAAATTTCCCTTCCTTCTCCTCCCCCTGATATCAACGCAGTTGTTATTAGGTCTATGAAATATTCATTTCATTTCATTCATCTTTTGTTTCCATCTATGTTCCTCACCCTAACTCTTCGTTAATTTCTGATTTACTTCTTCTCCTGTCCCCTATCCCTTCTCCCATGGTGATAATGGGGGATTTTAACGGTCATAATACTGTGTGGGGTCACGCTTTCTCTGACTTGTTACGACTTTCACTCTTAGACATTTTTAACGAGTGCAATTTATGCCTACTCAATGATGGTTCCCCCACCCAAAGAGCACGACCTAGTCAAAATCCGAAAAGTGCTGTTGATCTTTCATTATGCTCTTCTACTTTTTTTCTTTTTATATCATGGAAGATCCTACCTCTTTCGTAGGGAAGTGACCACTTTCCTATCCTACTTTCTTTGTCTAATGTGTCAAATAATGTCTCACCTTTTTATAATCCATGTCCCTCTCTAAAATATAAGCTATCTGGTGCTGATTGGCTGGCCTATTCATCCACCCTTGACCAAAAACTAGAATATTTTTCTACATCTACAGTTGATAATACCCTCTCTGCGTATAATACCTTTTTAGATAATATTACTGCTTGTGCTGATCTCCACGTTCCTATCAAAAAACCTACTAGAGATTTCAAAATCTCTACTCCATGGTGGAATTCTGAGTGTTCCTCGGCCGTATCAGAGCGAAGAGAAGCTGAACGACATTATAACTCATCCATGGCTGAAAGAATCTTCTTGAAATATCAAAAATCTTCAGCAATGTTTAAAAGACTAATTTGTGAAAAGAAAAAACAAAGTTGGATTACTTTTTGTGAAACATTATCTTCCGCTACTCCCTCATCTCTGGTCTGGAAAGAGATAAGACGATTCAGAGGATAATACAATATTGATAACATCGCAGCTAATGATCCATCATCTTGGCTAGATGCCTTCTCGAATAAACTTGCATCCCCCTCTGTCCCTTCTGTAAATTCCTTCCCCTCTCTTCCTTGTGTCCTCCCTATTGCTATGATGGCCCTTTTACATTTCATGAATTAACTCTTGTCCTTGATGGACTGACTGACTCAGCTCCCGGCATTGACGGAATACCTTATTCCTTTATAACAAAGTCTTCGTCTTCAAAGGTTTTGCAATATGCTGACAATTTAGCCCTCTATTTTCCGTTTGTGTCTTCAGAGAAGGCAAACAACCGTCTTAATTCTGCACTATCATACCTTGAAAACTGGCTTCTTGAACACGGTATGCCCTCTCTGCTTCCAAAAGCTCATTAGTATTAGTATTTTCTTTTTCCAAAAAAAGATTCATTCCATCTAGGTATAAGAATCAATCAAAATGTTTACGCATAATTCTTGGAGCTATGAAATCGTCCCCATAAATGCTATGCAAGAATGTAATGACTCTCCTTTAAATTTACGCAGACAGTTTCTTTCTAGGTTCTTTTACAAATTAATTCAAAATTCAAGCACCCTCTTCTCCCTTATTTAATCGACTACGTGACTTATTGGATTCTAGTAACCCACGTAAGTATCCCTGTCTACTTCGCAGCTTCTTGAAATTTTCTAATCTCCCACGCCCTGTTACTCAGTTTCAAATAAAACCTCTATATCTAACTACCTATGAAGCTTTAGTTTTTAAACCGAATATTATGTTATCTTTTAGAAAAGACAAGGAATCCCCGCATGCCCGTGAGAATTTTTACGAACCAATTAACTACAAATTTAATGGATAGCACTAAATTTTTACCGATGCATCTAAACTTTCGTCTGATAGTATTGTAGGTGCTGCAGTATGGATTCCTTTTACCAAAATAACCTTAAGTTTTAAATGTCCGTCTTCCACATCAGTGTTTACAGGTGAAGCTATAGCTCTTCCAGAAGCTATAAAATTTGGAAAATCTTATCATTTGAATAACTCTATACTATTTTCTGACTCTAAAAGCTGTCTCCAATCTATACTCTCCAATCCTTTTCGCTCTATTTCGCTCTATTTAAAATTAAGGAGCTGTTGTATGAATGTCATAACACTGGCATCAATATCGTCCTCTCTCGGATACCGAGACATTCTGGGATTCCTGGCAATGATGCAGCAGATTGATGCGCAAAGATTGCCGCTTAGACAGGCACCCGAGAGCACAAGAAAACATATTCGCATGACCTTTGCTTGCTTCCTTTAACAGACCTCCAAGAGCCTTGCACCAATGCCTGGAACACCTCCAAAATCATTAAAGGCAAACATTATGCAGACATCCAACGGGATATACCCCGTGTACCGTGGTTTTTTAAATTTCGTAATGCAATTATAGTCACCACTTCAACTGTTTGTCGTCTTAGACTAGGACATGCATGCACTCCTGTCTTCTTAGCCAAACTAAGGATCAGGGATCACTCAATGTGTGAGTGTGGTCTAGATGAAGAAAACGTGAACCACATATTCTTCGATCGTCCAAAGTTGCGACGTTCTTTATATGATCTTCCACCTGAAATCTCCCGTCCTACTTCTTTGAAAAATGTATTATATTTTACCTTCTCTCCTAAAGTTATTTTATAATTTGTGTAAATATATTACCGTAAATAAGATAAAATTGTAAACGTAAACCTATACATAATTACTTGTTCTTTAGTGTTTACCTTTTTATGTTTATTTATCATAGTTGTAGGTATATTTAATGTTTATATTGTGCTATGCATCGTTAGTTTTGTGTTTTAGAAAAATCAGTTTGGTTACTAAAATGTTTTGCTCGACTCTCCCCTGAAGGCTACCGACCATATATTTCTTTTACCAACATCTCCATTATTTTTTATGACACTAACATGACACGGACACTGGCACAATTGTGACAAATAAAGTCGCAGACGCCATAAAATAAGAAGATGAAGAGGAAGAAAAAGATATTGCTTATTCTACTCTTTGCTGATACAAAATACAAAAATATCTTAGGCTTAGCAATTTTCTCACACATCTTTCTTCCACAGCATCAATACAATGATTAAAGATATGTTTTCACTTTGATATTAATCTCACCAGTCCCCCAACTCTTCCCAACTCAAGGGAAACATACATTTTGTAAAGAAAGTGAAACGAACAGAGGAGATCACGGTCAGTCAGCAAACCGACAAGAAAAACGATGCACTACGGGTCGACTTAAAACCTCTATTACACCATCGGAAACTATTGGTTTGGATCTACGTGAATAATTATGTATCTACGTACCTACCTAACTACTTATCGTGCGGGCGAGAATACACCTCAAAACGAAAAGTAGTGTTTTGCACGAGACAGGATATATCTGCTCTACTAAGATGTGGGATTCGTCGTTTCTGGGGGCTCTCACGCCTAAGTTCTATGTGGCGCTGACCGGCACCTCCTCGCTCATCTCCGGTCTTATTCTGATATTCGAGTGGTGGTACTTCCGCAAGTATGGCACCTCATTTATTGAACAGGTAATGTAGCACTCCGCTGCGTCGCTAATATATATGAAACTGGCATAGCACTGTGCTGTGCTGCAGCAATAGCATTGTTGGGTAGGACAAAACGAGTGTTCCAGTGGGCTATATTTTGCACTCTATTTTTCGGTGCTGTCACTAGTTCCTACAATCAAAGCTAATAAAATGGTACTAAACGTATCTTGTACAGTCTCTCACACTGCCTCTGCTTCAACTTTGTTCGGGTTTACACCAAGCACAGCAATTATGCATTTTAGTCTTACAAGCAAATTTGCTCATTTGGCTGAGCATACCAGTGCGCAACCATCTGCCGGGCCAGCACTGCATTACTCATAACCATCTCACCTTACATACCATTTTAAATCCATTTATTTTATGACCAATCTTTATTAGTTGTTTATACCAGTAAAATTTCGTGTACCTACCTGTATGAAAAAATAGTGAACTTTGGACTACTCATTTTGTCTATACACCAAATCCCAACCACCAAAAACTAAGAGGCCTAGGACTCCTACCATAAAGCGTACTAGCCTTTTACAAAGCTAGTGCTATCATGTGATGGTGGCTGTATAATTATCTTTTACTACTGATCCACCCTGTCTACGCACAGGTTCAAAGGATCTCTAATTTTGATAATGTTGCTTTCTATAGGTGAAATAATTATTAAAATCAGTTTAGATGTTGTGGAGTTTTTCAATTACAAACAAACAATAAATCATAATTTTCACTCAAAACGGGATATTTACCATGATATATGAGTTTTGTCTGCCAATAACATCCACCCGCAAAGACTTCAGTTTATCTCGTGATCATGGCGCATGCAACTGTGCAGAAATATCGAGAAGCAGAAAAACTCATATATCATGGTAAATATCCCGTTTTGAGTGAAAATTATGTGCAAAACCATGATAGTTTTAAAAGTTAAACAATAAATCAAATCTATTCTGCTAGATTCTAGGAGAACACAATACTAGGAGAACATATCTACTAGGAGACCAAAAATAGGCAAATGAGAGAAATAAATATTCTGATTAAACTAGATTAAATAAGACTTGCGTTAATATTTGTAAGTGTGTGGAATAGCACATTTTAATAAGAAATTTTAGTAATTCTTGCTTTAATAACTTTAATAAATTGGCCAAGGTCATGTTCATGGGTTGCATGTGAATATAAGTTATAAGTTACTAAACAGAAATACTTACCAAAGGCATAATGAGCTTCCAGTCTGCCGGTAACGTTTAACAATTCGAAAGATGACGGATTTGGAAACTCGCAATGTTTTAGCCACTTCTTTATAACTGCGACCATTTTCAATTAAAGTCATTATTCCAAGATTAGTGAAAATAACAAATAAACGAAAAAAACAAATGAAAGCCAGAAACAAAGGACTATTCAAGTAATTATTTTTATTATTATATTATTTTTAATGTAATGGCCAGTTTGTACTAAGAACTTTTTATATTATTGCCCTCATACACAAGCTCAGAGTCGCGCAACGTGCTATGGAGAGAGCTATGTTGGGTGTTGAATACGTGATAAAATCCGCAATGAGAAAATCCGTAGAAGAACCAAAGTCACCGACATAGCACTCAAAATCTGCAAGTTGAAGTGCCAATGGGCAGGGCATATCGCAGCTCGCAGAACAGATAACCGTTGGAGAATAAAAGTTCTCGAATGGTGACCAAGGACAGGAAAACGAAGCGTAGGTCATTTTTTCCTGGGTCTGAAGCGTCGTCTCCGACAATCTTCGAGCATTCACCGAGTGACGAGCTTCACCAAACGTTCTGGGTGCATTCGAGTCACGCGTTATAATTTGAACCGGCAATTTAGGACACAGTGGATAGGAACATAAGGTCCTATTCGGTGGCGCGTCGCAGCTCGGATCATCCGCCTCTCGATCTCAAATACGTAGTCCACGAAAAGAAGCGCGCAGTGTTCGGGAACCTAAATATTTATTTAGTTTTGCATCGAGAGCACGCCGCCGTGATTTTTTTGCTAGATCTGGATCTGAATATCTGCCGTCGATCATTTCATTGAATAAGCGCATGCGGTCGCAGGTGTCCCTCGCCCACCTCGGGCCGTGGCTCGGCGGCGGGGGCGGGGGAGGGGGCGGGGGAGGGGGCGGCGGGGTCCCCGCGCGCCCCCCCCCCTCGCCCCCGCCTGCCGTCGCGCGCCTCGTGCGCCGCAACCCGATGGCCCTGCTGCGCGGCGCGGAGTACGCGCGGCTCTGGACCATGGCGCACCGCGCGCCGCTCACCTACTACGACATGAACCTCACCGCGCAGGAGCACCAGGCGCGCTTCGGCTGCATCG
Source organism: Lampropteryx suffumata (assembly GCA_948098915.1). Classification (NCBI taxonomy): domain Eukaryota; kingdom Metazoa; phylum Arthropoda; class Insecta; order Lepidoptera; family Geometridae; genus Lampropteryx; species Lampropteryx suffumata. The sequence goes on from OX402553.1 coordinate 208,969, forward strand.
GAGAGGTGAGTGCGGCCCGGCCCGAGGGGAGGGGGGGGGAGGGGGGCGAGAGCGCCCGGTACAGCGCTAGCGCGTGCTCGCAGGGGCCGGCGGAGGAGGCGATGGGGCGCGCGTGGCGCGAGCGAGAGCCGCGGGCGCGCGTGGCGGCCGCGCGACAGGCGCTCACCCACGCGCCCGGCAGCGCCGCCGCCCTGCTGCTGCTCGCCGAGGAGGACGCGCCCACCGTGCTCGAGGTGAGCGGACCCCATCCCGGAGGAGGCGGGGGGAGGTTAGGTTCCGGTCTCACGCGGGGGGGGGGTGCGCGCAGGCGGAGCGCGTGCTGCGACGCGCGGGGCGCGCGGCCGAGGCGTCGCTGCGCGTCGGGGGCGCGGTGGTGGGGATCCCGTGGAGCGCGGGGCGGGCGCGCGACGCGGCCGTGCTGCTGCACTGCAAGCGGCGCGCGGCTAGCTGCCAGCGCCGCCTGGGCCGGCTGCGCGAGGCGGCGCGCACGCTGCGGGACCTGGGCCGCGAGGCGGGCGCGGGCGCGGCGCTGGACGAGGAGCTGCTGGAGCTGCTGCTCGAGCAGCGCGCCTTCCCGGACGCGGCGGCGCTGCTGGCGCGACACGCGGACGCGGCGGAGACGCTGGAGGCGGGCCCGCTCTACACGCGCGCGCTGCTGCTGGCGCGGGCGGGGTCGGGGCTGGCGCGCGAGGCGATGCTGGCCGCGCTGGCCGCGAACCCGTACGCGGCGGAGTACCTGCTGGAGCGGGCGGCGCTGAGCCTGCCGCCGGAGCACGTGGCGCGCGGGGGCCGCAGCGAGGCGCTCGCGTACGCGTTCTTCCACCTGCGGCACTGGCGCGCCTGCCCCGCCGCGCTGCACCAGCTGGAGGAGGCGCAGCGGGCGGCGCCCCCCGCGCCCCCCGCGCCCCCCGCCTCGGACGCGCTGCTGGTCCCGGGGGGCACGGCGCCCCGGCCGGCGCCCCCGCTGGCTCTGTGCGCGGCGCTGTGCGCATGCGCGGCGCTGGTGACGCAGGCGGCGCAGCGCTGGCCCGCTATAGTTCGCTGGGTGAGGTGGTGAGGTGGTGAGGTGGTGAGGTGGTGAGGTGGTGAGGTGGTGAGGTGGTGAGGTGGTGAGGTGGTGAGGTGGTGAGGTGGTGAGGTGGTGAGGTGGTGAGGTGGTGACGTTGTGAGGTGGTGATGCGATAAAGAGGTGATGCGGTAAAATGGTGAAGTGCACCACTTGAGTGCAAATCACGAGCTCGAACGTGAGCGAGCGAACCGCGGATCGAATGATGAAGATTCTCTTAATGAATCGAAACATGTCTACGCCTCCCATCGACAAAATGATACGCCGGAAAAGCCCGTGTTTCTCAAAATGTGTATTATAGTGTATCTTTCGTAAAACTCGTGAAAATTTTAAAAGTGAAAAAGTGTTGATAAACGTAATGAAGTGGTAAAGTGGTGCAACGGTTACACACGCGCACTCTGATGCTAAGAAAGAATTGTATTGTAAGAATACTTCGCACGATGACCGCAATGATCGTCGTGAACTCGAAATCATCGCGATAAATACCCATATTTTTTTGAAGTGAAAACTTCTTTTAGCGCGGTACGCATATTTTTAGATGAGTTAAAACCTCTGGATTCGCGACACCGTTACCGTTTGGGGCGAGACGCAGGGCTGCCGCGCTCGCCCCTTTCGATTATAAACCTTAATTCACATGTTTACAGTCTACTTTTGTATGGAGAAGATTACTGAGTTAGGTTCTTTGATATATTATCTACATTCTAAACAAAAAAATATTGCATCATCTGTGTTCGTTCAGTATTTGATTGGCAGTCGCCATAATTACTGATTTTGAAGTGATTTATTACTAAACACTAACGCGCCAAAATAAGTTTTCACTTCTGTCGGCACTCCCGGAGTGCAACCCGATTTTTTTATTTGATATTTTAGGCATATTTTAAATATAGGTAAAGATATTGATAGTTGATATACTCGATTGTTACGAAATGTGACAATCCCGAAGGAAAGCTACAGACGTGAGAAACAGAATGAATGTGTGATGGATAAAATGACGACAATTCACAAGAACTACACATTAAATAAGTCTAACACCTATAAATTTTGAATATTATAGATTCATTTTAAATTATTTCTTTTCTTTTTAAACTAAATGATATTTCTATGTTGTATTTGTATATTAAATTCGATACATTTCTATACAAAAATGTTTATTTACAAATAAAAGTTTGCTGTGAATCTGGGTACATCTGGGCATTTCAATTAAATACAATACAGCGTCCTTTCCTCCTCGGTTGTTTAAACCTTGTCGGCAACGATTCTGCATGGAGTCAATTAGGTTATTGATTTCCTCCTGGGGCAATTGCTCCGAGCGGAACTTGAGCAGGTTTTTTAGCTGTTGTTCCGTTAAAACCCCATCAAGATCTTTCAGGACCCTTCTCTGGAGTATATCCTACATATGCTCAATGAGAGCTGGCCATGGCAAAACGCGTATATTTTCGCCCTGTAGCCATTCTTGAGTCCGTCTCGCTGGGTGCGGAAGGGAATTGTCGTGCATCAATGTAAACTCAGGTACCAATGTTTGTGAAAATGGACGCACATAGGAAGCTAGCACATGTTCCACATAATTTTCAGCATTCAGGTGGCCATTTATAACAACGCGATTGGTTTTGCGGTTTTTACCTATTCCAACCCAAACCATTACTGTCGAACCGCTGTATGGGTGGACTTCCTGGACACATCTTAGACGTTCAGCGTTTCCTGGGCAACGATATAACCTCATTCTTCTAGTATCAGGTTTAAACCCGAATCGCGATTCGTCGCAGAACAAAATTTGGTCCCATCGCTCTTGCGGCTATAGCACGCGTGGTCTGCACCATTGAATACGACGAGCTCTATTTCCGTGACGGATCTGTGGCCTTCTGATTGGTCGACGTGCACGTAGACCATACTCTCGCAGTCTGTTTCGCACAGTTTTCGCAGTTTCGCAGTTGGCAGGAAATGGCGATGAATGGATTAAACCTAAGGAGGATGAAAAATGGATACAAGTACAGAGAAAGCGTTTAAGAAATCGGTTTGCTGGCATCTTGGGAAAGGCAAATGCAGGCGCTAGTAAATTCAAAGCAGCCGAAATAAAAGTACCATTATTTGTGTCCAACGTGCACAAAGATGTTTTGGAATCAGATATAACTAATAGTAATATAATATAATAATATGGAAGGTAATATAGTAGTCATATTTATGAAAAAACCAAAGAAAGGGTATCTCTATTAAAAATTGACATGAAACGACAAAGAGACTACTTACTGCTATAAAAATAAAGTTCGGTGACAGCAGACACATTCTTGTGTTTAGTGTAGGTATATATGCCTAATGACTGCAAGGAAAACCTACCAGACTTCACGCAGTGTTTTAGTGAGGTATGTGCCATTGTTGAAAATAGCTCAGTTGAGGCCATCTACATATTGGGAGATTTTAATGCCAACCCTAGTAAATTATTCGTTAGGGAATTAAATAACTTGTGTAGTGATCAACAACTAACTTGTGCCGACATTGAATTATTAGGTAGGAATTCGACAACGTATACTTTTATATGTGATGCAACCGGTTCGACTTTATGGATTGATCATTGTGTTGTTAGTCAGTCGGCCTTGCAAACAATTGATAATATCACAGTAAAATACGACAAATTTTGGTCAGATCACCTGCCACTTATTATTAAATGTAAACATAACCTAGTTGTTAGTAAAAGCAGTCAAAATGTAAATGAAATTATATATAATAATGTGACTTGGGGAACCAGAAATAATGAACAGATAAATATATATAGCAAATTTTGTAATGATAAATTTAAATTAATGGAATTTCCTAGTGAATTTAGACATTGTGCGTATAATATTTGTAATAATTTAGAACATAGTCATTTATTAGATTTGATTTATTCTGACATAGTTAATGTATTGAGCGACGCAGCTATTTATAATAGTAAGTTTAAATCTAGTGTTAAATTCCGTAAAGCACGGGTAATAGGTTGGAATGTTCATGTACGTGAGGCACAAGGGGAGGCTAGACTAAACTTAAAAAATTGGGTATGGCATAATCGGCCTAAATCTGGTAACATTTATGATGCAATGTGTAATAGTAGAAAAGTATTTAAAAGTAAACTCCGGTGGTGTCAGAACCATCAAGTTCAAGTTCAGATGGACATTTTAGCTGACCACCGAGCCTCAAATAATTTTAGTGAGTTTTGGAAAGCGACAAATAAATTAAATGTTCAGCCTAGCCTGCCTGTAAGTATTAATGGTGTCAGTGACAGTGATAGGATTGCAAATTCGTTTGTGGAGCATTTTAAAGTGAGTTCATCGTTGGGCCAAGTTCATGCAATGATCGACGCTGGGCCCATCCAGTCCGGTGAGCTTTTTCATGTCTCAACTAAACAAATATCTGAAATTATTAGAAAGATGGTAAGAGGAAAGTCCCCGGGTTACGATGGCCTCAGCGTCGAGCATTTGAAGTTTGGAGGAACACATTTGCCCCGTGTCCTCTCGATGTTTTTTAATCTGTGTTTTAGTCACTCGCACCTGTCTCAAGATCTAATGAAGACTATTGTTGTGCCTATTGTAAAAAATAAAACTGGTGATTTATCAGATATAGGCAACTACCGGCCCATATCCTTGGTTACAGTGGTGGCGAAAGTGCTGGACAGTGTGCTCGACTCTGAATTAGACAAGCACTTAAACATCCATGATGCTCAATTTGGTTTTAGAAAGTATCTTTCTACTGAATCAGCAATCCTGAGTTTAAAACACACTGTGCAGTACTATACACAGAGGCGAACACCTGTGTACGCATGCTTCCTCGATCTTTCCAAAGCGTTTGACCTTGTATCGTATGAAAAGCTATGGAAAAAGATGGCGGGCACAGGCGAGCATACACAGGTACAGCGTCTCCAGTCTTCCAGTACTGGTACGCAAATCAGACCAATAATGTAAGGAGGGCCGGCAGTCTTTCTGACACATACAGGTTGAAATGCGGGGTGAGACAAGGGGGGTTAAGTTCTCCAAAGCTTTTTAATCTGTACATCAATGAGCTGATTGAGGGGCTCAGCAGTGAGTGTGTCGGCTGCTCGGTTGATAACGTTCGTATTAACAATATTAGCTATGCGGACGACATGGTTCTGCTGTGCCCATCAATCAGTGCTCTCAGGAGGCTGCTGGCCATTTGCGTTGAGTACGCTGGAAAATATGGACTGGTATACAACTGCAAAAAAAGTGAATACCTGGTTTTCAAGGCCGCCAACAAAGGCCCTGAGCCGGTTCCTTCAATTATGCTCAACGGAACGGCTCTTAAGCGCGTATATAAATTTAAATATCTTGGACATTACGTAAATGATGACCTTGATGACCAGGCTGATATAGATAGGGAACGTAGGGCACTGAAGATTAGAAGTAATATACTGGCTCGCAGATTTGCACGATGCAGTAGGCAAGTAAAAATCACACTCTTCAAAGCCTACTGCCAATCGTTTTACACAAGCAGCCTGTGGTTCAGCTTTACTAAAAAGTCGATAAGTGCCCTACGTGTTCAGTATAATAATAGTTTCAGAGTGTTGATGGGGCTGCCTCGCTTTTGCAGTGCATCATCCATGTTTGCGGAAGCGAGGGTTGATGGTTTCCATGCCATCATCCGCAAGAAATCAGCCTCACTGCTCAGCAGATTGCGGGGCAGCACCAATAGTATTCTGCAGGTCATACCGGACAGCTATGATCTGCCTATTATGAAATCTTTCATTCGTGTTTTAGTCTAGTTGTTGGACTGGAGCGCGAATAAAAGATCATAGACATTCAACTTAAGTTATTTTTCATTTCTATTTTAATATGTTACACTAACCTAGAAATAAGTCTTACATACCTACTAACACCAAATGGACTTATAATGTGTCTGAATTAATAAATGAATTATTATTATTATAATATAGCATTATATTTTAGCATTTAACTATAAATTATAGTCATTAGTTTTCAAGAAAACAGTGTAAAAAGTTCTGTCAAAAAGCCACAATTTTAATTTCTTTGCAATACATTTTTTTTTAATAATAGGACTCTTTAAAGAACAAATCTCTCAAGGTTTCTTACACATCTATTATCTAGGTATATAGGTCACGAGCTCTTCTAACGAAATTAGGTTTTTCTTTAACAAACTTAGCTGCCTCTAAAATATACAATGTAAGGGCAATGTCAACAGTTAGCTTATAAAAGATCGGCTTAGATTATTCCCATGGAGGTGTCCCAGCAATTGCTTGTGCGCATTTTTTTTTGTGGAATAATCCTTTTATTGCACAACAAAAATACGCACGAGCTATTCACATCGGTCGTGTTACCCCTGAGGATAATACCATTCTTCAAAGTTGTAGCCACATATCTATGGTAAGCTGTCTTAATAGTGTTAATATTTGATTAGCTTATAAAAGGCATACCTATACGTACTTATATAATTTTTATGATACCTGATTAACATGTGCCTTTCAGTTACAATTTTGGTCCAGCATGATGCCAAGAAATTTGGTTGGATTTTGGGATTTACTCGAGCGCGGCAGAATAACATAAGGAGGACGAATTTGCACCTTGTAAAGTAATCCCACCATACCTGAGCCTTTACTTTATTTTAAAGGAAATTAGTCACGAATCACGGAAATAACATAGGTAGGTAATCTGCCGATTTGCACAAGCCGAAGTAGCTAAAATCATTAATAAAGTGGTGCATACAGTCGCTAAAAACGACAATTTCCCACCTCGCGCCACTCCCCACATCTCCCCACACACCTTGTTATATTCAGATATCCATACAAAAACATTCAAGAAATATAATTGACAACTCTTATTATTTTGTCAACAATGTTTCTAAGTGCGCTATCGACCTAAATAATGAGTTCAATTTGTTTGCTAGCTAGGCTAGATGTCGGTATCTTTTTTGACGTACTTACATACTGACTGCGGTAGTCATACAAGCCATGTTGTTTGTTATGGAGCACAAAACTATTAAACTGACTTTATCAAAAAGAAGGAGTTTCTCAATTCGTCAGATTCTTTTTTTTTTTTTTTTTTTTTTTTTTTTTTTTATATATATTTTTTTTTTTATATATATGTACTGATTACTCGAAAACGGCTGAACCAATTTGAAAAATATGATTTGTATCAAAATCGGTCAAGCTGAAAAATCAACGAAAATCTAATAATTGTATACATCGATGATGTTTCATGTACTTCGATACCTCGCTGTCTCATTGGAGCGGTGCGTTTATTTGGCCTACCCATTATTTACAGTGGTGGTCATATAATTAAGAACGCTGATAAAAAGGGAAGATTTTTTCAAACGAAGACGCAAAACTAATTGCATGCAATTTTTTTTTATTTCTCTCAGTATCGTAAAACTTTTCCATAATACCACTGTATTCATTGATACACATGATTAGCTAAAAATAAATAGACAAACTTTTTACACTACTTCTAAACATAGTATTCCTATTTACTTGCTGGTCACGTAATTAAGAACGCTAAATAGTTTATACCATTATTCAAACTTAAATAGAGAACACTCGGTCGATTTGTTACTGTTTGTATAATTTTGGCGCCATTTAGTGCTGTAAAAGATTAAAAGTGATTGCTTCTTATGAAAAAACAATGGGAAAAAATAAAAGTTGTGATAAATCTACAAGGGAAGTAATAATAAAACTTCGCCGGAAGAATTGGTCTTATAAAAAGATAGCCGACCATCTGCAATGTTCAAAAACGATGGTTTTCCACGCTGTAAAGCATTTTGCTACGTATCAAACCACTTAGAATGTTCCACGTGTACCTAAACAGAGAAAAACAACTCCTCGAGATGACCGAAATATCGTTCGTATGGCAAAACAAATCCTTTTGAAGAGTCCAATGAGCTGAGAAAAGAATATTTTGGTGAAAACAACCCTTCAGCAATCTCAGCACGCACTATTCGAAGACGTTTGGTAGAAGAAAAAATGCACGGTAGGATAGCAAGAAAGGTAGGTACCCATGTTGAAACTTTGCCACAGACAAGCCCGGCTTGCATTTGCGAGAAAGTATGAAAACTGGACTGTGCGACAGTGGATGTGTTCTGATGGAAAACGATATGTACGACGTCCCCCGAATACAGCATTCGACCCTAAGTACACGAAAGTTACATTAAAGCTCGGAGGTGGAAATGTGAAAATTTGGGGGTTCTTTTCTGGGCATGGTGTTGCACCTGTAAAGTTGATAGAAGGTAACATGGATCAGTTCCAATACAAAAATATACTGGAAGAAACAATGTTACCTTACGCTGAAGACGTTCTACCGGTTATTTGGACACTCCAGCATGACAACGATTGAAAGCACACTGCACGCACCGTAAAGGAATTTCTTACAGCGCAATCAGCTTCTGTCTTAGACTGGCCAGCTAACAGCCCAGATTGAAACCCAATAGAGAATCTGTGTTTCGAAGTAAAGAAAAAGGTTGCAAATACACAGTGTGGGAATTTAAGAGACCTGTACGACGTTTTTTTAGAAGAATGGAACTCTATTTCTCTTGCAAAATGTCAAAAATTAATAGAATCAATGCCTCGCCGGTGTAAAGCAGTAATTAAAAGCCATGGATATGCTATTAACTATTAATTTTAGTTAAAAATCTATTAAATTGATTTTAAAATTTTCTGCGCTACATATTATGTGATTTTTTAAATGTAAGTGTCATACAAAACAATTCCCGAGCAGTTTAATAAATCGTTCCTAATTATTTTTCCAGCTTCAGTACCTACTATTTGACGACGACCACTGTGGCGCAGTGGGCTATGGTCCGGCTGAGACGTAGAAGGTTACGGGTTCGATTCCCGTCGCGGGTCTGGGTGTTTCTATGTATAATATGTATGTATTTACAAAAAAAAGTATATAAGTATTAAGTATATCAGTCATAATGGTACCCATAACCAGGGGCCAGGTGATGTTGTGTGAAATGTCCGGATTATTTATTTATTTGAATGTGTTACTTTGGTAAAATAAATAAAATGTGAAAAAAAATAGTTTGCGATTTTATTCTTTATTCCTAAGCCACGTTGCTCTATTAATGTGGCTATTTTATAACATAACTAGTTGCTTCTCAGAAGGTACACATCTCTGTGTATGACACGATTTAAATAAAAAACTTCTATAACTTCAAATCGTTCTGAATTATATGACCACAACTGTATACCTATACAAAATACATCTACTTTCCACTAAAAAATTATTACAGGCTCAATTTACATTCAATGAAGTCGGTTTCATTTTAGTTTTTAAATTATTATAATTATATACGTAATTATTTTAGTAACTACTTATCCAGCGGCTAATTCATTTATTAGAATCATGGAAAACAATGTTTTTAATTTTATGGTAAAATAAGCAACTAGGTAGGTACTTAGGTAGATTGCATACCGTTTAATCGGCGCCTTCTCCGTAGAAATTTGAAAATTGACAATAACAAACACCACTTAACAGGGTTAGTAGGTCCCTATTCTAGGTACTACCTAGGTATCCAACAAAAAACACTAATGTTTGATTTAAAAAACACATGGTCACACGAGTGACCATGTGTTTTTTAAATCAAATCACACAATGGTTTTTTTCAAACCGTCAGATTAAAGAAATTCCTCCACATAATTGTCAGATTGGGTCAGGACTACAAGAAAATCAAGATGAAACGTCTGTATAATAATGAAATACTGACATCACATACATATGAATGAAATACTGACGCGCTCGAGTATTTCATGGTCACGTTTTTTTGCATATGTAAAAATCGACTATGATTTTTGGTCGCGTCCAAATCGTCAGTCTTTTGAATAGGATGTGTCTGACGCGCTCGAATATTTCTTATTCTCTATTTATTATTTTCTATTTCCTATTTTCTACCCCTTCGTACGGCCACCCTGACCATGCAAACCGGCAGATTAATATTTTTCCGTTATCAGAAAAAAGTGGGGCGCATACATTATTAATATCTGAAGCGCTCGAGTATTTCTTCGTTACTGTATTTTTTTTACATTTTTGAAATCTTGTACACGTTGGTGGGGAGAACGAAAATGAAAGAGTGAGTAGGTATACATCATATAATTTTTTTTTCTCGTTAGCGTCTACCCTTCACAATCCAATAGGTCCCCACGACGCTCGAGTAAATACCTATTTAGCCTCTTGAGCTCCCCTACTAATACAGACAATCGTTTTTCTTTATAGCAATTACGAAGATTATGAGGAATTTTGTTCGAATTATTAAATGGTATTATACTAGTTTTGTTCAAGCTAACATTAATTTATTTTCGACAATCCATGTAATTTTAGAATTAATTATATTATTGATCTCATAAGTATAATTAGAAATATCGGGATTGGATGATATGATAATAGATACATCAGCGAATAATGTACCTACGTACATGAGTTAGGGCTCACTTTAGAAAGGTTATTAATATAAAGCAAAAATAAAAGAGGTACCCCATAACCGTTGTCTATAATTTTATTTAAACGGCTTTAATTCATTATTTATGTCAATATTATAATTTCATGATGATGGAGACGACTGCGATGGCCTTAAAATATTTGGGGGTTAGTTCTGTTGACCAACAGAAAAGCTAGCAACAGAGAAGGAAAACTTGAAACAAACCCGGCTCGCTGCCAGCCGTGATGCACCTGCAACCGAACCCATACCGCATGAACTGTCTTTCCTGCGGGTCCTGTCGGCCAGGTCGAGAGGTTACTGTGGGTACCTGGGAAGGCCTGTGCTATCAAACAGAATCCCAGGCAAAGTGGCATCAGTGGAAAGGAAACTTTACCCACCTCAGCTTGCTGGATCCATGAACGAAAGTTTTAAATTACATATACACTCGAGAGCAATGAATCCGGGTCACTTAAAGAAACCTATAAATCTCGGAAACTAAGAATGCTAGTGTAATGAAATAATTGTGTTTAATAGACAATTAAATACTCCTTAAATTAAGGTAATAAAACTTCTTAGTTATTGTAAAGTTATGTCATAAAAAATCAAATTTGAAAATGGGAGACTTTCGAAGATGGAACTACGAAATTATTGCATTTGATTTTGCTTTTGTTTCTAATCTGTCATTTATGTGGATATATTAACCATATTGACAGTGGCAAATATTTATTATTCAAGCTGTAATAATGACGATTACACCTGAAGAATGCACCCGAATTCTCATAATGCAGGAAACCGACCAGAATCAGCGCGAAACAGCCAGGAATGTCGGTTTGTCGCTGTCAACAGTATAAACAGTTCTCCGAAGTTACGAGGAAACTGGCTCTCACCTACTACGCAGACCAGGAACAGGCAGAACCAGGTGTACCACAGTACGAGAAGATCGATACAAGGTGAACACCATGCTTCGTAATCGCTTTCTCACAGGAATTAAACTTACAAATCAGTTTCGACGCTTTGGAGGAAGTAACCCAAGCGCATGAACACGACGACAGTAAGACGACGACTTGCTGAAGCTAACTTGAAACCACTTAGACCTGCAAATCGCCCTAAACTGGAGCGTGGGCATCGTTTTTCAAGACTAAGATATGCCCAGAACAACTTAAATTGGACTATTGAATATTGGTCAAAAGTTATGTTCTCCGACAAATCAAAGTTTATGCTCTACAAGCACGATGGAAGACACAGAGTGTATAGAAGACCGGGGGAAAGATTCAAGTAAGCATGCATCGAAGAAAAAGTAGCCTATGGTGGTGGGTCTGTACTTGTGTGGGCCGGAATTTCATCTGAGAGTCGCCCAGAACTGGTGTTCATAGAAAACGGCTCTTTAACTAACGTAAGATATGTGGAAGAAATCCTTAATGAATACGATTGGTCATTTATGGTCAATTTGGGTGAGGATGCTATTTTTATGCATGACAATGCCCGACCTCATACAGGTTGGATTGTGAATGACTCTTCAAGAGATAAACATTACTCGTTTGGAGTGGCAAGCACGCAGCGGATATCAACCCGATCGAGCATGCTTGGGACGAGCTAGGGAGATGCGTAAAACAACGAAATCCTTCCCCAATCACGCTTCGTGAGCTCAAAATTGCTCTCACAGAGGAATGGGAGAATATTCCCCAAAATCGTATAAAGAACTTGGTGTACAGCATGCCAAACCGCGTAAACGCAGTAATGGAAGCACGAGGAGGCAATACAAAGTATTAAAATTCAAGAAAATTGTAATGTGTTCAAAAATTTTATGTTTCCTTGTTTTGTTTTAAGGCAAGATCAGTAGTTTTTTTTAAAATGTAGTGACTCATAAATTTTATTACTTTCATTTAAGGTTTATTTATTATATAGTCTATTAAACACAGCTTATTTTATTAAGCTAGCAGTCTTAGTTTTCGAGATTTATAAGTTTCTTTAAGTGACCCAGATTCATTGCTATCGAGTGTAACTGCTCTGTAACTTGACTGACGCCACCTAAATCATCTTCAACAGATGAACTAAGGTCAATGATAAAAAATATATATATAATTTCAACGCATTGGATCCTATTAGTCAGATAACATCTACATCTAAAACATCTACAACATTTGTTTCAAATGCTTTTGACATCTCAGAAAATATGGCTGCAACTTTTTTTTGCACCTAAGTCGTCAATAACTTAAGAAGCCGGTGAAGCTCGCTCGCAACTTCAATTCGAAGCGCGTGCAAAAATCGCTCCGAATATCTCTATCTCTGTTTAAATGATGTAAGCGCGCGCGGGGCGTGCGAGAGGCGCGGGTTGCGGTACTACAATACCTAAATACAACCGTAGTGACGTGCTTATGTGTGTGTGAGTAGGTGTAGGTAGGTAGGTATATTTCTGTCATTGATCATTGATGTCATTGACTATTCGAAGGCGGTAGGTAAATAAAATACAAGCTTCTGTCTGCAGTTTCACGCCATTTTCTGAGATAAAAGTAGGTAACATATATAATATACATAGGTATTTTAATCTTCCTACATCTATGCAAAGTTTCGACCGAGGGGACGACCTCTGTGGCGCAGTGGGCCCAGGACCGTGTGAGACGTAGAGTGTTGCGGGTTAAATTCTCGCTTCGGGACAAATGTTTCTATGATCTGTAATTATTTGTCTAGGGCCTGGGTGTTTTTATGTATTACATGTATGTATTTACAAAAAAAACATGTGTGCAATTCAAAACTTCAAAAATTTTTAACCACGAATATAAGAAACACTGTATAATGCTTCCTATCTCAATTTCTCCTTTTTCTGTCGCTCTTTCGTTTCATCGACTTTCAAATCACAACGATACTTAAGAAGTTTTCACTTCAAAAAATATAACCACGCTTGAGAATATAATGTTTGATAACGTTTTTTTTGGCAACTTTCTGACTGAGTTCACTTCTATCACGTGTGAATTGCACACATGGTTTTTTTATTCTGATGATGATGATGGTGGTGATGATGATGATGATGATTATGATGATGATGAAGATGATGACTTTTTTTGTAAATACTTGCAGCTCATACTAACATTTGTCCCGCGGCGGGAATCCAACCCGCAACCTTTTGCGTCCCAGCCGGACCTAAGCCCACTGCGCCACAGAGGTCAAGTGAAAAATTTCCGTAAACAAAGGCAAAGTCGTAGTAGTAGGTATGTAAAAAAGTAGGTTATTGTTTTCAAACAACAAGGCAAATCTCAATCCAAGTCAGTGGCACAGGTCAATAGAACACACGTACCGTGTAAATAAAAATTGCATTAGTGTGTGCGTGCGTAGTTGTCCAAGCTTTCATACAACCGAAGTGTCCTCATCCCCCGGCCCCGCCCAGTGCGTGCGCGATAGCAATATTAGCCATTCAAAAGTGGTATGAATTTGGTTGTGTTCCTTAATACCAAAAATTATGACTGAAAACATTAAGTATTCTTCACATGGTAATGTTATTCTGTAACTAGACAATATAGCTTATATTGTCCTTGACAAACAACATGTAAGATATTGCGGTTCTAATACGAAACAAATAGGAAGTAAACTTGTCAATTTTAGCAAAAAAAAGTTGAAAATGCGATTGCCTCTTATTTGATTTTTGATAAGTAATTCGAAATAAAAACTATCCAGGAACCTAGATAAATACTATTTATATACAAATAATACAACAATATAGTGGAAATATGCTTGAGTTACAAATCATTTTGCTATTACGTTTGTAGGGCCAATTCGTCCTTCGCTGGCCTCTTAAGATTAAAGCAGACCAGTGTTGTTGACTTTCCTTTTTGGAAACCGTATTGTTCACTTTTATATTATATTAAATTAGGTATGTTTTGTAATAAATGATATTAAACAGATTTTTGAATTAAATTGTAAAAGGGTAGGAATGTTTATGGTGTATTTCTATGACCTCTTAGCAGATTGGGATGCAAGGTTTCATGAGAAAATTATAACAATAACTAATAAATAATAAAATTAGTAAAATTAACTTAATAGTTGGTGCAATGGTAGAATTGGTTGGTTTTGGTAATTAAGCACGCGGGTGTCTCAAATGGTCCGGGTTCGCGTTACTGACGAAACCGTCAGATTCGGTGAAACTTGTGCGCGGTATGCATAGCGTTGCACAAATGCATAACGCAGATGTGTTCGGATTACCTCGAACACACTCCCGAGCACAAGAAGGTGAGATCATGTGAATGAGGTGAAAACTTATTACAGAACATATCAATTTGCTTATATTATAATATAAATAAAATGGTAGGTCATGAAGACAGAAACACTATGGTAACATTACTTAAAAACGTATTAATAATACTATTAATATTAAATAAATTTTCCCAACCCACATAAAATCAAATCACTAGAAGTGTTCGCAAGATAAGTCTGCGCGCGGCCGAAATCGGAACTAATATGTCGTATGCCGCCATCTTGCCGTTTATGTCAGGTGTCAAGAGTGAGTGTTGTGTTCCGTGTTTTTATTCGTTTTCAAAGTAAATAATCGCCATCGCTATGCCAAAAGTGATTTAAAGTGCTGGCAGGGATATTATCTTGAAGGTCTAACGTGCTAGTGAAGAAGAACGAGACAATAACGGGCCTATAGTACCGTTTTCCAAAGTTAGAGCCCGCCATGCGTTAGCATCCTATAGTTTGTGGAGCCCGCGTTGCATATTTGACAGGTAATTTTAGGGTTGCCTGCCATAACAATAAAACTCTCCGCATTTTGTAGATTCGATAATCGTTTACACCCTGCAACCGAACCGACACCGCATGTACTGATTTGTCTTTCCTGCGGGTCCTGTTGGCAAGGTCGAGAGGTCATAGTTTTCATCGTGTCATGTATATTAATTATCATGTAATTATTGTAGGAGTATTAAGCATGGTTGTTATTTTGTTTTAGGCGTTTCCGAACGCACCGTCACCCAAATTACTCAAGAGGGTAACGTAGCATCAGCTTGTTCTTCAAAAATTGTGACTCCGGGAAAAACCAGGAACCGGAAGAAAAAAATTGATAAATTAGATGATTTTGATAAGTGCGCTATAAGGCATACAATTAAATCGTTTTACGTCGTACAGAAGGAGATTCCTACCATAAATAAAAGATATTGATTTTAAATATAGCAGAACATCTTTGAGGAGTATTTTAAAGACTATGGGCTACAAATACAAAAAGTGTTGCTGACAAAAGTAAAGTAATTTTCCTTGAATGTGTTGGACCTGCCTACTACATTGACATTTTGATAAAAGAGTAAGTCCTCTGATACCTCTTTGCTGAACTATGACAGACATACTAATTACCGAACTAACTGTTTTGTTTGTTGTCAAACCTAAATTAGAGTTCCCCATCGGACATGAAATGGTCCAAAGCGGAGGAAGGTCGTCCAGGTCTTATGGAGAGAAACCTACTGTCACTAGCGATCTAAGCCGCTGTTATATCTCAATTGATAAAATTGATATTTTTGGTATTTACTGAATTATTTTATCTTTTGCAAGGGTCTCCTTTGCAGCGTGTCTTCAGCTTGCTGCAAACTCAACGACCGATGCCGATGTTTGTTGTAATGTGCTCTTAGTTGACAGCTCACATTTTGCTACAGTTCAGTATATCAAACATGCGAGCTCTCAGTATGCTCGGTGAGGCGGTGGAAGGTGCGGAGCCCAGAGTGCAGCTGGTGGTTCATGCGTTGGTGGCAGTCTTTATACAATACCAGCCAGACCAGCTGGCAATTTTTGTCAATATATACAACTTATTCCTCTGTTTTTACCTTTACATACCTACTTGTTTGTTTGTGTATTGCAATGAACATACGTTTTGTATATTCTGTGTTTTTTATAACCTAAGAGGTAATAATTAGGTAGGTATTCAAAATTAAAAATAACTTTATTCATTACAATCACAAGGACCACTTTGAATCGTCTTCTTACATGCTAGTGAATCTAGGTGCCGGTTCCTCCTAACCCCAGTTCAAGAAGAATCCGGCAAGAAACTTATCTGGTCTTAACACTTTTTTATGATCCTTGACAATTTTGTTACGGATGCCGCGTCGAGTTGGAGCAGATTCATCCCAAGCTTTTTTGTCTTCTAAATAATCATAATATAATTATGATATGATATGATATGATAATAAAATAATAATAATAATAATAATAGTATATTTCGCAATAACTGCTTACATACAACTAAGATGATGATGATTATGTTTATGATATGTAGAAGCAATTATTGGAAAGCTGCTAGGTATTTCTTATAATATAGCTTCTCTTTCTGTAGACTAGCAGTGCAGCAGTAGTTAGGGATAATGTAGGTTTATTAAATGAAAGACTAAAAATAACTACTTGTTTTTGTATTCATCTAAAATACTGAGAAATTTAAAGAATAACCCCTGCCATTGCATCTGCTGCTGCAGTTCTATTTCTCGCAGCCTCAGGGTTTCACTCATAAATTGAGATGCGATGTTTCGCCAGTGCTCATCACTTCGTAGAAACGCCTCTGTATATAAGATGCCATTGGATAAGTTAGTAAGAACATGAATTAAACCTAGCTAGAATACTTTAATCATATTATTTGATTATGTATCGTAAGATTTTTTTTGATTAAAATAAGGAAAACAAAAAAAAGTTTAGCTGGCAACATTAAGTACGCCATCAGTCGCGCGCAGACTTATCTTGCGAGCACTCTACCTAGCAAGCAATTATTATCATTTATTGTCAGGTGTCAGATTTGACTGCTGACTATTAGTTATTGATAACGTCAAAAAAATGTTTCATAGATTATTTTATCACTTTGAGATTATACCGGTCGAATACTTGTAAAATTTTATTGATTTTCTTTTTGTTATTTTTTGTGTAAACTTTTCTTTTCTTTGGCAATGTGTAGGTTTATATTATTTTTTAACGATTTTATATGTAAGTCAAGCACAACTGGCAGGTGGATGTTAACTAAAGACAATCGAAATTAGCATTATTTTCGTTAGTTTATTCAATTTATTTTAAAAAGTAGTTAGTTGGGTGGGTACCTATCTACCTATCTAGGTAATAAGTATCTACTTACTAGGTTTATATATATATATATTAAATAAATAATACTATATATATATTATATAAATAATACTATATATATACTTACTATTATTTATTATTATAATTTCATTTATTTTATGCTTCAATTCGATAGTGGTTCCAACAGTGACGAATATGCTTCTTGTTCTGATAACGAAGCCAGTAGCGACGATAGCTTCATTAGCATTCCTTTTTGTCTAGCATGATTGATTCATATGTATGTGATGTTCCAAATAATATGAACATTCTTCATATAAATGCTCAGAGTATTCCGGCACACTACCCTGATTTACTAGCGTCTTTTGACCATAAGAATATTCATGCTGTTCTAATTTCTGAAACCTGGCTGAAACCATGTCTTTCTTCTACCTCTTATTCTCTCCCTGGCTTTAATCTCATTCGTAATGATCGCACTGGTGCGGTGGTGTCGCCATATATCTCCGTTCTCAATTTTCTTATTCTGTTGTCAGTATGTCAACACAACCTCCGCCGCCGAGTGCAGGTGAGCACCTCTTTATTGAAGCTTTTATTAGGTGCTTATTAATCTACTTCCCATCGCATTAATTATTTCTTGTCCTTTGCAACACTCCTAGAAAATTTAGTCTCTTCCTATGATCGTGATGTGTGATTTTAATACATGATTGCTTAAGCAGGTTACGCGGTCAGCTTCACTCGAATCTCTAGTAAGGGCTTGCAACTTATCAATACTTCATTTATCTGCTACTCATTTCTATCCTAATTCAGTTCCGTCTTTTCTAGATCAGATTTTTGTTTCTTCTCCTACTTGCGTTGACAAGCATGGGCAATTGCAGCTGGAGCATTTTCATATCATGACTTGGTTTATCTTTCGTACAAAATTCGTCCTCCTAAAGGAGGTAGAGGAGTGAACGGGAATTTTAAGTTCATTGGTATCTGAGGAGCGTAAGGATCGAGGGTTAGAGAGATAGAGAAATTCAAACCGTTCTTTGTGATAAAAGGGAGTTGAAGGAGAGAACAGAATATTATAGAGAAGATTGAGAATGTGAGCATTCCAGCGAAAACGGATTGGTAAACACTTGAGTTTATTGCGAAAATCGGAAATGTGGTCATACTTGCGCAAACCAAATATGAACCGTATGCAGTAATTTTGCACACGCTCAAGCTTATAAAGTTGTTCTTCGGAGATGTCGAGATAGCAGGAGTCAGCATAATCAAGGATTGAAAGAGTAGTAAGCTGGTAAGTTTGTATTTTTTTTGGTAGTTTTTTGTATGGTTTTTTGGTAATCTGGGTTTTTTATGTAGATTGTATCGTTATGTAATACCCTCCAAATATTTTTTGGTTCTTAAGAATAGAATAGAATAGAAAATACTTAATTGCACACCACAAATACATTAGACTGTTATAAGAAACAATGTTTAGCTACACGGTAGTACAATGGGCGGTCTTATCGCTAGATAGCGATCTCTGCCAGACAACCGTGGGATGGATAGAAATGAACATAGCTGAATATGGGTTGATGAAAATAATATGAGTGATTTATTATAAAAATAATATGCACATACATAATAGTCATAATAGTTATTTATTGATAATGTTACATTATAGGTCAGATGAAAATAATAACAGCAATGAGTAAATAAATAGCTAACCACTAACTACATCGCTACGTGACAATTATAGATTATATTTAAATTAAATCCAATGACAACATAAAAAAATAATATTGGACAATTATTACAACCTTGGTTAAGTTATATTACTGCCCATTAACTCATCATAGGTGTAGAAAGTAAAGTAAAAGTAAAGTAGAAAGTACGCTCGATAAGCCAGCACTTCAATTTCTTTTTAAAAATGTTTAAGTTTGGAGCATTTGTGATAGTGTTCGGAAGTCTTATATTATCCGGAAGTATTATATACATCCGGACCAATGTCATGCGTTAGCTTAGACGACTTTGTAAGTGTCCGCGGTAGTAATGCGAGTTTGTTTCTGTTTCGCGTGCGGTACGTGTGCAGTTCACATATCGTTCCTTACATATGAGTCCAGGTTAGTTATCACGTAGGTATATTGCCACTTGATGTACTACTATACTGGGCAACGTGAGAATACCTAGCTCATTAAAGTGAGGTCTCACAGATACATCGCTTTGGATTTGCACTATCGCTCGTACGGCCCTTTTTTGCATTCTGAAGACGCGTTCCCATTCGGCCGCGCGCGCCTATAGCTCGGCACCGTACTGCAGCAGCAAGTGCACCGTGGCGAAGTAATAAGCGCGGCCCACATCGCCCGACACCGCTCGCGCCACGTGCCTCAACGCATAGCACGCACTGCCCAGTTTGCCACACAACTTATGGATGTGGTTCACCCATGTTAGCCCTCTGTCAATTTGGAACCCCAGGAATGTCGTGCATTTAACCTGTTTGATTTAAATGAATGAAGTGTGTCTTGCTCAAATTTAGAACAAGACCGTTCATCCAGAACCATTTTGCAAGCCGCGCCGCCCGTATAGTTTTTGTTCCAATTCATAGACGAAGGGTGCGGTAACCATTGCAGCCACGTCATCAGCGTACATGTGAACCTCTGCGCTTGAGACCGCTTCTGGTAGGTCGTTTAGGAGGATCGAGAAGAGTATATTCGAGACAGAAGATCCCTGTGCCACCCCCATTCCCGACTGTAGCGGATAGGACGTGATGCCACTACCTTGAACCACCTGAGTGCGATGGTTCATCATATCTGTAAGGGCGTACGCTTGGCCGTCGATACCGTAGTATCGCATTTTCACTGCTAGAACGTGATGGTCCGCCACGTCGAACGCCTTCGACAGGTAGCACAGCATATCACAGCGACGTGCTGCTTCTTTTCTCGTGCAGTAACGACCAGACTGACCATATTCCGCGTCAGCGGTAATCCATGAAGATTCCTTTTTTTTGTATTATAAGTTTTCTTTAATGGGAAACAAATGTCAAATTTATTTTTTATTATATTTATTATTGTTTGGATTAGGTCTGCTGGATTTATATTTCTAGTCAATATGCCGTTCCAATCGACGCTGTCGATGGAGGCTACGAAGTTCGCGCTATTCGTAGTCGGGCGCTAGGTTGGTATATAAGTGATCCAGGCAAGTTAAACTGCGGGGACGAGTTACAAAGTCAACTAAATAAGTCATGGCATTCATTATCAGCCTCTAGAAGTCCATAGGCCTCCCCAATAGATTTCCAGGAAGAACGATTTTGAGCCCTCTCCATCCACCGATTTCCCGCGATGTTTACAATGTCATCAGTCCATCGTCCTACGCTTCGTTTTCCTGCCCTTGGTCGCCGTTCGAGAACTTTTATTCCCGAACGGTTATCAGTTCTGCGAGCTATATGGCCTGCTCATTGCCACTTCAACTTGCATATTTTGAGTGATATGTCGGTGACTTTGGTTCTTCTACGGATTTCCACGTTGCGGATTTTGTCACGTAGTTAAACACCCAACATAGCTCTCTCCATAGCACGTTGCGCGACTCTGAGCTTGTGTATGAGGCCAATAGTTAGCGACCAAGTCTCAGTTCCATATGTCATCACTGGCAACATGCACTGATTGTAGACTTTCGTCTTGAGGCTCTGCGTTATCTGTGACGAGAAGATTTGCCGTAATTTCCCGAACGCTGCCCATCCGAGTTGGATTCGTCGGCTGACCTCTTTGTCGAAGTTGGACTTGCCTAGTTGAATCGTCTGACCAAAATAGACATAATGGTCTACAACTTCGATTATATCGCTCTTAACATAATTATACCGTTACGGGTGTAACATGAGTATTTATTTGCACATGATTTTTTTCTTACTCATGTTCATTTTAAGACCCACCTGTTGGGAGACGATATTAAGGTCGCTGAGCATTGTGCCAAGGTCTTCCAGCGATTCTGCCATGATTCTGACTATGTCGTCGGCAAATCGAAGGTGAGTGATGTGTTTGCCATTGATGTTGATACCATGTCTATGCCAGTGCAAGAGCTTGAAAACATCCTCCAATGCAGAGGTGAACAGTTTCGAAGAAATAACATCTCCCTGTCTCACCCCTTTATGCAATGGGATTGGATTCGTGCTCTGGTCCTGGAGTCGGATAGACATGGTGGCGATCCTGTACAGATTTTTCAATACTTCGGACATGTATTTCGACATGTCCACTGTGAAGACACATGTGAAGACTGCAGTTTCATTTCGCTACGTTCAGAGATCTGTTTATTAAGCGAGCTGTATTTCGATATGTCCACTGAAGATTGCAGTTTCATTTCGCATCGTTCTGCCATGAGTTTAAGAGTGTGCTCGGAGAGTTTTTGGGTTCTACCTTTGCGCTGGGTTTTACAGAACTTTGACCCAACGGCATAGACAATTTCCACCAGACCGTCATTTATTTTCGTGTTTTCGAGGCTAGCATGGCATTTGAAATGTCATCATACATAGCCTCCACTTCATCGTCTGGACGTTTCGAGTGAGGTGCGTACACCCGTATGACCTTAAGCGAATACCGATGGTTATTCTGAGTATAAGGTATACCACCCTGCTCGACACGCTTTCGAACTTTACAATGTTGTTAACGAGGGACTTGTGTACGAGAAAGCCGACACCGAGCTGAGATAGTTGTTCGCCCTCTTGGTAGTAGAATAAGTTGCCGGAATTTAGGAATATCGTGTCCTCTCCCTCTCATCGGACTTCTGATAACCCTATAATATCCCAGTACAACTTATTTACTACTTCTTCCAGCTCTATCAACTTTTCGTCAGTCCTCAGTGTGCGTGCGTTGTATGTTGCCAGGGCCAGGGTTCGTTAGGATTGGTGGCTGGACCTCTGCCGGAGATTCTTCGCACCCCCTGTTCCGCCGTTACCATGGCCGCCACCGATGCCAGGAATAGCGGAACTGCAGGAACTGGGGGGCCGTCTTCTGATTGTCTATTATTTATTGAGGGGTTTTGCCATAATCACCACGCTTGGCAGGCGGATTGGTGACCGCAGATTTAGTATTAAGTACTCGGGGGTGCTGCTGCCCAATCCCCCAGTGTATGTTCCCTTAGTCGCCCTTTACGACATCCACGGGAGGAAATGGAGGTGTCCTATTCTAATCCGGAACCACACGGATATGCCATTAGTCGATGACAAATCAGATAGTTTCTTAACATCACTACATATCTCCTCCGCATCGTTAATGTTAAAATCGCCGACGATTACATATTGCCATCCTAACTCGGTAATCTTATCGAGCACCACCTCAAACCTCACAAGAAATTCACTGGCAGTAACTAAATTTGTCCTATATATGCAAACTATAGACATATTAAAATCTAGTAAATCTATGGCAGAAATTTCACAATATCGTTCCTCCGACAAGGAAATAAAGTCAATATTTTTTACGCACTTAATTCCATCTTTCACAAATAAACAAGACCCACCACGATTTATTTTAGTTCTACAGTATTGAGACGTCAACTTATATCCGTGTATATCAATACATTTTGGATGCGATTCCGATAACCAGTGTACAGTAATTGCTATAATGTCGCACTATAAGTCACTTGTGAGTACGTAATGACAGTGTGTGATTTTAATTATATTTTGATTTGATTCAATATCTAAGTCGAATACATACATTCATTATGAACAGCCCTTTTAATCGAAGCAATAAGGTGGCTCGCAGTCCCCCACACCACCGCCCGCCCCGCCCGCCCAACCTATACCGACGTCTTCACCGCGACCTCAACCAAGATATGAAGAGACCATAGCAACCGTGTCTACGACGGAGATTCAGAAATGGATGGCCTCTATCGAACAGTGCCTTAATGAAGTTTCTACAGTAGCTAATGAGGGAAAACTTAACTCAGAGCAAAAGCTGCGGATAAGTAATCTATGCAGAAAGGTATCCCATGGCTCATCACAAATGGCAGTTGAATACCAAGCCCTGAAGTCAAAGGCTATGCAAGTCCAAACCTACGCAAAATTCTTCAATGAAAAGAAAGACTTATCGGTGTGCCTACAAGACCTGCAACAAAGCGTAAGGGAATCGTCGCAACCGACAGTTCAGACCTCTTTTGCCGACATGGTTAAAAAGAGTACCAATTCCTTTATCCGGCCATCAAATCTGAGCTCTGTTGTAATCTATCCCAAGGATAAGCTCAAGACCAGCGACGACATCAAAACTTGTGTACAAAAAATTATCCGCCCCGAGGAGTTGAAGTTACATGTGCGAGGACTTCGAAAGACCAGAAATGGTGTTGTCATAATCAGCACAGACATCAAAGATGACATCGAAAAGCTAAAAAAATCTGTCCAACTCACTACAGCTGACCTTACTATTGACGAAACACACAAGCGCAGGCCACGTATAGTGGTAATTAGAGTTCCGTCAACCATGCAGGAGGAGGAGTTCTACAAGTGCCTTTACGAACAAAATGTGTGCAGTAAGCCTTCAGATATGACTAAAGATGAATTCCTGTCATCTATTAAACTTAGCCATAAATCAGGCAGGATGGGAGCTGAATCCTGCACTACATTATTGAGGTCTCAGCCATCATTCGAAAGGCCCTTATAAACCAAGATCGTGTCTATTTATTTTTATTTATTTATTTATTAAATGATCAAAATCCACAGCTCTTAAAATATGATACACAAAACTCAAGTATACAACCGACAGCCAATAACGGATTTACATTTTAACTAACCAAAAAAAACGACAGTAATCATGGTGTGTGTGTGATGCTTGTATGTAATTATGTGAATGTGTGTGTGTGTGTGTGTGTATGTGTGAATGTGTGTCTGTGTGAGTGTATGTGTTTTTGTTTGTCATAAAAAGAAGAAAATTATACTACACTATGTACACATTATCATTTTATATGTAGGTACAAAACATAGACACTATATATTTACTCAATACACTTATATTAAACTTACTAGTTAAGATCTCTCAGCAAACCACCTATCTCTCGCCTAAAAACACTCTTACTGCTGTGAAAAATATCGACAGAGGTGAAGCTTTTATTATAGGTTCTGTGCATTCTACTTACAAGTGAATTTTGAGCATAATTGGTACGAGAACGCGAAACTGCAAACAAATTAGTGTGTCTTGTTATAATTCTAGGACAGCAAAAGGATAAGGTTTATGATATTCATTCTGAGCAGTCAATGTATCCATTGCATAAGCCATGCAGGAACGACATATCAGTCAGTCTGCGACGATCCTCTAAGGTTGACTACATGATTCTTCATAGTCTTTAAATCTTTGGAAACAACGATAGTTTAAGTGCTTAATAAACTTATTCTGTATAATCTCAACATTCTGACTATATGTTCTGTACTGATGCCAAATAATACTACAGTATTCAAAAATGCTTCTAACATAACAGTTATACAAGATTTTGAGACAACTTACGTCTGACAAGGGGCGACTCACTCTTAGGATAAACCCTAAACTTTTATATGCCCTACTGACAACACTTGTGATGTGATCCGAAAATAATAGTTTAGCGTCCATCAATACTCCTAAATCTCTGACTGATGTCTTTTAAACTAATTTTACTCCATTAATTTCATAATGTAATAAAGAAGGTTTAATTTTGCGAGTAAATGACATATAATGGCATTTACTAGTATTAATACTGATGCGGTTACTCATGTAGTAGACACAAAGCCTGTCCAGATCCTCTTGAAGCTTGGCGCAATCTGTAGAATTACCTATTTTCATGTAAATTTTTGTATCATCAGCATACATAAGAAATTTTGGATGATGTAGGCACTTGCCAACATCATACAAGTAAGATGCATACAAAAGAGGCCCTAGTATTGAACCTTGCGGAACGCCTGAGGAAATCTCCACGAAGTCAGAACAAAAGCCACCTACAATTACTACCTGAGATCGGTTTCGCGAGTATGATTCTATCTACCTCAACAAATTGCCCCGTATGCCAAGTACAGAAAGCTTACGCAGAAGTATGATGTGATCTAAACGATCAAACGCTTTTTCGAAGTCCGTATAGACCACATCAACCTGAGAACCACCATCCATACCATCACTCGCATGCTCCAGAAAAACACCCAAATTAGTGGCCGTAGAACGGCCCTTTACGAAGCCATGTTGCTCAACAGGAATAGAGGCTGATATGATAGGGTATATATGTGAATGAACCACTCGCTCTAACATCTTACTAATTACATTGAGCAATGAGATTGGCCGATAATTTTCTATTAGAATCTTTGAACCTTTTTTATGCACAGGAACTATGTGAGCTTTTTTCCAGATGTGTGGAAAATATCCTAGTATACGAAGGGAAGGATGAGCAAGGATCTTCTTTAACTAACGATGTTGATGTCATTTTGATAGAAGAATGTTGGATTTTTTCCATTATCATCCATTTTAAAAAAAATAAAACTTCCCAATCTGTAATACGCAAGAGATAAGACAGTACATTATGATGTGTACTGAGATATAAAACAATATGTAGCAATATACAATAACAACAAATAAATATGGTATGTTATATAATGTAGCTGATATGTTACTACAAAGAGATGTAACAATATCCATAGTTTTATTTGTTTTAAATAGTACCAGTGCATATAGTTTAAGTTTGAATAAATAATATATAAATGAATGAGTAAATGAGTGTGAAGTGTTAGTGTGTGTGCAATACTATGTGTGTCTATTACTAAGAATGTTATAAAAGTTTTTTAATGTGTGTTTCAAAAATGCATATACATTTACTATACTTATAAGAAAGTATGAATATGGGTACTTTGTTACAAATGTAGCAGCTACAAGTACAAATACTCAAACAACTTTTACCAAATCCACCGAAGAGCTTATCAGAATTGGAGGTGAAGTATCGTTTTTCCGCACATAAATTCGACAGTTTTTTGTCCAGATGTATTTATAATTGGCCTCCTTCGTCTGCCGCTTACATACGCCAAAAAGCATCTTATTCTCTTTAGTTAAGTGTTCATTAATATATATTTTCTGACTCTCACCTCCTATTCCTAATTCTCTAGCAGTCATACTGCGGTGTTTGCGGGCTGCTGCAACAACATGGTCCTTAAATATACGCTGCCTAAATCGAACAACAATGGGACGAGCTTGGGATATTTTTGCTGAGGTACGGGGCTGCACACGATGAGCAAACTCAATGTCCACTGACTCAAGTGGGACTCCAATATGTTCAGACACCTTTTTCACAAGAGCAGTGGTTTCTTCATCTTTAGACTCAGGAATTCCAGTTTTTTCAATATTTTGAATTCTTACCCACTGCTGGTGCTTCAGATTTCCATCTTCTAGGACCTTCACTCGAGAAACAAATGATGCCAAACTCTGCTTCATCGCCTTATTCTCGTCTTTCAACCCTTTTATTTCAGATGAAGATTTACCGAGAAGCTGCTTCAGATCTGCAATTTCCTTCTTCAGATCATATGTAACCCAACAGGGGTTTCATATGACATTGAATCTTTGCAATGTAGGCAATGTTTTGATTGTAGCTCACTGGTTTTTCTGCCCTTGATCCTGCCAAAACCACCACAAGAAAGCCCAAAAAATCAGCTTTACGGCAATTTATAACACTTGCAGCGAACGCAACCTTTACTCAACTTTCCGAAAAATACCACCACCACGATACCGTCGAACCAAAGACAATGAAGTGTCTTCGTGAATTGGTCCTCCTGTCCTGTAAGAGATTTCACTTTGGTGACCAGATGCTTCAAGTGCCAACAGTTCGGACATGCAGCTAAGACTTGTAAAGCGGAGGTCTACACTTGCGGACACTGCGGCGAACTAGGTCATCAGTCCAATGAGTGTCCAAAAACAGCGGCTTCAGCTCAATGTGCAACTTGTCTTCGCTTCAAAAAACCCAGCAATCACAAGGCAGGTGATTTAGACTGCCCTGCCAAAAAGTTAGCCGAGCAAAGGTATATCAACTCTATAGATTATGAAGGCGCCTAAGAGCGCCGTGCTATAGTCTAGTCTAGCCTTAATTTTGGATAATCATGACTGATAGATTAATTAACGACCTAGATAATTTCTCAGTTTCCGAGTCAAGGACATGTGATGTTGAAAACTGAAAACAGCACATTTCTGCTTACTGCAACTCAATAACAATATTAACCCAAAACATTCGCAGTATTAACAAAAATTTTAACAATTTCAGCATTTTTTTGCAAAGGCTAAATGTCGAATGTAACATAATCATTCTAACTGAATGTATGAGTAGTACTTTATGCAAGAAATACTTTGAACTTTATTACTGTCGAAGAATTGAACATCCAGGACTGTACCTGTCTGTTAGTAAAAATAGATAGGTACCAGTTTTGCTATAGCAGTTATAGCTGTGTATAGATCACCTTAATTTAATAATACAGACTCTTTTTTTGACTCAATGCACTTTCATCTCCAAACACTATCGACATTTAAAAATATTGCAGTGGTTGGTGACATAAATATTAATATACGCCCGGGGTTTTGTGAAGAGAAGGCGCAGGAGTACCTAAACCGCTGCTCGTTTCACGGCTTACTTCCAGCACATAACCTACCAACATTTCAAAGTGGTTCTTGCATAGATCATATTATGCTTAAAACTAACTTGCCAGCAATCACCCTAGTGACTAGTTCCTCTGTAACCGACCATCATGCCGCTTTACTAACACTTAGCCTGAATCTGCCTAATCTCAAGCATGAAAGATTTATATCAAAACTAGATCATAATGTATTGGAAAACGAACTACGTAAGAGCTTTGATTCTATTTACAATTCAGCTGATGCAGAATCTTGTATGACACGTATAGTGAGCTTCACTCAGCAGGTATTACGTAATAATACTAGACTTGTAAAAATTAGCAGAAAAAATCTTAATATTAAGCCATGGATCACCCCAGGGCTCCTCCGCTGTATGAGACATCGAGACAAGCTACACATGAATGCCAGATCATGTCCAAATAATTTAACAGCTCAAATTACATACAGACGGTATCGCAATTTCTGTAGTGATCTCCTTAAAAAAATTAAGTGCGAATATGATAAAACTTGATCAGAAAAGGCTGGTAAGGATAGCAAAAAAATTTGGAAAATAATAAAAAACACCACCTGTACAACAAACCAACGTGATTCGACTTCCAATTTATTACATTCACATCACTCCCCGCTTTCCACAGCCAATCATGCTAACGATTACTTTTTTAATGTGGGTAAACGACTTGTAGAGCTGATTCAAAACAAACCATCGGCTTCCCAAACAGCTAGTGAGAAGTCTTACTCAAAGTCATTTGTGTTATTAGATTGTAACATTCAGGAAGTTGAACGAATTATAATGGGGTTAAAAGATGAATGTGCTACAGGCTGGGATAATATCTCTACTAAAATACTAATGCAATACAAACACATCTTAGCCTCACCACTCACTTTTGCCTTCCAAAAATGCCTGCACGAGGGATTATTTCCTAAATGTCTTAAAAAAGCCGTTATCGTTCCAGTTTACAAATCAGGTTGCAAGACAGATATATCACATTACAGACCAATATCCTTACTACCCTCCATTTCAAAGATATTAGAGAAAATAATAAACAATAAAGTAATGCGCTTTTGTCTGATACTCAATTTGGGTTTAGTCACTGATTACATCGTGAGGGAACTCGATAAAGGCAATAAGACAATAGGTATATTTCTAGACCTCGCAAAAGCATTCGATACTGTCTCTATCCCTATCGATGCCTAGTTTACGATTAAGTCTTTTATACACGAAAGGTTCTAGGAACACAAAAAATCTAGAGGCGAAAGCATGTTTTAGTGGTATGGTATGCTGGTAGTGGTATGTTAGTACGGATATCATTATGTCTATTGTTAATATTTTCAGCACAATAAGGAAGGAATCTATGTTGTTTTAGAGCAAGGTTTAGTATAAATAGCTGTCGAACTGTTAGCACTTTACAGGATTTATATAATAGGTTAGTAGGAAATAGAAAAGGGCGGAAGGTGGCTACCTTTAGGATTGCTCTTTGAGCTCTTTCTGCAGCTAATATAGAGATTTTAAACGTACCGCCCCATGACGTAATACAGTAATCTTAAGCGATGGACCATAAGAATTAAATGGTGGAGAGGCCCAAGTGGTAAGCGTAGTAGAGGAAAACCGCTTACGAGATGGGCGGACGACATAATAAAAACGGCAGGACCAAGCTGGATGCAAACAGCCAAAGACAGAGAAAGGTGGCATTCCTTGGAGGAGGCCTTCACCTGGGTTCTTGCAATAAACTTATTTTATATATTTTAGAATATTTTAAATAATAGAATAAAATTATTTACTACTTTTATATATACCTATACTTTTAAGTTTTTTCTAATTTGTACCATTTTACTTGCAAGAAATAAAAGTATTTTTATCTTTTTCTTTATTTATTATTTACTAAATAATAAATAAAGAAATAAATAAAGAAGGCTTCGCACGCGTGGTACCAACATAAAAAGTAGCCTATGTTCTTCCCTCTCTTTCGTAAAAAAATATGTTTTTTTCATAAAAAGTATCCTATGTTACTTCTAATATCTCCAAAAATATGTGTACAAAGTTTCATGATGATCGGTTAAGTAGTTTTTGCGTGAAAGCGTAACGAACAAACTTACATTCACATTTATAATATTAATATGATTACACACATAGACCTTAGTACTAAGTTATATTTAATGTATAATAAATTAATTACAAATTATCTTTCAAAATCAATGAAATAATAGCCGTACCATACTTGTCCGCCAAATTTAACAGGTTTCTTTAACAGGTAACGTTATTTCAAAATAATCCCTTTTGATTTTTTAACGCAACTTAGTGCCGTTATGTTGGCAAAACTGGCTTTATTGTATTGGATGATAGAAAACTGTCATGGCATCTAGGAATCCGAGTTGTCATCCATTTTAGTCGAGTGTCTCTTTGTTTACAGTTTGATAACATTTCGTTACGTTTTCAAACTTTTCTGTATAAAGCTAGGTGTTCACCGTAGTTTATTTAATGTATATATATATATATATACATATATATATATATATATATATATATATATATATATATATATATATATATATGTAAATATATATATACATATTAGGTCCTTAAATATGAAATTGGCGTTTTGTATGAGGAGGAATATAAAGTCGTTGTTTATTTGTAAAACATTTAATTATTCAAAGTATGCACCATTGTTATCTATGTACTTACTTTTGCCATCTCATAAGTAGTTAATTGATCCTTTTAATAAAAAAACCACGGGGGCGAGAATCAATAAACTACCACATTATTTTTTGTCCTTGTAAGAAGTTATCCAATTTACAGAAAATATTGTGTAGTGAACGACACCGGCACTAGTTCACCAAACACTCACAAGTAACTTTTTCTGAGTAAGTTTTTGCTTGGGGCACGATTTGGCTGGTTTTCCAGGATTCAGCCATTGCGACGAGCGCTTCCGATTATCGAACAGGATCCACTTTTCATCACAGGTAATGACCCGATTTCCCTTCATTATCGTGACGGTTGAGCAATGTAACGCAGCAGTCGACGCATGTTTGCTGGTTTGCTTCACTCAATTCATGAGGTACCCACCGTTCAAGCTTTTATACTTTCCCTGTTTGCTTCAAGTGGATTAAAACATTTATATCACTCACAGCGAAGCCTGCAGCTAACTCTGAAGTGGTTTGCGATGGATCCGCTTCCACAATAGCCTTTAATTATTAATTATCCACTTTGGTCTCCGGCAATCCACGGGGCTTGTTCTGAAGGTCGAAATTTCCAGAACGAAAACGTCGGAACCAAAAACGCACCGTGTTTTCTTTTGCGATACCAGCGCCATACACATCGCTAATCATTTGAGCTGTTTCTGCAGCAGTGGTGCAACGGTAGAGCTAGTACTCGTAAATAAGTTTGAGATGAGCGTCGTCAAAGAAAAAATCTAATGAGGAAAAAACAAATGAATGACTGTTTGCCAGCTTAAATATGCCAGCTAAATGGATTGAAATTTGAATTTGGAATTCTCAACCAAAGAGGATATATTTCAGATCAAAGTGGCCAGTACGACAAGATCAAAGTGGCCAGTACCAATTTCATATGTAAGGACCTAATATTTTTTTCTAATTAAATAATATATCCTTAAAACTGATGTATTTTTTAATGAAATGAAATAAAATTAACTACCTACATAAAAGTAAACTCAAATAGTAAGCATCTAAACAACCAGCAATGGGAGACTGTGCGTACGCAACATGACCTAAGGTAGAATTTTAGGAATATATCTGACTTCTGACTATAATCAGTACGTAATTATACTCTATCTATTTACTGCAGCTGTTATCCGCAAACTCTGAAGAGTAAGATAGGCGATTGTAGGTACCTATTATTGTATGTTGTATGTATCCTGGCTCCTGTGTAAAAGATCCAGACTCAGACTCCATAAATGGCTGCACAGTATTTTCAGGAACAGATACAACAAATAGAGCATTCCGGTCATATTTCAGTATCAGTTTTCTGACTACAAAACCGGATCTTGAGCTGAAGTATTTTCAAATTTAAATTCAATACCATTTTCTTCAATAATAAAAATAAAATAAAAAAAAAGCCTTTTATTTCTTGCATTTTTTACTTTTCTTCAATACACACACAAAAACCACTGTGAATTGTCTTACAGGCTAGTTAGGCTTATGTTCCAATTCCTGTTATCTGTTGTTAATTCGTCTCGGACTTGCTGAGAAGCGTTAACAAGAAACTCGACTCGGTCCTAGCGCTTTTTGGGTTTTTTAGTTTCGCTATGTCCTGTCTGTCTGTCTGTCTGTCCGCCCCTAATCAGAGTTCTCACTCGCAGACTATAAATTTAATTGTGATGAAATGTTGATCGGTAATACATAATAATTCTTAAAAGCGTGAGACAGAACAAACAAACGTAAAATGAACTATGCGTAAAATGAAGGTGCATTACAGTACCTAATATGTAAAGACATTGCGTACCTGCCCGTTTGGTGTCAGAGGGTAGAGCAACATGAGGCCATGCGTTTAATATGTCCTATTATAGGCATCAACATGCTAATGGTATCCGATTTGAAGAATGTTAGTTTTTGGTCCTCTCTACCGTTTAATGTTGATTTTACTACTACCCACGTCCATTAGCGTCATCCGTACCATGTACATAATATGTATATAAAAACACAAAGCGGACATTTTGACGAAGACGCCACAAGCAGCGTCGTTAGTACAAAAACCTAATAAGCGTACCTCAAACCTCAATAAGTCATTCACCTCGATTCAGAAATTGTCAAAAACATACAATCAGTCGCCTATTATAAAAAGCGGCCAAGTGCGAGTCGGACTCGCCTATGAAGGGTTCCGTAGCAGCAAGTAACATAATATAAAAGTTCTTGTAGTTCGTTGTAACTTTGATCGATGTTTTAATAATTAAGTTATTGGTAAGTAAACATTATAATTAGGTAACCTAAATGATGGGATTTAGATCTAACTATATGCGAGCCCATATAGGCTTGTGATAGCTAAACAAGCTAATATATATTCCAGTTTGACTAGAAATGTTTCCAAAAATTTGTTTGCTTCCTCGCGTAGTTGGACAAGATGGTAATAACGTCCTGTATCTAGCGTTCTGCATGAATGACAGTTTACAATTGTCTTTTAAAAAATCTTCGTTGAAGTCTCCATAAAGTAATGTTGGCATATTGTTGTTGCAAAAAACATTTTTGTTTATGAACTCCATGAAAGTTTTGTTTGTACATCTGGGCGATACTTAAAAACTAAGATAGGTAATTAATTAAGCTAGCTAATTGCCGAGGTAGCACTAAGTAGGACTCTACTATTTTGTACGAGTTAGTGTCCAACTCTGGTGACCGAGTTAATAAGCCGCCTAAAAGCTTATGTCATGATCTAACATCTTTTTCAAAAGTCGAGACCGACTGCCCGAAGCGCTCATAATGATCACCGTGCTCACTTATTAAGTGTACACCTATTACGAACGATCGATGCCCTATTCCTATGACATGAAATAATTCCTCGGAAGCTCCAATCACGTCGGTTTCGAAAAAATGTATTTATTTTAATGCATTTGACGCGCAAGTAACATTAAGTAACCTATAATTTATTATGTAAACGTTTTGACCTTTTCAGCTTAGAAATAAACTCAATTGGATTTCTAGTAAATTTATTTAAAAACAATAATAGAAATGTACAGGATAATATACAATAATATAAATACATAGAAAACATTTGAGCTATCCAAGGTACGTTTAAAACGAACTATAGATAGCTCAACTGATCCAGATTACTGCCAAGGGCAGCGTCTCTAAGAAACTGGTAGCATTGGTATGTTTGATGGCAGTAAAAAGATATGAATGTTTGACGTTTTAATTATCTATATTACCTGCTTATTTTTCCTTCAGTGAAGAATGATCATCGTTATAAGATTGTTTAGGTTTAATCTAGCTCGTTCGTTATCTAGCTAACCGATCTGTTGCCATAAGTGAAGGCTTTTAAATTCTTCACAAAGTTTCTAAAACGTGTTTTTATGCTAACTGTTTTGCGAAAGTAAATATATAAATCAACCGACAAATGGTAAAACCTAACAGATGTTTGCGTTACAATATAGAAAGAAATCGGGCAAAAACTATTGTCTTTGTGACTAAACAAACAGGTTTTTACTGAATCATAACGTCCGTAGCGATCCCGTGCTGCTTTCTAAAACTTAAAGTTGTTAAATTAAAGTATTCTAGTCGGTCCTAGTTCGTTCAGTAGCAATAGGTGCGGCGGCAGTCGACGGCGCGGCGGCAGTCTGTCGGCCGCGCGCCGCCAGCCGCCCGACGCCGACCGCGGGACCGCTCTCCGCACTCGCTCCGTCGCGCCGGGCCCGGCATCGCGCCGACCGCGACCGCGCTACTCTTCTAACTCAACTTATCTTCTACTTAACACCTACCGAAGTACTTACTAATTTTTGATACGGTGCTTTGAGAACACTTAAACAAAGTTTTGAAACTTGTTTCTTGTTTTTTTGTGAATTGTTTTCGACGGTGGCTGAAGGTCTGAATTCGGCCGGTCGTCGTAAAGAAAGCGGGAAGAATAGCTCCGGAGAGGGACCTCGGGACCGGTTGTGAATTGTCAGTAGCCGATTAAAAGTTTTTTTGGCGCGAGTTAATAATATACAACTACACCGCCGACCGCTCACCGCTTAAGTGACTGTGATAAGTAAAAACTATAAGTATAACTCGGATCGGTGGAAAGCGTCGACTCTGTGAAGCGGCATGTGATGTGAGAGTGCGCTCGCGTCGGTCTGTCCTGCGCCTGCGCATATAGATGGCGGCGCGCCGACTCGTGCTCAACGGACTCACGGCCGAGGTGGGCGCGGGAGGCGAGG
The DNA here is from genome assembly GCA_948098915.1 of Lampropteryx suffumata. NCBI lineage: Eukaryota > Metazoa > Arthropoda > Insecta > Lepidoptera > Geometridae > Lampropteryx > Lampropteryx suffumata. Next base: position 243,894 of record OX402553.1, read on the forward strand.
GGGGCGCCGGGGAGGGGGACGAGCCCGAAGAACTCGAGTTCTATCACGAGCTCGAGCTGTACCGCCAGTTGCTGGCGCTGCCCGCCCCCGCGCCCCCTCTCGCCACCCCCGCCCCTCTCCGGCGCGCACGCACGCCCGACCCGACGCCTCCCCGCAAATATGTTGGTATGTATCCTGGTGCCCCCTCCTGCCTCTCCCTGCTCCCCTCCTCTCTCCTCCCCCCCGCTGCCTGTGCTGACGTGAGTGTGCGTGTGTGCAGAGGAGCGGCCGCGCCGAAGCCGCACGCCGGCGCCGAGCTCGCGCCGCACCCCCCCCACCAGCGCCCCCACCAACGCCTACAACGATGCCTCCGCCAGCGCCCCCAGCGCCCCCGCCGCCAGGACTGCCCGAGTGAGTCGTTTTTTCATCATACATGGTGTGGCTGGGTTCGTAACACCGATCAGCTCGGATGTGAATATCCTTACCGACGGCACCACTAGTACATAGTGCATATATGAGTAGGTGCACTAGTAGGAGTACATAAAGGCTCCGGCTGCGCACACCGCCAACGGAATCTTATTCCTCGCTGCTGTTCCACGGGGGATCGCATATTAGACCTTTATTCTTTCTTATTTTTATAAACGATCTCAATCGGAAGCTGCTTGTTCTAAAAAATTACGCTCACACAGAAAACTTATAGAATTAACTAGATTATAAAGACAGGTTATGGTTTATAAAATGGTGTTAAAACAAAAATGTTATCACATAAATTTTATAAACATAAAAATTTCTTTGACTATCAAATATAGATTAAAAACCACTAATAAAATAAACACAGCAGATCAAGGTCTACTATAGCCAGCGCGCTGACCTCACCTGGGACCACATGGATAAGACCATTAAATGAGATGTTTATCTCAATGTGTCTCAATCTCAGTTGTGTAACTATCAGGATTTATCTCAAATTAAATCAAAACTTTTAAATATCTGAAGGTAGTTGTACGCGTATACAAGAGCTTAATCCGAAGCCTCTTCGACAATAGCAGTTTTGCGTGGTATTCTGGGTACGCTGTACACTCGGACAGAGTGTAGAACGAGACCAAAAAAAGTTTCTGTATCAGTTGTCTTATGCAAATAACTGTTCGAAGAAGCAACCCTCTTACGAACGTAGATTATATTTGTTTTAAATGCAGGCCCTTAGTGCTGATCGTGCTTTAGCAGCACGTCAAATTAGAAGTTTCTCGGAGTGTTTTTTTTTTTAATTTATCGTGTTGTCGAACGTGTTTGGGACAGTACTCTAGACTTCATAGAATATTTATTTGTTACAATGGGATTCGGGCAAATAATTTTAATCATAGAAAAGCAAAATTGGATAATCAGCGTGGTAGACGTAGGTGTTCACTTAGTACAAGTTACGAGTAATTAATTACTCTCTCTATCTAACAAACTAAAAATATCATTTAAATAATAATACGTGAGGCAAACTTTGTAACCCTTTTTACGAAAATTGTGCGGACGGAGGAGTATGAAATTATAGTTTTATAGAGGAGTGCAGAATGCAAATGTTTTTTTTAAAAATGCATAAAAAATACATTAATTATGGTCGAATTTCGACCAGTGGCCGACCACTAGTTCACATAGTTACGAGTATCCCACCTGGTGCGTTGAAAACTTGCTTCCTAACACGAGTTTCTTAATGTCTATAAAAAAATAGCCAAGCGTTTGTGACTACGCTCAGTGAAGGCTTCCGAAGATAATAAGGCTAAGAATTACAAGTAGTCAGGTTCCAAACCAATTGAACACTATGTAGTCTAGTTAAGTTTTAGTAGTCGAGATAATTTTCCTCATAATTTCAGCCGGTGGAACGTCATTCATATACTCGTGTGATAAGTTAAAGGCTTTCACAACGTTTGAGCCTAATATTTATCACATGTATCAAACAGAACACGGAGTCATAATGCACGCACACAGCCTCTCAATAAAGTGATATTGGAGTTAGATTATGCTCTACAATTCATTTGTTCAGAGCAAACTTGAGTTTGGTTCTATAGGCTGAGATCCGGATGGTATACAGTAATGATAGAAAGGCTGCATCGTAAATTTGCTAGGTACGTCTATAAGCGAAGGCACGCCTATTATCTGTACCTATACCTTTCCTTATTTGTTGTTGGCATGGTAGGTATGGATACACTTTGGATAACTTTGTCTGCCCTTATACTACTGTTTAATTCTGCGTAGCAAAGTAATCAATCCGGTTATATTGTGCAGCATACCACTGTACTTATCAAATAATGATGTGCGCTATGGCGAACGGCGTGGACACCCGTAGTTTTCCTGTCACGTAACAAACACACATCACGCTAAGAATGTGCCAACATTAAGAGCGCTTAATTTGCTAAATGCATTCGGACTCGAGTTCCAACATATTTACTTGTCTAATGACACTTTATATAATTTTTAATAATCTAAGTGTATAATTATGATTTAATTTTAGGTTTAGGTGTATACTAATGAGTATTCGTATTTATAAACAGTTTAAGAAACCTAATATCTTCAAAATACCTATTTAAAAATAGACCACGCGGTGAGATAAGAAAAATAACCTTACTTTCATACAGGGTAGTCCTATCAAAAATAATTATTCAAACTTTTTATTTCATGTTTGTAAGAGCCACTAATATGTATTACTGTTTTTCATGACATTAAGACTAATAGTCTACGAGCTAGAGCTCTGATTAGGGGCGGATAGGCAGACAGGCAGAAAGACAGACAGTCAGATATGGAAAAACTATAAGTGTTCCTTGTTGGACTTTAGAACTTTTGCAACTAAGCTATGCAACTCTACGCGGCTCAATTCTCGTAGCTGTAGCTACGTCGCCGTGGCGGATATGTCGCGGCGGATATGTGTCTCGTGACGTACTGACGTGACTTACGTTGCACGTGACGGTGTGTCGACTCACTACACGTATATTGAATTCCACTTTCTCTAATACATTGTCTCGGTCCCACCCACAGCAATGTGTGAGCCGAGCACAAGTCTCACCTGACATCGCACATCTTTCACATTATCCCTATATTTATATAAAAATCTTGTGTCACAGTTTTCGTGTTTATACTCCTCCGAAACGCCTTGACCGATTTAGCTGAAATTTTATATGTATATTTAGTAGATCTGAGAATAGGTTTATAACTAATTTTTATACCCCTAAGTGTTAAGGGTGGCTCACCCCAAACATTTTTTTTTATGTTCAATAAGGCAAAACAACGTTTGCCGGGTCAGCTAGTTTGTTAAATAAAATAATGCGTGAGTAAAACCAGTATTTGGTAAATGCTTATTTCAAACGACAACACTCCGACACTTCGTCCGCACTGAATTTTCTAGGTAAAAGAATAAGTAACGCGCGGGCGGGATGGACCCGAAGCGGATAGCTTTCGAGATTCAATCTAGATTTTAGATTATTGTTCCGGGGTTGAACTAGCAACCTTTGTCTCAAAAGACGGGTGCAGCAGTGGGTCTGCTCTTAGCTTCGAGTGCTATGCGCTAGGCGCGGCGCTCGGCTCCACTCACACGCCGCTCCACTCCGCAGCTGCGGGAAATTACGTATTCACCGTTATCGAGATTTTTCATCTTGAGATAAATGAGAATAATGGAATACCTTACCTATAGGTAGGTACTCTTTATTAAAATTAGTGATGTTTTTATAATAAAAAAATATTTACAAAAAGTGTTTATGGACACTTTTTCTGAATATTAGAAGAATATCAGTAAAAAGTTTCAATTATTTATTTTTATTAAAAACTAAGAGTTAAATCTACCTTATTTATAAACACACTTATATTTTTCGTGTTAATAGGTCGACGCTTGAGAGGATTTGTTATTTTTAGTTTAGCTTTTGTATGTTTTGCTGTAATTTTTTATTTATTTATTAATTTTACAAAATCCACAGCTCTTCAAATATGATATTCAAAACTTAAGTATACAACCGACAGCCAATAACGGACTTACATTTTAACTACCTAACCAAAAAAACGACAGTAATCATGGTGTGTGTGTGATGCTTGTTTGTAATTATATGAATGTGTGTGTGTGTGTGAATGTGTGTGTATGTGTGAATGTGTGTGTGTGTATGTGTTTTTGTTTGAGATAAAAAGAAAAAAATTATACTACACTATGTACTCATTATCATTTTATATGTAGGTACAAAACATAGACACTATATACTCAATACACTTATATTAAACTAGTTAACATCTCTCAGCAAACCACCTATCTCTCGTCTAAAAACACTTTTACTGCTGTGAAAAATATCGACAGAGGGTGAAGCTTTGGTTATAGGTTCTGTGCATTCTACTTACAAGTGAATTTTGAGCATAATAGGTACGAGAACGTGAAACTGCAAACAAATTAGTGTGTCTTGTTATAATTCTAGGACAGCAAAAGGATAAGGTTTATGATATTAATTCTGAGCAGTCAATGTATCCATTGCATAAGCCATGCAGGAACGACATATCAGTCAGTCTGCGACGATCCTCTAAGGTTGTGAGATTATGATGACTACATGATTCTTCATAGTCTTTAAATCTTTGGAAACAACGATAGTTTAAGTGCTTAATAAACTTATTCTGTATAATCTCAACATTCTGACTATATGTTCTGTACTGATGCCAAATAATACTACAGTATTCAAGAATGCTTCTAACATAACAGTTATACATAAAATTTTGAGACAACTTACGTCTGACAAGGGGCGACTCACTCTTAGGATAAACCCTAAACTTTTATATGCCCTACTGACAACACTTGTGATGTGATCCGAAAATAATAGTTTAGCGTCCATCAATACTCCTAAATCTCTGACTGATGTCTTTTAAACTAATTTTACTCCATTAATTTCATAATGTAATAGAGAAGGTTTAATTTTGCGAGTAAATGACACATAATGACATTTACTAGTGTTAATACTGATGCGGTTACTCATGTAGTAGACACAACGCCTGTCCAGATCCTCTTGAAGCTTGGCGCAATCTGTAGAATTACCTATTTTCATGTAAATTTTTGTATCATCAGCATACATAAGAAATGTTGCATGATGTAGGCACTTGCCAACATCATACAAGTAAGATGCATAAAAAAGAGGCCCCAGTATTGAACCTTGCGGAACGCCTGAGGAAATCTCCACGAAGTCAGAATAAAAACCACCTACAATTACTGCCTGAGATCGGTTTCGCAAGTATGATTCTATCCACTTCAACAAATTGCCCCGTATGCCAAGTACAGAAAGCTTACGCAGAAGTATGATGTGATCTACACGATCAAACGCTTTTTCGAAGCCCGTGTAGACCATCAACCTGAGAACCACCATCCATACCATCACTCACATGCTCCAGAAAAACATGACCTTTTCTTTTTCCTTTCCTTTTCAAACATGACATGTGTGGCCGGTTCCCTCACGATGTATACTAACATGTGTTCGTACTGAATTTGAATTTGAAATATGGGGTGGCGCAGCAGGAACGCAAGTTTTCTAAAGCCGGGTTGCAAAAGTATGATCCAAATAGATTTTCCGGTGTAGACCCAGCTATCCAATAAAACAATTACATGATCTAATAAATTCCACCTCATAGCACTTCGTAGCGTAAGTAAAACCACTCTCTACGAAACGCTACGAGATGCTACGCAGTTATATGAATCGAGTATTACGGTTCAGTCGGCGAAGGCCGCCTCAGACGCAGAAAGTTGCGGGTAGATTCCCTCCGCGGGACAAAATGTTCGTACGATTTGCAAATATTTTGTGTCGGGAGTTTTTCTATGTATAATATGATGTACCTATTTACAAAAAAAAAAATGATGTTTATTATAAGTAGTATCTCATGTGTCTCATGTATCTCATAATACAAACGAGTGTTTCGTAAGGTTAAGTGAACCTTACGAAACGTAATAATAAAATCAAATAAATAAATTAACAAATATGTACATGAACATGGTTCTTATGCCCAACTACATAATATTAACATAAAAAAATGAACGTGTCGCGAGACACGCGTTTGGAACTTAGTCCCTTTCGACAAAGGGTTACCATAATTAATCATTAACGTGCCAGGCTCTCATTCTCACTACCTACCCCTCTCTTTAATATTGATTATTGATGCAGTAAATAACTATATTCATACATTTATTTGCAATATATATATTTATTAACGCGTTAACTTTAGCTCCACAATTTTTTTATGAATCCGTAAATGTGTCAATTATCCCCTATGTTCATTTAACACCCTTAAGGGTAACATTTTTACAAACTTTAAATACCATATTTATTTATATCTAATCAACAGCCTAAAATTGTATGCTTCTAGTTCTGAAAATGATAATACTTTCATACAACATTTGATCCCCCTTTTCAACCCTTTACAACACTTTTCCAATTAAAAAGTGACCTATGTCCTTTCTCAGGACTAAGACAATCTGTGTACCGAATTTCATTTTAATCGGTTCAGTAGTTTTGGCGTGAAAGCGAGACAGACAGACAGACAGAGTTACTTAACCTGAATGACTGACTGATTCATCATCGCCGAGCCGAAACCGCTGAAGCTATTAAGCTATTGCATCCTGGGGAAGGATTTATGCAACAATTCCTTTCAAAAAAAATGCGGACGAAGTCGCGAGCAACAGCTAGTATCATATAAAGTAAGGATTAGTAAAGATATAAATATATATTGGCAAAAAAGGGCAAACAGTGTCAATATCGTAGTGTGAAATATAATATATAATATAATATATATAATACAATATTAATTTAAAAAATGTATCTGTAATAAACGGCTTAAATAAATAATTTAAAAAATATATATTGTAAGGATCAACAGCCTAAAATTGTATGCTTCTAGGTTTGAAAATGACAATACTTTCATACAATCTTTCATACCCCTTTCAACCCTTTACAACATTTTTTTCCAATTAAAAAGTAGCCTATGTCCTTTCTCAGGCTTTAGAAAATCTGTGTACCAAATTTCATTTAAATCGATTTAGTAGTTTTCGCGTGAAAGCGAGACAGACAGACAGACAGACAGAGTTACTTTCGCATTTATAATATTATATATAGTGAAGATAAAGATAAAGCAATAAAGAAGTAAGGATTATTGACTATATTATTAGTTAATAACTGTAACTATATTTGTCTCAGACTCTTCATGCTTAGTGCAAATGGTATACAAACAATACTGTACCGATGGTATACAACAATTAGGGTAAACAAATTATACTGAGCATCTGTATCAGTTCCATCAGAACCGGTGCACCTGCATCGAAATGGTTCCAGGAATCTAACTGATACATTTCCTGCATTTACGAAATTTTATAAAATAAGTAGCATCAGTGAAAATTATGTCTTCAAGTGGTCCTATTCGGCGGTCGACCGCGCCTCCCTGTGCTCAGTGCAGGTAAACAGATCGAGAGTAAGCACGGATAATGCCTGTAGAATATTCACATCCGATGTCTATTGGCGACCGCCCGTCGCGTCGGGCAACGATTCATTTGCATCGCTAAAGATAGGTCGCCTACTGATGTGTATCTAAACCTGCCACCGCGAGTGCATCATTTGGTTGATATCTACTGCTGATGACGTCATTTCCGAAGCACTGCTTCGAGCGCTTTACACGTCACTACACGCACACAAGTTTGTGTGGACTAGTATTATAAATTCAAAAGTGTCTTCTTGTGTTTATCTGTCTTTTCACGGCTAAACGACTGAACGGATCTTGTTGAAATTTGGTAAAAAAAATAGTATTTTGAGGATGGACAAAGGCTAGTTTTTATATACCACGCGTGTAAAGCCGCGGGCAATAGCTAGTTAGATAGCACTATAATATTGGATAACGATAACTACACTATACATCAGGAAGCTAGGCAACTAAGACACGATGGACTGTCGGTATGTACACCGCTACTAATAATGCGTGTGCAGTGCCGATGGGGCTTTGAGATGCTTTGAGCCATATCCTTGGAATTCCATTTAGCTATCACCTAAATAATTTTATAGACCTGGCTGACAGGTATCTGTGTACGTTGGTTGCTGTAGTCCATCCAGTCGTGTGATTCAGTATTTATGTTTCATATATTGTTACTTGTTTGAAAAAAAAATTGCCGGTAAACAACTTACCTGATGCCTAATACCTAGCAAGACGGAGGAATATTGTTAACTACCGAATTTTGCCGAATATCTTAAATGGAATAGAGCTCCTGCCATCCTTCTGACAGTTGAAGTTTAAATTAGTAATTGATTTCGTTGGCATTATAGGCTATCCACAGTTTTGGCACTGCTCTTGCAACAATTTCCCGGGCTGCTGGCCGCACGCGGCCGCTACGCGCCGGAAACGCATCATACTGGATTTTCCGATAAATAAATTAACCGTGGGTATAACAGCTTCTATTATAATAATTCCATATTAAAAATTACACCGCTAAATAGGCACAAACACCAATAATAACCTTTGGGCCTAATGTACCGGAACGACATTAAATAGGCTCCTAGTTACGTACGTAAGCTCGATTTAAGCTCTGTGTACTATGTAAGTACTATCTATGTATATATTGATGGTAATCTTATAAACTAATGGAACGGCTTTGAACTATAGAAATAGAAATAAAAATAATTTATTTGCAAGAAATATGATAAGTAACAGATATTGAGTCGCATATTTCACCAAAGAACATTGGCATGCAAATTATAAGGTTTAAAAAACATTATATTAAACTACATTACAATACATTAAATTAAAGTATTCTCAATTATTTAATTAATCATTATCAATTAAATTCATGCACTGATAATCGTTGTTCTTTATAGCAAATACGAAGCTTATCAGGATTTTTGTTAGAGCTCGTACACATAAGCACATAATTATTATCTAATTTAATAAGACAATATAGGATTTCAAAAACCTTTCTCTAGGTCTCTAGGAATTTTGATTTAGACTGTGCGTTTATTGTCGAGTAGGTACCTAATTATTTCATCATAATGTGCACTTATAGATAAAACAAGGCTTGGAGGTATAACCGTTTGGCTCACGAATTCGAATGAAATAGCTCGCACCGCGTGCGAGCGAATCGAGAGTTGTTTTGAGTTGGAGGTTAAACTGAGCAGCGAAGGCAAGAAGAGGCGCCCAGGCCACACATCGCAGGGGTTTTTTGTCGCGCGAAATAACATACCCAGAGGTATCTAAAATGTTTCGCGTAGAAATAAATCCAGAAGTTTACGATTCGATCGCGCGAATAATTTAAAAATCTGAGACGGCCGTGTCGAGCAAACTCGCGCCGAATGTATCGAGGGGTCTCCCAGCAGCGCGATTGTTTCTGATGGCGAGTAGTAACTTGATTTCTCGGTAAGGAGGTTGAATATCTTTTACAACTGTGAAATTGCCTTCACACACAGCAGCGTAGATACTTACCTATGCTTATACACATACTCATCACCAACTCAAACATATTTGAATAAATATTTTCTACTGGAAAAAACATTACGCAAACGAAACGGTGTTTGGGTAATGTTAGAGTGAGAGTGATTTCGTGAAAAGAGACGGAAGTGTGTAACAGGAAGTCGGGAAAGCGCGCGTTCTTTGCGGTATTGTCGACCTCTGTGGTACAGTGGGCGAAGGCCTGCTTGAGACGCAGAATGTTACGGGTTCGATTCCCGCCGTGAGATAAATGTTTGAATGATCTGCATGTATTTGTTTTGAGTCTGGGTTTTTTTAAATGTATAATATGAATACATTTACAAAAAAGAATATATAAAGTGTATATTATAACTAATACTAGCTGTCCCGGCAAACGTTGTTTTGCCATTTTAGCCATTTTTAGGAAACATTTTTATAGGTAAATATGATGTTTAAAAAATAAGGGTTGATCGTAGAGGGGTGAAAATTTAGGGTTGCATGTATTTTTGTATGATGTATCATAAAAAAATAAAAACAAAAAATGTTGTCTGAAAAATAAAAAATAAAAATTAAGGGGTGGACCACCCTTAACATTTAGGGGGATGAAAAATAGATGTTGTTCGATTCTCCCCCCTGACTAATATCCTCGCTAAGGATCACGAAAATCGGTCGAGCCGTTTCGGAGGAGTTCGATTACGCACCCCGTGACAGAAGAATTTTATATATTAGAAGATATCAGTCATGTGGTACCTATAACAGTAGTAAGCTTTGCTTACTTTGGGGCTAAATGGCGCTGTGTTAAAAATATTCGGCATTATTTATTTGTTTGATTTGACCAATGAGTGTGCGTTGTGGTTGAGTTAGCCGTCAGGTGGTACCAACCCATTTCAAAGAGGTTGGTACTATCAGCCAACAGAATGTGCATGTGTGTGCATGTGTGTACGAGAAATAAAAAGGGAAATAGAGACGGAGAACGCATCAGCTGTGCGCTTCCTACAGTGTTGTGTATAAAGTATGCTGTTATATAAACTAATTCAGGATATAATGTAAATGTTGCTTATTACCAAGGTGAGATGTCAGATGTTACACAATCATAAGCGACTACTGTAAGGCTCGCTTGTTTTTAATTTTATTTGGTATTATACCCTTTTGGGTATTTTATTCTGTGTACAAGTAAAGTAGTTAGGTGTTTACCTAACCTATTCTTGCTTACTACTCAAGTTTGAGTTTTCAAACGTCGGTATTTCACTTTATCAACAATAAAGTATTTATTTAAATTAATTTACAATACAATAAATAATAAGAAAACTTCTGCAGTATGATTGTAATTATTATGAAAGAACAGATTATCTGATGAAACAGTATGTAAGCACCTTCATTTGAAACAGTTGAGCGAGATAAATAGCAGGTACTTTATAGCTAAAGAAACGATAGTAATAATAATAACAATTATAATTATATTCGAATACATACTTGTTATACTTTATAACACCTAGACACAAAACAAACAACAACACCTGTACTCATAATACAAATGTTCGTCCTGGATGGGAATCGAACCCCCAACCTACAGCGCAGAAGGTTACTCTCAACTGAGTTCACAGGCCATTAAGGAAGGGTACTTACTTACAGGTAGGGTAGGATACTTTAGTTGTATTGTATTTTTTTTTATACCACAATGTGAACCGGATTTAGAAATAAAAAGGCAATTTCTGAGATTTTTTATGTTTTTATCGTATAGGTAAGTATAAGTATAATACCTCTATCTATGTGCCCCACAGCAGAACTTAATAGACATTAGACGGGTTGTAACGTCCCGGCCCCATATTACGTAACTACTACGTAACTCGCTACAACTAGCAAAGCGATCATTGATGAATCACACCTTGTTAGGACCTTTTACGCTAATATCTCTGCTGTAAGCGTATTTTCGCTTGTGGGTGGGTAACAGACCATGAAAGGCAGCAGCTGGCCTCCATTTTAATAGTTTTTAATAGGGCGAGACAGATTTTATAGATATTGCTGTCGTTTCTTCTTATTTTATGTAATAATACTGCCGAACGCGAACGCACCGCCGCCACCGCTGTCTTTAGTAGTAGGTGCAACCTCAATCAGATCTGGATCACTTGAACTACAAATCGCACATTTGGAACAGGGTCGGGGTAAGTTTCAAGTTTCAAAGTTTCATTAATTGATAACACATTCTAAAGTGTAATCAAGTGTTATTATTATGTTAATATTATTTTATTAAATGTAATTGATTTTTTTGCCATAACAATTCTAATAAGTGTAAAAGTTCTTATGCCCGTACAACGAAGTTGATTGTGTCTTTGTAGCAATGAAATTAAACTATATGTAATAATGAGCTTGAAAAAATGTCCAAAGCAGTAAATAATAATTGATTAAAATGTGATTTTGCATGTTTTTTTATGAAATACAAATTAAAATAGCAAAGTAAAAATAACTTACACTTTTATAATTAAAATTAGTATTGTTGAAAGGTTGAAACTTACACCCTAAAATATGAAATGCCCTAAATTTATCTTATCTTAGGTAACTTTGGGTAAAAACATTACGAAATTAATCAAACAATTAAAGCTGAACAAATGTGAATAAAAGTATGTTCTGGCTGTAAGGATCACATATTATAATAGTTAAAAACACATTATTATATTAATCAGCCTTAAAAAAAACACAAAAATAGGAATTTCTCCTAGTCTAACTATTAATAATTACGTTTTAAAAACTAAAAAAAAACCGACTTCATTTATATAAATAAGTTTTTGTTGATTTTTTTAAAACGGCTCGACCAATTTAAATACAATTTAAATAAGAACATCTTGAAAGAATACCCTTTAAAACAAAAATAATTTTCCAATTCGGTTTAGGCGTCTTTGAGTAATTGGTGAACAAACATATAACAAATAGATTCCGATGAATTGAGAACCTCCTCCTGTTTTGAAGTCGGTTGAAAAAACATACATAACGTAGCTGTTTTCTGTTACCTGTTCATTTTACCCACATTACAAAGCCTGGGTTCGTGCAGACCAGACTGTGACAATGATATGTGTTGATAAATCCAAGTTTGTGCTTTGTGGCTGTTAATTAGCTACATAGGTATCATTAATATTTTTTTTTTATATTTTAACCTACCATAAGTACAAGCTACTAATCAAACTTTAGCATAAATACCAAATTTAAGCATATTTAAGCTTCAGCAACCTTCAATCGGGTAAATTTCTTTAAACGAAATCTCAGAAAAATTGTTAATTGTTTGAAAGTATCGTGGCACAATGTTTGTCACAACCAAATGTAAAAGATCACGTTTCATGCTCCTCAATTAAATCATAATGGTTTTAATATAAATGCAGGTTTTAATTTATTATAATATTCCTATCTGGCTCAGCGTATTAGCATTGCCATTCAACGTGGTAATGCCGCTAGTATCTTGGGAACGCTGCCCTCTGGCAGGGATCTGGATCAGTTGAGCTATCTATAGATCGTTTTAAACGGTCCTTAAATGGTCCTCAACTGTTTCACGTGTATTTTGTGCATTTCTGTAATTATTTCTATAAATTAATGTTTCTGGTATATTTAATATATAATGCAGGTTTTAAAATTATATCAGCAATAGCTCTTGTACTTCGTGAATCATTAGTCCGCAGTCTTCATCCCTTGTTTCGATTTCATCCCTTCATCCCTTGTTTTCAGTTTTAAGCGTAGTTCAATATAAGTGTCGCAATTTTAAGTAAATCAGTTACATAACTTTTAAAACTATCATGGTTTTGCACATAATTTTCACTCAAAACGGGATATTTACCATGATATATGAGTTTTTCTGCTTCTCGATATTTCGGCACAGTTGCATGCCCATGATCACGAGATAAACTGAAGTCTTTGCGGGTGGATGTTATTCAGTTTATCTCGTGATCATGGCGCATGCAACTGTGCCGAAATATCGAGAAGCAGAAAAACTCATATATCATGGTAAATATCCCGTTTTGAGTGAAAATTAAATCAGTTACATTTATGGTATTTCAATTAAAATGTTTCATCATGTTAAAACTCATCCAAGCTGTAGTTTCTTTCAAATATAAAAAAAAACCGGTTAATTTCTTTAACCACAAAAGGCTTGTCTGTCTTTTGGCCCCTCAGCCCAAAAAAGTGTTTTGATCAGGCACGTAGATGGGTCCAAATGTCATAACTCGGGGGAAGTCATTTTAGCTTTATTTTTGCAATTGTCCCACTGTTACACCGGAGCAGAGGTGCAATATTAAATAAATATTGATAAAAACATTACGACTCTAGTTAGATAATTGATTCAGGCGTGACTTTGTAGAAATCCATTACAAAACATTAAATAGATGGACAAATATTTAGTACTATTCCGCCAATCCCAAATACCCAAAGAGTTAGACACGATGCAGACGCATGCACCTCCCTCCCGCCCGCAATTGAAAATCCATGCAAAGCGTTAGTAAAAGGCAAGCACACACAATCCACACATGCAACCTCCAAAAGAAATTCATTTGAAATTTTTTTAGAGGTTGCATGTGATTGGCGGAATAGTAGTAAATATTTGTCCATCTATTTAATGTAACTCTAGTTTAATGTACACTCTAGTTATTGTTATTATTAAAAAATAAATTAAGTAGGCAGATACGAGTACTTAATCCTAGCCTTATTATTCTTAGATTTTATTTGTCAAATCGTATTGCAACATTAATCCTACTACTTTTTTTTTCGCACTCGTGGTGTTATATAAAAAGTAATATGACCTCCAAGATACAAACTATCTCGTTACCGAATTTCATCAATTACCGAATAACATTTCAGCCGTTAAGTCATGAAAAGGTCACAAACAAATAGATATATACAGATAGATACACAGACAGAGACACTTTGTAAGTATACTAGCTGACCCGTGATCACTTCGTTGGGCGGTTATAACTTCACAAAAAATATTAAAGTACTAATATCGCTATTAAAAAAAGATAGCTATTCAAATTATCGTAATAATTACGAGATTAACAAAATTACGGATAAATATTGATAGATGGCGCTAGCGGCCACCCGCGGCTTCGCGCGCCCCGTTCCTGTTCCCATTCCTGTTGTTTTGCGGGATAAAAAATAGCCTATATCCTAATCCAAGTAACTTACTATATTCATTTTAAGTTTCATCCAAATCGGTCCAGCAGTTCTTATAAGTGGTGTAACTAACACGACTTTATTTTTTATATATATATATAGATAGTATACAAAATATTGTCGATTGTTACGTAATCTGGGGGTGGGTTCATTGTATTTATAGTTGGTAAGAATATAAAGAGTGGATGTATGGATATGGGTGCGAATGTTAGTATGGCTGTTTGGATGTTTGTATGTTTGTTTGTCGCTCAATCAGCCGCGCCGTAACGTATTTTGGATGAAACTTGTTATAGATGTAGCGTGTGCCCTGGAGTAGCAAATGTTATTGAAGTTACGCGTTGAGTACTTTTTGGGTGAACAAAAATCATGGAACTCGTGTCATCGTCACCGAACGCTTTCCATGAGCTATTTGTATACTGTGTATATATGTGTACTTACACGCTTCCCATGCTATGGATGAAATTAGATTTTTCTGAAGTGTAAACATTTTTATGTAGAATAATTGTTATAATTCTGGAGTGTAAACATTTTTATGTAAAATAATTGGAATAATTGTGTACGATAGCGCAATAAATGATAATTGAATTTTACCATATACATGATAGTACTTACTACTGATAAATAAAACAATTCATGCAAAATTATTCCCGTATAGCTTGACATAATTTATTTTATTAGTGGTATTTTAATAGTAGGTTTGCCGTCGACTTCGGTCGGTCGACGAGCAGATGCGAGATGTGGGGTCAATTCCGTCGATTTCCGAGCGGCAATAAGATTGCTGCAATCAACGGGACGCGGGGAGAGAGTCGCGGGAAGTGGAAGGGTGCGATGGCACTTGGCTCCTTATCTGCCACTTATCAATTAATGGACACTTTAGCCACCGCTCTGGGATTTATTGTTAAGATACCGTCAAGTGGAAGGATTTCACACTTCATTAGTAGCCTAGAGTAGAGACTAACCTACCTACCGGAAAGGAGATTGTTGCAGTTGAATATTTTGAGAGATGCTCATAGGTTAAGAAAGTTAAGTTTATAATAAAGAGGTACTATAGGACGTTTGTTCCTGGAGGACCATATTTAGTGAAAGTGAGTAATCAGTCAGGCGGGCATTGAGTCTTAGTTCAATGCGAGAGCGAATATTCCTACCTATCTCGAATTATTTAAACTGAAATAAATGTGGTGAATATGTAACCACAAGCACAGTGACCCAGCTTAGGGTGATAAATATAGGTAAAGGTGCAGGTAGGAAGCGGAGGGGAGCAGGAGGGAAGGGGGAGAGGAGGGTCAGGAAAACAATGATTATTTCTCAGTAGAAAGGGCGGAAGCGCCGCGACGCAGACGGATAGCGGTTGGCGAGCGAGTGGTGCTGGAGTAGGCACCTACCTGCCGGCTACCCGCGGTGCGTGCCATCCTGCATGCCCTTCTATTCTAATAATAACGTAATCTAATCTAGACTTCGATCACAGACAAGCGAAAATATATTTATAGAATTTCAACCTTTAATACCCTACGTACCCTACGTACAGATGGTGGTTTGATCTGATGTATCTTTGTCTGATCTGATCATATCTGATGTAGATATGTATCTGATGATACATATCTTACTGAAAGTGCCTTGAGTACCTCGAGTATAGCACTCTACACTGTTTTAAAGATTTGTTGATTCGTTTATGATCCGCATTAGTCGTGCGTGACCTTTTTAGTGCCTACTCGTATTTACAGTTTCTCGACTACCATCACCAAGCGATAGTTGAGAATACATTTGGCATGTTCAAATTAAGTCATTTAATTTTGTTTATTTGTTTGATTAGGGTTTGTTTTCATTACATTTGAATCTTTTTCTTCAGCATGGACACGTTTAAAATACGAGTGATTATGAATTACGTGTGCCGCCGTGGTAGCATTGAGGCGCAAACGGCACGCTATATCAACGACGTTTATGGAGCAAACACAACAAACGAACGCACGGGCCCATGTTGGCTTGAACGCTTCCGTTTAAGAAAATTTGATCAGAAAAACGTATTCCTTGATCACCCAAAAACTATAATCAACAACGACGAATTTAAGACGATTGTGGAAGCTGATGTCAATTGTCAGTCAACAATTGAGTTAGGAGCAGCTTTTGACGTTCAACAATCTTACGCCAAATTGGCATGTTAAAAAAAGCTTGACAATTGGATGCCTTGCTAAATTGGACCCTTGTTCAGCACATAGGTAATGTCCAAAGCAAAAACGAACCCCTAAATAATATAGAAGAAGAAATTCAATATCAAAACCTGTGATTTTTATATAACCAATATAATTTCAATTTTAATGCGATACATTAAGTTTTTGCTATCGATGCGTTCCGTCCGTACTTTTAAGATTAAGGTCAGTAGTCTGAACAACTGACAAATTCCTATTAAGCGGTTGTCTGTGATCATCAATACAATGACTTGATGGCAATACTTGAGTTTCTTGTCATTGAAGATTTCAGCAGGGCACCTTCAAAGCCCAATGTTTAATTAACTGGCAGGTATGGTCAAAGTTAATGCCGGAGATCACCAACATAATGCTTTAAATGCGATACACGAGTTGTTTGTCATTGAAGAGTTCTGTATGGTATCTTCAAAGTCCATTGTCAAACCAGTTGACCACTAAAAGGTATATTTATACTACTCGTAATAGGTATTCCCTTACTATATTTACCAAAGTAATTAATAATTAGCGATTAATTTGTTTTCATGCGTTGAGGAGTTTCGGATTGTTATAATGTTTTCCGTCATCAGATCCTCACCAAACTTAGAATGGATCATTTCGAAGGTAAAGCCAACAGGATAAAAAAATAATTATGAAAATCTGTTAGTAATTGGTGGAATAAGGTCACATATAAAAAAACACATACATATAAAAAACTACTGAATTCGGAATCTCCGTCTTTTTTCGGAAGCCGGTTAAAAAGAGATGACCACAGCTCGGTGGCTTAGTGCCAGTATGATTAATTATAGCTTCTTATGAAACTGCATGAGCTTTACTGCGGATGATACAGATGTACTGCTAAAGACTAAGCACAATTATGAAGAAGCTCGCAAATCAGCTTTGCCCAATCACTCGTTCCCGTTGCTCCTGCACGACAACGCGAGACCTCGCACTGCATAATATACGGTTTCAAAGCTACATGAGCAAGGGTTAAAAATACTCCGTGACCCACCGTACTCCACAGACCTTACGTCCACAGATTGACATATATGGATAACTCGTTGGCAATAAAAAAATCCAATACCTGTAAGCTAGTACAAAATGCTGCATCTTATCAACGCCTTTCACCTGACTTCTTTAAAAAGGCCATTGATAAATTGCCAATGCGCTGCATAGATGCATCAATAGCATGCGTAAATACTTCTATCAATGGAAACACGCCACGCCACACACCACCTTTGTAGTAGGTTTCCAGCTTACGGGTATACCAGTTCAGTGATGCTCATGGCTTGCTGACTTCTTGAGGGCAATATTCATTCGAGTAGTTTTTGACGGTTGCTGGTCTGATCGATTGCCGGGGTACCTCAAGAGTCAGTGCTCTCTGCCACAATGTTTTTACTACACATAAACGATCTACTTATGCCCGGAACCATTGAGTATGCAGACGATGGTACAGTTGTGGAGAGATACTGTGCCAACGCACGAGCTAGTCAAAGTGACATTCAGAAACACAGAGACGAAATGCTTTTACGTCTGAATTTGACTCTGAAGGCCGTGTCTAATTGGGGCGATCCTAATCTAGTAAGTTCATCTAAAATGCAAACTTTCGGAGAAAAAAATCTTTGTTCCTTACAATGTACCGGTAACTGTAAAAGATCATCTTTAACTGTTGGGAGTTTTGCTTACACGGACTCTCAATATCACATCCTATATTGAGTCAAGACTTGCAAAAGCTTATTCATGCCGATATTGATTGTCCCAGCCTGTTATCATCTATTAATAAAAACACTTGTTATAGATTCCGAAACCCTCCAATCTTTACTTTTAGAGCTTATGTAAACAACGTTTCACACCATAGCCATGCTGCTACGGAACCCTTTATGGGCGAGTCCGACTCGCACTTGGCCGCTTTTTGTTTCCTCTCGAGGTACGGGGAACCCTAATAAAGTAACAACTGTATTACAAAAAATATAAACAAAAATGAATAACTTCTAAATACCAAATTAACAAAGAAATCAGTAATTTACACAATTAAAATCAAATGTACACAATAACAACCTAGGAACAAGTCACGCCAATTACGACCGCAACGCACGAAAGCTGTACAACAAATGCGCCGATTGCGCTCGCGCGCCGCTTTATATAGCAATGGCTGGGTGAAGGACGGGAGTCTCCTAACTGTATATTAATCAAGTCATTAGCAGTAGTAAGTAAAGGTAACCGTTAATCATGGTGGGAGGTGAGGGACCGTCGCGAACGATTAAATTAGTGTGCGCAACAGAACAACTATTCTCTCCACACCACATTCTTTAACTTCAACAAACTTCGGCAGAAGCCTTCCACTGGCGAGCCCGTGTCACGCCACCGGCTTCGTACCTATACACCTCTTTACTTTTCTAACTCTTTACCTACACAAACCTGGTTTTTACTAACTATTATACATTATATAATAGTAGGTAAAAACCGTTATCTAAATAAAACATAGAATGATAACAGAGTGTTAGTCGGTCAGACTCGCAGTGACCGGAGGCCTATAAGCATACAAAGGAGCACTTGGGCGTGCGGAATGTCACTCCCTGCCCCCCTCCCGCGTATCTGCGACCCGCTATACACAGAGATACTTTATGTAAACTACCCTCATCAACCGAAACAAGGAGCCTTTGCTTCACATTTTTTAAGACATTCCTATTCTTAGTGTTTTGGTTTTATCATCCTTTTTGATACAGTTATGGTGGTTTTGATCTCATTGGTTATTGCATTTAAAATAAGTACCTATTATGTAAATCTTCAAAATGGGTCAGAACCAAAACTCTTATATTTCAACTGCAAACTCTTCGTCAACGGCGTCGTTGCTGCTGGCAACGCCCGCTAACTCTGCGGCTGGACGATGCATAATTTTCGACTTGTATCTAACAGAAGCCGCACCTACACCGGGCAGAGTGCTCGCTTCTCGAAATAATCACATCCTGGGTGTTAGGTGCCAGTGCCGCTTTTGATTTCTAGAAACGAATTTATAAGCTTATTAAATATTCAAAATGATCATAATGTAACCGGAAATAAATTGACGACCGCTTGGCCTGCCATCGTCGTCTTCCGACTTCCGGCTTAGTCTCTTAGTTGGCTTTGGTATTTAGTTGGCTTACTACGTCTACGTAGTAAGGAAAAAGTCTGGCTGATATGGGTTCGTCGTTATGCATTGTTGTCCATGATGTTTAGCATTCGCAGCAGCTGACCATGTCCATCGGCCATCGCACGCAGAGCTCTTGCCATTCCGCACGCACACTGCACTCGAACAGTCGACAGTCGACACACAGTCCGTGGCGTCGCACATAATCGGTTGAAGTTCACAGAGGGCGCGCTGATCGTCCGGTCCACCTGTCTATATATATATTCAACGCAGGTATACCACTATTAGTGCTGCCAGCTGCACTGAATTAAATGCATAATTATTAGCACTAGATACCCCTACTGATGTGATCCCTGTGGTGTGGCGAGTGACCAGCTGAAACGTGATAGGTGCATGTCTTTTCCTTTTGCTGGTCAAACGATATTCTGCAAATACTAGTATCGCGTTTTGTATGGTTTTGGAACCTCGTTTGGTTTTGTGTGCATTATCTACCTATATTAATAATTATTATTATTAAGAGTGTTCTTTTCGGCAATATTTTTTTTAAACTCCACTACGTTTGATCAATCATGTCTAGCTTAATTCCTGTTTTAATCGTGTTTATTGTTCACCATCACTAATAGTAGTGCACGTGGCACAACTTCCTGAGAATCCCACCCGGGGCCGTTCCTGTTACACCAAACTATACCTACCTATTTGTTTTAATCACAATAATACGCTTTAACGATGATACATCAAACTCATTTCGAGAAGTTCTACGAGATTATCAAGTTCAAGAGAAATGAAGCAATAACAGCTGTAGGTAGGTAGATATTTAGGGAAGTATAATAATAAGCCAGAACAACTTTAAATGGCGTAGTAATAGAAAAAATCTATTTAGTTTCGAATTCTAGCGTATATTAAAAATTCTCGTATTAAAGTAACAATACCTGGCCTTTTCAATGGAGTAACAATTTGATCGCTGTCTATTTTAATTTCAACTATTTTAAGTTCGCCGAACTCCTATCCAGCTGTGCTGTGGATGTCCGTGAGAAGGTATAATATACTCCACTAGTAGAAATATTAGTAATACATCGACCTCTCGAGTGCCTTACTGTCCTCCAGCTTACGCCAACCAACGTCCGGCCCAGCAGCCTGGGAACATAGGAAGTGCTGTCATGTGTCTATCTACTTACCTTGTATGGATTATAATGGATTAGTAGGGTTGATACCTATTCCACTCATCTTCAAAAAATCCATCAATAGATTGTTTAAACTTTAAAGGTTTAGTTATAACAATGCATTGATTGATTAGACCTTATTAGACCTGATTAGAACCTTTTGTTCTAGTTAAATATAAGAATGGATTTGATTCTACATACTATTCCACTGTAAGGCCTTGTTTACTAGCGGATACTCCGGATTAATTTGCGGCTAATTTTGCGACGTAGGCACACGCACAAGCAGAAAAAAACATGTTACCATACCCAATGGCCTACCCATCTCCCAAGGGACAATAGTCATACCATCAGGTCTCTTAACATCATGATTTGATGTTTACGGCGCGGCGATTCTGCGTACCCGTGCATCTTTAAAAATAAAATACTAAGCCATTTTCAGAACTTTCGTTCGAGTTGTTAAATTTACATGCATCGGATTAGACGTCAGACGTCAGAATAGGGCGGTTTAATCTACGAAGATTTATTCACTAGTGCTAGCCCTAATCCATTATTGGATTTGGATTTGTTCAATGGTTTAGAGTTCAGAGGTTAATTGTAAGCGCGAGCTTGGACGCTGCGAGATATACCCGCATCTACGTACCTGCACCTATGTATAGGTTATGTATGCTAGGTGTAGGTAGGTACACTCTCCAGGCCAATAAGCGGGTGGAAGATAAACGATGCTCTACATTGTTGCTGCCTTTGTCTTCATTCTTCAGCGAAATTGTTTTTCCAATAGAACAGTCACGAGTCTCGCACGAGAACAACACAACTCAGGAATATGTATAATACCTAACGACCTACCACAAAATTGATTTTATTGATTATAGGTAAGTACGTATTGGTATAATTCTTAACCATTTACCTACTAGTTGAGGAACTGGCAAACACCCAACTCGTTGATCCACACTTTCTTTCTAGAATAAACTTAGTATAGTTAAAGGTTAGAAAATATTACCATATGCGATAAGACCATATCATAAATTCCTGGCCCATTGGTCATTAAGCCCACTTAACTAACAAGTTATATCCTCAATAATGTATTATGGTTTTTTTTTTTATTATTATCACCACTAACATGTAAATGTTGTAGGTTGTATATACCTTTCCAATAATAACATACAAAGTAACAAAGTAAAAAAGTTTGAAATTTGAAAGTAAATACATTATACATTAAAGGTATTTTGAAGAAAGCTTATTATAATATACATGACTATATTATTGATAAGAATGCATGGCCTCATGTCGTTCTGCCGTCAGACAGTTAACCGACACACTTGAAATGTATAAACTCTCTTGTATTAGTATTTCGTAATTAAGGTAGTTATAAGATGGATCATATAAAAAAGCGCTAGGACCAAGACGAGTTTCTTGCCAATTCTTCTCGAGCTTGGGTTAGGATGAATTGGCACCTAAATTCACCTAGTATGTAAGACGTTTCTAAGTGATCCTTGTGATTGTATTGAATAAATCATCTTTTGACTTGACTTTTGACTTGACTAATCATTTTTTATAGTAAAAAAATTATATATTATTAGCTTTTATTTGAATCCATTTGAATCTGAATCAATTTGAATCAATGGTAACCATTTTATAATGTGCACAATCGAATTACCATTTACATAGCGTGCCTATGGTTATAAGAAAGAGCGCTGACCGAGTAGGACTAGAGATCTTACTCGTCAGCAACAGAAGGAACATGCCTAACTAACTGCATAACTGCATCGAGCTCGACACTCAATTATAACAACAATGATTCACCGATTCGCAGTACATCAGGTAGGTAGGTACGCATCGCGTCGGCGTCGGTCGTCTACAAAGCTAGCTTTATGGGCACTTTATCTTGTGACGTCACACAAATAAAACCAGGAATGGGACAGGTAATGCGCATCTTGGGTTCTTAATTCTAAACAAAACATAACTGTCACCACAACGGTGTAGGACTTCTTTAGTCTCGCCTTGACTAGTTGCCGCGGGAGCTTATGTGTGACTTTAACATCTGACAGCACGAATGAAACAACTTACTTTGATGCTCGATATCACTAAAATTTGTTCTCTTTCGTCTTGTAATTTAGGAGTCAATGATGTCAATGATGGAGCTCTTTCTACCCGTTTGTTCTCCAGCGCAGCCTCTTGATCTTCGTATTCAATACAACAGCTATCTTCTCTTTTAACTTGACTTATGTATGTGTTGAAATTATTCATGGAATTTCAAACTAATCAAGATGCAAAATGCAGCTGCAGACTAAAATGCAAGAGCTTTGAAAGGAAATAATAGATATTAAGCGGAGCAATACCGAAATGGAAGGCGCTGTTACAAAACTCTCAGCACATTATGAAAATTTGTCAACTACTACAAGTGATCTGACTAAAAATAGTCAAACAACGTGTTTAAAAATCAAACAGCTAGAAAGCAAAATTGAAGAAATGAATAGACAGACTGCAGAATACAAAATTGAGATCAAAAACATCCCTGCATAGCAAAGGGAGTCCAAGGCAGACCTCCTACAGGTGGTCCATAAAGTTCTTCAAATACTAAAGATTGATGCGCAATCAAATGAGATACGCGAGGTCCGAAGGCTTCCCAGCCGCCCCAATAGAACTAGGCCTATCCTCGTAGAGCTCGCAACAACAACGCTCAAAAAGCAGATTATGGCAGAACAGATAAATTTCAAAAAAACTGCTCAAAATGAGAAGCTGAGCACGGCTCATCTATCCCTAGAGGGTCTGTCGAAACCGATCTTCATAAATGAACACCTTACCCACAAAGCGAGGACATTGTTCTACAAAGCTAGAGAATACGCAACTACTACAACTATAACAACTTTTCCTACTGCTGGATAAATAGCGGAATAGTATACCTTCGTAAGGAGGAAGGGTCCAAGAGCGTCAAAATCACTAATGAAAACCAGCTTTTAAATCATAAACATAAACTGTTAAAATCATCTCACGCTTACTATTATAACCCGCTAGATACGAATAGTAGGCACAATATTGATATAAATGTTCTGTCATTTTCTTATTCTTTATATTTACTTAATTTAGTCACGTTGTATTTGAGCTTTACATACTGTCCTACACACCACATCGTTCACATTTACACTTTACACATTACTTACTGTTTGAGTGCAGTAGACACTCAAAAAACTATACTCTATAATCATGAGTAACAATGTTGCTGAACTGTCTCAAAATATAGATGATGCTTCGGAGGGGCTAGGGCTAGGGCTTCGGAGGCATTTGTGTGTATCCCGGAAAATTGTAAATCCTACTTAGATAAAATCAAACAGAAATTGGTTTTAGTTGTTAAAAACATTAAAAGCATTGGACGCAACTTTCACAGTTTCTGTTTCTTACTAAAACGTATAATAATTCATAATTAATTCATAATTCATTTATTGTGGAACATAGGTATAATACAGGTTTTATTATTTGGTAAGTTCGCTATGCTACCATTTGATAAATGGTGTACAATATTTTCTAACAATGTGAGACATTTATAAAAAAATAACTAGGTAACATAATAATAATTCAATATAAACGTCACTTAGGAATATTACATAATTAAATTTATGTCATTTTATTAATTCAAATACGTTATAAAAACATTTAGCTAGTAACCAGGTCTTGAGTTCCTTAATAAATTTATTTAATGGTAATTTTTTTATATAGTCAGGTATGGAATTATATACATTTCCGCATATTGCATAGCTATTGCATAGTATAAAGGTTTAAACGTATAAAGGAACATCTTGGTATTGTCATCGACTCACAACTGAACTATTCAGCCCACGTCCATGCCCTTACCATGAGAGTACGAAAACTGATAGCTATTTTCAGAAATATGCGGCATGCAGCAAATGACTTACAACTTCGAACTATCTACTTCGCGCTCTGCCAATCTCTGCTCCTTTACTGCGTAACCTCCTGGGGGGGAACATTAAAGACACACATTTTACCACTAGAGAGAGCCCAAAGATCCGTGCTAAAGGTTGCATACTCCCTACCATACAGATACCCAACTACACAACTCTACCTAGACTGCGGGGTTTTATCAGTTAGACAACAATACGTTCAGCAAGCAACTCTAAAACAACACCTTAAACCGGCAATAGAAGGGCATAGCACAAAACGAGATAGGGTTTACAGCACTAAAAGATGCAGAACTACATTCGCGCAAAAACATAATTGTTTCCTGGCACCATTCATTTATAACATCATCAATAAATGATTAATGATCCATGAGTTATCGGTAAATGAATGCAAAATTAAGATTAACACATACATACAATCACTGGACTACACACAGACAGAAAATCTATTCCAAATTTTGACCTAATTCCCCCCTCCCTTCCCGAAACATATTAGGTATAAAACAGATCCACACACTCAACACGATATTACTCAACACATAACAATCACTCTACACACACATATTACAATCACACTCAACATCCATGTACATGTTCTGTAAGTACATGCAGAAACGCATGTAATATAAATAGTTATATATAGGCAGTATTAAATGCTCTTGGAATAATAATTATCTAAGTTCACTTCTTCTACACTATTACTTGTTTTTACTTTTATTTTATTTTAAGTGTTTTATAGCTTTTTTTAAGTTATAATTTTAATTTTAATTTTAGTTTTACCTTTGATAATTTGTTGCTCTTATACTTCTTTTAAAATAATAACTTAAGGTATTAAGCTGTATACATTGCTGAAAGTGTTTGTGAACAGTACCTTTTGGCACTAGCGGAAGCAGTGATCTCTCGCGTCTACATACAAGTGAAAAGTTAGTTAGAGCGAGGTACCCAGCAAAACTGGACCAAGGGTCTTATCACAGAACTGTACTTTGCGCTAATAGGAATAACTGTAAATTTATTTAAGAACTTTTTGAATAAATATTTTTATTATTATTATTTATTATAATGTAGCTGATTCGTAGAAGATTACACTGTCTTATTCCTCTCTTTACTTCTACTAGTTTTCCTTTGCCCTCTTCTATCTAGTAAAATTATCAATAGGATGAATTAACTTGACTAACAAGATTGTCTAGGTTAGTAGGTTGAGTATAAGTACATTTAGTAGTATATAGAGAGAGTTTACCCCTCCATAAGCCCCCACCTTCACCCCGCGCCCCGCTATATTCAACAGCATATTGTCCTTAACAGTTTATTAACGACTCATCTTAATCTTCGTTGGAGATGTCTCTCTCAGAGATTTCATTCAAAATGTTACTTACTCGAAATTGGCTCATTCTATCTGTTTGAACAATTTATTATGTAAGTAAATAATTGTTTTTCTTTATTTATTTACCAAATTAAGGAGTAAATTTATGATATTGATCCCTAATTGCCATTTGGTAGTCGAGATGGAAGCAATCGAAGTACATGATTATGGTACCCAACGCACTACGCCGTAGCACGTCCTACGCCCGTGCTCGTAGAGCGCCTACGACGCGCTTACAGGCAATAGTTAACTTACATAATTATACATATTATATTACACAAGGTCTCGTGTAAGGAACGGGGTGCACCGTTAAATACATAAGGAGGGTAGGTCATGGTTTGTTGAATCCCTCATTACGTTACTAAATATAATAACATATGTAGCGCAATAGCAAACGTGAATACCTATACACAGCCACTTAAGTGTTTGGAAGCTTAGAATAGCCGAAACTGTGCTTACTATCGAATATACCTATATATTCGATAGTAAGCACAGTTTCGGCTTCGAATATACTATCGCTCAGTGCATATGCATCTACTTTGCTATTTACGACATGCTACCAGATCATTTGAATGCCTAATTACAATCTAATCAACTGTATTTTTTTGATCGATTGTAGATAGATATAATCTATATATAGCTTCCTTCGAGGATATCCATGTCCATGAACATGTCTCGATGAAATTTGGTTAGTTCAGGGACTGATTCCCTCCCAGGACAAATATTTGTGTGATAAACATAGGAGTTTCTTCTGTGTCTGGGTGTTTTAAAGTATCAAATATATTTATTTTATAGAATTCCATCATTCATCGTAATACAAGCTATGCTTAGTTTTACCCTAAACTAAGATGGTATTGTGTGCTTTGTCCACTTATATTTATTTATCCTTTTTATATAGGCACCACGCGTGCGAAACTGCAGCAGCTAGTAATAAACACGTCAATAACCCGTGGTTATCCAGGAATATAAAATCGGTCTCAATAAATAGTTGCAGTAAGCCTCACAGCTACCTACAGAAAGCGCCGGGCTGCATACGAAATTTGCGTCTCTGGCCGCGCGTCATAGCTAAAGTTGAATATCTGACGAAATTTCACTTTGCGTATATTTTACTCGCCGACAAGCTGACGCCGGCGTGTGGGAATCTAATGACAATGCATTCCCTGGCTAGCTAGACATTCATCTACCTTCTCTAACTAACCAAGTAGAAAACTAAAGACTATCTAGAAACATACACCTGAAACACAGGATTACCCAGTTCAGGCATTTACATTTGTCTAATTATGATTTTGTTATATTATTGAATATACTATTTGAATTTTGAATAAATATTTTATTATTATTTTCATACATATACCGCAGTTTTAAATTAATAAAAATACGTAAGTATTATCCGAATCAAACGTTTTTTTAACAGATTAATTTTGTATCATTGAAATACTTTGAACTAATGTAACTTATTATGGTTTTATTTTGTAACTAGCTGCTGCCCGCGGCTTCACACGCGGCGTAGCTACCTAAAAAGTTGCTGCTGTCCTTCTCCAAGGTCCCATGTATCTCTATACCAAAATTTATCAAAATCGGCCCAGCGGCTAAAGCGTGAACTTGACAGACAGACAGACAGAGTTACTTTCACATTCATAATATTAGTTGGGATTTTGTCATCTCTATAGATCTTTTTTTATTTTATGTTATTCTATGATATAATATATTTCTCTAGCTAATTTTATCTAAATCTATTAAGTATATCTTAATTGAGTAACAAAGAAACATTAACAAGTTTTTACGTTTATAATATTACTAGATAGCGCTATCGTTGCGTTTTGGATTTTCAATAAATATTTAGCAATAAGTAAGTAACCTGATTAAGAAATGTATTACTGTTGTGCCTTTAGTCACTAACCGCAGTCCTCAGGTTGTACCTGTGGAACGGCCGCGGCTATTGTGCGATATGAGAAAGGCTTACACGGGAATTATTATATTATCAGCATCAATTTAGGAAATTAAAATCGATCGAAATATTTTAAGATGTTTATATTGAAGTACCAATTGCATTCTTTAGCAATAAAATTATTGAATTGAAAAACTCAAAACGAGGACATACTCCTCAATTAATTCTGGCGCTTGGACTGGCGAGCAGTGCCGGGTGCTGTACCGGGGACACTAACTCAATATCGATATCATTACATTTTAATCATCTCACGTTTGTATACTCACTACATATTTCTTTAACTCGTAAGCTCGGCATTCGTTTATTAACTCGAGCAATATTGGGTTCATGGGCATGCACAGGCATCCTCAGTACATGCGAGAGTGCGGGGAGTATATGGCAACGCTCCCTGAAGGGAGGCCTGAAGGCCTGTTTCAGGTAGACACTCCCCTATAGCATGTCAGCACCACTTGTAAACATTTGACGGACCAAAAAAACTTCTTAAGCACGATCCAGAACTAATATTAGGATTTTATTATAACTGTTGTTTTCATTGGCGAATTGTATTTTTATTAAGTTACAACTACATTTTAAGCGATATATATTATTATATAACAAATCGATTTTAATTATTTATGTAATTCAGTACTATATACTCGCATAAATTTATCTTACAAAGGATGACTGCATATATAATGGTCCGAGTGGGCAAGGGACAGCGTTTAATGTAACCGTCGTGATAGTAGTGTCATCGTTTGGCAGTATAAGGTAACTAATTATATTAAAGAATTTTGTTTTGTAAGTATGATGGACAACAATTTTTGCTCTACCAATGTCAGAAGTATTCTAGAATATTGCAGCTCTATATAATTATAACTTATACTCAGAGTCTGGAAAGTATACAGAGCATGTTTATTAAACACCTAAACTTTCGTTGTTTTCGTACTTTCAGCGACTACCAGGAAGCATGCCTCTATCATTGTCTCACGACTCTTGAGAATCGCAGGTCTCTCGCAGACATGTCGTTTCTTCATGGTGTATGTATGTTTCAATAATATTGACTGTCCTGGGTTATTGTCCAAACTGTTACGGTTATATGTCCCAACACTCGGACTAGACACACACCTTTGTTCGCCAACAATCGTACTCGTACTAATTATGCCCAAAACTCCCTTGTGAATCGGTTGCACACTAATTTTGGCAAGAAATTTAGGTCTGCAGATGTCTTCCATTGTGGCAGGGTAACGTTTAAACATGAAATTCTAAAGTTGTGTATCTAAAATTGTTAACCTCTTGTTATTTGCATCTTCGTATTATTTTGTTATTTGTATTATTTGTGTACCGTGGTTACGCCCGCGTGGTATGTTGATAAAAAGTAAGTATGTATTTAGTTTTGTTATTTTACGTATAGTTTATGCATGAAAGCGTTGCAAACATATATTACACACACGCATTCTTACAAGAAATTTCTAATATTAGTGTGATAGTATTTATATTTATTAAGTTAGATTAAAGTACATGTACCTAAATGTACGGTCGCTTTGTATTATGTTAAAACTAAAAAATGTTAATCCTTTATTGGCTGTAAGAATTATTTATAAGTTTAAGCATAGATTTTAAGAGAGCTGTGGATTTTGTTTAAATAAATAAATAAATAAATGTACGAGTACATTCGGATAGGGGCGACGGCGCGAAACTATTGTTAAACAAACTTTGAACCATAAAATGAAAAACTGATAACTAGTGATTCAAACATAGTCATCCATATAAAGGTATCGCGCAGTGCTTCTCAGATTCCCCGCGTTCGTTATTGTGTACGTGTTATTCATTGGCTGCAGTGGACTAGCTGCCTCCTAACGTACGTGCTCACTCGCACCGCTTTATTGGAATAGCTGAATACTCTTCAGTTGAATACTTAAATATTTTGAGCAGGATTCGAAGCAAAGGTACGCAGCTCCCTCACTCTACGTGACGCTGGAGCTGTATTTAGGAATGTATAATTGTATAGAAGTGTATAACGTATAATTTTTTACAATCCGTACAAATAAAAGGGCACAAAATTCTACCTATAAGTACTTATACTTCGTCGTTCTAAATATATAGTATTGTAAGCAGCAGCATTTATAACTTGACGTGCTCTGAAGGAAGTAGCTGCTGTAGCGAAGGTACCGAATGGACACTCTGTTACTAATTAAACAAAATTAAACATCTGCTGAAGGCGCTATCGGCGCTCGATCCTCGCGGTACATCAAAGACTCCCAGAGCTTTTAGGTAATTACCTAATTTTGAATAACCGTTCGGCTGAGCCGTGTTAATTAAATTACGCTGTCGTCGTCTGCTGCGATCTACTTGAGTCTTCTGTACTATTTCAGCACGTCAAAACGTTTTGGTTATATTTTGAGAAATACTTATTAAATTGATTTTTATTATAGCTAAAACCTAATTTGGTTCCGCTAAAAATCTTACTGCAGGACTGATATATAATCAGGGTAAGCGTTGTGTGTCGGCCGTTGCGTCGTGTGTCCTTAATGACCCTGTTGTTCCGACACGCAACACAGCCACCAAATACGGAACAAAACTAAACCAGATACGGCCCGATGTGTCATTGTCTCACGCGGGTGCGGGTTGGTACTAACGTGCTGTATGAGTTATTCCGTGCATCAGGCGTTCGTACGTCGCACGGGTGCGCTACAGCTTAGTTGGACGATAGTTGGTGGTGGTCCACTTCCTCCCACAGACCCGCGGTCTGCGAGAGACGGGACGTGTTGGCGGATGCGGTACTAAGTGTTTTTCGATACAATAGCCATAAAACTGCATGGATTTTGATCGTTCCATAGCGCAATATTATTTTATACGTGCTATTGCAACTCAATTTTATTTTAGCTGCTAAGTAGATATTGGTGGACTTTGGTATTGCAAGGGCTTTCATTCGTTCAGACTGCAAATTAGTTCCGCGTTCGGGTTGTGTGCATTATTTTGTGGTTTTGAAAGATTAAAGAACATTTACTTGGTGTGCCCTACTTACTACTGTATGCAGTGTCAAACCACGAAAATGGATTAGTTAACCATAGAGACTTATTAATAGTATAGGTACTTTTATACCTAAAGACAAACATATTCATAAACAAAAATTATCTAGGCCATAATGGATACCCTCATCGAGAGATGAGATCGCCGAAACTATCTGAGCGTCGTCACGCGGAGCCGCAAAAACTTTAGCAATATCATTGACACGCGTTAATGCACGCCGACCACGGCCGCGGCTTGCGAGATCAGTCGGGCCGCCAGCCCCTAGCCAGGGACACACCGCTAGGTCACTTCTACTTATCACTACAGGGGGTCTAGACAAATACATCTCGCTTTTTTTTTCTTTAGGCAGGAGTGAGCCTAATGCGGAAGGATCAAATTGTATGGAAATGAAGTGACGTATCAAAATCGTGTCGTAATATCTCCAATCTCGCAAACTTCCATCACACCTTGATATTTCCGCAGGCGGTAACGGCAACAGAAAGTAGAACTTTTCTAGGTCCTCAGGCATAGCATAGGTGAGGAGGATTCAAATTACTTATTCCACTCAGGAAATTGCCATGCTACTTAAACATTGCATTTGCTGGTTTAGGTTTTCTCTTAGCAGAACCGGCCAGCGACTCTAAGATGAAAGCGAGCTGTCCTGTACCTTCACTGCGTCTATAGCCTTGCTTTGTCTCGAGGCAAAAATGAAGGTTTGATGGCTGTGGCGGTCGTACGTGTTTGTGTTGGCACATTGTTATGTCAGCACACATACACATACACACACATACGTACGCATGCCACGTGCTCAGTACTACAGACAGCCAGCACAGCACGGCTCTGATTGAGTCTCGCTCGACTTTCTCGGAAGTTGCAGCGCGTACACGGAGCTGCTAACGACTAGATAGCAGGTTTGTGTTTGTATAAACTTTGAGGATAAGTCTACTGAAATATCCAGGCTTTCGGTTAGTTTAGTAATTATTTCTTAAAGAATGTTTTTACTAAGAGTTTGTATGTTTTAATAATAACATACGTTTTTATGTTGAAAATACTATCTCTTGTTGGTATAAATTCATGATCTTATTGAAGTTTGCTATCGATTAGACATTCGAAAATTATTATATTGAGACCATCATATATTATTATTATCGAGATGCTGGGGGTGCCGAGTCACATCGTCATAGTTCCCGCGGCTGTGGCTGACACTGGTTGCGACGACTCATAGCTTTATAAACGACCGGCTAACCCTTGGAAGCGTTCCGCTGGTTCTCCTTGAATCTCCTAGACCTGGACCTATAAGACTATTGATTTGTCGAATTATCTTTAATATTATATAAGGTGAAGTTAAGAATATGATGGTATGATATTGATTATTGATTATATGATTAAGAGACGAAATAAATCGTGTTAAGCCCGATTTTTACACCTGAAAGGGTCAATCTTTTTTTACTATTTTACTATCGTTACAATTACTAGTCTAATTCTGAACCACTTTACCGTGGAAATTAAGTTTGTATTATCGAATAAAATATGAAATATGATATCGAAAATAATATGTTTTTATGATATATAAAATTAAATTTTATAAATGTTATGAGGCCTTGCTTCTTGCCGAATTTCATGATTCTAGGTCGATGGAATGTTTTTGATCAGGTTTTTGATCAAGTCAATGACCAGGTTTTGATCTAAGGACGAGTTTCGAAGTATGCGACATAAATGGTCGTATTTTGGCTATTTTATTTATTGCGTTATTTAGGATGCTTGGTTTTTTTTCAGGTCCATGGGGGCGTAGACTTTAGTATTTAAAATTAGTTTTAACTTATGACGTCGACGCGTTCTTGAAAATAAGGGTCAAACAGCTAGCCCGACAGACGACGAGGTAACGGAATATTAAAAAGATCGGTCACTTACTTAGACTTTAGAATTTAGGAAGGTAATTACGTAGACTTGCGTTGTTTATAACGGAGCAGTCGTGAAATTGTTTTTTTTAAATCAGTTAGTAGCAAGGTTTCAAGTTTGTTTAAAATCATCATCATTAGCCTTCGTTCATCTGTTGAAGATGATTTAGGTAGCGTCAGTCAAGTTACAGAGCAGTTATTTGTAATTGAAAACATTCGTTCATGGATCCACTCCTGCATGCTGAGGTGGGTGAAGTTTCCTCTCCACGGACGTCACTCTGCTCTGCTGACGTCACATTCTGTTTGATAGCACAGGCCTTCCCAGGTACTACATTAACCTCTCGACCTTGCTGACAAGACCCGCAGGAAAGACGAATCAGTACATGCGGTGTCGGTTCGGTTGCAGGTGCATAACGGCTGGTATGATATTTATTATTATAATTAAAATAATAGTACCATTATAGATATATCCAAGGGTAAAACTAAAACCAAGGATACAATATGATAAAGATTCTATTCTACGGTCCGCCGCCGCGCCGGTTCTCGCTGCTCGAAAACAAACTCGCAACTAATATAACTTTCGGTTCAGTACCCAGATCACTGGTTATAAGATTTGATATTTCTTATAGCACGTAATATTGGCGCTTGTAACCACAGAAAGGGCCGCAGCACCTAATCCCGCCATTACATACAGCCGTACGAGTGGCACCGGTGCTGCCAAGTGCGCGCGTGTGCCAAACTACCGACGGCATACTCGTGGATACATGCATACATACACATCGGGCTCGTGGCGAGGCGGTCGCGACAAGAAAACAATTAGCTCGATATGAGCTGGCTGTGCCGGTGGTTTGTATACGATGCTAATATCGGCTGCCAGCAACATTGGAACCGTTATTGTTCAGGCTGTTTATTAGGTGAAACGGACTGGACCTATTTGGTTTCTCACCAATTAACATAAAAATATCTACCTAACAGGTAATCGTAAACCGCGTACTACTGTACGCGGTTTCGATTCGATCGTCGATTCGATTCGATTCGATTCGGAAATCATCCGATTTCTATTAAGAAAATAAATACAAAAATAAACAATGTTGAACATTTCACACAGCATCATCTAGCTCCAAAGTTAACAGAGCTTGTGTTATGGGAACCCCATGACTGATATTCTACTTATATACTTTTTTTATTTTAAAATATAATATCAAAAACTTGTTGGACATATATGCAGATTATATAAACATTTGTCTCACGGCGGGAATCAAAACCGCAATTTTCTGCATATCAGGAAGGCTTTCGCCCTCTGCGCCATAGAGGACAAAACATCCGTAACTTACATTTTCTATGAACATCTAGACAAACCGTTGCTCTAGTAGATGTTTGCATATTATGGAAACCCGGCACTAGAGAAGTTATGTTACGAAAAAAAATGTATATTCAACGCGGGGTTTTCCGCTAGTGCGTGAGACTACGTCTAATTCCATGTTCAACAGAATAGCGGATTCATCTGCAATGCGCGCTGGGCCTTAGAGCTTAGTAGAAATGCAAGGAGAATGCAATCCGTTCTGGTTCTGCAAACTCAACAAACACGTTAATAAAATGAATAGGAAAGATGTTGAGATAAATTGTTTATAGAATTATTTATGCATTTCAATTATTTTTGGTAGACACATTTGGTAGATTATAAGAACGGGACATAAATCAGAAAGAACACGCGCGGCGCTGGCGCTCTCGTCGGGCCGCGTGGAGCTGAGCTGAGCCTGAGTGCTTGGCCAGACTGGCAGCGCGGGGCGGGCAGCGGGTGCGGCAACGCATAAATTTGCGAAGACGCCATCAAAAGAACGCGTGCGGTTAGCTGGAACTAGTTTGAGATCCCCGCTCCCGCGCTCTCACTGCGGGTACTTGTATGTACGAGCTGGCGTGAGTTGCCCGCGCGCTTCTCGCGCCAATTAGCCCGCGCGCTTCTCGCACCATGTAGCCCGCGCCGCTTTCCGCCTCGGCCCCGCACCCGCGTGTCCACTATGGACACTCAAATGAAGTTCATATTATGTTTGAGTTTGCCGCGCCGCGCCTGCGCCGCGCCCGCCCCGCGCCCGCTTTTGCAGTCTGGCCAAGCACTGACGGATACACAGCATAGGGCATCACAGTTGCAAGTTTGTACCATCTAATGACGACTTCACCTGCACTTAATTATACCTTTCATTTAATTGTCCTACAAGTATACGCTGCTCACTGAACTAAGCGACACGAAAGTATAAACAACTAGCGACCCGCCACGGCTTCGCACGGGTGCAATGCTGATACTAAATATACTACAGAATGTCTTTATATACAACGTTATCTATGAAAATAACATAGACTAAGAGATAGACATATACCATTGCGGACTTTTGTGTAGACCTTTTTAAGGTGTACAATACTGTAGTACATTATTTTGATCTATCTCGTAGGGTTCAGCCAGCGTTTGCAATGTAAGCGCAAAAAAATGTGTTTATTTACGACACCTCATAAGAAACCTCTAAAATTATCATTGTTTCTTTACTATATTATGCATGTTATATACATATAAACCTTCCTCTTGAATTATTGTATCTATTAAAAAAACTGCATCAAAATCCGTTGCATAGTTTTAAAGATCTAAGCATACATCGGGACAGACAGACAGCGGGAGGCGACTTTGTTTTATACTATGTAATGATAACATTAATACATTAATACACTGCTTCTTTCAGTAACGCTGGCAAACTAAAGCCATCTCAAGTACAATAAATTCTTGAAAACCATTAGCATCGTTTTCAAGTAATTTCGATGTAAAATATTACACCAAAAAATATCTGTAAAATAATGGCCCACGAAATATAATGACTTTAATGACTCACAACATTAATCGCTTATCAAAATCGAATAAACGCAATGGGTGTTCAAAGATACACAAACGAGCAATAAAAGTATAATGGCACCGCATCGACCTCGTAAACCTCTCGTAATTTTGTGGATGTTGTCGACTCCGGTCC
The DNA here is from genome assembly GCA_948098915.1 of Lampropteryx suffumata. Taxonomy (NCBI): domain Eukaryota; kingdom Metazoa; phylum Arthropoda; class Insecta; order Lepidoptera; family Geometridae; genus Lampropteryx; species Lampropteryx suffumata. Next base: position 280,030 of record OX402553.1, read on the forward strand.
GGGCTTACGATCGGAGTGCAGTAGAGCCGGCCCGATGCCGTACGGATATGTAATTTAATAGTAGTAATGTTGCTCCAGCCTGGCTGCCGTTAATCAGCCGTGATGTAAATCTGATACCGCTTTTTATTTCGTTGTTCTTCAGATCAAAATTATTCTAAAATTCCAACACATAGTGGCGGCATAGCGGAAACTGCCCTCAAAAGTTGCAGTCCTATATAGGTGGTGCCAATAAGGCAGCAGGGATAGCCCTAACGTACATATTGAGATAGACTGGTATAGTTTAGAATTTTTTTAGTGTCAGCGTCAGTAACCAAAATATCAATATGAATGTCTCCAAGTAGGACAATGTAATCACAACTACCAAGTAAAGATATGGATTCCGTAATAGCATCAAGCAAAACATCAGTATTCTGTCATGGAGTTGTTGTTTTAATAACTTTTAAACATTATTAATATATCTTTGGTTCTTATTAAACTATATAAGAGAAACAAAAAGCTGACTTTTATAAATATTAAGTTAAAAAAACCTTGACAACATCTCACTTAGAACTATGTTTTTTAAATTATGCGTACATTATCTGCAAAGGAGGCATACTAAAGCAGGGACTGAGACTACATTAAAACATATTAAAATAATAACATTATAAAAACGTAGTACACTTTTAACAGAGTCAAATTGAGCAGTAATGACAATGATACTTTACAAAAGTCTAACATAATCATTACAAAAAAATACTTTTAGGGTTATCCTAGGTTAGTGATGCGTAAAACAGTTTCCTTTTACACTGTTCCTGACGAACAAAGGTAGGACCAGATTTGGAACATAAATACTTCCAAATATGTTCGCGACATAACTGACGAATTCTGAAAAATACTTTCACGAACGTTAAAACGGAGCGAGGACTGTACCACCGTGCTCCCTTTTCAGGCCTATGCGGTCTGCGTAGATTATATCGCTAACTTCTATTTTTACACCAAGTTTAGCTCCTACCAGCAGAGCTTTATGTACAGAGTTTTCTCCAGCTGCTAGAAGAAGCCTAAATATATCAACATCATTAGTCAGACTTAATTGATCTCGCACATTCAATTTCTGATGAAGGTGCATTACTGTGGCTTTATGGTCTTAAACTGTAGATGGTTGAATATTATGCATTACTGTGGCTTCATGGTCTTAAACTGTAGATGGTTGAATATTTAGAAATTTGCATTCTATGGGTGTTATTCATGACGTGTTTCCGTTTTGAATCTTGCCGCAAGGAATCTTCCACAAGCATTGCATTTCAACATAATTGATTAGATCGATGGATCACAGTGCGGGCTATGCGCGTTCTTAGTGCTTACAGTATTTGACAGATGGCGCCAAACAAAACTAGGATCCGGCTAAGGTCCAAAAATTGCACAAAAGGAAGTGGGTACTCCAAGTAAAGTTTTCAATGTCTGCCACAAAACAAAAAATGATGATCGAACATAAAACGAATGTAAGCATGCACATACAGTTTAGATACAGAAGATTACGATGTCATGAATGTTTTTTTATATGGAAGAGATAAAATGTACTTTGACTATTTTTAATGGGCAAAAATCGCGAAAGCTTTCTTAAGTACAAGGTGATCGTGACGTCAATATTACGCAAGAAATGAATATTTCAAATTATCTATCTTAATGTTCAATATTTTTTAAATATAAAAATATCGTGGCACAACAATATTCATTGCGTACGAGACATAGACACAGTTAAAGGCCGATGATTACACGTTACGAGTACAGTGGCGAAATAGTTATTTATGGCTTAGTGTTTGGTGTTATGAACTCTTTGACGAGTGTTCGACAAGCACCTACTCGCCCACCTTGACTCTTACGGCCTATTATCATTTTACTGCCCTATCTCGCCACTATAACCGTAGTGTAATCAGAATCACCACGTGCACATTTTTGTTGGTTAACTATTTTTATTTACAAATGTAATGACATACACAAACGGTCTTATTACAAAAAAATACAATAGTCTAGGTTTAAACCAAGACCTTCTAGTCTAGGTTTGTTGCGGTAACAAAGTTGGTCCGAGTATCAAAATGTGTTCTTATTACAAAACGTAGTACTAACCAAAGACCAGCTAGTACAAGAAGAAAGACCATGGTTTATTTATTATCCACAGATAAAGTAGTAAAATTGCGCCGTCTGAATGAAAACGTATTGCATGGTCTATGCTCTCGTTATAGACAACACCATTTTACGTGATACTGACACTTACACTGACAGTAACGCAGACAGATTTAAAAAATAAAATGAAAAACTGTCATCTGTTTCTGTCTGATAAGTCGATATACCAGCGCAGCAAGTTTGATTAAATATGTCTGCTCAGCAAGAGTTTATTTAAACGAATCCAAAACATTTCGAAGAGATGGATGTTAAAAAGAAAAGAAAGAGTTAAAGAATGGAAAAATATAACAATCAAGTAAGTACCTAATTAGTAAGTAGGTAGGTACATAAGTACTTACCTACCTATTCGTTTTTGTTATTGTAAATATTTACATTATTATGTTCTACCATGGCCTGTGTGATGCGATATTCATTTGATGCTTATTTTTGTAGATTATGTGAACTAACTGGTAGAAACCGTGGTGAAAAAGACATTAGACTAACATGGATGGAAGTGAATGAAACATTCATGTTGTCGGCAAAGGCAAATTTATCAAGCCATAGGAGAGAACAATCACAAACAGGTGGTGATGAAAAGCCACCATCACCATCTCCCGAGGATCTGGCAGTAATGACTATTGCTCCTCACGACTTTGTCGTAGAAATAAATGACTATAACAGTGATGCAGTACCAGTGGTAAATACAATTTCTGATAATTTGCCTATTTGAGCCATCATGAAATCAATATTTATATACTGTTATTAATCTCAGCTATTTTTTATTTATTTACTTACCTAAATATTTTAGCTGCAGATCCCTACCACAACAAGAGTATCAATTGCTGGACCTAGTAATGAGCTGGGCTGTATAATAATTGAGGACAATTTCTAACCCAATGAAGAGAGAGATTGAGGATCAAGGTAAAATATACTATAAAAATATATGAAAACATTATAATCCTCTTACCAAATTTCATCAAGACTCATTCACCCATGAAAACATAACAAACAAGCATACAAACATACAGAGAGAAGAAAATAATTAATTCTGTTTTTTTATTGTTATTCCAATAAACATTTTTCTTTATGTTTTAGTGACATCAAGCAAACACCCCATCGATAAAAGCAGCTCAGCCACCAAAAGAAAGAACTCCTATATGTAAATCTAAATAGATCTAATCATCATGAATCATGCATGAGCCACTGGTGCACCTAGGCCTTTTAATTTAACTTTCAGGTCAAATGCTTTTGTGGAGGCCCACCCAACTTTTTGTGTATAGTCGTATTGTTTCATACATTTTTATGTAATTAATTATTATTTACAGAACTGAAGAAATACGCCACAATATTATAACAAGTAATAAAGAGTTCAAAAACAAACAAATCAAAATGATGGAAGTTGAACATGAAAACAATAAAAAAATTGTGCAGAATAAAAAATCAAAATTAGAACTGTAAATAGCTTTATTAGAATTACAGTACAAAAAACATACATCTAATATAGATTACATTGTATGGTATAAGTTCCTAGCCTACCTTCATATGACTATAGTTAAATATTGTAAAAAATATTATATACTATTATTAAAAATGAGTTTCAATAAACTGCCTTCTCCTAATAGTTCCTCTTATCGTGTTAGGAATATATCTCTGTATTTCTAATGGTTTCCGTGATGTTTGGTCATTGCTATCCTTCTCACTGGTAAACAGGTCTTCCCTCATATCAATAGCAATATTGTGAAGCATGGCACATGCAACAATTGATTTTTTAATTGTTTCAATATCCCCAAACATGCCTCTTAATAGGCAAACCTCTGTCTCCATAGACCAAAACATCTTTCCACGGTGTTCCGGGTACGGATGTGGCATCAATTGTAGTCTTGTTCTTGCAGAGTTGTGGGGTTCAAACCTATATTTCAAACGAAAATCTTCGTCAAGTAATTGAAACGGGATATCGTGTCCGATAATGTTGCCGACGGAATGTTTCCAGCATAACCAAAGCACCTGGATCATCTAAATCCATCAGATCGTTGTTATCAACCATTTTGGAAACGCAAACCGAAAAAACAACAAAGGAATAAATCCAAACAACGAATACCTATTGTTTGAAGTTTGTTTGATTGATTTCATTTTGAGGTTATGTTTAGTACCAAAGATTCAAAGATAAACTAGGGGTCTCGTGGGTTTATCTTTAGTACCATAGATGTTACAGCAACTAGAGAAAAACTTCGTTTTGTAATAAGCTTAGGATTAGACCCTGGTTTATCAGCAGGCTTAAACCAAGACTATCTTTAGTGTTTGTTTTGGAATAAGGCCGAAAAAGTTTAAAAGAGACAATTAATGAATCTGCAACAAAGAAATATAATGAAGCAGAGAAATAAGAGAGAAGCCATCGTGGTATTGTTTGCAAACACAAACTCTTGATTAGCTCTCTCCAGCATTGTTAGCTCTGCAGCTACTGTGAATCGACCCTCGAGTTCCAGCGCCACTTGTTCCTACCTACCTACGTACGAACCCTCTACCTAGGTACCTAGGAAACTACTGCACCAAAGTGAGAGCAACGTTATGGGAGCGCAGCTGAAAGCTGAAGAAAGCTGTTCAAATGAAATCATAAATGAAAGCTAAAAGAAATGCTACACACTACAATGTACACTAGTATACTGTTCACTCGTGCAATGCTACACACTACAGTGTACACTTGTACAGTGCCTATTGTATGGCACTCGATCGAAAATGTTGATGCAATACAATAATTAAATATTTTAATTATCTGGTCACTTCAGTTATTATAAAACTCTGTGAAATTGAGATTTTTTGTACATCCTGCCCCCGAGCACTGTCGGGTAGATCCATCCCTGTGAGCAGTACAGCGGGCAGCTAGTGTAACTCGAGCGTTTATTCCGGTTTGCTTGTTTCCGAACTAATAAATTTAATTTGTAGTGCTACAGTACTCCTGCCCCTGTTTTCCTCTCTTTGCCTCTATCTGCCCTGTCTGCCCCTGTCTACCCGAAAAGAGGCTGCTGATGGGAACTATTACAAGCACTACATCGTATATTAGTTATTAAAATTACATAATAATGTATACACATCGGTGTATAGTGAATATGCGGCCACACAGTATTTAAGTACATAATTAATGGATTGAATTATTTTCACTGTATATGTTATTAAAAGGTCTTTTCATGGCAGCGCGACGGTACTATAGTTTGGCTCTACGGCACTACGTCGTAGCAGCTACGGCGTAACAGCTACGACGGTGTGACTCAACAAGTGAGGCATTACACGAAGGTAATCACGTGGATCCGGCCCAGTGGGTCTTGGCGTTCATTTTCATTGCATCAAATCATTCATGGCTACATACATCTCACAACGGGAAATGTGAAATGTTTTATTTCCATTGTAAGATGTATGTAGGATTGTTACTGATTAGGAATATATTCTATGGAATTGTATTGATTTCAAATAGCGTCTCTCTCGAGTCCTTGACTAGCTCGACATTTAAAAAATAAAACAAGTCAAAATTTTAAATGGAAGCTCCGTTTATATTTTAAATATTAAATATTCTTCGAGATAATCATCTTTTAAGCAAATTAATTTTACAGTTTGACAAAGTGTTGTATGTAAATTCTAGAGTTAACGACGCTGATACTTCTAAAAACTTGTAAAAAATTAAAAGCAGTTTCTTTAACTATTTTAATCTGGACGAGAGATCGCGCGTTTCAGTTGAAGCGCAGTAAAACGTTACCAATTCTTTAGAACTCGTAATATTCACTACAATGAGGTTATTCCAGTGGTGTGCCTCGCGGCTGCGGACGAGGGCACTAAAGTACTTAATGTAAACTGCCCCCGGCCACCTTACACAACTTACTTATACTAACGGAGCGCTGGGGAGGACTTACGATTCACGTCAAAAATGAAACATCCGGAGATATCCAGGACTCTATTTATATGAAGTTAACTTAATTACTTTGAAATTACTTTGATATTTTCATGAATAGGCTCTACTCAATAAATTGTTCTTGAATCGTTGTAAGAGATGTTAAGAACAGCTTACACGTGTCTGGGTAGGATACGATTTAGATACGCCGACATTTTGATTGAAAGTGGAACATAATCGTTTACATTTGTCCTTTTAAGGTATTTGTAGAACTCGCATCCTACACCCACATGGTATAGTATAGTATAGCAGAGAGAGAGGGTAGACCGAAGTAGAGCACAGAGGTCAGCGGCGATTGTCTTGGGCAGTTTTTCTCTCTGTGACGCGGGACGCGGGTCGTGATAGATCGCCAATATTCGCATAATGGGACGTATTTTTTGCAAAAAAGGATTTTTTTCAGCTTTCTAAAACTATTAGATCAGGTCAGAATAGTGGCGTGTTGCCGGCGTGGCGTAGAGGGCCAGGTGCACTCTGCTGGAAACTCAAACCCTCGGCCGACGCAGCCGAGCGTAAACACTTCAAATAACACTTTAACCTTACCATTTACCATTAGAATACCTGTACAGACAGAATACCACTTTCAAACATAACATCATACATATATGTAATGTTTGAAAACTTGGTTTTCTAACTTGTCGCGAGTTGAAAGTGGAAAATGAAAATTTATATATATATTTTCTTCTGATAATCTCGTTTAATTCGTTTGAAAAACCATTTCGCACATTTAGTGCTCATTTGGGTGTTTCCAACGCAACGGTCTCCTCTAAGTTTTTGTTCGCTCCACTTGTTCGCTTTGTTGCAGCCGCCTCACTTCACTTCGCTGATGAGAAAGTAATAGCTCTGCTCACTATTCGCAAGTACTTAGGTACTCGCCTAGTACTAGTACGTAGAACTCGGTTGTTTTAGCGAGAGCACCTATTTATTGCGATAATCTACTGGAAACATAATGTATTACGGCGAGAATGCACTTACTAAATGGAAATGAAATTAGCTCACAGTGATAGTCTTTACTGTTTTACTTAAATGCATTACACTCCAGTTATTAGACAATATACTCTGCTGGCATTCCAGTACATTACACTCCAGTTATTAGACAATATACTCTGCTGGCACTCCAGTACATTACACTCCAGTTATTAGACAATATACTCTGCTGGCACTCCAGTACACTACACTCCAGTTATTAGACAATATACTCTGCTGGCACTCCAGTACATTACACTCCAGTTATTAGACAATATACTCTGCTGGCACTCCAGTACATTACACTCCAGTTATTAGACAATATACTCTGCTGGCACTTCAGAACACTACACTCCAGTTATTAGACAATATACTCTGCTAACACTCCAGTACATTACACTCCAGTTATTAGACAATATACTCTGCTGGCACTCCAGTACATTACACTCCAGTTATTAGACAATATACTCTGCTGGCACTCCAGTACATTACACTCCAGTTATTAGACAATATACTCTGCTGGCACTCCAGTACACTATAAGTACATTATATTCGTAGCTGCTGGTAATCACGATTGCAGCACGTGCAAAATTATTTTGATTATTCTTATTAATTATAATCATTTATGAACTGATAATTTTACTGTTCACTGGATATGTGAACGATTTAATTTACTCTGTCAGTTTACAAAACAAACACCCACAATGTACGATAACTAGATACAGTAGATACCTACCTATTACTCACAATAAGTAGGTTCCAGTCGAAGGTAATGTTATTATACTCACATCATATTAACATTTAGGTATGTTCCATTATTCAAAGTTTAATAGCGTTTCGTTTATATGATGGCATGAATAATACACAAGAACTTCGTTATTTATACAGCGGGATGGGCTGGCGCCGGCGTCAGCGTCGCTCGGCGGGCGGTGGCGAGAAGGTATTCGCTTAATTTGTTCCGAATTATTTATATTCTTACCTAATCTAACCAAAATAAGACAAAAGAGAAGCAAAGCATCGATGTCGCCAAAAATGACTACTGCTAAAATCTGTGACCTCCGACCGACCATGATTATCTCAATGGTCAATGGTAGAGCTGACCATTGCCTCATAAGAAGTATTTAGTAGAAGTATGAGTAATAACAAAACCAGGTTCATTTTTTGACATTACGATCTTATATTACGTTACTAATAATTATGTAAACCATCTCGTACTTTTTAGTTTAACGCCAATAACGACAGCTCTTTTACATTTTAACACTATGTTAGCAAACTCAGACAACTTCCAAAAAGTCTTCAAAAAGCGTATCTCATCTGTGAGAATGCCCTCTCACGTGTCGAGTGCATGCGGAGATTGTATAGTTCGTCGGATAGCTTTAAGTAAGTGGACGGCGAGATGAACTCTGCAGGTGACGATGTTGGGACGGTATCGGTAGGACGGTAGACAGAAATGATTGTGTCGCTCCAACCAGACTGTGTACTACAAGATACATAATACAATATTTGTGAAGAATGTAAACAAATAACACAAGGTTTGTTCAATGTTGTGTTTTTAAAGAGAGTACCGAAATATTGAGCAATCAAATATATTGCGTTCGTAAAATCATAATAGACGGATTATTTCTCAAATAATGCTCTCGTAATACTCAATGTTAAAGCGTTCAATTCTAGTATCGAAATAGTCATACTCGTAATAGCAATAAGCATAAGCCGGTAATATTGGTATTGGCCGCCTTTATCGGACCAAACCGCGACCCGCCGCGCCGGCCGCAGCTTGCGGTCCGCCGCATGACATTATTTCCTATTTATAATACGTACTTTTCGGATCAGTGGTATATGGCAAGATCGACGAACTTCAAGGTTCTTATGAATACGAAAATGCATCATTTATTCACATCATATTATAAGATTTAGAAAAGACCTTATCAAGACTGACATTACTTATTCCTATGGCATACCTATCTACTCAACACTACTATGTGTGATAGTTCGTTCTCTCATAGACATACCCAAAAGTGTGTGTGTGTGTGTGACGGCGAGGCGGCGGTGGTGGATTTTTACGTAGTTGCAACGATTTCATGTCTCTCGGTATCACTACACAATTACTCGTTTACGAGCGAAGCTTCCACTACTCCACTCGGGTTTTATGTAATAACTCGGTGGGGATACCTTTCTAGGCATTTTATTGGGAATTAGTTGCCTTATTAGTTTCATTAGCCGTTCTCCGACCTTTGGTAATAAAGTCCGTGTTAAAGAGAAGCGTAAAACCCCCTGAAATTAATTAACATGTAGAAGTAGGTAGTTATTACTATTTTTTTTTGAATGGAAGGGATGATCTTTTTTATGTTTTAAAACAACCTAACATGTAATTCATTGTTATTATTATCATCATATTTTGTGTCATATAAAATAAAGTATATTTTAGAGTCATGTACACTATATGATTGTAAGGCCTACAAAACTCGCTGCTTGGTTCTACTTCTTCCGTTCACCTGACCTACTCGCTACCCCCGTCCGGATGGATGTGTTCATTATGTCAGGAAGTGTAATATAGCGAAGGCTTGTTGCGCCCTCTGCCTGCAGGCCGCAGAGGCAGAGACGTGCCCTCGCCTAATAAATCTCTCGCCATGATTATATTATCATCAGAGCAGTAAGTGCGCCTCTTCGTATATTTTCACTATGTTTGAGCGGAAATACTCAATAATTCACATAAAAAGTGGCTTTCTGGTAAGTATATTAGTTCAGCGTACTCAATTATGTTCTTCGTTTTTTAAAATTTGTTGAAAAGACTAAAATTGTGTCAAGTAACTGAAACCAAGTAAAATATATAAACTTTTGATAACCAACAAAATACGTGTCAATAAAATAGCATCACAGATGCCAATAGCAAAACAATCTGATACGGCTTTACCACTGAGCTCAGACTATGTACCTTATATACGGCGAATATTCTGGCGGCTACAACATTCCCATGACAAAGTGCTGGCATTTTCATATTCCCCACATAAAGAGGGGAGTGCTGCAGGAGGAGCTCTCGCAATCAGCATCGGATCGCGACATCAGAAGGCTATTAGCATAAAAGGGAATGATTTAGGGTCGCCAGTGAGAGCAGGTCATTTCCGATACGTCAGTTTCAAACGTATATTTTAAAGATTTATGAAATTTTACGTATTACCATGAAAACCTGCTGTAAAAAATCTTGACGCTTTCTGCTCTGTTTCATGCGGCTATAATATAACCTTACACTTCTTGCGGTTCAAGTTCAAAGTGTCGTTTGTGAAGTATAGATATTAAGTAGGTAGATACGTTAGGAACCTATGTGACTCATGGTGGTCATGGTGTTTGGAGGTACTACATAAGTAGCTGTTATTATATTTACAGGTTTTAGTTTCAAATAAATTTAGTTTTTTTGCTAGAAATATGGTAAAATGCAATATTTTGAGTCGGTTTGCATTATTCACCAAAATTAGTGTAACATTAAAAATACAAATAAACTTTTAAAACTATCTTGGTTTTAAACATAATTTTTATTCAAAACGGGATATTTAACATGATATGATAGTTTAAGCATAAATAGATGAAAATGAATGAAATTAAACGAAAAGAAATGAAATATCCTGAACTGCTTCCCGATATTTTATTTCATTTATTTATTCTTCTGAGCTTGAGCTTTTGAGAAGATTTTATTTCATTTTATTTTATTTTTCATTCTTTTATGTATGGGTACCACATGACTGATATACTATGTACTTATATATATATATATATATATATATTTGTATTTGTATTTCCATGCATATTATACGTAGAACCACCCAGACCCGAGACAAATACTTACAAATCGAACAGAAATCGAACGGGAATCGAACCTGCAACCTTCTGCGTCTTTTATCTCGTGATCATGGCACATGCAACTGTGCCGAAACATTGGAAAGCAGTAAACTCACGTATCATGGTAAATATCCCGTTTTGAGTGAAAAATAGAAACAATTAAATTTTTATCAAATGCTTTTATTTAACAATAATAATTTACCTGTTTTCCAGAAACTCGTTAACACTAAAAGGTTCTGAGAAAAAGCTACAATTTTAACTTCTTTATTCGTCTTATTGGCAAGTCCCTTATTTCGGCAGGAATTTTATAATATTGAAGTGAAAACTTCTTTTAGCGCGGTACGCATATTTTTAGATGAGGTAAAACCTCTGGATTCGCGTCACCGTTACCCTCTGGAGCGAGACACAGCCGGCTGCCGCGCTCACCCCATTTGATTATAAACCTTAATTTACATGTTTACAGTCTACTTTTGTATGAAGAAGTTTACTGAGTTAGGTTCTTTGATATATTATCTACATTCTGAACAAAAAATATTGCATCATCTGTGTTCGTTCAGTATTTGATTGGCAGTCGCCATAATTACTGATTTTAAAGTGATTTATTACTAAACTCTAACGCGCCAAAATAATATTTCACTTCTGTTGGCACTCCCGGAGTGCAACCCGATTTTATTTCATAAAATTCCCGTCTATGCATTGCCAAAGAACTTTTTTTATATAGAGAGTTCTAGGTACTCTTGAAAGAATCATTCTATCAGAGTTTCTTGCACACCTATGTGATATGTTGCGGGCTCTTCTTAACAAATTTGGATGTTCTTTAACCAACATACGCAACATATATGCATCTTAAATAGACTGGGCAATGTCAACAGTTATAATTTACGAAAGACCTGGTTTCTTGATTCCCACGGAGGTATCCCAACAATTGCTTCTACGCATTTTTTTGAGTGATATAAGTTAATTGCACCTCAGTCGAGTTACCCCAGAGGATAATACAATAGTACCAAAGGTGAAACTTGGATTAGAATAGATCTTTCTTGTGTCGTTTATGTTGAAGGTTAGGCGTAAATAAATATTGCTGGACAATGCACAAAACATCATCTAGTCCCAAACTAAGCATAGCTTGTATTATGGTGACTAGATTCCTGATAGAACACTTATATATTTTTAAAATACATACTTATGATACTTTATAACACCCAGACACAGAACAAACACCTATGCTTTTCAAACAAATGTTTATCCTGGGAGGGAATCGAACCCTCAACCTACAGCGCAGAAGGCAGAGCTACTACCAACTGAGCTGACAGTCCAGTTATTTCCGCACCGCGTTGTATAACAATAACTTTTTCTTAGTAATTCATATTTGATAATAGTAATCTTTATATTATCTATAATAATAATACATACCTTAAAACGAATATACATAAGACAAGTAGTAGGTATTATAACAATAATACTTATTTGCTGTAACTAAAGTAGTCAGCGACGTGTTACACAATTTTCCCGTGTCCAATAGTCATCTACGAAAATACGAAATAACACATTTTAAAAATTCTTCATTAGTAAAAGTCGTCAACTGTGATGTCTTTACACGCCACACTAAATACTCTTGCGCACCACCCCACTGAAGCCCTCTTCGTCCCTTTTCTCTTAGTGTGCTCGGGCGGAGGTAAGCAACAACCCGAGATGTGAGACTCGCTGACTTACTATTTGCGCTCCACGATGTGGTGACATTCGAAGCATCTGGTGACTTACACACCGAAATGGTGATACAAAACGACAATACCTCGGCTTGAAGTTCCCTAATCGTGTTTTGTAATTTCTACTTTAAACTTCATTTAGATTTTAGCTAGGTTAGCTTTAAATTATATCTGTTTTAACAAACTATTTACGTACGTGCACGTACCACGTCGAAATAAATATTGACGTTAGTTAAATACAGTGTAGCTGCTTCACTACAAAATCTGGAAAAATGTCGTCTGGAATGCTGAAGATATCCTGCAGACTTTTTTCTTCTTTGTCATCTCTTCTGCAAGATGTCATTCAATCTATTATATCGAAATACAGATACAGTTGCGTCTTCGCATCTTGGATTTCCTCTTCAGAGAAGCTGGACTCACGAAGTGCGAAATACTGCCCTCGTTCATAACATCTAGACGATTCACCAAAAACCCCAGGTGCTCGTTCAGTAAGTTTTCTTTGGAACTCTTATTGATGACGTTCGGTAACGTCTAAACCAGCGCTTAGCCGTTATAAATGTTGCAAATTAACATTCAAACCTGTCCGACTGGACGCACTTCATTACGCACACAGGACTACACTCAATAATAAGATGATCTAAGATACAATCATTTAGCCGGTAAACCTTCTCATATATTCTGTGCTTGTTTTAAAACTGCATCCATCAGAGTCGTCAAGAACGGTTCTCGATTAGTTAAAAAAATCATAATTCATTTTGAAACAGGTGTGGTTGGATAATATTTTAGTTTTACAATAGTTCACTTCTCGTAATCAAGATATCCGGAACGTTAGCTGAGGGATGTGGTCATAACTTTGTTGCAAACTATTGACCAGTGAAACCGATTAGTGGTTTTGAAACTTCGTAAGTCACGAAAGTTACTCTTGATTTATGCATCTCCGTAGGTAACTATAAAATTTTATATAGCATTCTCAAAGGAATATCCACTTTGTGAAGAATGATTGCATTAAATGTTACGACAATACTTTCAATAACTGACAAATGGAATCCTCAATTACTATGTTACATTACATTACATTACATTACTATGTTTCATGCCACTCCTGTGGCATAGTGTTAATATTATGAGAAAAAATGGAAGAAGGTTGCAATTGTCGTTATTTCTATTATCATCAAAGTCAGGACAAAGTTGCAATCGAGTAGATACGGCGTTACATTGGTCCATTGAGTGGCCCGATGGCATTGCAGTGCTACTAAATCTGCGAAGTCTCCCGCAAAAGGCTTTAATAGTGCTGTTGATTTTCCAATTCCGTGGCATTCATTTAACGTAATTCAAATTAATAGCATTTCGGTTAATAAAGCACCCGTCGAAGCATGTAGTGTTTTTATGGTGGTAGTTGTGTAGTGCATACCTACTACCGGAAATATGTTGAAATAATGCATTTTGCGGCTTATTACTAAGACTGATAATAATGTACCTACGAGTAATTAATATTCGTGGTTTTTTTTAATTGGAAACAATAATCATATACAAGGAAGTAAGTTACATGCATGTGCTTGTTTTTTTTTACCGGCTTTAAAAAAAAGACGGAGGTTCTCAATTTGGCAGTATGAATTTTTTGTATGTGTTACCTCATATGTCCTACAATTATTAGCCGATTTTCATAATATTTTGTACCCTGTAGGCTGTATCTCCGAAATTATCCCATATAAGTTTGGTGGTAACACATGAGAACAAATTTATCGCTAATTAGTAATTACTTTGGTAAATATGGTATGGGAAAACGTAATACAATCAAATAAAAACATTACTTTTCCAATAAAATAACAAGGATCATTGTGAATCGTCTTCATACATGTGAGTCTAGCTGCAGCAGGTTCTTCCAAATCCCGGTTGAAGGAGAATCTGGCATGAAAATTGTCTAGGCTTTACACTTTTTTGTATGATCTTCGCCAATTTTGTTACGGATGCTGAGTCGAGTAGAAGAAGATTCGTCCCAAGCTTTTTTGTCATCGAAATTATCTGTTATTTAATCATATGCTTTATGAGACAGTTTCTGTTTTATTATGATTTTAATTTTGAAATCGTCAAATCTAACACTTTTCTTGGGACCTTGTTATAGAAGCGTACACATTGCCGATAAATGGTTTATTAACTTTAGCAAGCCTAACTGTGGGAACAGCGAGTATATCGTTATTTCTAGTATTAATATTATGATTATCGCAATTTTGTTTAGGCAATTGAATTGAACAATTGAATATTAGTATAGTGATTACCTTTCAGTGGTCAACTGGGTTAACAATGGACCTTGAAGATACCCTACATAACTTTTCAACGACAAACAGTTCATGTGTCGCAATTAAGGCATTGTGTTTGTGGTCTCAAGCAATAACTTTATCTGTACTTGTCAGTTGATTAGATATTGGACTTTAAAGATATCCTGTGGAACTCTTTAACGACAAGCAGCTTATGTTTAAGGATGGCATTGGTGATCTCAAGCAACAGTATAATAGGAACTTGTCAGATGACAAGAACATATTGACCTAGACCATGAAGGAAACGTATTGATGACAAAATTATCATAATATATCGCAATTAAAACAGAAGTTGTATTGGTTATTTGATATCATAGGTTTTGATATTCAGGGTTCAAGCCGGTTTTAGGGTTTAGTAAAACTATATTATTTGTCTAACAGTTTAAATTAGGTTGACTATTTCATCTGAGTTGTATCCATGAACATTGTATAATGCTTACCAAAATAATTTAAAAAGAACCACCATCTTTATACATATCTAGGCAAGTGTATATTATTAGTAATGGCGTCAACATTATATTTTCATAAAAAGTTGAACGTTGACCGTAAACCATCTACGCGACCCACCTCCATAATAATACGTGTTGAAACTGATGTTGTTGAGCTTACCAGCTGATTTGATTTAAAACTCATTTTCCTTTCCTTATTCTGTGCCCCTAAATTAAATGTATTTCTGGGAGTGTTTAATATCCCACTTGCCTGGTTTACTAACCTTTGAGCGGTTCTCAGAGTGTGCAAACTACGCGACAAGTAGCAATGCGGTGTACAGAGCCGCACGGTGCCCGTCGGGGCGAGGCGGTATTGCGTGGTGTGTTGTGTTGTGTGAGCACACATGGTACGGGTGTGTCTGAGGTTGTTTGCAATCGTTGCGAGTAACACCTTTAAAGCATACACACTGGATATATATTTATTTATTTATTTATTTATTTATTTTTAAGGAAAACCAACAGCTATACACGTTTAACTTAAATAATTACATAAATAACAGAAAGCCAATAACAGGTTTCCGCTGATAGAAATATAACAAAAATAAAATGTGAACACAAGCTTAAATAACGCTTACATACCTAATCTAACACAAGATAAACAAAAAAAAAACAAATTAACAATCGGCCTAATCTTTAAAGAAGTCGAGAGTTAAGCACCGCCTTGCCCTGGGAACACTTGTACAATATGGATCAATGTCCAACAACTTACTAAAATTATTCAGGGTTTCATTAGCTCGCACCATATATGAATTCTGTCTATAGTTAGTGGACGCACCTGGAACGTGTAGTGGAGGATTGAATCGGAGTGTTCTACTAGGAGTATTAAAGTATATTTTACTTAAAAGTTCTGGACAATCAATTATACTAGTTATAATTTTTAGAATGTATATAAAATCAGCAATGCCCCTGCGATTAACAAGTGGAAGAAAGTGAAATTTTTTACACAGCTTTAAATAATTAGAAGAATGATAAGGGGTTCTATCTCTATAGCAAAGATATCTTAAGAAACGCTTCTGAATAGCTTCTATGCGATTAATATAAATATCATAGCACGGGTTCCATATCTGAGACGCATACTCGAGATGACTCCTAACAAAAGTACAATATAATATCTTTAACGTTTTTACCTCTGTAAAATTCTTTGAAAGTCGCATAACAAATCCTAATGACCTAGAAGCTTTACTAACTATTTTATCAATATGGACGTCAAAGAGTAATTTCGAGTCATGGTACACACCCAGATCACGCATGCCGTCAATTTTCGAAAGAGCTTGACCCTGTAAGGTATACTTCGTCGGTATAATATTATATTTACGAGTAAAAGTAATAACTGAACATTTCGAGGCATTAAGCTCCAGCTTATTAATGAGACAATATTCTTCTAAACGAGATAGATCTGCCTGAAGGGCAAGCATATCAAGGTTAGATGTTATAATCGAAAATATTTTCATATCATCAGCAAAACACAGTAGATTGGTAGATTTAAAGCAGGAATCTATGTCATTCACATATAATATGAAAAGCAGAGGCCCAAGAAGTGATCCTTGAGGAACACCACTAGGAACGGGTACCCAACCAGATATATAATTATTAATAACAACTGCCTGAGATCTATTAACAATATAAGAAGAAAACCACCTTAGCAAGTCACCTCGTATTCCTGACTGAATAAGCTTATGAAGTAATGTATTGTGATAAATTTTGTCAAAGGCTTTGCAATAATCAGTGTAAACTACATCGACTTGGTGACCGTTATCCATAGCTTCAGTTATATAGTCGTTTAGAAGAATCAGATTTGAAACAGTCGATTTACCCTTTAAAAAGCCATGTTGGAAGGGGCTAAACGTGTTCTTTAAACTAGAATATACCTGATTGTAAATTATTCTCTCGAAGATCTTGGCAATGATACAAAGCTTTGATATGGGTCTATAGTTAGTGACCTCGGTTTTAGAACCATTCTTGTGTACTGGAGTAATAAACGCCGACTTCCAGATCTTAGGTACAATGTTGCAAGAAAGTGATTTACGAAATAGAATTGACACCGGACAGGCAATAGAGGAAGCACATCTAACAAGAAATTTGGATGAAATGTTATCTGGACCTGGTGCTTTAGAAATATCTAGTTTTTCTAATAATTGCTTTATTTCAATAGGATTAATTTCGATATTACTGATATCTGAAGCCGAGTTAGTTACCTGAATATTAACTAGGGATTCACTAAGGGAAGATGGCATATTAACTACTGTTGAATTAAGAAAAGTAGAATGAAAATAGTTGGAAAAAGCATTGCAAATAGACTCACCACTAGAAATATTAATTTTATTGTAATTCATCGAACTTGGCATAGAATTTGATTTGGATCTACTTTTTACAAAAGTCCAAAAATGCTTAGGGTCTGACCTAATTAAATCTTCAGTTGATTGAATGTACTTTTTATAACAAACTGATTCTAAGTTGATTACTCTCTCACGCAGAAGTTTGTATGTGAGATTATCTGAGAGATTGCCATATTTTTTAAATTTAGTAAAATATTTATGTTTTTCTCTGATAGCTTTTTTCAATGCAAAGTTATACCATACAGGATACAAGCTGTCACACGATTTTTTAGTGGGTATAAACTGTTTATGGAGATCATACATGGTTTGATTAAAAAACTGTACGGATTCATCAACTGAGCGAGTTGAGAATTCAGAGGTCCAGTCAATATCATTAATGGCATTATTTATTGACTCGAAATCACCCTTATTAAATAAATGACGTGTGCGAGGTGCATAGTCCAGCAAGGGGGTTTCAATATATCTATAACTAATTAACAAGGCCGGATGGTACTCATCTATTGGCGTCAATGGATCAGGACAATTAGATACAAAAATATGTTGATTAGAATAAACTAGGTCAAGTAATCGATTACTTTTGTTGAATATTCCATTGAACTGATCAAAACTTAAGGCACTCATTTCATCAACCAACATATACTCATTACTACTTACCATATTTGTCGGATAATACATTAAATTACCCGTTGGCAACCATACAATGCTGCTCAAATTAAAATCGCCGACCACTAAAAATGCATCGGAAGGATTACCGGAGACTACAAGGTTCAATTTAGCGAGAAAATTGCTGAGCTGAGAGCTAAATGACAAGCCGTTTTTTTGATCACACAAATAGATAACACATACGTATAAGTCAACCCACTTCCGTGTATTAGCTTGCTTTACACGCACACAAATCCAAAGATCTTCCGCAGTAGAATTAAATTGAGGCAGTAATTTAACTTGTAAGTTTTTACGCGTAGCTATTAATACACCCCCACCCCTTGACTGATTAGTTATACTATAATCACGGTCACGGCGCCACACTAAATACCGATCGTCCAAGAACTCTGAATTAGAAATGCCATCAAGCAACCATGTCTCCGTAAATATTATTATATCATACGAGCTGAGCCAAGCCATACGATAAATTGATTCCGTTTTTGTTCTAAGGCCACGAACGTTCTGATAGTAAACGGATAAACCATGATTATTTATATTTTGCGACAACATTTTAAAGCAATGTTATAGAAATGGAATATACAATAGTTTATAAGTAATAGTGTTATAACAACGTTTGCAGGCAAAAACAAGTAGTCATATTCATAAAGTGCAAAAGGGTAGAAAAATAAAAATAATAAATGATAATTTTTAGCAAGTGAGTGAAATAGATAGCAACAGTATTCAAAGTGCATTTGAGCAGGCGAGACAGCTGTATGTGCGTCCGAGTTAGTCCAGAACAATATGGTGTCGCGGCAGTTAACTGCACAAAGAATTAGCAAGGCAGGGGAGTGCAACATTTTACTAAATAGTAGAATTAAGGCATATAGCAATACTTTGTAGATGACAAAAGATTTAGGAATAAAGTAATTTGATTTTACGAAGCAATAATAGTGTTGCCAGCATCTTAAACGATTTTGTTTAAATCATTTTCATGTCTAATCATAATCACTTTCGAAGAATCATCTCGACGCACATGTATTTTTCCATGCTTTACCCACACAAAGCTGTAATTTTTGCTAATGGCAGTGGTCTTCGTCGAGGTAAGCAGCTTTTTATGGTCCATACTCAAATGGTCATTGACGTAAACTCTGCCCGAGGGACCCTGCAAGCCAAGGTCTGATGTAGTCAGTTTCTTGTCAGCACGGGCAGCTGCGATAAAATCTTCTTTTATATATCTGTTAATGAAACTGACTATTATCAGTTTATCTTTGGAATTATGCATAGGAACCCTGGATATGTAATTAATCTGGGTTTTAGGCACTGTGTAATTGACCTTGCGGCTGATTTGTTCGACGATAGAGAAAAGGTTCTCGTCTTTCTTGATGGGTACACCCTTAATCTCGACATTGTTCAGCCTCGATCTCTGTTCCTGAGCAGATAACTCCATTTTAGTTTTCACTAGATCATTCTGCAGGCCAATGACAGTATCCTGAAGCTTCTCAAGACTACTAACCCTGGCCTCCACTTGTGAGAGTCTAACACCAAGATCATCCAATTTCTCACTCGTATAGATGCAAGTGCTTTTCAGTTCCGTTAGCTCCTGTTTGATCGAAGACATATCCTCTCTCATCCCTGATATGCTGGACAGCTGACGTTTCATATCTCTGAGTTATTTCATGATGGATTCAAGAGACGCAGGTTCCACTGGAGCCAGTGTGGCTGGTGATGGAGCCCGACACGACGGACATCTCCACTGAGTTTTTTTATCTACTCCATATCTCCGCCAAGTGGTTTCAGATATGTGAGCACAGCTGAAGTCCAAATGACCTTTACAATTAGAGCACTGAACTCCATCGATGAAGTCTTCCTTGCAACTAGCACACTTCATTTCTATAAAAATGATTAGTTGTAAAAGTGGAGCCAAAGGTTGGCAATATATTTATACCGACCAAGCAGTGGACGGATCACGGAGGCGCGTAAGCGAAACGAGTGTTCACACGAAACGATATTGCAATGCGTACTTACTAAAAAAAGAGAAAAACGTGTACGACTCATACTTTAATTATACAAAAGTGTTAGTGGAACTAGATGCTGCCTACATTATACACGTAATATTAGTGTTTTAAAGTATTTTAGTGAATCTCTTTCGGCTAATTCTATTCCCGTGTCGTTGTCTTAATATCTTAAACTTGAGCACACTTTAGCTAAGTGTAATTTATTAGATGGTCCTTAAATATTTGCGCAGCTACTTACCATGGCGAGGCACCGTCGCGGCCGTGTGAGCTCAACAAGGCAGCGGCAGCGGATGATCTACAAGATTCAAAATAAAGACAGGAAAAGCTTAGCATAAAATACGATCCACACTTGAATGACATTGAAACTTCTACTGCTATGTTTTCGTATAGGATCGAGAAAGTGCGAATAATTGGGGATCGGTGTCAACTCATCATCGAAAAGACCTCCTTTTGTCAGGTTTTGCTCGCTTTGTTCGCCGCGCCCCAAGTGGCACCAGTGCTGGGTGGCGGTGTTATCGTTTGTAAAATTTTCACCAACGCCAACGTAAACATAGATTAACTTTCTAATGGCTGTGGATAGGTTCTGATTAAAATGACGATGAAATTTCGAATCGAACCCGCTACCTTCTGCGTTTCAGCCGGACCTTAGTCCACTGCGTCACAGTGGTCGTCAGATATAGATATAAGAGTAGTCCTATATAAATCAGTTATAAACTAGTTTTTTCAAAAAAAAAAATAATGTTGGTAGTGCGTGGCATAGTCGCAAGCCCGAGCATATACCGCGGAGCTCGCAGGGAGCGGACGTGGCGAGGCCTCTGTTGGTTCCGGTAATGAAACCTAATTAGACGCGCCCTCTGGGCTCTCTGACGGAGGCTTTCAATTATTTTTAAATAAACCTGCACTGATCGGATCCTCTTGAGCACTTTAATTAGAAGCAGCTGCGAGTTGTTGGATTGCTTTGATATTTTAAAGAAACAAATTAATATTAAATATTTGCCAATGACTTAGGTAATAATAATAATAATAACGTTTATTTGCGCCACATACAGTTAAACTTAAATTACTACATAGTAATAATTTAAGTAGATACATATTCGTAGCTTAAATAATCTATAATGTTCGTTTTAGTAACGAAGATCTTCAAATTAGAGAGAGGTTGTTATGCAGACAGTTTTCGAAGTGTCACCTTATCACGTGGTCACTATAAGTTTCTTCGTAAACAATGTAATTGTAAAGTAACAGATGCGCACAACTTTAGGGTCGGCTTCGTGACTCTCAGGTCGCCGATACAAATTTACGATTCAAGCTTAGCTCTTTGTAATAGGGCTCATATTAGAGCTGCAGCTATGAAGTTGGCGAACCATAAGTGAATTTGCTCGAGTCGGCAAGTTCCGGAGTCTCTCGAACTTGTCAACTTGCATCTGCTCGCTTTGCGAGAGCCGAGTAATGTGTGGAGTTGTCGGTGTATCTGTCCGTGTCTCCAACTTTACTTTTGCTTTCTTAGTTTCAACTTATAATGGAAGTAGAGAGAGCTACGTCAGGATATTGCTAAAACTAAAAAACACACAAAAGGCTTATTGCTCGGCATACTGCCTGCCTTGTATACGGTAACATAACGATAACGCGTGTAGGTACCATAACATTTGTAGCACCTATAATGTTAAGACTATCAGAGTTAAACATTGAACTCATTATAGAAAGATCTTTCTTCAGTCCTACATTGAGTTACGCATGAGTTAGGCGAATCCCCGGGTATTGTATCGGACACCGGAATGCACTTTCCTAGTCTTGAGTACCTGCAAGTACCTACGAGCCGCAGTAAGCCGATGCGGTGGTTGTCGCACTAATCTAATCACTTTTGCAAACACCGTGATTTTGCTTATTGGTGATTACATTACCTAGTTATTATTATAAAAAACTATGTTTTCCGTACGCACTTAAATGCTCAAAGTTTATTATTTTGTAATAAATTTTGCTGTAGCCGATGCGTTGCGATGCACTGTGCGGGTTCCATCGAGCGCTGCGTGGAGGCTATAATCCAATGAGATGGAATTATTGCTTGCACGAGGACACAGACGCTGCAAAACAGCTCCTTCCTTCAAACTTTAAACTTGATGTTTAAAAAACTATTAGTGCTCTGTATAAATTTCAATGCTGCTATTATTGTTTCTAAACATAGAGAAATCCCTAAATTAATTAAATGAAGGCATAGCTATTGTTATGTCTGTTTTTATAAGTTTTTATAAGTTTTTATAAGTTTTTATGAGTAAAGTGAATGTCAATGACATAAGATACAAAATGCCATGATTCAAACTCGACTGATCATTTCACTCAGAACAAGCCCTTATTGCAAAAAAATGCGTATTGTCTGAAGAAGCTATTTCCTTTGGACTGTCAGTATTCCGCCTGCCTCGCCAAGTGGACCAGAAGTTGTGTCCGTAACGTAAGAGACCGGTGCCTCGTCCGCGTTGTCCACCAGGACTCGTTACATTTCTCACACGTGACACCTTTAGTATACCTATTAGTATTTGAAGACATAAATTGACGCCTGGGAAGTTCTAAATAGCTTTGGCTATAAAGATGTTTAGAACTTCCCAGGCGACAGGTTTGTGTCATAAATATTGAGTCAGTGAGTGGAGGAAACCTTGAAATGTGCATTATTGTATACTGCTCGTATTACAAAACAAACAGTTACAGTGGTGAGCATCACTCCGGGATGATCCTGTCTAAACATAATAATTGGCACATGCCCACGCTTTGCACAATGACACACACCTTTTCAGCCGACATCTAAAAATAGAAAAAAGTCTTAAATCGGTGGTATTTTTTTCCAAATGTTTGTTACCTCATAACACCGTCATTTATGAACCGATTTGAACATATATTTTTTATGATTTTATTTTTTATGTAAAAGAATATAGTTTTCGATTGATCCCAAAATCGGTTTATTTGTTTGGGTTTTAAATCAATATAGCTGGAATAAATATAGACAAACATATTCAGATTTAGATTTTTTATTAACATTTTTATTTAAAGTTACATGTCTATTATTATATTTAATTGATCAAAGTTCATAAATTAATATAAAAAATGGTAAATTATACTAACATTTAATTACATTATTAATACATTAATTATCAAAAAGTGTTCATATGCGAAGGTGTGTAAAGTGTATTAAACATTTGTAATTGTTATACAAAAAACTCATCAACCCTAGGTTTGTTCGATTATCGAGCAATCGAGCCAGTTTGTTTAGCTGGTTTTTAAAGGATAGTGCAGCTGCTACACTTCGGGACACGGTTATAGACAGCTGGCTTCAACGCGTCAACCAGCTTTGTCTATTTTACGAGCCGCTGCCCTTCCACTCATATACACTCATTTATTCACACTCCAATAATGTCATCCAAGTAAAAAAAAAATGGTATTTTTATATAAATTAAGTATATTTTCATTTTATAAACTTCAAAAAAAGGAGGAGGTTTTCAATTTCGGTTGTATCTTTTTCGTTATAATGAAGTCGATTTATGTTTATAACAAATATAACAAAATAATTAGATTTAAAACCTAGTTATTTTGTTTAAGTTCTAAAATGTACCAGTTTTCACACTTTCTTCATCGTTTGAGAGCACTGGTACCACCACTAGTACTACCACCAAAACCACCAGTACTCTACACATCACCACTAGTATGACCTGAACAATAATAATCTGGATCGAGTGTTCGCCGGACTGGCTGATAATAAATAAATAAATAATATAGCATAAACAGGGTGCTCGCTTAATTAATTTACCTAGTTTTTTTGACTAATTTATTACTATTTATGATTAAATCTTTGAAATCACAATAATATCCAAAAATCGTTTAAAACATGATCACTGTGAGAATTGTGCAAAGCTCTTTAAGATACATAGGTATTTGTTTTATACAGGTGAGTGAGTACCTGTGTATAGCACGACCAATTCGACAATCAGTACGTAGCTCGGTGCAAATGCATAGGTACTTACATAATCAAAAGCAAATTGGTCGAACCTTGTTTATATTTTTGAATCCATATAAAATATTGTCTTGAATGTTTCTGCTATATTGTTTTACGATAATACTCTTACTTTATTAATCGTGGAATAAGTCGAAGTAGATGGGTATTATAGATATATTTTAAATCCACCGGAAGCACGGAACGACGCGGGCGTAGTATCGGCTTTAATCAGAGAAAAATCAGGGAGTTTCCCATGGGAGCGAGGAACAGCCTTCCAATAAATATCCATTGATTGAGAGCTGCAGGCGACGTTCAGGACTGAACTTGTATAATATTCTTGGACGTAGGCTTTTTTAATAAAATGAAAATAAGCCGGTGAGTTATAGTCCCCCCGCTTCCCCGCACGCTGCCTGCCCTCTCCCGGAGCGCACTCCTCATCTGAGAGATTATGTTGAGAGCACGTTTTATTAGAATTTGATTTCGAAAAGAGTCTATCCCAGAACAAAATTATGAGCTCGTTTGAATCCGAGAAGTGAAACTGCTGAATCGTTATTGGCAATACCTGCATTTATTTATATCATTTTATTTTTAACTGTAATAAAATTGTTGATTATTTTAAGATTGTAACCAAGGTTGTAACAATAAAGTCTTATCACGAAAGTTTAAAAATACTAAGACAGAATGAGGTTTTCAACTTAAATTATAAGTAATCTTACTTAGGTACCTACTCCTCAATTATATCGCAGTATTTTGTTCAAGTGGTTGCCTCCCCCGCACCCTACCGCGTCCCGTTGGGCTCCGACATCGAACACTGAATAAAATGAAATGTTTCCGGCGGCTGTACTGTACTGTACGGTATCGCAAGTTAATTCCTTACCTTCTGCCGACTCATCATTTTCTGTTTCAAGAAATGTTGATTAAATTTGTAGCCGCCGTTGCCGGGCCGGGGCCGGAGCGGGGACGGGGACGGTGCGGGGATAGGACGAGGACGGGTGCGCGACAATGCATTTTAGATGGGTTTAATTAGGCATTCCTGTGTGTAATACCAAGTACCGCGATCTCGCTAAATTGCGCGAGGTTTCAGCCTGTATTTCTTAATAATCTAGTATTCATGGTTGGCCAGACCTCGCCTTCGTCCTTGGGCTCTAAAGTTCAATTCATCAAAAAGCATAAAAATTATGTTCTCAAAATTTTTATAATACGTTGCTTAGTGTTGTTTGATATATTTTGCCTGCAAACAAAGTGATATTTGTTTAAATGTAATGTTTCTACTCGAACCTACTTTCGTATCCAAACCATTGTAGAAAATGTAAAAAATTTGGATAAAAAGTTGCCAGTCAGCTGTCGAGGCACATTTGCAAGTGGAACGCTTACGGGGACACGTCGTGTACTACGTGGGTAGATTTTCAGTATAATTCCCTTAGCTGTTATGACGTAGCGAGTGCTACGAAGTAGTGAGTGCTATGGAGCGGCAGGCGTGGCGTAGCGAGTGCTACGCATCAAATGATGACTAGATGACTGATAGGATAGGTTTATGGCTGATACACTCTAGCAGGACAGGACAGGTTAAATAAATTTAACGCGCATTCGTTGGAGACACGACGTATATGTTTTGATTTAGTTTATCTGTACATAATAATTAATTCCATAATTGACTTGCCTGAAAAAGTCTCAAATCTCTTTTTAATATGAAATAGTGCCTGTAGATCTTATCTAGCCAAAATTTTTTAGCCTACTCTATAAAACTGTATTACTGTATAAAAACAATATTTCTTTTCTACATTCGTTATCAAGAATGTGTCAGCAGCTCAATGAGCAATCGCCAGCATAATTCGAAGTTGGATATTTTTACCTCGAAATTACATAGTTTTATTGTAACAATCAAAGACATTCTCCATTTTAACAGGGCATTTGACGCTAATTGTAGCGTCTTGAACCCTAAGTCAATTAACTAGGTAGATAGTCTAAATATTTTTAAGTTATATGTTGTCAATTTAATTGTTTTTGAGTAATTTTGTCCTCAAACATTTTTTGTGTATGTATTTTGTTCGCTCACATTGTATTGTTTTCGTGTGCGCTCAAAAGTTATGTTCCAGACCAGATCAAAACTGTATTTAAATTATATGTACGAGTATTTTTCATTTGTTTAATAATAATAATAAAGCCGGACATTTCACAAAGCATCATCTGGCCCCAAAGTAAGCAGAGCTTGTGTTATGGGTACCACATGACTGATTTATTAGGTTGGGGAAAAAGACTTTTCGCATTATAGTATGTATGAACTTGTAATAAAATCTCGTTGGCTATACTACGAGTATATCTATCTGGCTGGTTTTGGTATCATTAAAAGTTTAAGTTTTAAAGAACATAATTCCAAATTCAAATTAGGAAAATGTGTGATTTTTATTTGTTTTTCGTACTGTCATGATGAGTGAATCTAATGAAGAAATTCGGAAATTCGATACATTTTAAAATTTTACTACAAAAAAAGTAAAAATGCAACGCAAGTCTCGAAAAAAAATTGCGATGTTTATGGACCTAGTGCAGTGTCTGTGAGAGGAGCACAAATTTGTTTTAAGCGTTTCAATCCTGAAATTTTGATGTCAAAGATGTACGTCGCTCTGGTTCGCCATATTACGGATAAAATGGATGCCATTTTTGAAAAAGTGGAGCAAGATCGGCATATCAGTAGTTACGACGTAGCTGAAGAACTGGGAATCGACCACAAAACAGTTTTGGCGCATTTGAAAAAAACTGAGTACACAAAAAAGGTCGTGGTCAAAGGCCGGTCAGGCTTCACAGACTGGCGAAACCCAACCCGGGTTTCGCCACAACAACTCGCAACAAGGTGATGCTGTGTGTGGTGGGATTGGAAGGGCATTATTCATTATGAGCTGTTACCACCAGGCAGGACCATCGATTCTGAACTCTACTGCGAACAACTGATGAGATTAAAGCAAGAAGTTGAGAGAAAGCGGCCGGAATTAATCAACAGAAGGGGTGTGGTTTTTCATCATGATAACGCTAGACCTCACACATCTTTAGCCACTCAGCAAAAATTAAGAGAGTTTGGCTGGGAGGTGTTAATGCATCCGCCGTATAGTCCTGACCTTGCACTTTCAGATTTCCACCTGTTTCGGTCTCTTCAGAATTCTTAGGCAGTGTCAGGTTAACATCACGAGAGGACTGCCCAAAACCACTTGTCCCGGTATTTTGATCAGAAGTCCCAAAATTTATATAGCAATGGGATCATGTGCCTTCCTACAAGATGGCAAAAAGTTATCGAACAAAATGGTACCTACATTCTTTAGTTAAATGTAAATAAACTATATTAAAAAATGTTTTGAATTTTCTTAAAAAACGCGAAGAAACTTTTTCCCCAACCTATTACTAATTATATACTTTTTTGTATAAAGGTACATACACATTATTCATAAAAACACCCAGACCCGAGACAAACACTTGCAGATCATACAAACATTTGCCCCGTGGCGGGAATCGGATCCGCAACCTTCTGCGTCTCAGCCGGACCGTGGCCCACTGCACCATAGAGGTCGTCTAGTGTGTAACCTGTATTATACGCCTAAATAAAGTAAAAGAATAAATACACAAATAAAGGATCTTCAACAAACCGAACCGCAGCCGCGTTTAACCCAATTACCGAGTCGCGACAGAGGCAGGACGGGGTAGGCAACTGGACATGGTTGGCAGCGGGACAAGGTAGGTAGCGGGACAAGGTAGGTAGGAGGTACTTTTGTCACTTCTTGTTAATATTTAACGACGTTGCAGCCTTTGTTCCACAAAAAACCTGAGGGTAAAACGTAATTGTTTTAGAAAATGACGGAAACGATGACCGTTTAAGATAAAGCCGCCTTTTTAAGCTTCTTTGAGCTTGAAA
Source organism: Lampropteryx suffumata (assembly GCA_948098915.1). Classification (NCBI taxonomy): domain Eukaryota; kingdom Metazoa; phylum Arthropoda; class Insecta; order Lepidoptera; family Geometridae; genus Lampropteryx; species Lampropteryx suffumata. The sequence goes on from OX402553.1 coordinate 308,273, forward strand.
TTGGTATTATTTTACGTTTGCTGTTGTTGTCAAGCGGCGGGACGCGGCGGTAACGGCGAGGTTCCAATTGAGTCCTTTATCAGATCATTGCTTTTTGTTTTACGACTACTTGACTGCTGGGTTACAATTGACGTCGAGTCTTTCAATATCTGCCCTTATAGCTCTCCTCTACTTAAAAACTTTACTGCAAAATACTAACTCAAGTAGCCATGCGGATCAATTTGTTCTTAAAAAACTTATCTCGTGATATAATTTTTCGGTCGGCCGGATGGTCTATTTGAACTTTTGATGGCAGAGAGGAGAGCGATCTGTCACCGCAGATGACAGGACACTGAGCACACGAAACGTGCGGTTTGAGGACAGATCTTTATACTTCCAGCAGTTCGTTAGAATTGGGGTCGAGGGGAAAATGAAAGAGTATCCCGAAGCGTTGATTTGAGTAAACATGACTTCATGATGTACACTGCACTGGGCAGAGCCATTTCGAAGAATTTGGAATTTAGAGTCCAACTTTGTTACAAACTAAAAGAAAACACGAGTAGGATTTTACACTAGATAGTTTTGAGTTAGTGTTAGTGTATAATGTTAAAATGTAAATGTATCTCTCTTGTTCCTCTTAGTTTCGTATGTAAAATAAGTTAAATAGTGAAAGACATTAATAAAAAAATGTAAGTAGATGATGATAATACATATTGTGTTGAATATCAATAACTATAGTTGTGAATTGAGAAGTCTGGCTGATTCTGTTAGCGACTTGGTCACAATCGACCGGCCGCGGCCACACTCGTGTATTTTTAGATATCGAGCAGCTTATCACTTGATCGGAAACGGTCCATACGTTTTTATACACAGTTGTATACATTTGTCTCATTACGTGTGTTTGCCAAAGCTCTCTTCGGTCTCTTAATGTAACACCACACTATTTGGGTTATTTACTCACTGTCAGTATAAACAACCAAATAATTTCAAATCGGTTTTTTGTATATACCCAAACGTGCGCTTTTGATTCAGAGTTATAAAAGCTTGTGATGACAAAACCACGTTTAAAAATGATTGCGATTGTAGCGATTAAAAGTAGCTCGTGTGTTGGAGTGTGGTGTCTGCTCGCCGCGTGTTTTTATTGCGTTTCGCGGATGTTTGCATCGCTATTGAGATTCCGTTGTTTGAGCAATAACAAAATGTAAACGGTGCGGCGTCGGCGTTACCTACTATTCTTACGAGATAAGCAAAAGCTCTCTCAAGCGAATAGGCTATGATCATGCATCTACCCTAACGTTATATTTTAAAGTTTTTTAAACTTACGCGATCAGAACACATTATTATAAATACCCGTAAGTATTTATAATAACGTTATATTTTAGTCTGAAAAGATTTACAAGAACTGAAATACACTTTTAAAATATCTACTGGATCTGGATCTACTTAGGCGTTGTTGTAAATTGTTAGCTAGTGGAATGTTCAAGATACTCTGATTTCGTGTATTTATGGAGTGCACGTCTCTCCGTTACTTGATAACGTCTAAAACTAGCCATTGAGACTGTTATCTTTATCATGATGACCATTATTTCTTCTAACGTTTGTACGCTTCAGAAAGCTGTTAAGAATTAACAAATGATAGAGAGTTCTCACATTTCATAGAGTTCAGGATTTTTGAGATTTATTTGAAGGTCGTGTGGATTTATGTAAAAACTTGGGCTTGTCGGCGATCGCGCGGATTGTGATAGAGATAAAAGAAATGGTTCTAGCGGAGATTGTGTCGCGGCGCCGGCCGTACCCTCACTGAGACGACAATCGGCAATCGTCTGCCGCGTGGTCAAACCGTGGTTAAACTTCTTATTTTTAATCAACATCGTTGTTTCTACAGCCACCTCAATATTCACTTAATTTAAATGGGTCCTTAACAAAGTGTGCTCCGAACACTTATAAACCACTTAAATAGACAAGTTGGTCCGCCCGTCGTTATTTTAACTCCTTATATCTTTATATTTTTGTTTTATGAGTATAATTAAACTGAACATACTTACCGATGAGATAGCTTCACTTCAGTTCAATTTCACAACAGTTTGATCTATTGTTATAGAACCATCTGAAGCAAGCCTGATTTTATCGTTGTAACTTACTGAATACACAAGTCAGCATAACACTCGGGTCCACCTCAGTGTCCGCTGTTGACTCATCTTTGTTGACTCGTGACACCTGCCTACTCCGCTCTCATACGTACAAGCGAGTTTCTCTACGTTCCGCTCCCCTCCGGCTGTGTCGCCTCACCTGCTTTCATCTCACATTAATCATCTCCCGCGACATGCCCATAAATCACTCCGACCTACTTGGTAATTTTAAAACTATTCTCTACATAATATTACACAGGAACGACAGCGCAGAGCTTCAACGTATGACAGATACAAGTAGCCGGGTCTTTTTAGATGTTACAATATTTTATATTAAGGAAAAATATACTTACAGTCTGAATCACTTAATTACCTGCTGTGCACAGAATCCATCTTAGATTGTTCGATTAATCCTCCTTATTTGAACACCGCACAACATGCAGGTACATTACTCGTATATTGTTACAAGCTTACCTCTTGCAGTTGATGCTTCATCTCTCTGTCGTGATTTTATTTGAAGTGTTGTTCGCTAGCAGTAGGTACCGCCAGCGCCGCTAGCAAGCGCTGCGATATTTTTCCGCTAATATATTCTTGTTAGATGCTCGAGTGGCCTCATTGTTTTGCTGTTATTCACGAGTCTCAGAATACTTGCTCGTTGTAGTATGTAAGCCAAGTTTACCTCATAAGAAGAGATTATGATATGAATTAATGTCGTAGAATCGACCAAGCTTGTCGGATTCATTAAACTTAGCGATTGTGCTTATTGTCTGTATAAATTTTTAGTGCCCATTGAAATAAACAAATTTTGAGTACATTTCAAAGGGATTTCATTTGATAGTCCATGACATCACAAACGATCAGCTAAATGAATTTTTATAATAGGTACATGCTTAATACATGGCTCCGGCCAAGCCCGCCGGACACGCGGCTGATTGGATTCGGCTCTTTTTGAGCTGTTTTATTTATCTCGTTATTGGGATTAATATCAGAGTACCACTGAGCATGACCACTTCCAAGTTTAATAAATTAATGGAAAATTATAATAGGACCCAGATTATAGACAGCATCCCAGAAATTATGTTTATTGTAAATTATATAAATATATTATATATTATTATGTATGTAATTCGGAAAACGTTTAAAGTACGTTCAAAATACTAATAGAAAGTTAATCTACTAAGTCGTTTAACAAAATATATAAACCGTTTTTAGAAATTACATCGATCTTTAATCGATTACTTATCCATACATACAAAAAACTTAAATAATCAATAAAAGCCAAATTAATTAGTTTTGGATAAAATTATCTTCACCATTTCGTTACAGCAACATAACATTGGCATGTCAAGTTGTATAATCTTTATATATATAATTCTAATGTAGGTACGTGTGTATGTCACTGAACTCCTCCTAAACGGCTGGACCGATTTGAATTTTTTTTTTGTATGCGTTAGGGTGTCGCTCTGGATGCTTTATATTCACAAATTAGCCCGACAGATGGCGCTGCAGTCGGTACAATTAGATATATTTTTAGGGTTCCGTACCTCGAACGGAAAAAAACGGAACTCTTATAGGATCACTTTGTTGTCCGTCCGTCCGTCTGTCTGTCAAGACCCTTTTTCTCAGGAACGCGTGGAAGTATCAAGCTAAAATTTATATCGAATAGTCAAGTCTACTGTCCTTTAAAGCTGTGAAAAATTCAAACTTCTAAGCCAACGCAATCAAATGATACAGCCGTTTATGCTGCAAATTTCCGCAAATTTTCGACACTCGCAAAGGAATCAAAACCTACAGGGTACTTTCCGTGAACTCAGAGTCTTGAAATTTGGTACGAAGCAACGTCTTATAGCACAAATGAAGAAAAAATTGCAAAATCCATAATTTTTAAATTACATGATAAAATAAAAATATTTTTAATAATTTAAACTTAATACATCTTTCCTCATGAACGCGTAGAGGTATTAAATTGAAATTCATATCAAATACTCAGGCCTATAATACCTTTTAGCTGTAACAAAATAAAACTTCTATGTCAACGCAATCAAAAGAAACAGCAATTTAATTTAATTTGCATTAGTGTGTTGTCACCTACGGATTTTGATACTTGTGACCGTATTACATACATGCAAGCTCAGCGCTCTGGAGATCAAAGTTCATATAAACAGAACCGTAAGTTAGAATCCATGTTGAAAACACAAAAGCGAGTTGTCCCCTACCAGACACATGCAGACATTAACTCACAAAAAACTCGAACGGTTATTAATTTGTCTGACAAGGTTTTGAATGATTCTGCTCTCAGAGTGTTAGAGAAGGGTCTAAATTTTGCCCCTACCACGAAACGCATCCCTTATGAGAAAGTGATCGGTAATGTGGAGGAGGTCATTCGTTATAATAGGATACCAGGAAGTGACGCGGAGTGTCTAAGACAGGACATTGCATTTATATTACGTCATACTAAACCTCCAGAACCCAACATTACTAAGGATGAGTTGATGGCGTTAAAAGAGCTCCGCCAAGATACCAACTTGTTGGTCCTTAAGGCTGATAAGGGGAACGCTACGGTAGTTATGAACGTCACAGAATACGAGGATAAAATCCTGAACTTGTTGAAAGACACTAACACATACAAACTGGTGAATTACAATCCGACGGCTAGAATACATCGTAGTACCCAGAAAATTATAAAGGAGTGCCAATACGCTATAGGAGAGGAACTAACAAAATACCTGTTGCGCCCTAAAAACATCCAGCCACCTAAACTGTATGGTCTACCTAAAGTGCATAAACAGAATGCTCCGCTGCGACCCATCGTTAGTCAGATTGACTCACCTACTTACGAGTTGGCGAAGCATGTAGCGGGTGTGTTGCAACCTTCTGTAGGCCTGACATCATCTTTCGTGAAAGACTCACGTCACTTCATACAGATTCTTCAGCAGACAACGGTTGATGAGAGTGAGGTGATGGTTAGTTTTGATGTGGAATCCCTCTTTACAAACGTCCCTATAGCCGACTGTATGAAGGTGGTAGAGACTAGAATACAGAGAAATGGTATCCCAGCAGAATATGCCAAGCTTTTATACCATATTCTGGCCACAAACTATTTCTTGTATAGGGAAAATTACTACCTACAAATTGATGGTGTTGCCATGGGAAGTCCCGTCGCTCCCGTAGTGGCCAATATATGGATGGAGTATTTTGAGAACCTGGCTATATGCTCTGCCCCCTTGCCAATGAAGTTGTGGAAAAGGTACGTTGATGATGTTTTCTGTATTGTAAGAGGCAATAAACATGAGATTGAACTCCTTTTGGCATACCTAAATGGCGTACATACCAAGATGCGGTTTACGTATGAAATGGAAAGTGATCGAAGCTTGGCTTTCCTGGACGTGATGGTACAGATTCGTGATGATGGTAATTTAGGCTATTCCGTTTATAGGAAGCCGACCCATACGGACCGATATCTCCATGCTGATTCACACCATCACCCTCGGCAGCTTAACTCGGTTGTAATGTCTCTCACGAACCGTGCTTTCGACCTATGTGATGAGTACTCCATAAAGAGTGAGCTAGCTCATGTTCAGCATGTCCTACGTAAAAATGGATATAAGCTTCGATCTTTTCCAGTTAGACAAAGGCCTAAACCCCACAGATGTATAGTAGAACGAAAACCTGCTTTTCTACCGTACATCAAAGGAGTGACGGACAAAATTGCGAAAGCCCTGCAGAAATTGTCCATAAAAACAATTTTTACTCCCTTAAATAAGATCTCACACTACCTGCGCTCACCTAAAGATAAGATTCCTCTTCAAACACCAGGAGTGTACAAGATTGACTGCAGCTGTGGGAGCTCTTACATCGGCCAAACAAAACGTACCATAGCTTGTCGAGTGACAGAACACATCCGGGCGGTCAAAAATATGGACACACAAAAGTCGGCCATAGCTACACATCTACTAGAATCTGGCTCAAACCACTGGATCGAGTTACACAATCCACAGGTAATCTCAACTGAAAAACATTACATCCCAAGATTGGTACAAGAGGCAATAGAGATTACCAAACACAGGAATTTCAATCGAGAAGACGGTTTTCAATTGTCTGGAGCCTGGAACCCTGTGGTGAGGATGTGTGGAAATCGTAAAAGTGAGGTACCAGTTATGCGTCCAGATACCGTGAGTGTTGTGTGTCGTAATCGTGATCGAGTTGTTAGTGACAGTGAAACCGGTAGTAGGGGTAATGTTCGCAGTAAAAGACTGAGAAAGAGGGTAGACCGTTTTGTCTGCCAATAACATCCACCCACAAAGACTTCAGTTTATCTCGTGATCATGGCGCATGCAACTGTGCCGAAATATCGAGAAGCAGAAAAACTCATATATCATGGTAAATATCCCGTTTTGAGTGAAAATTATGTGCAAAACCATGATAGTTTTAAAAGTTATATAGCAATTTAAGTCCTTCCCGTGAACTCAGAATCTTGAAATTTGGTACGAAGCAACGTCTTATAGCACAGATAAAGACAAAATTGCGAAAACCGTAAATTTTTAAATGGATTTCATTTTGCAATAAAAATACCATAACTATGACTCGATTGTCGTGATGGGTGAACTTTTACTTATATTCCTACAGGTTTTTCGGAACCCTCGGTGCGCGAGTCCGACTCGCACTTGGCCGCTTTTTTTTCTTTTTAAAACGCGCAGACGAAGTTGCGAACGGGACAACTAGTATAATATAAATACTCTTATTCAAACCTCGCTTTCTTCCTTCTCACGTTTGCAAATCAGAGAATGAACAACTCATGTACCATTTATATGAAAGAATCGATAGCATTGAAAAATATATTATGTTTTTGTTTAACCTCATATAGCGAAAGCCTTGATTCGAAAGATTTCTTGAAAGAATGAAAGATTTCTTAGGGTATTTTATGGTTCATGTCGAACATTGCAGAAACCTGATTTATAAGTTTTTCCTTATTTTTCCTTATTACAAGTATTGTAATTGTTAATGTGCATCTTCATAGGTTAATCATCTCTTTGTAAATGTACTTCACTAAGACAATTATTTACGAACAGAGATGAAGGTTTTATATAAACATTACCAGTTCTGAACGTGCAGTTCAATACACGGTACACGTGAGTTGCACGTCACTGTGTTTCATCACGTTAGCGTCACGTACGAACTTCCTAAATTGGCACGCAACATGGAACACTCGCTGATTTGTCACGAATTATTTAAAACGCGTTAAGTCTACGCGTAGCACATAATTTTATACTAACCCACGAGATTTAGTTACGCTCTAAGGTTTACTTCAGTCTATTTGTGATGAACCCAATGATTTTCCAGAACTTATTACGAATCGAATCTAACTCTGGAATAGCCATCTTAACCCAGTTCTATTGATAGCCAGATAAATAGTTTTACAGAAGGAACCAAAGCCCACCTGATATAAAACTTAAGTATCTAAAGCTCATATGGATAGATTGCTATAGTTGAAGTTTAATTAAAGAAAACGTAGAATATTTTAAATTCTCTCGATGTAATAGCTTGCTTTAAGTTTTGGCTCGCTTTTTGTTTACAAAGTAGCACTAAACGGTGACATTAAACTTCAGTGTAGTTGTGTTAAGGTTCTCCTAAACGGGCATTTCTCCAGCGTCTACTGCTTGGCGAAATATTGGTTCAGCGAACTATTTCATTGGCCGCGATTTTTTTTAATTGTTTCGTGTTTTCCATATGTGTCATAAGGAACATTTTGTGTAGGGTCTTAAAACCGCTTTAGAACCTACATTGAAGGTAAAAGATTATTTTTGTCGCCCAAAAGAGAGCAAAACCTCTCGCTACTAAATTACTACTACAAACTAGGCTATGGGCCCCAAAGTTTCAACTTTTTAGTGGCCGGGCTGGCTCGTGATATAAGTTGGAAAGTAATAATACTGTCCACAGAAGGCGGCGTGGTCGCGACGCTAAGCAACTAAATGCATTTCACATAGATTTATATTATTTGAGCTAGCTACTCGAAAACGTTAAATAACTTTCGTTTAAGTGCACTTAGCATTTTTCTCTCTTACAAACGTTTTTTTTATTTTTTGATAATAATAAGTATAAAAAATAATGCCGGACATTTCACGCAGCATCATTTGGCCTCAAAGTAAGCTGATCTTGTGTTACTTATATACTTTTTTTGTAAATACATAAACATTATACATGGAAACACCAGCCCGTGACTAAAACTAACATTTACAACATTTACTAACAACAGAACATAATAACATTTGTCCCACGACAGGAATCGAACCCGTGAAATATGAGTGAACTGTATGTATCATTTTAAAGTTAAGGGAGAAAATGTATTAGTTCCAGTGCAGGAAGACTACAAAAATATTAAGGTCAACTGGTCAACTACAAAAATGCAAATTTGCACAGATTTTTGTGAACTGTTATTATTTCAGACTATTTATCGCTATAACTTGTACATTTCCATTTCGCTATTAAGTCTAAAATTGATTGCAGTGTTCTGAACACAGAAGAAGTAAAATGATATTAATTACACCAAGTAACAATTTATTGCCGCTGAAGTATTACAAACAGGGGTGTTTCTTTGTCACTTTGTTCGAAACTTTGAACACTTGTGAACATTTCCTAATGGTTTTAAAATGCCTTCAGTGTTTTTGATTGTGGCGCTGGCGGTAGTGAGCCGATACTTAACAATTCATTTAAATAAGCTTGACAACCCCTTTCACAACATGAAATATGCGAGTTTCATTTCGTTGTTCCGTCCGAACGAGACGACGGCGACATTGAGAAGAACGTCGGACGAGATTCTGTTACAAAAACTCTCTTGGAGGTCTAGATTCCCGCCCACGCTTTTGCGAAAACGAATTATATGGAAATGACAATAGCAGTCACGTGACTTATCACGTTAGTGACATATCTATCCAATTAGATCTTTCCGCAGTCGTGGCGTTCAACAGAATATGGATCTAGTCTAGGCCTTCCAAACGACTCTATACAATCCAGCACTGTTACATAATATCTGAACTAATTAATATGATCCCAACATCAACATTTGTCCCAAATGATCAATAGTTGCTATCACGTGACCACTAATGCGAAAACAAACGAATTAGTGGGACATCAGCTACAATACGACAAGTACACAATCTGTCACAAATTCTGCCGGAGGGGCGCCGGGTGTGAGGGGAGCGCGGAAGGAACTGGTTTCCGAAGCATCCTTCAAAGTAATTAATTTAGTGCCTACATCAATCCTGCCTTATATTATTTTCATTTTCTTTCGATCTATAGGAGCCTCGACCGTCCGGTCTGGTAGATAAACCCTGATCAAGAGGTTAAATACGTATTTTCAGTTGGCAAAGGGTTTTGACAGCTGTATTTTTTGGTATTATTTATTGGAACTGTGTATGTTGGAAATAATGGGGGATTTTCTCTAGGTCTATGTTTTCCGTACTTGTGAGCCGATTTAGTAAACGACCATCCACTTACCAAATCGCCACAAAAGTTGAATTTCTAAACGCTTAGTTCAGTTCACCTGTGTGGGCTATACACAGGTATAGTCTGAGCATATGCAATTATAATTGGTTTCATAATTATTTAATAGCATTCCTAAAATGACCTAGTTCTATGGCATGATTACACAGAGCTATAATAAAAAAAGCATAACATACTAGCACATATTCGTTTGTAAAGAATTCATAAATTTATTTGTTTGGCATGTTTTATTTAAGACCGTAAAATATACGATTGAAACTGAAAGAACTTCTCAAGTTTCCTGCTTCAGCTACTGCATAATTTAATACTTTACTATTACTACGTACTTAACGGTTTCCAAAATTGCTTGAAGAATTTTGGAATCCTTCAAAATAACCTATAAATAGAGCATCTCTATTTCAATAGGTTAATGCAAACATGGTGTTATCTTGGCATCAATTCCCAATCCACTAGTATTATTTGGTAGTTTGGTAAACTCACTTCTATAGATGAATTGCGATCGTGGCTGTCTGAAGAGTCGCCTTGTTCTGGGAACTGCTCTTGGGGCTGCCCATGAGCAGTTTTTTAGCAGCCTCTAAAATTTTGCATTATGAGACCAGGAGTGCTTAAGGACTAATGCTTATTATGTAGTAACATAAAAATATGTAATTTAAATGTTTCTTAGTCTTGAAACCAACAATCCATTGTTTTCTCCCTACGCAATTACACCTTAGTGTGAGCTATAATAATACTATATTGTGCTGCTGAAGACTACTTAAAATTAATTTAACGTAGTACACTGTTTTACGAGTGGTTATTTTGTTATTTTCCAAAATATTATAATATTTATTCATTACTGCTGAAATATTGTGGTAAAATAAGTAGTACACGTAGCTCTGCAACTTGCAACTCGTTTGTCTTTATACCGCGCGGCCCACGCGGCTCACGCGGCCCCCTTCGCATGCAAGAATGATGTGTGCGGAATATGGTTAGTATTTAGAAAAGTTTTTTTTGTGTTTGCCCACACTGTCGCCTACCAGTCTACAAAATATTGTTTTTGTTAGAAACATTTTGCATAGGAAAAAGTTGTCACCGCAGGGTGACACCACTGCTACAGTATACAAAACTTTAACAGTCTGACCTCACTATCTATAAACCGTTACATGATTCCAACAAGACGGAGTTGTCATCACTGGTGGATGTCGCGAGGTTTTGCAAATAACTTTTAAGTGAAATTCCCGGATCCTTCGCGCTCCAATTATTGAACCGCAGACAATCAAACACTCAGAAGAAGGATACTTTCTAAAACTTTTATGTTCTTCGTTGAGACTTTTAATTGATATTCGTCTGGTTACGTCGTCCGTCTATTATTTCTACTTGGCTTATTAAAACTCGGATTAACTACAGCAGCGAGTGGTGTGAATTTTGGGTCACAATTTTTAAAAACAAAATCGTATTATTAATAAGTCTTATTATTATACTCTGACTATTAAGCGGGACGATTTACATATTTTGACAGATTTTGTAGGTATAATCAATACAATATAGACAATACTTAATAATAATTTCATATTTTGGCCGCTAGTTTGAATAGACGTGTCTCTAATTTATATTAAAATACACAAATAATAACTTGCTGACTCGTGACCTAGTTTACCGGGCAGTAATCTGTGTCGTACCTACACGTACGTTAGGTATTGAATATGTTTAGTAAAATTGAAGTCAAGCGAGGATACGAAATCCCTCGTACAAAAAATTGTCTGCCCTGAACAAATGAAGCTACATGTAAGAGGCCTTCGCAAGACAAGGAGTGGAGGTGTTATAATTAGCACAGAAACGAAAGACGATATCAAAAAGCTCAGGAAATTGGAGCAACTTACAAATTCTGGCCTTACAATCGACGAGCCGCATAAACGGCGGCCAAGAGTTGTAGTTATCGGAGTGCCCTCATCGATGCCCGAACAAGAAGTTTTTAGTTGTTTATACAACCAAAATCTAGCCGAAACCCTTAAGGATTTCACCATCGACCAGTTCTTAGCTTCGATCCGGTTAAGCCATAAGTCAGGTAAGAGAAACGCTGAGACCTGCAACTACGTAATCGAAGTGCCTGCCAATATACGCAAAGAACTCGTAACAAAACATAGAGTATATGTGAATTGGTCGTCTTGTCCTGTGCGTGACTTTACCTTGGTCACACGATGCTATAAGTGCCAACAGTATGGTCACGCGGCCAAGTCTTGTCGGGAGTCAACACACACTTGTGGTCACTGTGCGGCACCTGGTCATTCCATCAAGGAATGCACAAAGCAGGCGGATGATCCAAAGTGCGCCACTTGCCTACATTTCAAGAAGCCGAGTAACCATCGCACAGTTATTGCTTATTGCCCGGCAAAAATTATGGCAGTAAAAAGGTATATCAATTAAATAGATTATGAAGGCGCCTAAGAGCGCCGTTATATAAACTTTTTTCTGACCTCTTATCTTCTATTATAATAATAATTATGAATAATTTTATCAATGATTTAGATAACTTTTCTGTATCAGAGTCTAAGCTCTGTGTAGTTGAAGATTGCAAACAATATCTGTCTTCTTACACCTATTCATTGACCATATTAACACAAAACATACGCAGTATCAATAAAAACTTTGACAGCTTTAGCATTTTTCAACAAAGGCTTAACATAAGCTGCGACATTATTGTTTTCACAGAATGTTGGCTTGCTAAACAATATAATGTACCACTAATACCGGGATATACTATGTACAAAAGTAATATAAATTATAACCAAAACGACGGAGTGATAGTTTATGCAAGGAATCATCTGAATGTTTCTGTCGAAGAACCAAATATACTCGACTATAACAGACTTTTAATTAAAATCGAATCAGATTTTGCTATTCTGGCTTTATATAGACCGCCCTCCTTTTCGACTGTGAGTCATTTTATTGACTCTCTGAATGGAACCTTGCAAAACCTATCGTCCTACAAGAACATCATATTAGTTGGAGATATTAATATCAATATTCTACCAGAGAGCTCTGATACGGCTGCTCAGGAATACCTCAACCTATGCTCCTTTCATGGCCTGCTCCCTGCGCACACGCTCCCTACTCATCAAAGTAGTTCATGTTTGGACCATGTCATACTTAAGTCAAATTTTCCATCACTTGCACTTGTTATGAACTCTACAATAACCGATCACAATGCTGCCCTGCTAACCTTAAATTGTAAAATACCTAAGATAAACAATGCTCACACGATTTTTAAATTAAATATGCATAAACTTGAGGACGATTTACGTAGCATTGACTTTGCTCCAGTTTACAATTGCGCTGACCCGGAGTTTTGTCTATCATTTGTTTTGAATGACGTAAAACAAGCAATTACAAGAAATTCAATAAATGTTCGTGTGTGTAACAAAAAATATAACATAAAACCGTGGATCACGCCAGGTCTTATTCGTTGTATGAAACACAGAGATAGACTACACATGAAAGTAAAGCTAAATCCAAATAACTTCATATTGCAGTTAACATACAAACGTTATAGAATTTTTTGTAATGACTTACTAAGGAAGGTAAAGATAACATACGACAAATCTTCACTGGAAAAGGCCGGAACAAATAGCAAAAAAATTTGGAATTACATTAAAAATGTAACTCACACCTCAAAGCCGCGTGAGTCATCTTCAAGTTTATTATTAGCAAATACACCAAAATTTATATCTGCGAACAACGCAAATAATTTTTTTGTTAATATTGGTAAGAATCTGGCGGAAAAAGTTCAATCAACACAGCACACGAGTGATTTTTTGACGGGTTGCACTATCCCTTCATCTTTTGCATTACTAGATACTGATGAACCTGAGGTGGAAAGGATAATCATGGGTCTAAAAGACGACTGTGCAGTTGGATGGGATAATATATCAACTAAAATTATTAAAAAAGTGAGGCACATTTTAATTCCTCCACTGACATATACCTTCAACAAATGTTTATCTGCGGGACTCGTTCCTAAATGCCTTAAAAAAGCTGTTGTTATACCGCTATATAAATCTGGCTGTAAGGAACAGGTAACAAACTATAGACCAATTTCCTTACTTTCTTGTGCATCCAAAATATTAGAAAAAAAATATAAATATTAGGTTGATCAAGTACTTAGAAGATGAATCGATTTTGTCGAAGACTCAATTTGGATTTAGACGAAAATTATCTGCTGCCGACGTAGTATATCACCTCACCAACTATGTAGAGAAAGAACTTGATAAAGGTTGTCACACTATAGGGATCTTCCTGGACCTCGCCAAAGCCTTTGACACCGTTTCTATTCCTATCCTATTGCACAAGCTTGAAATTTTAGGTATCAGAGGTACTCAGCTAAAACTCTTCAGAAGTTATCTAGAAAAACGTACCCAATGCGTAAGGATTGGTGATGTACTCAGTGCTGATCAGAAGAATACGTCCTTTGGTGTTCCACAAGGAAGTATCTTAGGACCCACTTTGTTCTTGGTTTATATAAATGACCTCTGTAATCTAAAACTAGCACTATCATGGCACTATCATATCTTACGCTGACAACACTGCCGTTCTTTTTTCGGCTGATTCTGAAATAGATGTCTACATGCATGCGCAACTTGGATTAAATGTTGTAAATAAATGGCTTCAGCACAACTTACTAACATTAAATACAGATAAGACAAATTATATTAAGTTTTCGATGCGCAAAATAAGGTCAACTGAAATTATTCCAAAATTGTATGCTCATTATTGTAAAACCCCCGCTGATAACCACTGTATTTGCACTGTGATTAAAAATACAGATAAAGTAAAATATCTGGGTATTATAATAGATGAGTTACTGTCTTTCAAACCGCATATTAATGCTTTAAATAGTAGGATTCGTAAGCTAGTATTTGTATTCAAAAAGTTACGTTATATTGCGGATCAAAAAATTATGAGACAAGTTTACTTTGCTCTATCTCAATCAACTCTAACTAACTGTATAACGACATGGAGCGGAGCGGGTAAAACATTGTTACTAACTACTGAGAGAGCTCAAAGAGCCATACTCAAAGTGGCCACTTCCCGCCCTTTCATTTTTCCTACTAGCCTTCTCTATCAATCTTGTAGCGTACTAACAGTTCGTCAGTTATTTATAATGAGCATAGTACTAAAGCAGCACACAGCCCTTCCATATAGCACTGCACTTAATAACAAAAGACGGAAGGATATAGTTTGCCCTCAACAAACAGGCTCTAAACATGCTTTTACATCTAAATTTTATATGTTCCTTGGTCCGCTTCTCTATAATAGACTGAATGCGTTGGTCAATATTTATGCTCTCAATTACAGTAATTGTAAGACAATCCTTAAAGATTCCCTTCAAAGTATGTCTGACGATGATACAGAGAAGTTGTTAATTGTGTGTAAATAATTTTTAATTGTAATTAATTTAGTTTTTAGAGTTGGTTATTTTTTCTGATTTTTCACTATAACTTATGTCTACCTTGTTTATATTATATAACTATGCATTTAATTTGTTTTCAATTTAATAATAAATAATTAAGTGATTATTTTAGATTATATTTAAGCTCTTATCGCCTGAAACACAGGATTACCTAGTTCAGGCTCGTGTTAAGCATTTACCTTTGTCTAATTAAGATTTTGTTTTGTTATATTGTTGTACTATTGGAATTTTGAATAAATATTTATTATTATTATTATTAATAATACAAATTTCGAAAAATATCAGTACATGAGACCTTCCTCTTTTTAAACATAGTAGTCGTTCTCATAGTACAAGATGTGCTTAGTTTGGGGCTGGATGGCGTAGTGTCAAAAAACAACATAGTTAGATAAAATTAGAGTAATAATTTGATGCATATAAAGCAAAAGAAGCCGCTGGCAGACACTAGTTGGCGCATCATGTCCTGTTTCATCAGCTGCCGTCAGAGAAAATGAGCTTAGCGGCGAATAAAACCGTAGTTGAGTAATGATTTACACTTTGTGGAGCTTATGCCGCAGTGCGGGGAAACAGCTGGCTCACTTAAAGCATGTGCTACACCGCACTAGTAGTGCTAATTGCTAATAGCAACGCTGCTACGAAAAGTGCGTTACTAAAGTCGGTTCTGGCGTTATGTACAGTGATTGTATATTTTTCAATAATATGACTGGCCTATCAGCTCAGTTGCTAGTTTAAATCATTTATTTGTCGGAATGTAGGTTTACAATATTATTATAGTTTAGTCATAATTATATAGCGTTCCAGTGCAATCTTCCTTAAACTAGGTATGCAAATTTATAATATTTATTTACATGTAACTCTGGTCGTCGTTCAAGAACTCTTTGATACAGTAAAGTCTTTTCTACAAGAAATGCCGCTGATTTTTAAAACTAATCAACTAATTATCTATTATGTTCTCTGGTATCTTGTTATACATTTTAGGAACCATACAGAAAACACAATTATGCATTAGCGCTGTATTAGATTTTACAAGACAAAATTTGTTTCTACTACAGGAATTAGGTATATTTATAAATTAGGTTTGGTAGCTCTGCCTTCTGCATTGTAGGTTGAGGGTTGTATGCCCTCTGTGTCTAGGTGCTATACAGTATTATTAGTATGTATTTAAAGATATATAATAATAATAATAATGCCGGACATTTCACATAGCATCATCTGGCCCCAAAGTAAGCAGAGCTGTGTTATGGGTACCACATAACTGATATACTACTTACATATTTTTTTTTGTAAGTACATATTATACATAGGAACACCCAGATCCGAGACAAATACTTGCAGATCATACAAACATTTGACTCGCGACGGGAATCGAACCCGCAACCGTCTGCGTCTCAGCCAGACGTTATTCCGCTGCGCCACAGAGGTCGTCATATATATATAGTTGGGGTTAAATGCTGTTGTGTGGATTGTTAAACATGCGTGATTTTAATAATATCAGTTTAATGAAACTTGTATAAATAAAATAAGCTACAAAATTTTTTACAAGAGATTTACTTATACTAAAATCCTCATAATTCAATCAGACGTCTGAGCGAAATTACATAAATATAATATTGTAAGAAAACTTTTTGATCTGAAAGAGCCAGCTATTGGCAGGCGGACTGTGGCTCTACTTGCCTAAGTTAATTACCCTCCCGCTGCGAAGCACGGAGCTCGTAGCACGTAGGTAGGAATTGAACCGAAGGCGACTATTAGGAGTTGTTATAAGTAAAGTGTATATTATTATAAGTTGTTATTATAAATTCTAATGACGAAGGCAACGTCTTCCTTATTTGCGAAGGCAATTTGCATAATTAATGGTGTACTTTGTAGGCAAGCAGATCAAAGTCGCGTTAGTACAGTATGACACAACTGAGAAAGTTAGAATGGTTAGTACAGCGTGTGCAAAATGCTCGTTTACGTTTTGATGTCCCTTCTAGGATTCACATTATTCCTTTCATAAACAATACTTCTATTCCCAATATGGACTCTCGAAAAGAGCTCCATTTAGATGGATTAGCACGCGATGATTAAGTTTGCAAAGGCTAACTCTAAATAAATTGGCATGACCCTGACACCTCTATCGAAAATTGCCACTTCAATGCTTAATATTTACTTAACAAATATCTGTATCGAAATACAGATATTTCAAATAAATATATATATAAATATCAAATAACGCGTAGTATCTTTAAAAAAAATCCAACGATATGGCACACGATACACACGATGAGTAAAATAATCCCTAAAAACCGTTTTATTTCATAACTTTATGTATTAATAATTAGGTATTAGGACTAATAGGTATAACCGGGCAAAATTTTATCACAATAAAACTAATAACCTGCGAGCATGAGCAAGATTAAGGGCAGACAGACAGACATACAGACATAGCGAAACTATAAGGGTTTCCTATCTCCTTTGGAAAAAAAGAGGGGCGGTCAGCACTCCTATATCACATTTGTCTATATCACAGTCAGCATTCCTATATCCTATATTCGTGCCATTTACAGACAGTTTACAATATTTGGCGACGAAGTCTTGTAATTATAGCCCCCTACATTTAAATATAGGTAATCTGCCGTCTAGGTTATGTTACGACAACATACACATCACCTACTACACTTGCTGTTACACTTGCATTGTTATACATGCACTTGGGCCTCTTCTGTAACCTAAACTCTTAAGAGGCAACAACTTTCGGAAGAGAACACAACGCATAAACAAATATAAACTCATTCACTCTCTCATATACGAGTACATACTCTTTTCGCACGCATCTATTCGCACTCGCATCGTAAGTACGTAAGAATATTGTATTGTGCTCGTTTTCGGTTCGTCATCTCGAGGGTTATAGCTAAAAATGAGTGTTTGCTTCTTAAGCTATATTATCGCTGAGCTATGGCCCTTTTCAAATTCAGCAACACACACGTACTTTTAGATTTAATATGTATTGCTTAACTGCAAATTGTATGTTGTTAGCATTATGTACGATAAACATTGCTTGTACGTGTGTGCTTTATTAGCAAATAAATGTTAATATCAAAAGGTTATTTTTTTTTTGTAATATAGGATCAGTTAAACAACCCTGATTTTTTAAAAAGGACGAAGTCCGAAGAGATTCTAAAATCTCTCTGTCCGCCCCTAATCTCATTTTTGATACCCATATTGAAACTATGACTAAAGAAAACATTTCTTACGTTAGTGAGGGTTTGTTTTGAAGATTTCAAGCACATATCTAGGTACTTTAAATATTTTGTATAACTACAACAATCACTATAAGGTTTAACGCTTGAATTTGAACACTCTTTCTAAATATAAACACACCATCAGCTAACAACTGCTTTCTTTTAATAACTTATCTAATGATTCAATTATTATTATTTCTTTTCAAAACCTGTTTCCTTTTCAGTTTGTCCACTTTATCTTCACATTTTTTAAGCTTTACTTATTAGTGGAAACTTTACTGGATTATGTAAACTATACTGGATTATGGATTATGTATGATTTTCTTGATTTAGTTTATAAGTTACATTGTTCTGTTTGTATTTCCAAATAAATAAATAAATCTTGCTCTTGCTCTCCTGCTTGCAGACTATTCGTTTTATCGCGTCGTGATGAAACTTTGCCGTAATCCTTATTAGTGACCCCTACAAAGTTCTGTAACTAAAACATAATAAACGGTTTTTAGGGATACCTCCTCCTCTACATGTTAAATAGAGTTGATTTTTTAAATATTTGACTACTCTATCGTGTGGTATATCTTTGGATAGGTCTTTTAATGATACTGCTAGATTTATTCATCAGTTTTTTGATAGAGATATTTGTTTGATAAATATTAAGCTTTTAAGTGGCCATTTTTAATAGAGGTCAGTGTCCCTTCCTCCCTGACGGCAAAACGGTAATTTTTGTCTAAACCCGAAATGTTACTAACCAGTTGGATTTATAATGAAACTAGCGACCCGCCCCGGCTTCGCACGGTGTACACAATACTGATACTAAATATAGTACAGAATGTCATACTTACATAAAATACATACATAAATATAATACAGATATACCATCGCAAACTTTTTTGTAGACCTTTTTAAGATCTACAATACTGTAGTACATTATTTTTATCTATTTCGTAGGGTTCAGCCAGCGTTTTTAATGTAAGAGCAATAAAATGTGTTTATTTACGACATTATGTTAGAAATCTCTAAAATTGAGAGTGTTTCTCTACAATATTATGCATGTTTTATAGATATAAACCTTCCTCTTGAATAACTCTATCTATTAAATAAACCACATCAAAATCCGTTGCGTAGTTTTAAAGATCTAAGCATACATAAGGACAGACAGACAGCGTGAAGCGACTTTGTTTTATACTATGTAGTGATTACAAAGAAAGTTGTCAACGGTAGTAAGGTCTACTAGATTTTGAGTAACAGCTTGATGTGTAAACCTAAAAAAATCAAAAATTCCCATACAAATTTTTTTGTCTGTGATAATTAGATGGTTTTGAATTGGCCTAAACCTAAAGACTAGTCATTCTCATCCGTACAGTTATTTAAAGTCAATTTATTTAAAGAAGTTAGCGTTGTGACTTTATAATGAAACATTTTACAAGATAAAGTAATACAACTTGAAACAGGATAATTGGTAGTGCCATCTCTTAATAATTTCAAAATTACACAAACAATTATTGTGAATTAGGAAAACAAAAATGTGCAGTGAACAAATAATAAGTTCATATAGCGAGAGGCAGAAATGTGCAGTTAACAAATAATAAGTTCATATAGCGAGAGGCAGAAATGTGCAGTTAACACATAATAAGTTCATATAGCGAGAGGCAGAAATGTGCAGTTAACAAATAATAAGTTCATATAGCGAGAGGCAGAAATGAGACACAAAAGTCAGAACTTAATAAGTACTTTGCTAAGATTTTTTAGTTAAATACTTATTATGTATCAGGAGATACTACGCTACTTACTTAAAATAAGTTGTTAAGTAAGCATGTAGGAAAAATCAATGATAGAAACAAAAAAATATGAAATTTCTACTCTCGAGATTCTTGATATGATATATTTTTTAGAAGTGATGAAGTACATAGTTTTGATTTTAATATTTTTGAAGTGGTAGCTAAGCCAGTGAACTCATTAAACATATCGTTAAATGAGTTCACGCACTCCACGAATGAGTGCGAACTGCGAACGCGAGCGGCAAAGAGCGGACTGCGGATCAAACTCACCCTGATGAAGATTCTTTAGATGAATCGAAAGAGCGTCGGTGCCTTCATCGGCTAAATAATACATGACCAAAACCCGTCTTTATCAATATGTAAAATAAAATTATTCATTATAAAAAAAAAGATTGAAAAAATATTTAGAGGTACTTTATGTTCCGCGACCTATTTCAGATCTTTTATATAAATGAAACTGAAACACTAAATTTTAATATAATTCAATGACTTTTTAACCTAATTCTAAAAATGTTATGCTAGTGTTCTATGTTCTGTATATATGCTCCCTACCATATTTCTTAAAAATAAACTATTTCTACTTCTACATAATGTTACCCGCATCGCCGGCGCTGCCATTGCAGGGATATTTATAATGACGATGAATACAACATTCTTTAACATAGGAGTTTGTTCCATAATGGGTGTTATAACTTATAACACTCACTATGGAATATACCTTATAACTTATAAGGTATTGTATGTATCATTACATAGTATAAAACAAAGTCGCCTCCCGCTGTCTGTCTGTCCCGATGTATGCTTAGATCTTTAAAACTGTGCAACGGATTTTGATGCGGGTTTTTTAATAGATAGAGTAATTTAAGAGGAAGGTTTATATATACAAAACATGCATAATATAGTAGAGAAACACTGATAATATAACTGAGGTTTCTAATGTGATGTCGTAAATAAACTCATTTTTTTGCGCTTACATTGCAAACGCTGGCTGAACCCTACGAGATAGATCAAAATAATGTACTACAGTATTGTACACCTTAAAAAGGTCTACACAAAAGTCTGCAATGGTATATGTCTATCTCTTAGTCTATGTTATCCTCTTAGATAGCGTTGTATATAAAGACATTCTGTAGTATATTTAGTATCAGCATTGCACCCGTGCGAAGCCGGAGCGGGTCACTAGTCTATTATAAAATGTATAAGTATTATTTCAGTCATCTAGTCTCCATAATAAGCTATGCTTAGTTTGGGGCTAGATTGTTGTGTGCATTGTCTACCATATTTATTAATTTAATAAGATGTTATCCAATAAATCACATTATCATTATGTATCGTATTATCCAGGTGGATCAATGCTTCTACTTTCACCTGGATCCTTCAAGCTGTGTTGCTCTGCATCATGTTATTCTGTAAAAGGATCAAAGCGATGTATTGTTATTGCGGGCTCGAACCAGCGCACGCGGCACGCGGCGGGTGGCGGGTGGCGGGTGGCGGCGGCAGGCGCGACTCGGTGGAATTATGAAATATCTCATTACGAGAGTTCCACGTACCAAGCCCACTTACCTACGAATTCGTAGTTGATCATATATTGCTAAGCTGTGAGTCTTACACACGTGCCAGCGACGCTCGATCGGTAGCACAGTACTCGTCATTACATCACCTTATTGCTTGACAGCACGTGTGGGAAGGTGTTGTTTGTGGAATAGTGTTGAAGCTATTTATATTGATGTTCTTCGTTTTCTCGAATAAATACGTTGCTAGCTGTGTTTCCGGAACGTGTTTGGTACCTGCTTTTATTATGCAGTCATTCAAGCGAGATTGTAATAAACGTAATCAATATGTTGTATGAATTATTCTGAACCTTTTAAGTACTAACTATTTTCAAATACAACATATCTTAGATATTAGAAAGATATACCAACGCTATGCACGCACACACAAGAATAACTAAAAGTCGATTTGATAGTGTTACTAATGGAAAACATAGGTATGTGAGCTATCATTGCGAGTGGAGAGGGAGGCGCGCGCCGAGCGAGGCAGGGACGAGGCCGGGACCAGGCTGGATGAGGTATCACCTCGCACGAGCTATTTATGAAGGCTGTTAGCCTGCGAAGCGTTTTGGAGATGCTCTGTTTGTACGAGAACAGTAACTAATTAAACAGTCTACAATAATATTAGAAAAATTTGTATACATGCATATTTGTACCTTAGTCTAAATGTTTATAGTTCATAGTCATTTATTAATAGAAGTAAAGTTACAATTGATACAATAAGTAAATTATAGAATATAATAATAATTAAAATTTTAATATAATATATGATTTTGAAATATGAAGATGAATTTTATTATCTTTTTACGATAATAAAATACATATTTACTTTAACAGGTACTCGTACATTTTGCATCAATAAAGTCCTTAAAATCATAAATTGTTCGATTGATTAGCCACTACCTAAGTAGGCACTTAACAGATAGCGTCGAGGGAGCGTCAGTAATGCTAGTCGGAATACTTCTTCTGACTTCTGGTCCTATTACATGTATCAACTTTGACGTTTTGGGAGTCGTGGAAGTGCTCTTATCCTGTTCGCATGCCTTGTATCATATTTGTTACCGTCATCGTTTTTTGCGTATTTATTTAAGTTATTTATTACATACTCGTATATTGTAGCCTGAAATATGACAAGGAAAGGAACGGTCATAACACCTAACCATTTAAAGAACGGCCGCGCGGACATATATTCTGTGAAATTCGTACGATGGCCCGTCTTGCTCTCTTTTGCAGCCTGAAAACGCGCTCCCAATCGGCAGCGCGTCCTTTGAAAAAACGAGTGGACCCAGGCAATGTAAAACCTTTTCACCATATCTCGGTCCAGAGTGGCTGAGAGGCATGACCTTCCTATCTTTTTGCATATCGATATGCTCCTCCCATGTGAGACCTTGGTCAACGATAAATCCTAGGAAGGACGTGGTATTAACTTCACTGATAGTGGCGAACCATCGTGACCTGCAATGCTAAAATGCATAAGGTTGGTCTTGCTCACATTTAGCATCAAAAAATAATATTTTTTGATTTTAAGGATCTCTATTATTTTTCAAATAATAGAGATCCTTACGAACCGGGATAGCTTGTAAGGATCAGCGGATACCAGCCGATAGCTGGTCCCTAATAAAACAAAATATTTCATTTTATTAATTTTGCATTTGATGTGGCATTTGTGTGGGGTTTTATTTAATTAATAGCTTTTGCCCGTGGCTTTGCATGCGTGGTGCCTACATATAAAGTAGCCTATTAAGCTATTCCACTTCACAGACTACATCTAAACTAAGATTCATCGAAATCTGTTCAGCCGGTTTAGTGTTTATTATATAAATATAAACATAAAACATTAATGCAATTTTTCGCAATTATAATAATAATAATGCCGAACATTTCACACAACATCATTTAGCCCCAAATTAAGCAAAGCTAGTAGTGTTATGGGTACCAAATGACTGATTTACTACTTTTATACGTTTTTTTTCTAAATACATACATATTACACATAGAACCACCCAGACCCGAGACAAATACTTGCAGATCATACAAACATTTGTCCCGCGGCGGGAATCGAACCCGAAACCTTCTGCGTCACACCCAAGCCTTGGCCCTCAGACCCCTGCGCCACAGACATGTTCATAGTATTAGTAGGATTATTTTTGACTTGTCCTTACAAATCTCATCCAAAAATTTACACATACTGCGTAAAGCCCGTTAATGTATTTACGCAAGTAGGTTCGTTATTGGTTTCTTGTTTTCTTGTTTTCTTTGTGTTTTGTAAAATGTCTGTTAGTCAAAAAGTCAAAAGTCAAAAGATGATTTATTCAATACAATCACAAGGATCACTTTGAAACATATGTTCATGTAGAATATAATATAAATAACATAAATCAGCTATAATTTAACGTATTTAATTCTAACTCAAACCAATTAATATTTAAATATGGTTGTTTTGTGGAAGGATTTAATTCATCCATATGTGTCGTTAAGTGTATGACGTTCCTTTGTGATTGGTACGACGAAGGATCTAAAAAAATTCTAGACGGCCATTCCGCGATTACATTTAGAAAAGAGAAATTACGATTGACTATGACTGTGTGACGGTATAATAACAAAACAGATTGATGTTAAGATTATAGGAATCACTGGCACCCAAAACCTTGGTGTCAAACATCAACTTTTTTTTAAATCAAAAAATTATTATGAAAGCCTTAGAAAATTATCGATTTTTTTTCTACTTCCAGATGGTTAAATTTTATAATAAAATTTACCCTGAATTAGTAGAACAATGATTTCAATAAGTCAGTGAATCAGTCAGCGTGGTATCGAGCACCCGGACTAAGAATAAAAATCTATATTGATCACACAAATGTTTGTCCTGGGATGAAATTGAAGTCCCAGCCTACAGCGCAAAAGGCAAAGCTAGTTGTAACTGAGCTGAGATGCCAGTAAAATTACCTCTGACGCGTGTTATAGGCAGCAGCGTCCGTGTAAACGAGGCATCGTCTCGGCAGTTATGTAAGCACTTCATTTCACTCATCCCTCACGCCGCTAACAGGTTAATAAAATTCTATCAAAATACGTGCTGTGTATTTGTAACGCCGCGTTTAGGGCTTTAGCTTTAATAGCAGGGCTTACTACCGGATTATGTGACGTGTCGTGCATTACCGGAAAATTTATTTTTACGATCAATTATTTAATACTTAAATATAAACAGATTATTTTTTGTAGCACTAGAAATGTATTGTTAACAAGCCTCTTACGCTGAGACGGGCTGGGGTCTCCAGAGCCAAAGCCGAAGTGAGGTAATCTTGCAGAATGACATTCCCATAAGTACGGAAGTGAATCAAAAAGGAAATGAACGTAGAAATGATTCCGTGGTAGGCCCTGCTGGTCCGCGGCTCGCGACTCTCGCGACTCTCGCGACTCTCGGTGGCCTAATTACCTAATTACCATTGCCTCCGCTAAGCCGACACAGATTAACGGCCGAAAGGCAGCATTATTAGGAAAGTTTTCCAAGGGTTCCAATCAAATGTCTTGATATTGTTATTGTTGTATTAGGTATTTTGTATATGCAGGCTTCGTCTAATACCATAAACATATTACTTTACGAGGCCACACGCATTTATTTTGTCTATATTACATCTTCAAAAACTAATGACCAAGATTCGCTATGCGGTATTATTAGACGGACTTATTGAACGCCCGTTAAATAACATTGGTCTCTGTAAAAGAAAACCTATTTTACAGGAAAAATATTTAAAAAAGTCTACGAATTAATGTGAACAATCCCGCCTTCATTGAACTTCTGCCGCAACTCGTTGTTCTAAGTAATTTTATTATAATATTTCCGCGTAGAACGTCTTCTCTCTCTTGGAGCCTATAATACGTAATTACATTATCTTAGCATAATAATATTATAAATCTAATATTTATTAATAACCTCCCACGACATCACGGCGGCCCGCACGATGTCGGTAACCGAAGCCGGATTAGGATCGTTCATCTTGTTATGTTGGGGAGGATTGTGTATCACAATGTTAGAGCGACGGCCATTTCTATTTTATTTATTGGCGTAGTGTTTCTGCGGAAGCATAAACAACGGGTGGGATAAGTAAGACGTGTTGTGAAACCATTCATCAGGGCGTCGTTAGTGGGGCTGTACAAATGCCCACGCCGCCGCTAATATGTCGAGTCAGCTCCGTGACGCGACGCTCTACTTGAGCGTCTGACCTGCCACTACCTACAGCCTATACTATACTGCCTTAAACAAAAACTTTAAAATTTAAGTCATTGAAGTAATGAATCACGGTTTGGCGATAGCTTAATGCAAAGTTCAAAGTTCACGCGAATTCGAGACCAACCACCTTGGTGATAGAGTTCATCAGCTTTTTGAAGCCTTTCGTCACTGTTTAACGATTGTCGACTGTTAGTCGATACTAACAGCTTAACAAGCTTCAAAGACCCAAAGTTTTCAACTATAAATCACTGAATAGTTAAAATTGGCAACTCAAGGGGAGAATAAAAATTAACAGCTCGGTTGTGTAATTACAGTATCTTTAATTTATTTGCATAATTATTTAACATAATTTTATCACACTTTAAGTAAACTTATAATGTACTCGAGTTAGTTCGTTGTCCAAAGGTAAAATGCCCTTAAAAAGTGCCTTGAACTTATTGAATGTTGCTGAAAGAACCAGTGCGATGACGGAGATGATCACCAACGTGATCAATAATAAACCAATGACAGAACAATTTTAGTCACACTGTATTTTATTGATTTCGCTGATTCCAGCACGTGGATGTGGGTTGCACTCCTAGGTTGCTTTCAAAACATGCAGTCGTCCGAACTGGGCCGAGGCTCTCGCTAGGGACGAGCGCCGACGCCGACGCCGGCCGCCGCCGACGCGTTACAAACGTATATCGATGACTGGCTACAATCTCGCCGGCTATACTCGGGTTCGGAATGTGCCGTTTTATCGATAGATTCAATATACGTTTAATACAAGTCTGTTGTTCGAACGAGGGTTGGACGATAAAATATAAAATGTGAATAGCTTTGCGCAAAGTAGGCTCTATTCGACGTGAAAAGAGGGCATGATACACGCTTAAAACGAACCGATGAGCATCAGATAAATGATCCATGCGTAAGATAGCGGAATCGACTTATTTACTCAAAGCTGACCTATCATCTCAATCCTAAGCATTTAATGAGATACCATTGAATGTGATGCATGTGAAGCTAGTTGAATGAATGATATTAAATATGTATAATTTTTTTTTATTTGAGCTCAGCAATAGATTGATTTATTTTCCACAAACGAAACTATAGTTTCAAATTGGATTCAGTTAAACAGCTCGGTATTTCGAATATCAACTCGTTTTATCTATACCTGAGTTTACATGGACTCAGCACACAAGAGATGGCCTACCACACACTCACACACGCACACCACACGTGCACATATGTACATGAACAGTACTCACACACAGGCCCGGTCCGGCTCTCTGCCGCCGTCGGCACAAACGGACAAACAACCGCATATGACGTGTATCTATTGGCGGGTTTTTGCGGCGGAGTTGAATCGGTCTCCCTACATGCACACTACACGCTACACGCGGATGCAGAAACGGCAGATTGTTTTTGCAGATATCTTTTGTTTGGGGCGAGTTTACAGCTCGAACGTTTTTGACTCGCAATAAAATATTTTCTTTTTTTCGCGGAATTTTGATTGTCACTTTTATATCGGTTTCCACTTTTTATTTCTATTTTGTGATATTGGATACAAAGAGGAATACTTTATCAATTCTGAAAGTGCTTGTGTCGCGTTGCGCAATCTTTTTTAGGGTTTTAGTTAAGCACCTACATTTTTGCACAAATCACTTGGTAAGCACAAAAGTCATCGTCCTCTACTTGGGAATGACTCGATTCAAAAAGTGACGAATAGTAACGTAGCTAAAAGTGTGTAACCAGGAACCGACAAATTAGTTTAAAATACAGTTTTCCACCTAACAAGCTGTGTAAAACTCAAAGCTCTCAGACTAGTAAAACTATTCTAGTAAAGTTCTGAAAACGAGCACAAAATTAGCGGATTGAGTTTAAAAGTAACCCCAACTGCAAACATCCGGTTAGAAGTGCAAAGTGACGGCGCTGGATGGAGGCTAAGTGGTGGCGTCACCAGTACGTAACGAATCGTGTAAACATCTCCGAGGGAGCACGCGACACATAGACACCGATGCGACTTCACATAAGCCGGACTACCTATTACGTAACTCGCTAGAACTAGCATAGGTATGAATGTGCAATAGCTGTTGTCCAACCCACTTTTTAAACGCTACTATTAATGCCTATAAGTGTATTTTCGCCTGTAGGTGGACGACAGGCGCCTAATAAGCAACAGCTGCCTTCCGTAACATGAGCTGTCGCTGCTGCTACCTTTACGTAATAACACTGCGGCTCTATTTGGAGTATTAGCTGCATATTACATGTCTATGTACTTAAAAATACGTTATACACTTAAACCTTCTCTCTTAACTCTTCTCGGACATGGGTGAGGAGGACATGGCACCTACATTCATCTAGTATGTAAGACGTTGTAAAGTGATCCTTATGATTGTATTGATTATAAATATTTGAGTTTGAGTTCTTACTCATAGATCACTCCGAAAATCCGTTCAGTAGTTTTTGAGTTTAAAGCGTTCAGTCAGACAGACAGACAGACGCGGGGGACTTTGTTTTATAATTATTTACTTATTAATAATTGCATGCAAGTTTCCCAGATATTGTTTTATCAAAATAATATCACGAATATTTTAATGTTAGTAAACAGCCAACTAAACGTTTTTTTTTATATATATAGATAAATGTAGTAGTTCTATGTAACAGGTAAGTCAACCTAACGAGTGTCCTGACGTGTGAATCTTGTTAGTGCAGTTTAGTTACTGCTTGTGTGCTAGTTTACTGTCAACAGACTGCTCCGCGACTAACTCGGTTTGCAACCGCTGCTTGTAGGAGTCGCGCTCAGCTCACGCTTAGTTTGTTATAAATAGCAATTTATAACAAACGATCATTGCACAGTATATTTACAATACAATACAATATAAGTACAATATATTCACATATTCCACCAAAGTACATTGACGCTGCTTTTTGTGAAATTTGTTAATTAAATTTGACAACTATTAATTAAATTATTATTCGAAATTATAGACACTAACTAGCTCACAAGAAATCTGTTAACAAGTTCAAACCGTAACTAGTTCTGTCAAATAGCCAACATTTTATAAATTTGTTGATACCTTATCTTTTATCTTTTAATATCATCATCGACAGCGAGATTCACGATCACTTTGAATTGTCTTACATACTATGTGTATTTAGTTGCCGTGTTTCTTTTTCAGAGCCATTTCATATGTTTGACCACGATTTCGCCTGGTGGTAAGCAACGATGTGGCTGACGATGGGGCACGAAGGTTTAGAAGACTCTTATTTACAGTTGACTTGATGAGACCCAGATGGTGGTTTTAGAAAGATAAACTATGCCAAAGTATTCCAATACTTGGTTGTTCGCAATATAAGAGTTCTCCTTACCCAACTCCAAGACTCATGCAAATACATAAGTGCACGTGACCTTGTTCAGTCGTTGTAATCATTCACTGCAATTACCACTAATAGGATTTACGACGGAACGCTACAGTACTTCTGTGAGAGAGCACGATTATACAGTCTTTCGTAATTTCAGCGACTTAAAAAGATTTTTATACAAGTTTGCACACTCGACTTCAAGATTGAACTGTTAATTTTATTTGTAGCTATCATATTGTCGTGTGTTTCCAAAACAAGGTCATCAGACTTCATGTCTCGGGTCCCGCGTGTGTGGTTGGTTCCGTGCCATCGCATTTGTATATAAAAAAACGAATCCAGAAACAATTTATGCATTAATAAGTACATATCTACGTTGTTTTCTAAACTTGTTCCTCGCATACGGGAACCCTGTGACTCACAAACGGGCCACTTTATTCACGAGCTAGGTATTTCATCCCACTTTCAGGAACAACTTCAATAAAACAAGCCGTAAAAGCAATGTCTATCAGGATCTGCACTCCGGATACTCTTGGCTTCCTCAAAGCGGCTACCGTTCGTGACGGTCGTTATTTAAGGTTTCTTAACGTGGTGATACTTGTTTAAACAGTCTCATGGACCCGATAAGGTGATAAGACCAGCGTGGTAGCAAATTGATCGCGTAAAGTCATGTATGGTGTACGTAGTGTAGTGGACATACTCATGTATGTAGAATATGGAGGAGGAAAAGCTATTAGTATTATCTGTTATATAATTGAGTTAATACGCATATCTATACTAATATTATAAAGAAAAGTTTGTTTGTTTGTTTGTATGTTTGTTTGTTTGAACGCGCTAATCTCAGGAATTACTGGTTTGAATTGAAAAAATATCTTGTGTTGGATAGTTCATTTATCGAGGAAGGCTTTAGGCTTTATAACATCACGCTCCGACTAATAGGAGCGAAGCATCAAAAACGGGACAAAAATATTCCTTTTTGAGAGTTTCCGTTATGTGCGCTGCGTAAACGGTTTAAGTTACGCAAAAATTATGTATCATGGAATTGTTCCTCTTTAAAAGTTCTAAAAAATTGTCAGCGAGAGCATATGTCTATCTTTTAAGATTGGGTCACTAAAACCTTTTTATGGTAATTAAATTTGTTCGAAATTAATGCATTTTTTGCGAAGGAGTTTTATCAACATTATATTAATTATTATCCAAATAAATATGTTATTAAGCATTTAATTGTGAACAAAATTGTCCTTGAGATCACTTGATTTCAATCAACATCTCATAAGATATCATGACTTTAAAATAACTCCGCAACAAAATAGGTAAGTTCGGGTTCACGCGCGCAATAATTCTGCCTGTGTATCTATTTGCAACGACTTCACGGCTAAACTACTGAATCGACTTTGACGAAATATAGTATAGAGTAAGCTTAAACCTCTCAGAAGGACATAGTAATAATATTTATCCAACCGCGATAACTGATATTCACGCGAGCAACAGCTAGTTACTTATAAGCCTTCATCCATCCAAGTTTTCTTAGTTTCACCGCAGCCATCCATCAGTCAGTGGCGCTGCGAACAGTGACATGTTCGGATATGTAAGCACGCTTAATACTATAAAAATAATGCCGGACATTTCACACAGCATAATATAGCCCCAAAGTAAGCAGAGCTTGTGTTATGAGTACCACATGACTGATATACTACTTATATACTTTTTTATCTTTTCATAAATACATACATACATATTATACATAGAAAGTTAGAAACACCCAGACCCGTGCCAATTCTTGCAGATAATACAAACATTGTCCCGCTCGCTGCGGGACAATGTTTGTATTATCTGCAAGAACCCGCTACCTTTTGCGTCTCAGCCAGGCCTTGGCTCACTGCGCCACAGAGGTCGTCAGTATATAAAAAGTTCGTATAATTGTCCCTCATAAAGAGCTTTACAATAATAGATAATTACTTTCACTACTTTTATAATAACTAAAACAATGACATGCTGAGAATTATTTAAAAAAAGTGTTAAGTTAAACATAAAACTAATAGTTTGCTGATATTGAAGTTTTCAAGAACAATTTTCAACGTAGGCAATCTATTTTCTAATTATTTATTGTAATTTTCTTCCAGTACTAAACTTAATTCTATAACTTTATTAGTTACCTTTTACATGTTACCTAAATACATTACTATAATATAAATACGAAATCATATTTATTTTATAGTAATAAATAAATATTTAGTAAATAAATATGATTTCGTATTTATATTGAACAATTTCAAATAGTGGAGAATGTATAGGTATATTATGTTTTTATGTATGGACTATGCGTGCGAAGCCGCGGGCAGAAGCTAGTTATAAATAAAGTTATTTATTTTACATAAGTAAGTAATTAAGTCGTTTTATTTAACGATTACATAAGGGTAAAGGTTTTGTGAAAATGTCTGATACAGTGGCGACCTCTATGTCGCAGTGGGCGATGGCCTGCCTGAGACGCATTAAAGACAAGATTTCCGGCATTATTTATTTATTTAATTTATTGTCACCAGAGGGCGCATAAAATACTAATATTGATTTAATATTTTATATAAAGAGCTAAAGAGTTGTTTTATAACTTTTAATCATTTGAATGCCACTTTGATATTTATTAATCAATTTGTGCTAATGATAACTTTAGGCTCAGTTAGATCTGACAAAATACCTTTCAAATAAATAAGTTCTCACACAGCACCTGCTCCAGTTACTAACTGATGTCTGCTTTGTCAAAAGCTCAGTTTGCTTCAAAATATGCAAGCAGCTCTTTAGGGTCATTGCACTTTTATATCAAACGTTTATCTGCTGTGGCTTTCAAGTACCGTAGAATATTCCTACCTGTTTTTCATTTAATTTGAAAAGTTAACTTGTTAACTTTCCATTGTTGTTAACTTGAACTGGTTTGACATTCCCGATACCTTTTGACGGAATGTATATCTATACTGGTTAATAGTATTTTTTAAACTTTCACGATCAGAGTTTGTTTTAGTAGTAACCAGCATTTATCGCGTATTACCTTTTAATTTGTAGGTACTCGTATTTTGGTTTCGTTGTAACAACCGTGGTCGTGAGCTGGCTGGAAGCCTAGGGAGTAGCCGCCGAGTAATACGCGAGTACTACTAAAACAATAACTCAACTAATACGGTCACAACTACTTAGGAACCTGAAGTTTAAAAGAGTGCATCCACGGGGAGTTTTGTATCGGGACCGACCGGGGGCAGAAGCGGGGGCAGAGCCAGGGGCTAAGGCGGGGGCGGAGAGTTCCCGAGTAGTGAGTTCGAAGTTCTGTCAACTCGCGACAAGTAACGCAGTGGAAGCAATTTCATTACACCGCCACAGAGCGGCTGCGCTTTGTGTTTTGTTTAGCGAAACTTAAAATAACGATAAAGAGCTAAGTTTAATATTATTCAAGCTGCGTCAACTCCCGCGCTACTTGGCGAAGTTCACGGGCTTGTTCCGATAAAGTACTTAGACTTGATGAGTTAGTAGAGCTTCTACCGCAGACCGTAAACTATGATCAGCGAAACGCAATTAAATATTTATAATTCTGTGTATGGTTTGTCATCGTCAGCGTAACCAGAAGTTTGGAGAAGGTTAACACAAGACCGAAGACTAAGGCGTCTTATAAATAAGGCTTGCAATTTGTTAATCGAAAAGTCAGTCAAGAAATTTTTGGGCCCTTTAAAAGTGGCTTCAACTTAATATTAGGCTGAGAAGACATGGACAAACGAAAAACTCGTGAAAACTATCAAATAGAACCTATGCAATTACCCTTATAGAGGTCAATATCTGAATGAACTCTTCGAATCAGCCAGTCTGCTTAGCTTGCAGGTAGCACCCGGGCGAGCGACGACTATAGCATTGTGTGTACGTGCCTCAGCTCGGAGCACACTATCAGTCACGCTGTGGCCGGCGCCGGCCGGCAACCATTCTTGGCACGCGCCGCTTTGTTCACTTGTTGCCTTTATCGGCTTCTTTATAAGCGTTATAGATGTGGTTGCCCCTGGCATGAGTTAGGTTTGCGTTGTTCAAACACTCACGCAAAAGTTCAGCTGTAGAAAACTTCTTACTCGTTAGTAGTTTATACGGTTTTTTTTTAAATGAGTTCGATTGCAAAGAACTTAGTAAGGTTTAC
The DNA here is from genome assembly GCA_948098915.1 of Lampropteryx suffumata. Lineage (NCBI taxonomy): Eukaryota > Metazoa > Arthropoda > Insecta > Lepidoptera > Geometridae > Lampropteryx > Lampropteryx suffumata. Next base: position 341,608 of record OX402553.1, read on the forward strand.
TGTCCCAGATTTTGGAAATTAGTGTTTTATCCCAACGTTCTAAAGCATCTACAAATGTCTCAATAGTAACTGTTCTCTGTTGGTATGCAAAACCAATTTGTTGCAAACAAAACCTTCAGTAGAGTTTCCATCGACAAAGGCTCACTATTATAGCGGTAACATCATGGGCATGTCCGACATATCGTTTGCACTAGAGTACTGCACGTTGCGCTCGACTAGCAATTACACTTATAACGAAGTACCAGCTGCACTTCGGACACTTCAAGTGACGGCTAGAGCTGTCATGTAGCAAGAATCTGTTCAATAAACGAGACTCGTCTAGTATTCTTCCTTTGACATTTCATGAAGTAACATTGCTCTGCTAATTTAAGATTTTTTACTCGTATTATTGCATGTTTTATTCAGTAATCTTAGCGGAATTTTAGTGAATAAATTGTGAGTACATGCAATGCAATAATTTACGCTTTTATTTTTATTAAACATACTACACGTAGGCGGTTTGAGTCTAGTTTCACAAGATATACTTGAACCAAAACTGGCATATGATTGTCCAATGCATAGCAGTACATCGTGTGTGATGTAGCAGAAAATAGAGTACGTGTTGCAACGCCACACGCCACACTCGTAGATCGCAACTTACGGCCATTGCGCGCTTTCATTGCGTTGCATCACGTCGCGTCGCTCTACAACTGGCTCTACACTATGCTGTAGCGTGTTTTATGAGGGGATTTATGGAATTTCCTGGGAAAATATTACAGTTGCTATAATAGTCCTAGAGCCAGTTTTGTGTAACACGTTAGGTGTGAATTAAAAGTATTATTAAAATCATATTTCCCGATCTTATGAAACACAGTAAACTCATTCCTATGTTTAAGTCTGGAAGTGAAAGTGATCTCGCTAATTATAGACCGGTATCGATATTACCTGCTTTAAGTAAAATCTTTGAAAAAATAATTCTTAATCAGTTATTATACCACTTTAACGTTAACGGCCTGCTACATAGTAATCAATACGGATTTACTAAAGGTCGATCAACAGCTGATGCAGGTATAGCGCTCTTAAAGCATATATTTGAGGCCTGGGAGAAGTCACAGGATGCAGTTGGGGTATTCTGCGATCTATCTAAGGCCTTTGACTGTGTGAGTCATGCAACCCTAATCACAAAGTTAAAATATTATGGCATTAAAAACCGGGCGATTGACCTCATACAGTCTTATCTATCCAATAGAGTCCAGAAAGTAGACGTGGGTGGTGAGAGGTCTTTGGGATCAATTATTGATATAGGGGTACCTCAGGGATCGATACTAGGCCCTTTTTTATTCCTAGTATACGTAAATGATTTACCTTTTTTTGTAAAAAATTTTTGTGATATAGTTTTATTTGCAGACGATACGTCTTTAATTTTTAAAGTTGATAGAGGTAAAACCAGTATATGCGATAACGTAAATGAATCCTTATCGTTAGTTCTTAACTGGTTCACTGTAAATAATCTTTTGCTTAATTCCAAAAAAACTAAATGTATCAAATTCACTTTGCCAAATGTTATTCATAGCCCGTCCAACATTGAAATAAATGGAGAGGCAATGAATCTTGTAAATTCCACGATCTTCCTAGGTCTTAATATTGATTCAAAACTACAGTGGGGACCACAAATTGAAACGCTTGCTGGTAGGCTTAGTTCCGCTGCATATGCAGTTCGTGCGAAACGGTGGCTTACTGATGAAGCTACAGCTAGACTAGTTTATTTCAGTTACTTCCATAGTGTTATGTCATACGGCATCATTCTCTGGGGGAAAGCAGCTGATATTGGTAAAATATTTGTAATTCAAAAAAGGGCAATACGTGCCATTTATAAAATGAAACCACGAGAATCTTTGAGAGAAATATTCAAAGAAATTAATATTCTCACAATAGCTTCACAATATATATATGAAAATTTGTTATATACACATAAAAATAGAGATGGGATTCAGCAAAATAGTGACCTTCATAAAATCAACACTAGGAATAAACATAAATTATACATCCCTAGGTTTCGACTAGAAAAAGTTAATAAGTCATTTATGGGGAACACGGTGCGCTTCTATAATAAGCTTCCTGAAAATGATACTAAACTACCTATTAAGAAATTTAAAGCATACATTAAAGGTAGTCTTTTGAAGAAAGCTTATTATAATATAGATGACTATATTATTGATAAGAATGCATGGCCTCATGTCGCTCTGCCGTCAGACAGTTAACCGACACACTTGAAATGTATAAACTCTCTTGTATTTGTATTTCGTAGTTAAGGTAGTTATAAGATGGATCATATAAAAAGCGCTAGGACCAAGACGAGTTTCTTGCCAATTCTTCTCGAGCTTGGGTTAGGATGAATTGGCACCTAAATTCACCTAGTATGTAAGACGTTTCAAAGTGATCCTTGTGATTGTATTGAATAAATCATCTTTTGACTTTGACTTTTTTGACTTGACATATTTAAGTGTTCCACGTATTATAAAACCATGCATTATTCACAAATACATAAGCCTTATTTGTCTGCTTCGTAAAAAACTACAAGCTTCTGATTGACTCTCTATACAAATGTTAGAAGTAACTACTCATACGACAGACTTTACTACATCTACTACATAGCACTAGCATAATTAACAAGCACGTCAGTGTCGTATCACGGCGCGCACGGCATACACGGCACGGCTCGACAGGAACCGACATCCGTTAGTGACGTCACACACGCCTCCATGCAACGCTGCGCTAGCCGAGGGCTGTGTACTGTGCATAGCTCCACCTGTCATAATTATAATGCTTGATACGGAAAAGATAAGGAATCCTTGTAAATAAAACAATAAATTTAGCAAATATTTATTTGGTTCAATCTGCTCAAAATCTCCATGGAATAGATGATTTACTTCTGTAAATCTGAATTATGTATCTTTATGCGTAAGCCGATTACCTGAACGCCAGCGGGTGCTCGTATTGTGAAACTTCATTCCCGTAAGCCTGATAGTGCTCACGTGGTGCGGCTTATATTCAGGAAACCTCTCAACAGGAAAAGTCTATGAAAAACGTTGCTCGTATTGCAATAAAATAATTGAGTTCCCAGCTATTGTTTCCGAGGATTAGGGAATAATAGAAGTCAAGTATCTCCGCACTCCAGCACAATGGGCCGCGGGATTTTACCACGCCGCAATACCATACACACATATAAATACACACATGTTCACACGAACATACAATTAATAGGAAAAAAATCTCGAATTATATGGCCTATTCTCGAATAGGCGAATTGGTACACATAACATTTTTGACATATTCTAGATAGTGTATTGTGTCGCTACCTTTGAACTGATTTGTTGGACGATATGGACGCGCTGTTGGATCGCAATGTGACCCAGTTCCGTATTCCACATTCTGTGCGATTCAATTTGTCGGTAACCAAACCTCTAGCTTTACACAATTTCGTTATTTAGATCGTACGTTCTGTATTTTTACGCACACATCCATCACCGGGTCATTGTGGCCACTGGTATTAAACATTATGGTGGCACATCTATTTTCTACAACATTATTTTCTACTACAGTACCTGGCCGCCACGGCGAAACCGCGGGCGAGATGAGATGGCTAGGACCTGCCCATTACCTGCGTTGTTGAGAAAACATGGTTTATATGAGATGCGTCATTTGAATAACTAATACATGTTTCCCTCACACCACAGAAGTCACTTTTTCTTTCACTATTCTGGAAAGTTTTTATAAATCTTTGAAATTTCACTTTGTCAGAACTAAGTTTAAAAGCTTTAGCAATTTCTTGAAACAATTTAACCTAGCTGCTAGATATAATCTCAGCCCGTAAATCGCTACACAGAACCTTTTGTCGGTAACTGTACGAGACGTTTATTCCCCTTTAAGTCAAAGCGTATCTATTACAGACGGGTCTCTCGGAGCTCGCCATTGTCCCGCTTTTATTATAACCCTGAAGGGAAGACGCCGCTATAGCTGGGACCTCTTTCTGGAAGGAATCCGTAGCATTTGTCTACGAGAGTCGCGCTACGCGTTACGGGCCGCTACGAGCTCGCTACGCGCCCGGTGGAGCGCGTAACTGTGTGCTACGAACCGTACGCTCTCCTTACAATACTTACCTATATTGTACAGTTTATGTTTATTATTTTTACACAGCTTTTTTGTTAACCTTTTTGATTTCAACGTTTTATCTCAAATTAATTTTGAACCGGTTTAAGAATTTGAAGTTTGTGAACTATGAATTTTAATAAAGTATTTAAATGCATTTATTATAATTTATGATTCCATCGCTATGAGTTCAGCAAAGTATAAACATAAAATAAAGCTCCGAAGTTTTAATTAAACAAGTTTCAGTTGGTGTTTAGCATTGCAAAGAGGGTTGCAGCTATCTAATGTTGCCTGTGGGTACATAGAGTACATGGCTACAGCATACAGCTAATACAAATGTCCCTCAGTCCGCGGTCCACTGGTAATCCATTAACATTTGCATGCGTTCTGTGTGAGTAGACAGATCAGACAATGAAGCGAAATTAGGCGACATTTGTAGCACAAAGTTTTACGTCGAAATAGTTCAATAGCGAGCGGGTATAGTAGACGTACCAACAGAAATAAATCTAGAACGCACAGCTTTTGAGAATTTTCACGGATCCAATACGAGCCAATAAATAATACGTATCCTCGTGACATATTCTTGAAAGACAAAAGAGGAACACTCCTTGACTCCTTTCACAAAATTTCCTGTTAATAATAAAACACGAGTAAACTGGCCGCTGGTTTGGGAAAGTAGAGTGCAATCCCTCGAGCACGTAGAATGACAAACAAACAAACAAACAGACGGTAATAGGCGTGAACTATGCCAGAACGACCGGCCGCCCTCCGCTGACATGGCCACAGAACAAGCGGAATCTATTCATAATCTCTAAAATACTTCATTTCATTTGCGGTGGGTAGATATTACAAAAATTATTTATGTTATATACAATGTCGCCGCCAAACAAGCACATGGCCCACCTGATGGTGAGTGGTCACAGTAATCTATTCATAGTAACAGCGTGTAACCAACCCCAAGACAGTATTTTTGTCTATTCACGCAGTAATTTCACTTGCTCCAGTGCCTTTTGAACTTAAATACAGCAATGGTTATACATTACTGCTTGGAGACAGAATATCTGCACTGTGGTAAGTGGAATCTACAAACACGGACTATTGCTGAAGAGTACTATTATATTGTATTTACAAAAAAAAGTACTTAAGTAAAGACATGGTAGTATATGGTACCATGGTACCCATAACACAAGCTCTAAATAAATTTGTGTAAGTCTTTTAATGTATTTCTTTGTTTTGACTATTGTACTTATTATTATGTATTTTATTATTATGTATGTAGATTAAAAGGTATTCAGATGATTTTTAATGTTTATGATAATTTCATGTATATTATGGACATAATGTAGTCTGAAATAAAAATTTAATTTATATATTTTTATTTATTTATTATTTATAGCATATATATTTCCATAATATAGTGAATCAGATCATTGTACAAATAATTTCTGATGCTTTTACTCCAGCATGTTAGTCGGCCAACACTAACCACGTCTCGGATCTCTATAATTAAAAACAAGAAAGCTTAAATTATGCTTTTCAATTGTACCTTTGTTATCCGGCCACTTACTGGCCGAGTGGGTGCTTGTCCAAACTTATAACAGCGCGTACAGAAACACAATTAAACGTCGCGCATGTTACACAAGGAAAGGGGGGGGGGTGGGGGGTGGGAATACGAGTCATACAAACGGGTGTAAGCTACAAGCACACACTTATTGTTACTTGCCACAGCGACCAACGCTAAAGCAAACTAGAAAAATAAGATGCAGCACGTGTTAATTATGCCTAGCCTTAAGCTCTAAACAAAGCATACCTTACCAGAACCTTAAAACAAACGGTAGGTACTTCATGATATTTGCAGTTGAAAGCCGACTAGAAGGTAAAATGGACGATGTGTCATGTCTATTTTACCTTCTGCTACGTACTAGTGTATTATGCATGGCGCCAAGTATATACAATAAGATACCGCCATCGATTCGATCATTACCAAAAAATGCTTTTAAAAAAAAGCTATATAAAGTTTTTTGAGAAAAGCGTACTATAATGTTAATGCATTTTTGTATGACCGCAATATTATTAACAATATAGTGACTGTTTTTAGTATTTAACTTTGTGACAATATTTGTATAGTTTGGACTACGTAATAATTTTTTTTTAGTTTATAATTATTTTGTTAATGTTTTACCTACCTACCTACTAAATGTTTGAATGCTGTATGCAGGATTTAGAGATTCCTAATTTTATGAAATGACTGTCTTTTGTAACACCTGAATCCACAAAAAATAAATGAATATGAATATGTAACAAAGTTAGAAAAACCAAACTGCGGTAGACTATCACAAATGTTTTGTACAAACGCATCCAAAGTTTCATGCTCGTCGGATTAAAGTAGATCAAAGTATTATCACACTCGATCTCCCTTTCCTCCTTCCCTGATCCCCTTAGCCCACGTGGGGAGGGGTCCCCGGTACAAGAAATATCAATTAGCACAATCCGAGACATCTTCCAAACTTTCCGTGTAAGGATTCATTGCATAGATGCAAACATTTGCGAATTCCGATAGAAACTTTAAGAACCTTTTATCTTGATATACTTTTTAATCTGTGGTTAGTCCATAAAGAGAATCAACAATTTTATAAAATGCGTAAAACTATGGTATAAAATAGTACGAAAAGGGTTTAGGTACTAGTCATACCGACGCGCGGCGACTACAGCCCAATACAATGTCAGTCAACTTATTCTGGCCTCGACAGTAGCACACTGTCAGAACACACTTCAAATATTCCGTCAGGCATGAAAGCGCCATAATCTAAATTCCCGAGTCACGTGAACCCGAGCGAGCGGTTCTATTACCGCTCTCCATCAAACAAAGCGAGTACATCATTTCATTCCACTCAAATCTGCTCGTCCCCGACAAATTACATCGTCGGCCACAGTGAACACTGAGTCTGGCGCAACTGCATCACTCTGTATAGTGCTCTGTATAGTTTTAACCAAAACACAAGAGTTGATGGTTATCGTTTAAATGTAGAATGAAGTGATTTAGGTTCTTATCTTGTTGACTGGCTGACTGGCCTGTCAGCTCAGTTGGTAGTAGTTCTACCTTCTGCACTGTAGGTTGAGGGTTCGATTCCCTCCCAGGATAAACATTTGTGTGAAGAACATAGGTGTTTGTTCTGTGTCTTGGTGTTATTAGGTATCATAAGTATGTATTTAAAAATATATAAGTATTCTATCTGTTATCTAGTCACCATAATACAAGCTAAATTTAGTTTAGGACTAGATGATGTTGTGTGCATTGTCCAGCAATATTTATTATTATTATTGCAGCCGGTATCCCAAAGGTATTTCACTCTTGCCCTAACTCTGGATGATTGCTCAAAACGACTTTCTTGTGAACCATCTGTTCAGTTCAGTCCATGTCCAAGTTCGGAGGTCAGTGTAGTTCCAAAACTATTTTAATTTCCCCTTGCTGGCGTGCGGCGGTCGGCACTGGACCTCGAACTGCCCGAAAGCTCTTGTCTTCAACTGTGACCTTCATTTGACGACTTTTAATAAAGATAGGCCAGGGTTAGTTGGAATTACACGGACATTATCATACTATTCCGCTGGATAACTAGAAGTAATTAAACCTTTTCGGCTTTGGTACATTTTAATGGACGAGACCTACAAGTACTAGTAGGTAGCTAGAGTGGAGTGCGATGGTACACAAGTACTAGTAGGTAGCTAGAGTGGAGCGCGATGGTACACAATGTGGACACAAACGGCGAGAGTGCGCGGTTAAAACTTGTTGGAACAAAGGGACAAGTTATGAAGCTATTTTTCTGAATTTTAATTACCAGAGGTCTAATTGTAGGCACGAAATGGCCATGAAGATAACAACTAAATAATCCAAAATGATATTTTATATAATGAAATGAAAATGTTCAGCACTTATTTCAATGACACTTCTGAGGAGTACTAGCGGCTAGCTTACTTCGTGAGTTAACTCAATATAGTGAAACGTGTATTGTGCTTGATGTCTTTATTTTTTCAACATTTTGTAACGCAACTCTTTGAAAAGCAATCTTGTAAATTAGGTAAAATACCACGCAGGCGGGTATAGTAACATAATACGCTCTTTAAATACGAGAGGTGAAAGCTGCCTTCATGTTAATAAGGAACGTATTTTTTTAGGAACTCTCATATAAAGGACATCTTGTCTTAATTTTTAAAACAGTTCATTAAATTTTCGAATAAGGAAAAATCCTTCTCTAAGCCTCTTACCGTTGAACCTAGACAAAACCAACGCTGAGTACAACATCCTTGAATGCCAATCTGAAATAGCCTCTAGAATGTCTACATAAAGGTTGACATTTTAATAGAAACCTATTATCAGATGTCCCTAATCGCGGGGACCTATTGAAAAACGTTCGTCGATAAGTAGGTGGGATGGCTCCGCAATCGGAGTCACGCCAGTTTAATTTCCCCAGGGACGGGAGTCGAACCCGCACCGTGACCGACGGTAACGACGCCCGACGCGACATTGTTTTAATGTTCTCTTTTTGATGCGAGAATTGGCTACAAATTGCGCACGATCAATTTATACATTCCATTGATATTTATTTCAGTCAAAATTTTATTTTCGCAATACACAATCATTGAAAATAAAAAAAATCTAATTGTCGCGTAACCTACGTAAAAATTCAACATAATAATAATGTGTATGTTAGTAGGCTGTAAATCAAAAAATTTGATTCCCGCCGCGGGACAAATTTTTGTACGATCTGCAAAATTTTGTCTCAGCTCTGGGTGTTAAATATTAGGTTGGGGAAAAAGTCTTTTCGCATTATAGTATGTATGAACTTGTTATAAAATCTCTTTGGCTATACTATTTGTATCTGGCTGGTTTTGGTGTCATTAAAAGTTTTAATTTTAAAGAACATAATTCCAAATTCAAATTAGGAAAATGTGTGATTTTTATTAGTTTTTCGTACTGTCAAGATGAGTGAATCTTATGACGATATAAAGAAATTCGATACATTTTAAAATTTTACTACAAAAAAGGTAAAAATGCAACGCAAGCCTCGAAAAAAATTTGCGATGTTTATGGACCTAGTGCAGTGTCTGTGAGAGTAGCACAAATTTGGTTTTAGCGTTTTCAATCCGGAAATTTTGATGTCAAAGATGCACGTCACTCTGGTCGCCCTATTACGGATAAAATAGATGCTATTTTAGATCGGCATATCAGTAGTTACGACGTAGCTGAAGAACTGGGAATTGACCACAAAACAGTTTTGGCGCATTTGAAAAAAAACTGGGTACACAAAAAATCTCGATATTTGGGTACCTCACGAGCTCACTGAAAGAAACCTAATGAACCGTGTACTCATTTGTGATTCTTTATTACGACGTATGAAACCGAACCATTTTCGAAGAAGCTGATAACTGGTGATGAAAAGTGGATCACGTACAACAAGAACGTGCGAAAAAGGTCGTGGTCAAAGGCCGGTTAGGCTTCACAGACTGTGGCGAAACCCGGGTTAACTCGCAACAAGGTGATGCTGTGTGTGTGGTGGAATTGGAAGGGCATTATTCATTTTGAGCTGTTACCACCAAGCAGGGCCATCGATTCTGAACTCTACTGCGAACAACTGATGAAATAAAAGCAAGAAGTTGAGAAAAAGTGGCCGGAATTAATCAACAGAAGGGGTGTGGTTTTTCATCATCATAACGTTAGACCTCACACATCTTTAGCCACTCAGCAAAAATAAGGGATATAATAAGAGAGTTTGGCTGGGAGGTGTTAATGCATACGCCGTATAGTCCACCTTCAGATTTCCACCTGTCTCGGTCTCTTCAGAATTCTTTAGGCAGCGTCAGGTTAACATCACGAGAAGACTGCCAAAACCACTTAGTGCAGTATTTTGATCTGAAGTCCTAAAATTTATATAGCAATGGGATCATGTCCCTACCTACAAGATGGCAAAAAGTTATCGAACAAAATGGTACCTACATCCTTTAGTTAAATGTAAATAAACCATATTAAAAAATGTTTTTAAATTTTCTTAAAAAATGCAAAGAAACTTTTTCCCCAACCTATTATGTATAATTATATACTTACAAAAAACAAAATAAAAGTATTATATCAGTCATGTCGTACTCATTATATAAGCTCTGCTTACCTTGGGGTCAGATGTGTATGAAATGTCCGGCATTATTTATTTATTTATTTACTATTAGCTAATGTAACATTATAGTATATTTCTAATCAATAATAATAATGAAATGTGTTCTATTTAGATTTCTTCACTCATTTGATAACGTTTGTTTTAACTGATCAAACGAAAAACATAGTGAAGTTTATTATTTTGAAGTGTTTTTCTTGCAACTACCTGTCTATCAAACTAACGACATACGGCAATAACCTAAGATAACGGCATAAAAACCAATATAGAATAGAATAGAATAGAAAATACTTTATTGCACACCACAAATACACTGGACTATTATAAGAAACTATGTTTAGCTACACGGTAATACAATGGGCGGTCTTATCGCTAGAAAGCGATCTCTGCCAGACAACCTTAGGGTGGATAGAAATCAATATGGCTGAATATGGCTTTAGCTCAACAGATAAACGGAATACAAAGTTAGAAGCATTGATAGATTTTTATTTTCTAAGGCGTGAATCCAAAAGACAAAACGCATGAACATGGACATCTCTATATTACAGGTGTAAAATTCCAGACACTGCTTATAAAAACGCAATGTTACCTGCCTCTGTATTTTTGCTGAGGACGCTCGCTGCACCTTAAAGCCTCCCTCGAAGCTAAACCTCTTTGCAGCGGCTCAGAATATCTGACCCGAACTAAACTTTTATTTACAACACAATACTCATGTCATGTTTCCGTCGACAGCGTAATATGTACAAATATCCCAAAATGGTTATCAGGCTTTTGGCCATCATGTTTTAAAAGTTGCTTTCAAAACCCATTACTTTTTACTATTATTTACGATATCTTATTAAGTTCGTGCTTTCACTTTACAACCCTTATCTTTTACGATCGCACCCCGCCTGCGCCCCCGTTATATTCACCTGGAATTTGGAACTAACTCCATAAAACATCATCTTATTAGACAAGTTGCGGCGCGAGTTATTGCAATTAGTTTGAGTTAGACGATAATAAAGTGCAATCACAGACAGGCACACACCTGTTAGTGGTATTAAGTGTGGATAAAGGTGATCGCGCATTCCATCGATGCGGGCATCTTTGAGGTACGGGGGCGTTTTATCCCGCGGTAGTGACTTTGCCGAGCGCAGGTGTGGTGAGCGCTACTCTGCCACCCGGGTACTGCATGCAACGCGCCAGCCAATCAATTTATAATGAATAACTTTCATACAATGAAAGGTAAACTTACTAGAATAACTAAAATAAGTAACTAGAATAATGTTATACAATACGTTACAATGTTATAAATTACGTATACGTAATCGTTTAAATACGAGAGAGCTTATATGAAAAATATTTAAAAAAGTAATACAGTTAACTGATGTGTGAGACACATGATTGAAATACACTATTTCTTTCTATCCTTGGTTCGTCAAAATATTAATCTCGTTGGCAGTGTCTCACCTTGGGTAATTTCAATTAAATAATATCCAGAGGTTCCCAGCAAGTTAGATTTGATCATTTGTTCAAAAGATCAGTTTTGTAACAAGGATTTAGGATGCTTCAACTGAGACAAACTTTATTATTAAATCTGAATATTAAAGTATTGTTTCTCAAATATGTCTACAGAGACGCTACACCATTTTCGAGTACCTAATTCATAAAATATCACCTATATTAAGACAATTAATGGATATGCTGCCATATGCTTACTTGTGCATTCTGAATGAGCCATCGCAAATGATAGGTACCCTCGCTACCATATGATACAAGCAAAATGAAACAGCTGTCCTCATTACACTGTTGTCCAACTTCACAACAGCTAATATTACCGTAAATTAAGTTATAATAACCGTTTTCTCGTTGATTCTTCTCACGCGCGTTTTACTGCCTCTAAATGAGCTGTCACCCTTCTATTATTTACAGCCAAAGTTGAGTGAATTATGCTGCCTGATTTGATCGGGGCTCAAACCGGGCGATGGACATTATATTTAAGCCCCTTTATGATGTAATTTTTTCCAAATCATGATAGTAATTGCCTCCCCTTGATCACTTCTATTATTAACAAATATATAAGTACTTTACAGAAATAATTACAGAAATTTACAGAATAATATGAAATAGAACCGTTTAAAACGATCTATTGATAGCTCATCTGATCCAGATCACTGCCAGAGGGCAGCGTTCCCAAGACACTGGGGGCATTGCCACGGTGAAAGGCAATGCTAATACGCTAAACCAGATAAGAGCCAGCTCATGGGTCACGCGATGTAACTACCAGACATCGTAAAATAATTTTTAAAACACGGTGGGCTCCTGTTCCTCACGGGCCAAGGATCTCGACTCCAAAAGGCTCAAATAGGTAGCCTTATCATGGCCGGCAAATTTGTGCCTTAAGAGGTCCTCGGCACATGCAGCCGCCGCACCAGCTCTAATTGAAGCTCCCAACATAATATGGGAAGCGGCCAGGGTAACTACGCATCCCATACCAATGGCCTAATCATCTCCCTAGGGACAAGAGGCTTATAAGTACTTAAACTAAGAAATTGGGAAATTAATTTTATTACTTTGATTGCTGATGCAAACAACATATAAATCTTTGCCTGTGTTTTTTGTTCTTATTAGTAACTATTCCACCTCTGCTCTTAAATCCTTCATTCAAAATTTTCAGAAGAATATCACAAGCGAGAATAAACGTAAAACGCTGAAATATATTCTCTTTTCTGCTAAGTTGAGGCGAGGTAATTGTGGTAAACATAGTTATGGAAACAATTTCATTTTAACTTTTTTATTATGAAGCATAACAAATAATAAATAGCAAGATACCTAGCATCCTCCACTATCCAAATGTTTTTCTCTCGGGAAATTGTTGTCGCGTTTTTAGCCGCGAGCGAGCGAGGCGCGCACAAAGAAACGAACTCAATGTTTATGCCGAATGTTTACGGCTACCCCTATAAAGGCCGCTTCTCACGCATTCAATTTTACGACTAAATCTTTGCTTTAAAAGCTCATAAAGTTATATCAAATCGATCTGTAGATTATTGCATCCGATCTTCGTTTTCGTCCTTTGAATAACGAACAACTGCTCAGAAGGCATCGTTTTAATTCCATTACTTGCAAAGTACTGATTTATTCGCTGGCCGTGCAAACTGATTCAGCCATTTATTACACGCTGAGCGATAATGCTACTTTGATTCTTTTCTGATTTAATAGAATAAGTAATGCTTCTTTGGCTGAGTATTACGAACTTTAATTTAACCCTGCGTTATGCGCATACTTACTCGATAATGGGTAACGGCGCAGCGTTCCTGGTTAATATCGAAGTAAATATTTTGGATAAATAATTGGTGAATTTACGAGTAATTGGTGTACCTATACGTCCTGATAAATTTAACAGCGCCTTAGAAGACTATCCAAAGACATTGCCTCTGCCACTCAAGCGTATGGGGCATGTAGCACGGTGAGGGAGTGCGTCCCGGAGCCCGCTTATTATTCTGGTCAGCTAGCGCTTAATGGGAGCGTTCCTGTGAATTCGATGACTGGAGCAAATCGGCGCGGGGTGCGGTGAAGAAGCCGCATACGACCAGATATTGACGAACAACCGTAAGTGGAGCAGCCGCGTGTAGTCAGTAAAACAATTGAATTCCTGCGACCGCTCATTACGGACAGAATGAGGTAGCTGGAATGCAATGAACATAAACGTGTCCTCTGTAGTCTACTTTCAGACTCACTTTCTTCAACACTAAACTGCCTCTGTTAGTGATTTCTTATCATTAAATAATTATCCCTAATGATTTGATTAACATAACACTTGCTTTTGTTGAAGAGGTAAAACGATACAAATACTTGATGGAGTTAAGTACCTACTCGAGATAATATAAATAATACAACACTCCTCCGAGCGCTTGAATTATTTATATTATATAATGAGATAATCGAGGAGTATGTTATTACTTAGTCATGAGATTCTTCATTTTATCGTGTCGATGTCATGAGATTAAACACCTAATGGATTAGCAACAGATAAGTATTTGGCTGCAACCATTGACTTGATTAGAAAATACATTTCGTGGACAATTTTAACTAATCAATGATGTGTCACATCTTTTTATAATCACTCACAGTAATGTGTAGTATAGGTAAAGCGCGTATAGTAGGTGCGCGCGCGCAGACGCCGATCAGACCGGTCCAGTGGCCTGTCCCGTCTCTCCCCGCGGCCGGGGTTGCCAGCGAAGCATCACTTTTTGTTTATTTAATCTACTGGTAAGAGATCTCTCTAGAGATGGTAGAACCAATATTATCAGCGAATATTCATACATATTTCGTTTTAACGTATAAGTTCTTACTATAAGTTTATTATTCATTTATTAATTATGATAGGTAGTTATGTACTGATCATAATTTTATGTTGAACGTAACAGAAAATAAACAGAAAACTTTCAATAGAATTACAACAGATTTGTAGAAAACTTTATTTCATAAAAGTTTGGTGAATTTTATGATACGCCTTTCCATCTGTGATAGCGTCAAACGGCTCGATTAGTTGGCAGCCCCACCAGCAACCTGCCCAGCCGGTCATTCGCAAAAACCTCGCTCACCGGCGCCCGCGCCGTGTATTTGTTTTGGTAATAGTGGTGTCAGCTCTCGGGAGCAGACCTTCCCAGACGAGGAACCAGCTGGCAGAGTGCGTGTGAGTGCCATGTGTAAGCTGGAGTAGTGCAGTGCGGCTTGGGAGATGCCGCGTTGGATATGCTCGCCGCCCGCCACGCTAAGGTATCTACTGGACACTACGATATAGAAGAGTGTGGTCATTCTCATCACCAATTTATATAAAACTTTTAGATACATTTAGATACAACATTTATTTGATAAACCAGCACACACGTACAATCAATAGTACCATTGTGCATAATGGTAAACACCTAAAACTTTAGGTTAGACACTAGATACTTAAACCAAAAGTGCGTGTGTGTTGCAATATTAAAAGGGTCATAGCTCAGCGATAATATTGCTTAAGAAGCAATGTCCTTTCAAAGCAAAGCTTTTCAAAGCAAGTCAATGTCAACGTCAATGTCGTAAGAAATATTAGCCTCGCAGTTGAAGTTCGTTAGTAGTAGCTGGTTAGTAAACATAGGTATTTACCACCTGTTCAGTAAAAAGTGTCACCTGCTAACCACATCGAACAATTGCTCGAACGCACAGTAATGTGGAGGATCGAAAGTGGTGTGACTGCCAACATGGATGTTTACTTTATGGATGTCAACTAAATGTTTGTATGCTGCATGCAGGATTCAGAGATACCTAATTTTAGGAAACACCTGTCTTTTGAACACCTGAATTCACAAACAATAAATGAATATGAATATGAATATGGATGTCAACTAATTGATGCGTGTGAAAAGGCCCTTATAAGTAAGAGAGTTATGGTAAATGGTTTTATTGAAGATCAGTTTGTATTGTCTTATGCTAAACTAGCCTGTCCTTCGCGTAAAAAGTTCTACCTGACGCTGTATAAATCATTCAATAAGGCCTATCTGCTTACAATAGTAATCGTTTTAACCGCAGGAATCGAACCCGTATCTCTGTTAAAACCGGCTATTCCACTGCATTCGTAAATCGTTGACATGAAATCAGCACGAAATGACACCCCGGCCGCCAATCAGTGCGACTCAATGAAGCGGATCTAACAAAGGAGTGCCGGTTCGGTTCCCGGCGCAATGGCCCGACTGGCGTGATGACGTGGAAACGTCACAGACGTCATGTTTGGAGGAGGAGTCAAATTGAGTGTCTCTTAACAAATGGCGGGTGACGACCTTATTCAAGTCCTTTGTAGCTCTAGAGCATTGGGTAAATCAAACGGCCACATTTATCAAATAATACAAATGTTCTGACATAACTATTTGGCTATAAGCAATTTTAGACAAATCGAGCCTTAATTAGAACCACCTACTTCTTGCTCCATAATTGTTGGCCGCATGTTTACATATACGCTATCGGATCATCTTGTTTATGCGTTGGTGAACTCTAACAGGATTGTTCTCACTTTGAACTAATGACACAATACTAAAATACTAAACAATACTAAACACCACAATTCACAACTTGAAAGCCATCAACTGAGCTCCACAAGCAGTAAGTCCGCCGCGCCCCCTCGTGGGAAAAACTTGCATACATTTTCCGAACAATTTGAACTCCGCCACATTATGTTTATGTAGTTTGCGAAAAGAGATTCAGGCCACGCAAATTGCCCGTACCTACTGTACTTCGGAAGCCGTTACATGTATTATTTAAGAGTTACTGCTTTGCTAAATATTCAAATGTTCCGAAAATATGATGAAAATAAACACGCCTGCCTAATTAGTGCCGGAAGCTTAAAACAATACGCTTGGATTCCGGGGGTTTTTTTAAAGGTTTTTCTATTAGCTTTTATTTTTGTAAATTAACCATACCGAGGATAGGGGTTGGTGTAGATCTGATCACACAAGCAGCTTTAGATGATCTCATAAATATAGCTATGATCTAATAATAACAGCATCTACACACAGCATCTCTGGCATAATGTATCGATGAAATCGATTGTAAACCACGCGACTAGGTAAAAATATAATTCAGATTTTATTAAAAGCAAGTCGAGCTCATCGCCGTCAATATAAATCAACATCCCACAGTTTGTCTCTCCTTATTCGTGCTAAAAATCGAAATTGGCCAATACCGTTACATGATCAACCGCAGCCCGGGTCTCGGCCGGAGTCGTTAAGCACGCGCCGACAGGACAAAGCGCACACATACCGACACAACATAAATTACAAACAGTAAATAAACTTATTAAACTTAAGAAACACAAGAAAACAATTACAATTTCATGAATCATTCTGTTTAGAACTTCGACCAAATAGATATTAAGACGGAGCACTGCGATTTATCAAAGTGAAGCCATTATTTTATGTATGTCTGAATATCAAAGGGTTACTATGTATCAAATGTTTCCTTCTAATTAATACTGAAATTAATTACCAACAGACTAAAAACACTTGCATTATGACTTCGCTGAACGTCCGTTTCAAACCATATTTTTACAATTATTTAGTTAATAATAATAATGAACTATATTGAGAACATAACATTTTAGGTACGTACAAAGAAATAAGTAGTTATTCACTTTATAATTATAGCTGCAAACCGAGATCTCAACCATAACTGTAAATTAGTACAGGGTAACAGTATCATATAGATTATATTATATGTAATAATTTAAGAATATTTATGTTTTAATTAAGACAGACGTGAAGACGTTTTGGTGAAAACTGTAAGTTATCTATTTTTATGAAATAAATAAATTCTAAATTCTAAATAGATTATATTATCTAGCGTAGGTATCATAGAATATATTTATACAAAAACAAAATATACAAAATAAAAAATATACAAAAAACCCATCAGCAAACAAAACTATTATCCTCCGTAATGAAACTATATGCATTAATATGTTTTATGTTCATTATATAATAGTTTATATCAACTATTAACTTTAATAATATAACAAAGGTATTATTGAAGGCATTTCGGCATTTTTTCTCTACGTCGGTCGTCGTCCAAATTCTGGATACGAAAATGTATGTGGGTGCTAGGTTTGGTATGAATATTCAGCTATGTTGATTTCTATCCATCCCGAAATTGTCTAGCAGAAATCGCTATCTAGCGATAAGACCGCCCATTGTACTACCGTGTAGCTAAGCATTGTTTCTTATAACAGTCCAATGTATCTATTGTGGAGGATCGTGCGTCGTCGTTCAGGAGAAGCAGGAACACAGTAATGCTCGTGCTGTTTGGTAAGAGGCTGTGATGAATCTTATTGGCACTAGACCATCAAACAGTGACAGTCACATTTTTAAGGGTATGATCCAGCCAATATGATCAGCGCTTAAGATTGTCTTTGTCTAATGAGCTACGCAAGGTATGTCTCAACGCGTACGTTGTGTGGGCGTTCAGTCAGTTTGTATGGCGCACATTGTCAACCTTTTTTTATTTTGCCAATTTGACGCAAATGGACCAACATTGTTTTGATGATAACGTCAAAAACTGCTGCTAGCTCAACCGTAGATAAAAGATCATCAGCATTCGTAATTTCTTTATGCATTTCTTTATGAGTAATTTGTTGTTGTCGATCATAGTTTTTGGGTGACCAAAGGGTTTTTTTTTCAAAATGAATTAAAATTTTCAAAACGGAAGCATTCAAATTAATAACGGGCCGTGCGTTCTTTTGTAGTGTTTGCTCAGTAATGTCGTTGATGCTGCGTCGCGTTTTCATCGCACAGGTACTACGACGAAACTCGTATTCTGTAGTTACTAGTATTTTTAATAGAGAAGGAAAACTTGAAACAAGCCCGGCTCGGTGCCAGCTGTTATGCACCTGCAACCAAACCGACACCGCACGTACTGATTCGTCTTTCCTGTCGGCAAGGTCGGCAAGGTCGAGAGGTGAGTGTGAATCCCAGGCAAGGTGAAGTCAGTGGAGAGGAAACTTTACCCTTCTCAGCTTGCTGGAGTGGATCCATGAACGAAAGTTTTCAATTACAATTAACTGCTCTCTTACTTTACTGACGCCACCTAAATCATCTTCAGCAGATGAACATAGGCCAATGATGATGAGTATTTTTAACTTGTCCATGCTGATGAAAAAATATTTAAATGAGAAGTAAACAAAACACAATCATAATAAACAATTAATGACTCAGTAAAAAAAAACATATTTTTGAAATTGAATTCCTTTGAAATTATAAAAGCAAACCATAGAAAAATATATTATAGAACGGCAACTTTATGTTTAAGTCCTATTATCATTGAATGGGGATTATAAATTTATATTCTTGCGCCCTCGTGTTTGATGGCAAGCGCGTTTAATGAGGTTTCGAGCTGAGGTTATTCCAAATATCTTAAAAACGAACTAGTATTCGTGAGTGAAAAGTGATTTTATGAATTTTATTTTGCTACTATATTGAATTGTTTTCACCACACGAAAGATTAACTTCTTTTCTATAATATTTACTGAATAACGACGTGATATGTACCTGATCAAGGAGCATGATTTGAGTATATGTGTGTGTTTATATTTACACAGTGGCACTGTTTTGAGGCTTCACTTTGGTTGTTTGCGTCACTACGTCTTTATATTTTGGTCTGAGTTTTAGAATTAGCATGAAAGAAATGAGCAGTAGTAAGTAGTCTGTTTTATAAATAAGTGAATTATTTATTACAATAATTGTGTAAATATCATAATCATAAATTGTCATTTTTTTATGAAGCGCAAATATTACATTTGACACTCGATGTCTTAATCCTCCTGAACAGACGATAGGATAATTTGAATTTGATAACGAAACAACTACCAATCCGACCAAATTCCACGTATATTTCAACGATTTTATTGTTTCGATATGTTTAAGTCAGTTCGTAAAGTAGATGCCTGATTATAAAGTAGCGCATGGTTCATGCACGACAATCTAAAATAAGCTGCTTCGTGCCGTAGGTCAAATAAACGTATTTCGTTTCGTTCTGTTTTTACTTACACTTTGTATCTTTACTGCTTCACACAACGTTAGTGTGCGAGAAGCATCGGCAATGCACGCGGTCGAGGCGGGTGAACGAACCAGTGATTTGCGACGCGGCACGGGGAAAGTTGACAGCGCGATGCAATTAAAGAATTTGTTTATTGCATTTCAATGTTGAACCGAGCTGCGCAATTGGGACACTGAAATACAATATTGTCCGAAGAATTCGACGAAAGAAAACAGTGCAGAAAGAACACATTTTTATTATTACCTACTGTTTATGCACAGAGATACTGTACTCGTAAGAAGCGTCAGAAATTGCAGGCAACTTTGACATCTTTATAAAATTAACAGAAAGCCGCTTAGATAAAGAAAATTTAATATATTTGAAAATATAGATAATATAGGCCTAAATTAGTATGCATACAAATAGTTAAGCTCATTTACTAACTACTTTAACTTAAGATATTAAGTTTAACCACCTCACAACATAATACAGGGTTGTGTGGGACATTGTTACTCGTCAGTGTATCCTTCCTCCACTTTGTCAAAACTTGAACTATTGTAGCCAACTTCCAGGAGCAAGTGTATCAACCAACTTGTCTCCACTCCCTACCTGAGTGGTTAGCACTAGCTTACAACGTTATCGATGGGCCAGAGTACTCATAGCAAATGCTATGGAAGTAGGTACTGGTAAAGCTTGCGAAAGCGCTACAAGATTTTTACTTATCTACTAACGCCATCTCGTTTTGATATATAAAAATACGTACGTAATTATACCTATTGAAACGGGTGCTAAGAGCTTAAAACAACAAACTTGTGCGGTGCTCACGTGAAATTAATTTAGCGATGTACTTTCCGGTTAATTGTATACTTACCTGCATACCTAAACTTGGTACAGAGTTCATTAACTCTCGTAAATAATGAAGCCACTAGTTGAATTTAATGTCTTTAATCATGTCGTGTCGTCGTATTGTCGTGTATAACATCGTCCTGTGCCATTTTTCGGGCATTTTGTAAATTCCATGTTCATTCAGATAAGTGCAGTGATCCAGGAGTACATTTAGGTAACACCGCGATGTATTGTTTCAAGCCACAGCCACATAAGCTATCGTTGTTGTTGTTATTTAAATCAAGATTACTTCTTTATCCATATCTTCAGGTTATTTCTACAAATGCACCGAAGTTAAGCCGCTCTCCATCTAAATGCAGCTCAAGGTGGCATATTGTTTATTCATTCAGTGTACACAATTTAATAATCAATTTATTTATTAGGTGAGGGTGTAAAAGTAGAATCTATATGTACTTTTATAAATAAACATTTTCTAAACGCGATTTTTACCTTTTACTTAAATACTGCTTTGTTTGTTTATTAAAGTTGTCGTGAATTTCTTTGACAGGCAATTTCTATGGAAGGTTTTGCAAAAATATTCTTTCAATACAGTTGTATTGGAATTGAAACATCTTCTGATTCCATTTCATAACGATGTCAACTCACGAAGCCTCTTAGAAATTAAATATTATTCAAGTCATTAAAATGTTTTAACAATTCTATGTAATGAGTCATTAAAGTATAATCGTGAAGCGAACGTGATATGAGACTATTAAAACTGCATATCATTTTCATAAAGTCATTAAAACTCATAATGATTTGCGCGACCTCATTTAATTAAGATAAATTGCTTTCTGTGCCTGCATATTATATTGATGCAGGTAATTTATAGAACAATAAAAAAATTTGCCACTCGCTCCTGTCTGATGTATCTAATTTATGTAAGTTAAAATAATATTCATAAGCTTCCTTCCAACTTATTTATGCGCATCACGTGAACAGAATTTCATAGCGAACAAGAGAATCTATATTTTACGATTTGGCGCATCCATCAATACCATCTGGGGCCAAAGTGCTCCCAGTCAAATGTAAATCCAACCGATCTTCGCGCACAATAACTCCATGCTCGGTACCTACACCCACCTACTGGTATTGCTTCTGAGGTTTTAGCACAGCTTTACAACCCTACTGCGTGATAAACTGATAATTCTAATATTTCGCGCAATCAAAATTTTATACCCATGCAAAAACACCATGTAACACATACATTGCCGCGTAAAAACCGAGTTTAGCACGCTTGTGGTACACGACACGCATTGTGTCGTAAAACCTCGAATGGTCCGTTAATTTTCGGTTCATGTTTCTCTCTGTGAATATTGTAGCTGACTTATTATATAGCCTATCAAAGCGCCTGCACTTCTGTTAGCAAGCAACAGTATCCAAAGAAAACAAAGAACAGCTGTAATACAACTACCTAGCGCGCGCTGGCTGATGAGTTAGTTACCCTCGGAGCACTCCCTTACGTCTCGTCGCGTTGCGCTATGTTGCCACCAGCCTTAACTGCAATAATATAATCTTGCCGTCGTGTTTTGTATAATCCACTTAAACAGCTTTACGTGCTTATAGCTAGTAGGTACTTCGCGTGTACAATAATATACATTTTGATGTACACGGGTCATACTCACGTATTATTTTGTCGATCATTAGTGCGAATCGTGAACGAGCAAGCGGACCGCGAATCAAACTCACCTTGATGAAGTTTCGTATAAGATTCCTTCATTATAATTGTACTCACGAATGTTTTGAAAGTGAAAACACATACTGTTAAAATGTTGCTAAAATTTTCATATTTGAAATATTGATTCGCATTTGACCCATTTTACGCAACCACCGACTCGCAATGATAACAAAAATTAAGGCAATCACGATATTGCATTGTGACGACTATCGGCGCCACTCACCCGGCCGCTGTATGTTATTAATTTCCTGCCCTCGGCCATCTCGTCAGTCGAGTTCTCGAAATTATTAAATTAGTTTTCCCCAAGAACTATTTTAACTCATGGTGCTTTTACTTGCAGTGTAACACATCCCTGCGCATCCACAGAACATTTAGCAGTCACTACGCCGCGGGAGCAATGTGCAATCAAAACCCTGTCGACTCTATTTGTTGAACAATATTTCATTGTGATGCCTTGATGTGGCGCGGAAAAGCAAAACGGAAAGAATTATAAAAATATTTACAAAAACACGACAAAGTTTCTGACTGCTTTGGCCTGTATACGTAGGTACCTACTTAATGAATTTGACAAAGTCAAGGGGAAACATTTTTGTTGTTGTAAATGAGCTCTGTTAGAAAAAACATCGGAAAAACACTATGCAAGGTCTTCTGTTTGTTTTCTGAAAAACTCGTTTAGACTGTGGTAAGGTGACTCGAAGAAGAGCGCGATGGAACGCAACAGGCCCAACAGGCCCAGTGCGATGATAATAGGATTAAGTTCACTACAATTACCTCTGTAGTATACCGCAGTAGGCCATGACCCGCATGAAATGCAGAAGGCTATGGATTCGATTTCTGAAAATAATTGCCCTGAGACTGGATGTTTTTTTATGTATAAAAGAATATTATATATATTCAGTCATGTGGTTCCCATAACATAAGTTCTGCTTACTTTTAGGCTAGATGATGCTGTATGATATGTCCAGTATTATCTATATATATATATAAAAAAGTCGTATTAGTTACACTACTTATAACCCGAGAACAGCGGGACCGATTTGGATGAAACTTCAAATAAATATAAGTAGTAACTTGGATTATGCTATAGGCTATTTTTTATCCCGGAAAAACAACGGGAACGAGGCGGGCGAAGCCGCGGGTGGCCTTTATCAATATTTATCCGTAAATTTGTTAATCTCTGTAATTATTACAAAAATTGTAATAGGTATATTTTTTTTAATAGCGATATTAGTACCTTAATATTTTTTGTGAAGTTGTAACCAAAAACGAAGTGGGCACGGGTTAGCTAGTTTATATTAAAAATAAGAGATTGATACTAAAACTAAAAAAAAAAATACTAAAACTATGGAAACATCTTATTAGGAACAACATCCAGATAACGCAAAGTAGGATGTGGGCATTACTGAAATTGCATCTAATCTACGAATAGACATACATAAATAACAATAAATTGCATGTGTAGGTCAATCGATAAATCGTGTCACCATAAAATTAACATTTCATGTATAATGATGTTCATTCGTTACCGAGATAACCATCCAATGTTGTAACTTGGTATATTTGTGTATTTGGTGTACGTTTGTATATTGTAATGATATCTTTTTGCCTGTAATTAAATCAGACGTCATAAAAATGAAATACCAAATTCAACCCAATTAAAACAATGAGACTTGAAAAATACAACCATGGTTATAATAATCACCGCTATCATGATGTGCTTTGAGTCCCCGAGGCTGTTCGTAATATCCTTCGCGATAAATCGAAGTTAACTGTAGGTGTATTCACTGACTAAACAACCTCACAGAAAAACTTCAAAACTTGAATGATGAGTTATCGTGCCGTAATGAAAACAGTGAATTAGACTTTATAATAAAATAAGTCAAGGGAGTTCTAAAAGATATGCAAATACCACAAAAACCTACAAACAGTTAACCAGCTATATAAATATTCCACCCCATATAATACCACTTGTTATATAAATAATAAATAAAACACTGGTAGAAAATATTTATTTATATTTTTATTTTTTCGTGTTGTTTTCGCTTCGTGAGGTCGCTCCTATAAATTGGTTCAATCTGAAAACCAGCGCTACTTCCGTGCCTGGAAGCACATGCTGAGATTAAACCTTTTTAGCCACACTAACATGTTGATTGGTTTGCGGGAAGGGCTAATTTCTACATAAACAACATTCACACATTAACATTCACACATAAACAAACGAAAATCAACTAAGTATGCGTATACTTAGTTATAAATGTGTGTGTGTTTGTATAAGATTCCCCTTGGGGCCTATTTTTAGTCTGTTTTCCGCTCATGTGTTCGCTTTTGTTTTGTGTGTGCTAAATAAATGCTTTTCTTTCTTTCTTAATAATAATTACAGAATCTTGAATTTCCTGTGACTCTAAAGCAAGCTTCTATTCTGTCCCAAATTATGCATACGTACACAACTATAGAAAGGATAAAATGGGCGGAGAAGTATTTGTTTATATACACAAAAGCTTAAGATATGATTTAATTGAAGAACTATACAAATATGAAAACAATTACTTACTTAACTTTGGGCTACATATTGGGTTACTAATCTTGGGGACTGCCGATAGAAGTGAAAACTAAGTAACTTGTGAATTGTATCGTCGAGCTATTCGATTATTATTTCCAAATTATTTTTGGTTTATACAGAAATGTTTATGATCAAGGATCAAAGTTTAAATTGGTCATTAACACGTCTTTACAAACCAAAAATAATAATCTAATAGCTCGACGATACAATTCACATGTTAAAGTTTTTTAAACATACGCGATATTATAAATATTTACGGGTATTTATCGAGTTTATTTGTCATCCCGCGACCACGACAGAGTCTAAACCTGTCGAAACGTCGGGAAAAATAGGTAAATAAACCCGTAAATATTTATAATAATGAATTCACAAGTTACTTGGTTTTTACTTCTATTGCAGTACCCAAAGAATGATTAGGGAATAATTTTGCAACAATTGTGATGGTGAAATACAATTTTCATTTATTGCGGTATCATACACAACTATTGCAATTATTTTACATAAAAAAGTTCACACTTCCGAACGATTAAAAATATTTAAAATATATTTTATTATTGTTTTCATAATTATTTTAATTATTTATTTATAATTATAATTATTTTTTAACTGGAGCAAATCATATGGTCTCTCTGTAAATCCAGATAAAACGAAAATTATTGCTCCAGAATGATTTCCAAAATTTACTGGTTTCATCTCTCTCCATCCGGTGATCTTCGACGGCAAATGTATTCAGCTGTGTGACTCGGTAAAAAACTTAGGCGTTCACATTGACAAGCAACTTTCGTGGCGACCGCACTTAGCTGAAGTCAGTCGGAAAGTGTTTGCTGCTGGGACTTCTCTCAGAAGGCTCCCTACTCCCTACCGCTACTAAAATTGCGTTTGCACAATCCCTTCTTCTTGCGATCCTTGATTATGCTGACGCCTGCTATCTCGATATCACTGAAGAGCAACTTTATTAGCTTGAGCGTCTCCAAAATTATTGTATACGATTCATATTTGGTTTGCGCAAACATGACCACATTTCTGAATTTCGCAATAAACTCAAGTGTTTACCAATCCGTTTTTGCCGGAATGCTCACATTCTCAATCTTCTCTATAATATTCTGTTCTCTCCTTCAACTCCCCTTTATCTCAAGCATTGGTTTGAATTTCTCTATCTCTTTAGCCCTCGACTCTTACGCTCCTCAGATACCAATCAACTCAAAAATTCCCGTTCACTCCTCTACTTTCTATGGAAAGGTTTACAGTGCAGGCTGTCCGCTTGCGGAACGCGTTATCTGTAGATATCAGAAAGGCCAAGACTCTTCCCATCTTCAAAAACATGGTCATAAACCATTATTTGTCGTGCTGTTACACGTAGTTATTTCTTTATTTTAGATTTTTTTATCCTGTTTACCCTTATTATTATATCTATTGAGTACATATGTATGTATATATTTAGTTTATTCATATATGTAAGTATGTTATTATATAAATACACCACACCTACATGCCCCTTCTCTGTTTATTTATAGTCATGTCCATCCAATGGTTGCCTGGTTGAGATTGCTATTAGCGATAAGGCCGCCAATTATATGACCTTAAATGAGTTTTGTTATTGTTATTGTAATATTCCGTGTGATAGTCAATAAAGAGTTTTCTATCTATCTAATTTTTTATCTAAAATAGAGAATATAAGACTCTGTATAAAAACACGTGCGAGAAACATGCGGTGACGATGACGCGAGTTTCATGCTTTTTGTTCACCCAACAAGTACATAATATACATATAGCTCATGGAAAGCGTTCGGTGACGAAGTCGTAAGTTCTATGATTTTTGTTCATCCAAAAAGTGCTCAACGTGCCTAAAGAAGTTTTCACTTCAAAAAACTGAAAAAAAAGATATCATGTTTTTTTCGAAATTCAAAAAAAATTCAAAAAAATATATTCAAAAAAACTACAAAAGCGAAACGATGCATTGTTGTCTGAAATTTCTAATGAAATAATGAATGCTACAAGTATCTGAGTATGTTACAAGAAACGGGCTACCGAACTATTAACGAAATACACGAAGATAACTGCACTCGTCAAACCCAGACAACGAAAACCATCATTCACAAATATTGAACACGGCTGTCTGGTAGAAATCGTAACCACGATAAGACCGCCGATTGCAGGACACTATTAACTTATGTATATGCACTAAGGATTAAAATTCATATTTTCTTTTGTAATGTTCTCAATAAAGTTTTATTATTTTTATTTTTATTATTATTAACTAATTTGCGGGTAGTTTAACTGTGATTCACTTATGTCTGTCTGAAAACCACCAATTGTTTTTGGAAATGGACAAAGAAAAACATTGCTATAAGCAAAGAAAGCAGTATGAGTGTACAGACTTCAATAGATTTGAGACCTTTGAGAGCGTCTTAGAATCACTCGTTTAATGAAAATGAGATATTTATTAAAGAGCACTTACAGAAGACTAAAATCAATAAAACTATACTATGTATATATAAATATTATATAACTTTTTACACGATAAAACACAAGAGGTAGGAATCGCACTTTCTCCCGAGTGATACAGAGTGTTTTTTACTACACCTACGAGGAAAATAAAAAGGAGACTAATTTTTTAATTGAAATTTATATTAAAGTAGCTGTTGCTCGCGACTTCATCCACGTGAATATCAGTTATTGCGGTTGGATAAATATTATTAGGTTGAGGTCAAAGTCGATTCAGCAGTGTAGATAGCCGAGTTACTTCTGCGTGTGTAAACCCGAAGATACCTATTTTGTTGCAGAGCTATTTTAAAATTATGATATCTCCTAAGATGTTGATTGAAATCATAGACAATTTTGTTCACAATGAAATGTTTGTGATTAATAATATATTTATTTCTAAAATTTGTCTAACCTTCAAATTAATTATTCAGCATATATAAAATTACTTACATTTCGAGAGTTTCCCTACATGATTAGTTTAGTTAGTACATACAGTTTTATTGTTTTACCTAAAAGTTTGTCGGCAATTTCCATCAACCAACAACAAGAATGTTTTTGTAAACCTACGGCTGGGATATATCCTAATATATAACGAGTCTATTCAACAAAATAGCTCGGTATCTGTAAATGTTTGTAGAACATAAAACATTCGCATTAATTTTTTTTTTTCTTGCTTGGTAAGTGAGTATGGTTGGTATGTTGGTTATGAACCTAATAACTTATAAAACTTTAATTAATTAATCACATTTTTCAAACCATAACTAGTATTACCTACTAGCATAACAACAATAAGAGCGTACTATATCAAAAATACTTTTCAATCAAATAAAAACATCTCTTAATGTTGTGCAACCTCATTACCCAGATTTTAAACTGCTAAAAATACTTTCAGTCATATTTTATTCCACAAACCTAAAAACTAACGTAATTAACGTTTAGGTCCTCAGGAGGGATGGAGGGGGGTGACGGCAACGGCCAGATTGAGTCGAGATGTTGGCAACCCAGATTGAACCTTTGAAATGTTGGCAGCATGTAAAAATGCTCACGTCGAGTACTCTCCGGACGGAACTTCTTTGATTAAAACTTATGCAAATCGGAAGACGAGTCAAGTGGCTTCGGCAACTTACCAAACGATGAGTTTGGAGACTGAGGACCAAGTACAAGCGGTAGCGAGTTAATAATAACCATTTCAAAGATCTATTCTATCTCTTGAATCTTTATATTCTATCTATCTATTGAAATATCTATAGATATACACATAATTATTTGATTTGTTTCTTTGTAGTTTAACAAATCCAAATGTTTCTGTAGCTGGTGAACATAGATTTTATGATTTGATAAAGTTTTCCGGGTATCGTGCCACACCGTTCCTCCCCGCTCGTAGTAGCTCCACTCCCTTGGCTCGACGCGACTCGCGAGGGCGCGTTGACTCGACTTTGTTTGCTCTTGATATGCATTGTAAGATTTGTTCGAGTGCTTTTAAACACTAACAACTCCGTTTTCCGGGAAAATGTTTGCTTTAATATTGGAAGATGTAAAATGTTATATTATTTTATAACATTTAACCCGCCTGGAGAAAACCAAAAAGATATTATATTTTTGTTTAATTTCCTTCAAATGTTTAGGTAACTCTCAGGAATGTTACTCCCGCGTCTCAGATCTTGGTCAGTTGCCTTTATTCAATTAAAATTGATGAGACCTTTGCCAACTAAACCAGCCGTGTCGTCCCAACAGTCCTAACTAATAGATTACACGACACGACAACCGTCGTTAAACAAAACGAAAGCATTATCTCCAGGCTCGTTGATCAATTAGAACACTTGCGAGGGTTAGTTAGGTGTCCAGGTCTTGGGTTAAGTGGCTTCACCTGATTGAAAGCGGAAATATTGAGGCAGTTTGGATTAACTGTTCAATGTTGAACTTGTATTATTTTGTAACTTTTAAAAGTATTATGGCCTCAATTCTGTTGGCAACCAACCAACCTAACTAATTTTAGCTAAAATTAGGTTTAGAACTGTCAAATTAAACTTTGATATTCTGATGTTACCAACTGATCCTAATTTAATTTCATCTAATTCAATTAAGCGTACCTAATTTAGTTAGATGATACCAACCGAATAGGTTTTAGAAATGTTATGACTAACTAAAATATATTTTAGACAATTTCTAATTTAAGAAATGAACCAAACGAATTGCCACCATTGGCTATTAATTAATTTAACATGATTAACGAAATTAACGAATAAATTAAGTATTCTGCTGTTACCAACTTATCCTTATTTAATTTCATCTAATTTAATTAAGCGTTCCTAATTTAGTTAGATGGTACCAACCGAATAGGTTTTAGAAATGTTATGACTAACTAAAATATATTTTAGACAATTCCTAATTTAAGAAATGAACCAACCGAATTGCCACTATTGGCTATTAATTAATTTAACATGATTAACGAAATTAACGAGATATTCTGTTCTGTTGATTTCTGTTAAATCCTGTCTATATCACCTCACACGTAAGTGTGATTTTTTATTGAGAATGTATAAATATTTCTATCGATCTTAAATAAACTTACATATACATTCATGTACACTCTCAATCAGAATGTAAAGATTGAGGGAATGTGCTGGCATTATTTGAATTTTCGTACTTGGGTGCTAGCTATCTCTGCTCTATGAGATTCGATATCGAATGACGTCACAGGCTATACTGCGGGTGTTAGCTTAGGACGTGCTCAGGCCTGTTATCATTCTGCTGTCAATACTTCCACACCAGATGCCGGCTGCTGAAACTTGAGCTAATATTTACCAAAGCGATAACAACCTTATCGCCAAGCTTTTCAGTCCGAATTGCTAAAGTAAGCTCTAGCTATGCAAACTTTGAGCTTCTAGGTAGCTGCTGAGCTAAATTGAGTTTTATCGCCTCGATTTAAGGTGTGGAACGGGGTGTGCCATGTTTGCAGCAAGTTGCAGGCCATTTGTTGCCGCCACCGTGAATGCTTTGATTCATATCTTGAGTTATTGTTTTGTCAGTTATCTAGCGTACATCTACATTCGAATATCGCAGATTTCAAACAAATTGCATACATTTTATAAATGTAGCGATTTACTCAGAACGATTCTATGGTATTTCAATAGGATAAAATCAGTAAGTTTCAACAATGTTTGGTTTAACTATTTGTGGTGTTTTACTAAATGAATAAATAAATAATAATAATTCCGGATATTTCACACAGCATTACCTGGCCCCAAAGTAAGCAGAGCTTGTGTTATGGGTTCCACATGACTGATAGTATATCAGTCATGTGGAACCCATAACTTGTATACTTTTTTTTATTTTGTTGTAACTACATACATATTATACATAGAAACACACATACCCGAGACATATACTTGCAGATCATACAAACATTTGTCCCGCGGCAAATGTTAAACTATACCAATGCTATGTATTTATGGTTCAGGGCTACATACACATTAATACATTCATATTAAATATTAAATACAACACCATTGCTAGTAATATATAGCCTATCCAATAGATATAAAGTAGATCGTTCGTTCTAGAAGTATATTGGAAGTATCTGGTTGTCTGACTTATATTGATGTTAATAGTTATAAGATTTTTGATTTGGAAGCAGTCTTGTGTAATTATATTTTTACCATATTACTGTATAATATAAAATTAGTGAATACAGCGTAAATGTTGAACCAAACTATGACCTCAGATAGAGTGTCAGGTGCATGAAGCTTGTTGTTACAATATACCGTGTGAGTGTCAATATTGACAGTGTGACTTCAGGTCAGCTGCACACTAGTACGAGTACGCACTTGGAACAACGAAAGCATACATACTCGTATGTTACACGACAGTCTGTAAAATATGTAGATATTATACTTTCATGGTTCGGGCTTTTTATTTCTTAATTAATCTTAATTAATTACTTAATCGGTACTAAAAGCTATTATTTAAGATCTATACAATTATTAAGGATAGTTATCTGTACTATTATTTAGGAAAAGAAACCAAAAATTTTTTTATTTGGTTTATATATTTTTTACAGAAGAACGCTATTAATAATTTCACTCGCGCGAGTTCACTGCACAATCTACCTCAGTTATAATCTCATAGAAACTAGCATAACTTACCGTTAATCAACTCCCCGAACATTAAGCTAACACTCTTGTCGCCACAATTAAGTAAAGTAATACAAACCTGCAACTACCGACTAACTCATTAGATTAGATATACCTACCTACTACACTGACTACAGTACACACCTCACCCGTGAATACGACCTACCTCTACCTACTGTGGGTAATGCTATCCGGTTAAACACAGTTGATGAAACTTAGTTCTGTTAGGTACAGCTTATAGTTATTTAGTTGATGTAGGTATGGTACCTCGTACAACGTGCTACGGCGTAGCATATAGGGAATCCTTAAAAAAAACTTGTATTCCGCACCAGTGTTGCAACCATGGTAGGTTTTAGACGACCTCTGTGGCACAATTGGCAAAGGCCCATCTCAGCTGCAAGTTCGATTCCTGCCACGGGAAATGTTTTTATGTTATATGTTATCTGCAAATATTTGTTATTTATTAAAGCTCTGCTTACTTTGGGGCTTCATGGTACTGTGTGACTAATTTTTGGAATAATTCAAATACTTTTATCTGAAGACACGCAGATAAATTTGCGTGGAATAATTCAGTCACATACGTCGTAGGCAGGACCCCACACTCGGATTTGTGTCACGGGTAGCTGAAACTACAAGGCTACCTCCCACACACAACACACAAACCGCAGATATTGGATTGGCCGCGCGCTAAAATTAAACCTAATCTAAATAGTCATAGCAAATGTACTTATTGTAAAACAAGTAGAAAACGCCACTGCTATACATTTTTCATTCATTTAATTTACTATAATTTATCTCGTACTCGAAAAACTCTTTACGGTCAAATATTTTAAATCCATTTTAAAAAATGTTTTGTTTCTATAGTGAATAATAGTTTAATAAATAAATAATGCCGGTCATTTCTCACAGTGTCATGTTGTAGTCCTAATGTAAGCAGAGCTTATTTTTATGGGTACTACATGGCTGATATACTACTTATATGCGTTTTTTTTAAATTATGAATTTTGAATTATATTTGTTCCGCGACAGGAATTGAATCCGCAACCATTTACGCCGCAGCTGGGCCTTGGCCAACTGCGCCACAGAGGTCGTCAGAACACATTGATGAGTAGTTGTTTATCTATTATAATATCATTTTATAAATCATGTGTTAGTTCTTAATATTATTGTATGCCTTTGATGCTTAACGATGCTAATGATCTCCATCTGTACATGCCTACACAGTGAAACAATATAGTTTATTATATTTATTCTTATCTTTACGATGTAGCTGTTACATACAAATAAATATACCAGGTAGGTAATAATAAGTCATGTTTGCTTTAATATTGGGTAGAATAGTTGAGAAGTATCTAGGCACCTAGTTGGTTAAGTTCAGACAAGCAGTTGGCCAAGACAAGCTCATTTCTGAATCCGAGGAATCTCCTTTGTTTGTAACTTGTTTATGAGCAGCATTACTGTAGCCCACTGCACACAACTTTGCCCTTTGAAGACGGGGCCTGTTTACTTTGGAAACAGATTATGATAGAACTAATTCCCCACACTATACGACCTTGTGTCGAGTTTAACGTTGTTACAAGTTTTAGTAGCATCACCTACGTCTAATCTTGTATTTCTTAATAAGAGCTGATAGCTTTATATAACCCTACCTACCTAATTATGATAATTAACTGTTAGGTAACTGACTCACTGACCTACTTTTATTTTACAATGTTTATTATTATGCAAAGTTCTGAACTTCGGTAAAACTTTCGAGTAAAACTTTATTGAGTGCGCGGTGAGACACACTAGCGCTATCTGTGGAAACTTTCCGAAAGCAGAAACAGAGCCACAAATGTTTTGAAAGGGTAACACGGAGGAAAAATTGGCGCCACTCGTGCATGCTCAAGCTGGATTTGGTACAACCACCACCCAACAGATGGCGCCACGCGTATACGTTATTAAGTGCATGTGAGCACGCACAGTGAAGGCTGCCGAAGTCGAGGATAGTTAGACTAGTGGGTTTGCTTTGTTTTTTTTTTTTGCTCCAAAACCAAAATTACATAGTTTTAATAAAACTATGTAATTAACAAAATCTATGAATTTAGTTGGGATTTATTCATTAATCTTTTTAAGGTTTACAAATCAGGCTCTTACTCATAATTTAATAAAGCCTTACTAGCCGTGATAGGTTTCTTTATATTTCATTCAAGCATTTGCTACAATTTAACAAAACAACTAACGGTTAAACAAGTAGAGGGACGACACTGAACCCTAAATAACAAACTCAAAGCTTAATATCTGAATATCTGTATACAAAAACTTAAGAAACCTTTTAAACCTAATATTGTTTCTTCTTCTATTTTATAATTGATGTGTATGTGTGCTTATTCAGTTAATAAACAAATTTCTATGTCTATGTCTCTAAGCCTTAAATGTGGTGGTAAAATCATCAATTCTTTAATAAAACGGATGTTAATGTAGGTGCGTAGATCAAAGGGATACCGTGAAATGTAACCGGAGAAGGCGTCTAACGGTTCGGTCTGCCTGCGGTCAGCCTTTCCTATGCCTTCACCATACATGCACACATATATGTTTACCGAATTTATAATAATTTTATTTATTTATCTTTACAGCTCTAAGAGATCAGTTTTTGTATGTGATAGTTTCAACTATTTTCGATACCTAAATGCGTTCCTGAGAAAAACAAACATACATACCGACAAACATACAGACGAAAATCGAAAAAATAATCCATTAAAGGTTTTTATCGAGTTCTGAAGTCCACATGAACCTTCGCTATGTACTCGTATGTCTTGTCGTGATATTATTTTGCAAATAATAAATAAGTAAGTAGGGTTCTTGTATTTTGTTCCCCATCGTGTGACATGTCATTGGATATATGTTTTAAAGATATTAGAAGGTTTCTTAATCAGTTTTCCGACACAGATTCGAGTTTGATATTATTAAGTTTTACTATATTACTTACTTTTCATAGGGCGCAGTGTCCCACTCTACTAAACTGATGTTTATAGAAACTCAAAATGTTTTCAAAATAGTTGGACATATATAATGAAGTTTATCACGCATAGTAAGGCTTGACAAAATTTTGAGTAACAGCTTGATTTGTAATCATTAAAAAAAACAAAAATCCGTAGATTGTTTATGTTTTGCTAACTTGATGTTTTTGAATTGATTAGGGACCTGACCTCTTGTCATTCTTGTCCCTACTGACTTTGGATTGCAAGTTGAGGTACTTGCATTTATTTTGAGTGACGGACCCTAAAAACATTCTGAAAATCCTGACACTAAATCAGCGATAGAAAAACGATAAACTAACCTTAAGAATATCATTATTTTATAATTCAGATTGGTCTGATAGAGTGTAATTAGCACAACGAACCAGCCGCATTGTGATTGTGGCAGGAGTGCGCGCGACACGACAGCGGGACGTCGCCGTCGTCGAGACGCACGACACCGCCGCGCCGGAGACAAGTTAATTATACACCCAGTGCAGCTACCACAAGCGCTTAGTTACAGTCCATTATCTTGATCAACATTATTTTGGCCAAAATAAAACTAATTTAAATTATTTTTTGGTGCGTTTGTTGGGGACATTGTAAAGGTTTCATCGACGGATAATATACTGCGTTACTGCTTTTAATTGCCTATTTGAGATCTACCTTTCAAGCAACTATCAACAGGAGTGCCCCTGAGTCCCACATCTGCCGTTTCCTCCACACTCGCTGCGGTACAGTCAACCACAGTAATGAAAAATGTCGGCGATCGAAACCCCTCATCATTAGCTACCCATACACCGTTAGCTAGAGATGGGGTCTTACAAATAAAATAAATAGAAAATACTATTTATATAATAATGGTTACTCATACATGTTTTTTGTTTTTAACAAGAACAACATCTGCGAAAACTGGTAGTCTCCTTAATATCCTTAGAGGTATGGCATAATAATATGCATTCTCAGTACATCTTTATAACACGAATGCTATATTGTTCCACAACTATTGTAGTTTTAACACATTCAATTTAGGCTTTGAGATCAATCCACAAACAGTAAAGTGCACATCACTAGCAAACAAATGCACAAACAACACTCACTAGCTCGGCATCTGCAGGAGTCAGGAGTGCGTAGTTTACGCGGCACTTACCGCGGTAATTGTTATCGCTATCGAGTGTACCTTTGTGTTGGCAGTGCCACTGTAGGGGAGAGTGATCGCGGTGCTTACGAGAGTGCACCGGCTGCAACAGTGCCTGCCGTTCCCAGAGGGATTGTTATGGCCATTTTGTGTGCTAAGGCGCGGTTATGAAATGGGGAAAATAATGATTACAGACATTACTGTGTCTATGTAATTTATGTATATGTGTTTTAAATTTACAAATAAGTATATATAAGTAGTATAACAGTCATGTGACACCCATAACCCAAGCTCTGCCTACTTTGGGGCTAGATGACACTATGAAATGTCCACCATAACTTTTATTATTATTAAATTTTGTTTATTTGGTTTGTTACGAGCAAATGCTTCTACTTACAAGAGGAGACAGATGCGTTCGATTGCCAGTGTTGGCAAACTGTCAAAGACTACGATGTGTAGAAGACTTCGGAAGAAACCTTTGCACGGCAATAAAGATGACAGTTAGACTAAAAATATCCAATAAAATGCCTGGATCTGCAGGTTCCCTGTTTTAATTTCTACTGATTATATTTATGTTATTAGAGTTCAATATGGGTCAGCAAATTCGTCATTCGCTTAACAGTTTAGACTTTTCGTCTCATCCTTTTAACATAAAAGAGACGTTTAATCCTGTGCAGTAAAGAACTTCTCCGCCTTCAAGGCTAAATCCATAATAACAAACTGCCTAAAAATACTCACATACTGTACTAAATTTCTGTTTCAAACCATAGTTTGACATTTATTTATTTATTCTCCTTTTAATTTTGACTCAAAACGGGATACTTACCATGCTATGTGGGTTTTAATGCTGCCCAATATTTTGGCACAGTTGCATGCGCCATGATCACGAGATAAGGTGGATGTTATTGGCAGACTAAACGGTCTACCCTGTTCTTCACTCTTTTACTGCGAATATTTGATTATCCGTTTTGAGTGAAAATTATATTCATATCCATGACAGTTTCAAAAGTTATATTCATATTTTATTTATTTATAAACTACTAGCTGGAACCCCCGCGAACCCCCTTCGCCCGCGCGTTTGTACGAGAATCCATCGAGTTTATAGTATAGTATTATTCATATCAAGTTTCAAGTAAATCGCACCAAGCGTTAAAAAGTTTGATACATTAGTTTTCACCCATTTTTACCCTCTTATGGGTTAAATTAAAAAAACCCCACCTTAGTGGGTGGTTTTGCTAAAAAAGGAAGCTACCTTCCAAATTTCAGCTTTCTACCTTCAGCGGTTTCGGCTTGGCGATGATGAATCAGTCAGTCAGTCAGTCAGGTTAAGCCCTTTTATGGGTATAGATATTAGTATTTATATGACACTAATATTCAATATTACGCGTTTGTGATTAAAATTGCAAACTTAGCCTTAAACTCCAAAGTAAGAAATCACAGCACCCGTTAAAAAGATCCCATACAAACTTTGACTCCCTATTTTAGAGCTTTGTTAGGGCTTTGTTTTGTTGTCCATTAATTTTGCGTTTTAATTATTCATATTAAGTTTCAAGCAAATCGCACCACGCGTTAAAAAGTGTCATTCATTAGTTTTCACCCCTTTTAGGAGGTATTGATTATAACTGAGAAAAATCCTAAGAAAATAAATTCAATAAAGAAATCAAAATATGTCAATCTTAACAAATTTTAGAAGTCTATTTTAAATGTTACTGAAATTTGGATTTTGTTTCTAGCATATTAAGGTCCGACCCGACTCCGACCGAATCTGCTACAAGCCGCCACAACTTCAGTTGGTGAAGACTCTTAGAGAAGAAGGCACTAAATTCTACGAAATGAGGCGCACAGGCAAGAAATCTAAACTTTCGAGGGGAACTCTAGAGCTTATATGCAAGCGACGCCAAAATCCCCCCTCAACCTTGTCAGAACACCGGGCCCTAAATAAAAAAATCACGAAGCAGGTTCGACGCGACCTCCGAGCTTTCAACACGCTTCAAATTGAAAAAGCAATCGAGCAGAATCGGGGGTCGAAAATATTTGTCCAGCCACTCGGGAGAAGCCACTTGACAAGGTTGACGACACAAGCGGGTACTGTCGTCTCTAGGTCGGAGATCTTCTCGGAAGTAAAGGATTTCTATAGCCAGCTCTACGCCTCACACGAACCTCGTCCAGAAACTGTCAGAGAAGATCCAAGAGCCACCCTTACACGCCACTCCACGGAGGACTTGCCCGAGATCAGCTTAGATGAGATCGAGTTGGCCCTAAAACAGCTTAAAAATGAAAAAGCCCCAGGTGAGCATGGTGTTACGACTGAGCTTCTGAAAGCGGGAGGAACCCCCATACTTAAGGAGCTTCTGGAGTTATATAATGCTGTCCTCTTCACTGGGAGAACTCCGCATGCATGGAACAGTGGCGTAGTCATTCTGTTTTTTAAAAAGGGTGACAAAACTCTTCTAAAAAACTATCGACCCATATCGCTGCTGAGTCATGTATACAAGCTGTTTTCAAGGATCATCTCGAACCGTCTTGCGCGAAGACTCGACGAGTTTCAACCGCCGGAACAGGCCGGGTTTCGAAGTGGCTACGGGACTATAGACCACATCCACACAGTGCGGCAGATCATACAGAAGGCTGCAGAATATAATCGACCCCTGTGTCTAGTCTAGTGTCTGTGCCTTTGTGGGCTACGAAAAGGCCTTTGACACTGTCGAAACCTAGTCTGTTTTGGACTCCCTGCAACGGTGGCAAGTCGATTGGCGATATATCGAGGTGATGAGAAGCCTTTATGAGGATATGTTCAAGACGCTGGACTGGAGAGGTCGCGGCATCAATATAAATGGCGCACACATCTCTCACCTGCGGTTTACAGACGACATCGTCATCATGGCTGAAACGTTGCAGGATTTACAACAGATGCTAAACAGCCTTGCTGATTTGTCTCATCGAATCGGTCTCCGGATGAACATGGATAAAACCAAAGTTATGATCAACGAGCACGTTGACCTGGGACCGGTCGCCGTAAACGGAGTCTTCCTCGAAGTTGTATCCGAATATGCCTACCTAGGGCAGTTGCTCCAACTAGGTAGAAACAACTTCGACAAGGAAGTTAAGAGGCGAATACAACTGGGCTGGGCAGCGTTTGGTAAACTTCGTCGAGTCTTCTCATAAATACCATACCATACCTCAAAATCTAAAAACGAAAGTTTTTAATCAGTGCGTCCTACCAGTAATGACATACGGAGCCGAAACGTGGCCACTCACCGTGCGACTTGTCTACCAGTTCAAGGTCGCTCAGCGAGCTATGGAGAGACCTATGCTCGGAGTTTCTCTTAGGGATCGAATCCGAAACGAAAATATTCGTCAGAGAACGAAGGTCACCGACATAGCTCAGCGAATTAGCAAGCTGAAGT
The DNA here is from genome assembly GCA_948098915.1 of Lampropteryx suffumata. Taxonomy (NCBI): domain Eukaryota; kingdom Metazoa; phylum Arthropoda; class Insecta; order Lepidoptera; family Geometridae; genus Lampropteryx; species Lampropteryx suffumata. The sequence goes on from OX402553.1 coordinate 380,721, forward strand.
GGCAGTGGGCAGGTCACATATGCCGCAGAACCGATGGCCGTTGGGGCAGACTGGTTCTTGAGTGGAGGCCGCGTGTCGGCAAACGTAGTGTAGGGCGCCCTGTAGCTAGGTGGGGCGATGATATTCGTAAGGCAGTGGGCAAGGATTGGAGGAGAAGAGCTGAAGATCGAGCGAAATGGCGTGCCATGGCAGAGGCCTATGTCCAGAAGTGGACTGACACGGGCTGATGATGATGATGATGATATTAAGGTCCTTCTATTACTTTATGAAATCTTAGCTAGTCTGAGAAAACTACAGAATCAGGGCCACTTAATTTTTTTTGTAAGGATACAATGTTTTTGATTAAATTGTATTACTTTGTTGCAAATAAACTTTTGAATTTTATGTTGATGTTGTGTTGTGTCAAAGATTGAAAAAGGTATTTTAAGATAACAATATTTTTTTTTTAACAGACCTGTTACCAAAGGGTTATTTCATCATACATCTTCTATCTATCTTCTCTTCTATCTATCTAGTATATATATTTGTCAAATACATACTCACTCATTCATCACGAAATGTCAGAAACCACCGAACGGATTAAAATGAAATTTGGTACGCAGCTTCTTCTAGGCTTCCTTCTTTTCAAAAAAATCACTCGGGATCATGGTCAAACGCGATTATGCTTTGTAATTTTTCCGAAACATTAATTCTTTCAATTATTAGCTTGCTACTTTTGATCTATCACGCGGGCAAAGCCGTGGTAAACAGCTTTTTTCCTATAAATATAAAGTTACATGACTTTGTTGCTCTCAAATTTGATTAAAAAGATGGGGAAATAAAATATATATAGTTCAGGCATGTAGGGAGGATGGATGATAGAAAATTGATGAAAAAGGTGCATGAGAGAGAAAGCTATGTCAAATTTATATTAAATGAAGGCGCATGTATGAGGCATGTGATGAGAGTGAAGCCAAAGAAGTATATCCGGAAGTGGTAATCTGTAGTCTTTGCCTATCCTGTCGGGAAAGAGGCTTTATTTTATATATGTACTCGTATGTAAATAAATAACAATAAATAATGTTGGACATTTCCCACAGCATCATCTAGTCCCAAAGTAAGCAGAGCTTTTGTTATGAGAGATACACTGCTTATATACTTTTTTATGTGTTTTGTTAATATGGCGTCGTGTTGTTGCAGTACCTGGGCTCGTTCCCGGTGGGCGGCGGCGGCGAGGGCTCCTCGCGCGCCGCGGTCTCCACGCAACTGCAGCTTATGAAGGTACTTTAAATCTTTGATATCTACTATTACATAATACCAAACGAGCCACTCAGGTGAGCATGTTGTGGACCAGATTCAACACTGTTCTGCCAATGACAACCGCCACGGTGGACTATCCTTATACAAGGCACTGCAGTGAGCGACACCTGTTCAGCAATCCAATTAGTTTTAAAGTTTTAATAGTGTATTTCTTGTGACATGAGTTTTGCTTCGCAATTGAAGAAGTTCAATTTGCCCCTAATTCAAATCGATTTAGTTTTTTTATATCGTGCTATCTAACGCTATTTCTGAAATGGGGTGAGTTATCTAATGTTGTTCCGTGTTGTTCCGTGTTCTTCTGTATTGTTCTGTATCTAAACTTGCTATTGTTGTTCTGTACATAAACTTATTATTACGTAGTTATGACTCGGCTACCTGGTCTCCTAATTCTTTCTATACAATGACCTCTAGGTTTTAGTGCAAAATCTCTTAAGAGAATCAACTTACGAAAGTAGTGCGAGTTGTCAGTGACAAACACAGGGTGACCCCGATGCCTAACCTCTTGCCCTGAAATCTGTCTCACAGTGCAAGGCAGTGCAGTAAAGCAACTGATTATTTACCTTAACCTACAAATCAGACGGGACATGAACACCAAGATGTACACTATCTAGTTTAATACCTTTAAACGAACAATTCTTGTATGTATGTTTATGTCGCAGCAGGGTAGTTTGCGGCTCTCAGTGGGCATGTATTCTCGTTTTGTTTCGACATTATGGGTAGCCTCGAGCAAATAATCACGATCACTGTAGTAATAACAGTAAATCAAGTACCTAACTTAACAGGTAAAGTATGTACACAATCAAAGCAAGTGAATAAATCGAACAGACACGTCCGCTCGAGCGAGCGAGCTCGGGTAGAATGCCCCCTCCAACGGCCGTATTTAAGCATGACTCGCTGTGACGTTACGCTTGCGTTTGGTAGTGGGTACAAATCAGAGTTGCCACTGCCTGATTGTAGATGGCGCTACTGCGAAATTTATATAATCTGATTCTCGGAAACGGCTCACACGATTTTCATGAAATTTAGTATGCAGGGGGTTTTGGGTGCGATAAATCGATCTAGCTAGGTTTCATTTTTAGGAAACATCGTTTTATACGTGTTTTATACCGAGCTAGGGTCGGTCATCCAGGTACTCTTTAACTGCCATACTTAGTGATGGCTCACATGGCTTAGCATCATCAAGGCTAGCCATAAGCTTACAGAAATTGACTTGAATAGTGTTGTTCTAGTAACTCTTAGTCGATTCCTCTATGGGCACGCCTGCACCCAGGCCAGCGCTCGTGCTAAATGGGTCGCGCACAAAGCCAAGCGCCGGGCACTCGTCTGCTAACGAATACTTGCTATTGTGTCGCACTGTACACAACGTGCCGAAAGATGGCAATATAAGTGATGACGTAGTAGTAGTCATCGCTTTACATACCATGTATTAAATGCAAGGTAGTTTCTAAACCATAAAGAAGAGTCAATTTAATTCGCCTCGAGTCAGGAGTCACAATCATTAGGTAACACGTTTTTACTAGCGTTTGTGAATGATACAGGGTACATAAATATAAAAGGTGAAATTATCAATATTTATTACGTTATATTCCGGTTATAGAATATTTATTTTTCTCAAAAAGAAATTACAAACTTCACTTCAAACTTCAAACAATAATTTTAAACATAAGTATGTAGGTAAATTTTAAAACATGCTTCGGCAACAATAAAACAGTGGTTTACCACTAGATAGATACCAATAGATTTATCTATATATCTATATTCTATTATAAAAGCTTAAAAACTGAGCTACATTTTCGTTAGACTCAAAACAGAAAACAACCAATGATGAAACACCAAAAACAATACGCGTAATAAATGAACCGTTGCTCGTTTGTTTTGTTCACGAGCTCAATTTGTTTTGCAAAATTCTAAAACATTCGCAAGGTCAGCGGCATTCTCACCCTCAAATTCTTGCTTTATGTGTTATCATCCCTGTTACTTTGTTTGCTTTGTTAAAAAGTAGCGAACGTAAAATATCCCCTACGGGTCACCTTAACACGTTTAAGACAAAAAAAACGAGTGAAAACGTTGACAACTGCAAAAGATAGAATCTGTTTGGCAGAGTCAGCGCCCTCCTCCAAGGAACGACATGTTGTTGTTCCAGGACAATGTTTGTTAAACTAAGTGATATACGATCGTCATATCACTATGGAAGCTTTTTAGGATATCAACATTTAACCTTGGTCCCATGTGAACCGTTAGTTGCGTCAGGCCTCTGATAGCAGCGAGGAACTTCAGCTATTCGGACGGATGTGCTGAGTGAACTATGAAGTTTGATCATTTCTCGGAGTGGCATGGAAGGTTTACTGCGCAACTTTAGAAAGTACGGCATTCTCTTAGTTGTTCGTGCTCTGCGGGTGTGATCGCTGCAGAACCTTTCTGGTACATACCACTCACATACATAATACACGCTCTCTCGAAATGTAGTAAGAAGAAGAACCATCGCTCAACGAACCTTTGCAAGCATTGCAACTGCGTTTGACTTTTAGTTCAAAACTCTAACCATTAGTCCGGAACTAGATGCATTAAGTAGTCAAACGCTACTCCACTAAAACTAGATTGAACATATATTCCTGTAAACAGCACGGAGCACTTGTAGCATTTGAACCAAGGAATTAACGCACGAGAGACTAGCGTGGAACTAAACTGAAAAGATTCGTGAAAATCTATTTCAAAAACAACCTATAGCCTTTATTACCTATTATAAACTTACTACCCGAAATTTTTTAACATATTTTGTTGTATAATCCCTTTTTATCGTCCTACCTAGTTGTCTAAATGGTTCGCGCTTGTAACGCATGGCTACAGCGTAGTTAATATTGTGGCATAATTGAAATAAATGCGCTCGGGACCAACTTAACCATCTGCGAACTAGCGCGCGGTGTTGACCTAGAGGCATAAAATATATTGAAATTACTGAATATTACTTTATTTTTTGTCCATTTTCCATAAGTATGTAAGCGGCTCTATCAACTCATCTAGAATGCATATGTGTAATTGAAATTGTCGCGTATTGACCTTAGGCCACATTGCAAGAATACTCTCCATGGTTTTTATAATTATGTAACTAGACGTGTGTCTCTCACTTCTTTCCCCGACGTCAATCGGCCTGAAATTGGCTGCGAGCTGCATGCATTGAGTAGAAAGTACATAACACACTTGCCTATTGGGCAATCCCAGTGGTTTTAATGTCGATTGAAAAACATCCGCTTGATATTTGTATTATTTCACAATTAATAACTGCGGCCGTTGCTTAGTTTGTTAATTTTCTCTGAAATATTACTTGCCTCAACATCCTGACGTACAACGAGGGGAACTCAAAAGTACACATTTTCAAAAGCATAGTCCCCCAAAACGAGTGTTCTTTGACATAGAGTTGACGTAAAAGCAATAAGCACACTTCGCGTTCGAAAGCGCGTGAAATGACGCACAGACAAAGCCGCAGACCGCCCCTCCCCCTGGGGCTTAAAAAGAAACCGCAGACAGTCGGATGGAAAAACTAAACGTAGGCGAATTTCATTTATTGATTAGTTAGGTTTGTTTGTGATTTTGCGAGTTTAGATGTAGTGTACAATATGCTTTTCATTGTGTTTTACTGTAATAAATTTCCCCATTAAAACAAACAGATGAAGTCGCGGGCAGGACTGCTAGTCGTCTAGCTATATAAACCAAACAACCAATAAATCAAATCACATCGAGAATTCCGTACAGTTTTATTAAAATGGACAAGAATTTACAGTTGGTTTTGATTAAATCTCAATTACGTGAAAGTATTTTTATTGCATGGTAATGATAAGTTTTCATGATAAACACGCGCAATACTCAATAGAGAACATGCTATATATGGCACAATAATATAAGCATAACGCTCTTTTGGCACAATTTGTGCCTCACGCTATAAAAACCTCTGTGAAGGTGAAAAGGACAAGAGCTAGGACAAAAGGGCTTTACAAATCTTAAAGTTATTATTTTCATATTTGCAAATTCATTAGATCTTGCTATTTCGCCAACGTTAGTAACTGGTGCTTACCCCTCTTTGCAATGATTGCTGCCCCTCTTCGCAAGCCTGTGTTTGTGCTGGAGCTAGACTTCACCCTCCGCTTCCGTTAGCGACGCTGCTTTCAACCCTTTCGCCTACTTACATTATAATTAATTAAAATAAGTACGCATTTGGACGCATTGAATGGAACTTACTGTACGTTTTGTTAGTTTAAGAATACTGTTAAAAGCTCTAGGGATTTTATGCTTCTTGATATTTTTCTCTGCAGGCACCTTGTGTTTTGTTAGAATGTCTAGCTGTATTAGTCATTAGTAGTAGTTTGCATATCTTTTTGTTATAATTCATGATGTAAGTTTTGCACCACCACTGACTGACCCAGTCTTCAACTGGAAGCGGGTAGCCGAGTGGCTGCACAATGAGCCAGGAAGAAGCTGAGATGAATGCGCCAGACAAACAGGCAGCCGAGCACAAAGTAGTGCGGTGGACGATACCTTCAGGACAATGCGGTTTTAGTTCGCGATGCTTTGCTGTGCTCACAATAACAACTTATATGCACACGCTTATTTTTTAATTTTTACGGTAGACATCCCTGAGTTATTGTCTGGAAAGCATGGAAGTTGTAAACGAAAATTTTACATATAAGTACATACCTGTGTAAGTATTAGATATGTACTGTATAAAATCGCTTAAGACAAATGTACACACACTTCGAATATAAAGTTACGTATGAGATAGGCATTTTTCTGAGTCGTATCCCAGCTTGTGTCATTTGTGAAATTCTTGTAGGCTATAAAAAGTTAGACATTTTGCCCTCGTCTATAGTTATCACCTTGGCACGGGGCGACACTCGCCTTTTATTCCCGCCATAAAGAACAGATATAAAATTATCGATACATGCTTCGGAGAGAGCGCGTCGTCCCGCGGGGGCGTTCTGAAGCGAGGTCTCGGTAGTGTACGCTTAGCTTGATTGAAGGCTGAAGGGCGTACATTGATACGCGATGCCATAGTTTATTGACTCTAGATCGCCTGTAAAATTCAAACGTTTTGAATCGTTTTTAATCAGAATGCAATCAAAATTTACGTTATTTTAGTCGCTCCATGAACTGTTTATTTTTCTATTCGAAAATAAATATCACAGCTTTTGTAGAAGAATAATTTGTTAAAATGTTTTGTCTGTAGCCATTAGTGGTATGAATGTTGCTTCTTTCTGATATATCAGCTCGTTGACTATTCGCTGCCTTAGATTATAATAAGAATAGGTATAGGCAATAGGTTCCAATCTCGGGTGTGGCGTAGTTAGGGCGCCGTCGAGCGCGACCGCCACCGCCGACGGCCGCTGGGGCCTATTCCACAGATTGGGTATAGCCCTACCTCGAAGGCCACAAGTCACCAGTTTCAGAAACTTTTGCAAAAAGAAGAAAAAAATCGTTTTTGTGTAATTGAAGCCACCACAATTGCAAACGTAATTGTTTTGATGAAAGACAAAGTTGTTCATAATTTTACAAGAACTCCGAACAGCATTCTCATCAATCAACCTAATCATAGCCGGTACAATTCAATACTCATCCAAGCAAATGTTTTCCATGTGTCAAACTTATTGATTTTCTTAAAAAACCTATCGCTTGTGATCCGAGCCTTAATCTCGGCATCGCTATCAGAAATCTCAAATTCTAGACCAAGATAGGCATTTCTCTTTCAAATAGTCCTCGATTTCAGGGGCTATAGTATTCATGGTTAAATTGGTCTAGGCCTAGGTACTCTAGATATTGGAAAATAGCATGGAAATGAAGCAAGTATACAACTAATATTATATTATACAGATCTAATATTAAAGAACAATGTAAAATATTCTTAAATACCTTATATCAATTGTTGAAATATATATAATAATATATTCCATGATGCCTCCGTGTTTACACAACGGTGTCATGTAATCACATAACATGTTTTAATCATCACTCTTGAGGGATTTGTTTATTATGTCAACGCTAAAGTCATAAAGCTCATAATACCGAAGCCGAATGTTTATTTGTTCAAGTGTCACATCACCCCGTCATCTCTAGATTGTTTATCTGGAATAAGGTTTAATTTCGTGTACAAGGTATTGAGAGTGACGATCACATTGGCGATTACTCACGCAGTAATGTATTTAAGTTAATTTGATGACGTGTGTAGCCTATTACCGACGTGATCTTGAGAACATGAGAGTTCCGTCTGTCTTGACAATCGCTTAGTTTTTCATAGAGATTCAATGCATCTTTCTATGAGCTTTGGATTCAAGTAACAAGCAAGACTTATTAAAAATAATGACGCGCATGTTGCTAGTATTCAGCGAAAGTCGATTTATTTAACTTTTGCAGTAGAAAATAGGTACCTTACTATAAGGTTGTATCTGAACGAAAATGTGACAAATAAAATATTACTAGAATCACTAATATCAGTGTAAATTCGAAGTCATCGGCTAAAACGTGATATCATCAATTTTCCCTGTAGCGGTTCAAAAAGTTAAACTTATGCTAGACTTCACATAGCAGCATAATTCTACGTCATATTTTTTTAAGTCCATTCTTCACATTTTTATGTGAACTAAGCAGTGTGTTTTATGACTGTCATAACAATATACGTGTATTTCCGTGAAAACTTTAGGCTTCTATAAATATCCTTCATCTTATTGGTATGTTCCACGTCTGCGGACGACGTCGGACTCCATATTGGATGCGATGCTTATCGACTGAATGGTCGCTGCTATTGGTGTATGTTAGTATTACACTCTCTTGTACTTTTATAAAACAATATATTATAGGGATGAGCTTTACTTGAGCAACTTTAAATAAAATATGCTCATTTTAGAAGAATGTTATTCTTTAAACACGAGTGCTTATTATTTAGAATGGGATAACTTACGATATTACTGCGACTTTTGTGTCCTTGAAATTGATCAGTGTCTAATCGTATATCAACATATAGAACTATTTTATACACATTTCCCATGTGAACCACAAACAAACCATATAAAACATGTTTCACGATTACATCCAACATTAATTAATTCGGCAGTTCCATCAGCCGGGGGGATAAGTGTGATACTAGCTGCTAACGATCTGTGGCTTTTTCAATACATACTGTTTGCTAAGCTGCGGTTTAAGGCTCGGGGTAACGACCTCGTAAAAACCTAATCAAAGTTTCATGACTCACGCGCGTCATATTTTTGTTGGTCAACATTATGTAGTAGACGTAATGAGTGTTATGTGCAATAAGAAGGTTGTACTTCTGAGGTATAGAAAAGTTTTTCCATAAGGAAGGAAGGCAAAAGCTCTGGCAACATTCCGGCGCCTTATCAACCAAATTCTTTGAGCAAGGAATAAACCAGCCCTCTGATCACCAACAAACCAATCAACCAATGTGTATCTTATTGGTCATCAAAATAGAGATGGGTTTCAGCAAAACAGTGATATTCATAGAAAGAATACTAGGTACAGAAACCAATTATACATCCCTAGGTTTCGACTAGAAAAAGTAAATAAGTCCTTTATGGGGAACTCGGTGCGCTTCTATAATAAGCTTCCTGAAAATGCAACTAAACTGACTCTCTTATTGATAGAATGCATGGCCTTATGTTGCTCTGCCCTCAAACAGTTAAACGACACATTTGAAATGTATAAACTCTCATGTATTTGTGTTTCGTAGTTAAGGTAGTTATATTAGATGAATCATGCAAGAAAGCACTGGAACCAGGACGAATTTCTTGCCAGTTCTTCTCGGGCTTGGGTTAGGAGGAATTGGCGCCTAAATTCACCTAGTAGTCACCAAGACGTTTCAAAGTGATCCTTGATCATTGAATAAAATATCTTTTGACTGTGACTTTGTATAGCTTTTTATGACACCTATGATTGTAGGACTAAGTACAAAGTTCCTTATTTTGCCTCTGTTTCTTATTGCCAGTAGATTTAATTGCCTCAGACCCTCAGACCCTTACTACCCTACCCTAAATTTACCTCAAATGTTCAACCTAGTGAGCTTAAGTACAAGTAATTCCCAAGCAACTTTAAAATTTAACTAGTATTGAAAATTTGAACAACTTAAATCGAGTTCTATAGACTAGTTCTAACAAAACCTTTTCCTAGAAAGCCAACTTCAATCTGTTTGTCACTTACAAATACCGTCCATTCACCGCAGTGGATAAATGAAGGCCTACGATATTGGTTCCTTTCAGACAGATTGGCGCGAGCGAGTCCCTGCTCCGTTACAATAGAACTGCAGCAGAGCCCGGTGGAAAACTGAGCCTATTGTTTCCGGGACAATGATATTGATGATGCTAATATTAATGTTGAACGCATCTGCACTGTAGTGAAAACGTTGTTTATCTACATGTAAATACATCAAAGATAGTCCGCAATCTAGATCACAAGTTCCAAAAAAGAGTGAAACGATATTTGTCACACAAAACGGCTTATCTCAAAGAAGTTCACGTCGTTGGTATGAAAGGTGTCTGTGTTGTGAACAATTATGTCTAAAGGATCTAAACATCTAAGCTAATATTATAAATATAAAGGATTACATTTTTTGTATCCTTGTTTGTAATGGATAAACTCAAAAACGACTTATTCGATTTTATTATTTGAATAGATTTTAGAATTAAAAAAACCGGCCAAATTCGGACACACGCACCGAGGGTTCCGTACAAACCTGTAGGTATATAAGTAAAAGTTCACCCATCACGACAATCAAGTCAAAGTTATGGTATTTTTATTACAAAAAAGAATTCTTCTAGATCTCAAGAAAGTGGTAGTAAGTTTAAATTATTAAAAGTATTTATATTATATGATGTAACTAAAAACTTTATCTTTATCTGTGCTATAAGACGTTGCTTCGTACCAAATTTCAACATTCTGAGTTCACGGGAAGTACCCCGTAGGTTTTGATTCTCTTGCGATTGTCGAAAATTTGCGGAAATTTGCGGCATAAACGGGTGTATCTTTTGATTGCGTTGGTTTAGACGTTTGATTTTTTCACAGCTTTAAAGGACAGTAGACCTGAGTATTTGATATAAATTTCAGCTTGATACCTCCACGCATTCTAGAGAAAAAGGGTCTTGACAGACAGACAGACGGACGGACGGATGGACGGACAGACGGACGGACGGAGAATAAAACGATCCTATAAGGTTTCAGTTATTTGCTTTCAAGGTACGGAACCCTATATCACCTATAGAAACTTATATTATCAGCAAGTAACAAAAATTTTATTTTTTTGCAAAGAAATTGGAGGTCCTTACGAAAATACAATAATGTAACCCCTTGGGTATCAAAAATTTGGTTAAAAATGTCATTATTTGGCGCTGCGATAACTAGTGATGACTGGCCTGCCAGCTCTGTTGGCAGTACCTCTGCCTTCTGCGTTGTAGGTATAGGGTTCGATTCCCTCCCATGATAAACATTTGTGTGATGAACACAGGTGTTTGATCTGTGTCTGGGTGTTTAAAAATATATAAGTATTTTATGTCATCTAGTCACCATAATACAAGTTATGCTTAGTTTGGGACTAGATGGTGTTGTGATGCACACAAGACTATCTTGTCCCAAACTAAGCATATTTGTTATTATAGTGATTAAATGACTGATATATTTCTTAAAACATACGTATACATTTCTACATACTTTATAACACCCAGACACAGAAAAAACACCTATGTTCATCACAAAATTGTTTACTTTAGGTGGGAATCGAACCTTCAACCTACAGCGCAGAAGGCAGAGCTACTACGACAGACCAGTCTATGTAATGTACTACATGTTTAAGACCACAAAGCTATTAGTCTAACTAATACAGTTAAGTTACAATAGCCGCTTTGTTCAAAAATCATAACATTGGTAGAATCGAAAGAAGATAAAATTATTTATTATTTTTATTTTTATTTTTATTTATTTATATATTTATTAATCATAACATCATAACAAGTTTCTTTTTTTAACCCTAAAGTGATGCTAGATCTACGTAGATACTTAACTTATTTAAGGTAAATACAAGTAATAAACTATTAATCTAAGACACATTTCGTTTCTATCACGAGCCATTTGCATGAATTTTGGCAGGTTTTGGTGAAATAATATCAACGCTATTTTCGGACAGGATATAAAGTAAATATATAGCAAGTGACATGAGGGCAAACATAAGTGGGTTGGTCCTACAATTGGGCACCTCCATGGCGGGGCGCAGCATCATGAATTCGTATCATGATATTAATCCTTATCCAAGTAAATAGTGTCATAATCAAGGATTATGTTATAGATAGATAGATAGATAACTCTTTATGGTTATACCACACAGAAAAATTAAAAAACAATTATTTTACAATAAAAGGCAATACAATGGGCGGCCTGATCGCTAACAGCAATCTCTGCCAGGCAACCTTTGGATGGATTGGACTATAAATAAACAGAGAAGGGGCATGTTGGTGTGGTGTTTTGGCAAATATAATTCTATACTTACATAATCTTTAAATAAACTAAATATAATACTGATATAAATAAATACATACATACATACATAATAGGTATAATAATAAACATATAAAATCATAGCACAAAAATAGGTATTATATATGATATCAAAAATATAGAAATGATTAGGTACCATATTCTTGAAGATGGGGAGAGACTTGGCCTTTCTAATATCTACAGGCAACGTGTTCCATAAGCGGATAGCCTGCACTGTAAACGACTTTCCATAGAAGGTAGAGGAGTGAACAGGAATTTAAAGTTCATGTGTTTCTGAGGAGCGTTAGGATCGAGGGTTAGAGAGATAGAGAAATTCAAACCGTTCTTTGAGATAAAAGGGAGTTGAAGAGGAGAACAGAATATTATAGAGAAGATTAAGAATGTGAGCATTCCGGCGAAAACGGATTGGCAACTACTTGAGTTTATTGCGAAATTCAGAAATGTGGTCATATTTGTACAAACCAAATATGAACCGTATACAGTAATTTTGGAGACGCTCAAGCTAAAGTTGTATAAAGTTGCTCTTCAGTGATGTCAATGTAAATTACAACTCGAAATTTCACCAGTGCGAAGCCGGGGAGGGTCGCTAGTCTTTAATATTTCAAAACCCATTTAAAACCGCATAGTTTCAACTTCCTACTCTTCCCCAGTTAACTTTTGACTCGATTCAGCTTCACTTCATTATTCAAAGCGATAAATAATTCTGCGCAATCTGGAGATAATGAGAACAATTAACAAAATACAATTAACGAAATGAGGCTGGAGTTGTTCGCACGTGACGGACGACCCGCGGGTAATGAGACGGGACTCGGGAGCAACGGTACTGTAGCAACGCGACAATGTATTCAACTAGCTCTAGCTGCAGCATGCCATTTTGTCTGTGATATTATGACGTCTGTGGAATCAGAAATCACCTTAGGTTTCCTAATGCAGGTGCATCTAAATGAAAGTTAGGTAGCAGTATTTTAATCCATGACACCTAAAAGGTTACCGGCCGTGCCGTTATGTTTTAACAAATGCAAAGGGTGGTTGGAATCGAATTAAAATGGTGCTAACCAGACAATACAGAAGCGGTGGTGGTTACTGAATAAAACGCGAGTGACAACTGTGCCAATTCCAAAAGTTATGATAACGACTTATCTCACGGAAAATTTCTTGCTGAATTAAATAACTTATTCTTCTGCTATATGAAAATTTGTTCACTGTTAGAATACTGACCGTAATAGCTTTTAATAAGGATCAGTTTGCTTTGAAGAGATGCTCTACGTCAACGCCTAAGCACGTAATATTCTAGAGAGTTAAATTCACGACGCAAGTTTCCTAGACTCTAGCAAGGCTGGTATAAGGTACCCAAATGCTTATTAAAAATCTAGAATGTTTTGTGATAAGAATAATTTTACATAAAAACGCAAAACGCGTTTTACACCATTTTGCGTAAAACCATTGTTGTGGCTTTTAGTAGATGGGAAATAACAATGTTACGATCATGATAAAGCATTTTTTGCAAATGCTGTCTCGTATTTGGGAAATATTTTTTACTCATTGTATAAAGTAATGAAAGAGTGAAAGCTCACCCAATATAGCCCTGTTCAACGATCACAATTTATGATCTTTTGATAACAAAAGTTTTCTTATAATATAATTCCGCATGAATCAGAACGCTTGTCAAAAACGTTCCTCAAACTTGCCGCCACTCATCGTAGACCCTTGAATCGCTTAAGACTCTTCACTTCCGCTTCAAAGTCTTCGTAAATTATTGCAAGCGAAGATCTTGTGTGACTGGTTCATTTAGTATAATACTGGTTGTTTTGGAGTTGTTTACTTACAATGTAACTTTTTTGATGTAAGAAGTTTTAATAGCTAATTATTTATTAAAATTGATAATACATAAACTTTTCTGATGTTTTTGAATAGCACGTCTTTAACACAATTCTTATATTTTGATGTTTATGGCCAGATAAAAGAACTCTCCGAGCCGATAAGTACGAGTAGTTCCAGAAAACCCACGAACCGATATTTTCTTAGCATCCAAGGAACGGTGGACAAGAGTCTTCTTGTATTTCTTCCTATAGGTATTGATAGGTACTAACTCTAAGATATCCGATGTCAGACGGTAGGGAAGGGACCGCTATCTGAGCCCTTTCGGTCATTGGAGCCGAGGCCTTTACCGAACCCTCGCACTTTATCTATCCGAGACGGCACTCTATTGACAGGGAATTCCTTTGTGAGATGGGCAACTGCTAATGAACATCTTCTGTGCGACCTTCATGTTCCACGAGATCGCCAAAACAATGATATGTATTATCTTGATCGCGTCTCCAAGAATATCTGTAGAAAAACATTGTTGTAGCAATGTATCAACATTGTATTCCAATGCTTCATATCTTACGTTTACCAAATACTATATTGTATTATAAAAACCAAGTAGCAGTTAAGTGCCATGTTAGGTATTTCAAAATTATTATATTTATATGCTTGAGTTTAAATCAAAACACAAAACCAAAATTAGTATTGATTTTCTGAAGGTAATAAATTAATTTGCAAGTTATAGTTTCAGTCTCAAAGTAATAGGTATAGTTCTGGAATACCAGCTAAATGCTGTCAGGTCGATATGGACATACTACAGCAAGGTAGCAGGCATGTTTATGCTATGCAACGTGTGTCGTCGCAATCTCTAAAATGATGTTTGCTTGTCCGCTGAGCCGAGCGCGGCAAGCTCCGGCTTCTGCCGACTCCGACCGCTCACCAGCATCGCTTACGTGTGTCTGACTTATGATTTTAAACAGTATAAGTATGCGTTTTTAATGGATTTTTACTGTATTGGATTTGGTTCAATAATGGATATTGATAGTTTTTGTATAAGGCCAGTAAATATGGTGATAGTACATTTAGACCATTATAATTAAATATTTTTTTTTTGATAATGTTTTAGAGGATCGAATTTATAATCATAAATCATAATCTATATAATAGAAAATAATAGAAACGAAACAAAGATGGCAGAAATTTCTACGAGTAAGTGATTAAAATAATTGGTCATACCTACCACTGGTAGCATCAATCTACAAATCAACCTTCACAAACTGAAACTGAACTAGGTAACAACTGAACCTACCTGAGTTCTCCTTTATGTATTTTCTTGTAGCAAAATTAAGAGAAATTAATTTCAAGGTCCATAAAACACTAGAAATTTATTCGAAGCGCTGCTCAAAGCGTCGCCTGCACGTTTTCGTCGAGCCACGTTAAGAGGCTGGAACTAGCGCTCCTCTTCGCTACGAAGAGCTCCCACTTGGAGCTTTGGGAGGAAACTATACAATCTACTTTACCTACCCTTGCTTAAAGTTATTTAAGAAGAGTCTACCACTATGCATATAATAAACCTATGTTTGTAAGCTGGCTTTAGATACTCCATCACTCCGTTGTTAACTTTGGCAACCATGTGTCTAGTTTTACAGATATCTAAGAGATATTATACTCGTATATACGTCGTTGGTATAGTAATAAGCATAGATTTAAATAAAGTTATAAGTAAGATAACTAAGCATTTATAATGACGACAATCAATAACACCACAAGTTCAGAGTAAACTCCCGAATGCCATTATTCAACATAGTGTGTGTAAACTTTACATTTTACCGGCAATAGTAATTAGCGCCTCGTTGTGTTGTGTGCTGAGGGAGCTATAGATTACGGTTGTGTACTGCGTGTGAATTGTGAGTCATTTGGCTTTACAACTACTAATAAAAGCTAATTCGACTGATGCTTTGATAGAGGCTCAAATGAGTCAGAGAAATTAAGAGTAGTATGGTAGGTGGATGATTGTTCACGGGTCTCCAACGATTGTTTGATCGAGTCACTGTTACTAGTTGTTTTTATTTTTAGATATTTTTTCCATGATATACTGAATTTATTTTAGACCATGTTATTCTTCCTGCAGGTCCTACAGACTACAAAGTATCTTCCCTATAAGCTAGTCACAAACATTGGTTAGTTTATACTTATTCTACAACAAAAAGTTTCAACTCTCGAGAGCTACCAGACTCCGAATAATCTGAAGCCATCCATTTTCATTTAAATGTTTTCTTCGGCGTTAAAGAAGCTTCTTCAAGTTAATTAGCAAGTTGTACAAGCTTTCGACTTTCAAAGAATCAAGGACAGTTTCTACTTATTGCTCCATTATCTCAAGAGAATTATTGCACATGATGAGCTTGTATAGCGAAGCGTTGTTCTATGTAGTCAACATTTGGATGGGTGCCTGTTAGGGTCATGTGAATGCTTTAGCAGGCAAGCCTAGCTATAACTGAAGTCACGACCTTTTCTTTGTTTATAATCTTTACGCTCTTTCCATGTTTTTGAACATCAAACAGTACTTTGACTCACCAACTTTTGTGAGATGTAAACAGCTGATTTCTATTATTATTACATTATTTTATACCAAAAGAAAAAAAAACAACTAGTAACCCCAACATTTCCCGTGCTCAATGAAAACGTCTTTTCATTTTGGTTTTTCGCACAGTTTAATTAAACCGCCAATGTCCTCGTGCCTGAATAATGCATGAACCTTCAAACAGTATCAAGCACCTAATGTTATTTGTATGTAAACGAGGCCGAGACGGGCCGAGACGGGCCGAGACGGGCCGAGATGGGACCGTGACGGCCTGAGTCACTCGAGCTCGTTAGCTTGATTTGATATTGTAATTAGTAGTTTGTTTTGTAGCATACTTCAGATGATTACCTGAACATCGTACCATGGTATGTTAATATACTTGAAGACTATGTACATTATATATAAGTACATAAATGTTTTTGCGCAACACGAATTGATCAATGAGGCTCAAGGCTAGTTTTAAAACTGATGACTGACTGACAATGAACGTTTAGCCACAGAAAATATTAAGTATTTCATAAGTAAGCCTAAGCTGCAGGCCCCACAAACTCTAAAGTGTCATTCCCATAAACTAGTCACAAAACATCGTACACTTTTGTGACTAGATTTTATCACGAGTTTTTTAGGCACTAAAAAATTTAGAAAAAAAACTTGCACACTTTATGGACGCTTAAGAAAAGCTCCCCAACCAGAGCATTTAGCAAACGATGATAAATGACGCTCGGGGCTATAGTTCACGGTTATGGCCTGTACTGCTTTATTGATGGCCTATTGCCTCTGATTCGTGATAAATCCGAGAGATATTGAATGGAACATTTTATGGGCAGTTTTTCTGGAGCCCAATGAATGGGATCTGTCTGCGGCATGTAACACCAGTGGGGTTTTATAAAGCTTTGAAGTAATGTTTATTGAACGTGGAAATCATTGGTCTGATCATAACACTAACAAATAATTACAAAATCGTTGTTTATTTGTTTGACTGGCCTCACAACTCTGATGGTAGTACTCGTAACTACACCTTCTGTACTGTAGGTAATAATATGTTCAATTCCCCCAAAACAAACATTTGTGTGTTGAACATAGAAGTTTGTCTGTGTTATAAGGTATAAAATATAAAAGACAAAGAATATATTTAAAGTCATCTAGTTTCCTTAGTACTTTGTTTAGATTAAAAATAGAGATGTAGCTATGGTGAAACATCCACCAACATTTATTTATTTATTCCACCCTAACAGCAACATTTTATATTTTTGTGACATAACGACCTCCGTCACTTAGCTACAAGACCGCCCTAACTTATGTCGTTGGCGGCGGCATAGGCGGGCGGCTCCCAGTTCCCAGTGTCCGCTCGTGGCCCGGCAGAGACACACGCGCGCGTTCGACTCGTCTCGGTACGAATCGGCTAACTTCCTACGAACTGTTTCGTCAGCAAAGTTGCCATAAAGCAAGAGTTGAAATAAAACATTGGTGAGTAAGTTTGACCATTCTAAACATAGAGCTATTATCTCAATGGTTTTAAATAATTGATAAACAAGTACTTCTCATTATACTTTGTATGATTTTATTACTTTTAAACTATTATCCTCCGGTACCCCTTAGGGGTTCATCCTTATCAGCTTTCTTATTTATTTTAGGTCTGGGTATTTTTCTATGTAGGTATGTATTAACGAAAAAAGTATTTAAGTATATCAGTCGTGTAGTACCCATAAGACAAGCTCTACTTACTCAGGGACTAGATGACGCTGTATTAAATGTGCAGCATTATTTATTTCATTTATTGATGGCCTTGCTGGATCATTGTGCCTCTGTGGCGCAGTGGGCTAAAGTTCGGCTGAGACGCAGAAGGTTGCGGGTTCGATTCCCGCCGCAGGACAAATATTTGTATGATCTGCAAGTATTTGTCTCGGGTCTGGGTGTTTCTATGTATATAGTATAGGTATATAAGGTGTATAAGTATATAAGTAGTATATCAGTCATGTGGTACCCATAACACAAGCTCTGCTTACTTTGCAGTAAGACCAGATGATGTTGTGTGAAATGTCTGGGATTATTATTATTATTATTATTATTCTATGTCCTCCTACTCACGAGCGAGAATGCGAATGCAATACATTGTGCAGACTCAACGTATATTGATGGAAGAAACAACAATAATTACGGTTTTAAATTTTTTAGTTCATGTAATACATCACATAGTTACGCAAGTCAAAGACTCAAAAGGTAAAAACCCGTTGGTTTATAACCTGTGCGTAAATAAAATAAAACGTTAAATAAAACGTTGTCCTTGGTAAATAAAAGAAAATAAAATTCTAGCGCAGAGTATAAATGCGATGTAGATTTGCGTCAGCCGCGGCGGGCGGGACCACGCGACACTTGGTGCCACAATATCAGAACTGCTGCGTCACGTATCACGCTTACATCTTCAGTTGTATCGGAACAGATGACGGTTTGCTTCAGAAATAATATTAATTGACTAATCTTATGTGAGTACGCTCACTGAAGGCTTCCGAAGTCAGTAAGGATACTAATGACTAGTCGTCATGTTCAAAAGCAATTCAACACCATCTAGTATGCATAGTAAAATAGTATAGAATGGACCTTTCATGATTTCATTTAAACTCGAACTGAAACTCAAATATGTGTCACCTGTGATCACTTTGAAACGTCTTACATACTAGGTAAATTTAGGTGCCAATTCCTCCTAATCTAAGCTTGAGATGAATTGATAAGCATTAATAAGAATTTAAGGTTTATAAATATTGCCGTAACTCATAATATTTTTTTTTTTGAAATCTGCTACCAGATTTCCAATGCGCTGATGGGTGCAAATGGAATATATGAGGTTGCCAACTTCTGTCACCAGGCAACTACACGCCAAGCTCGTCCCCGCTTCAACCACTGCACCCTCATTAAAGAGACGCGCGGAGGAAGCCCTTATCCCTTCTGCCACTCGGTGGCTTGGTTAGTTGGCCAAGGTCGGACGAGCCAGCGAATACCGAGCGGCTGGACGCTGGCAAGGAGGAAAATCCCTCTTAGCCTACCTGGGTACATGCGACGACACCTCCTCGCAAATTGCCACCGCCCCTCCCAGGACCAATAATGATTAGCCCTCAAATCCACCCGTCAAAGACCCTCAAGATCATTCGGCCCACGGGTCTCCCCGACCCTGTGTGGGAATACCGAGAGGCCGCAAGTCAGAAAAAGAAATTGTGAGTGTCCTTCTCCAACAACCGACTGGGAAAATGCACACCAAGCACGTTCCCGTTTCACTGCTTTTAGACGTGGCCTGCTGCAAATGCATGTGTGAGGTTGTTAAACTGGAGACCGGACGGTACGGGCGGAAAATTGATTTTACCGAATCCGTTCGTGCACCCAACGGCTCTTAAAACGTTTGCAAAATAGAAGCTGTCGATGCAGCAAATTCACATTTTGCAAATGCTGCAATGACGTGCGGTGCGGGCTGATGTGGATGCTGCGTTGCTCGCGTTGGAAAGCGCTCGCTCTGCAGCTGATCGCTTTATCAAGCTCCGACCTTTCTCACCGTCAGAGGTGTTTAAGATCATCTTGAATGGAGTGGCGCATAAACCCACCAAGGTATCTATTATACACACCGCAGCGGCACCTCTGTCTTTCATTCTTTCGGATCTATTTAATGGATGCATAGAGAAGGGGCGATATCCCCAAACATAAAAAAATGTAAGAGTAGCTCCACTCAATAAGGGTAAAGGATTTTTTCCTTTACCCTTATAGAGTGGAGCGTCGCGAATTTGTCACTGCCAAGAATTCAATGATTCTTGCGCTGAGACCGTATTCGAAGATTTTAGCAATACCTGGAATTATGGAGACAGGCCGGTAACTATCTATTTCTTCTATGGAGTAGCTCCACTCTATAAGGGTTAAGGACTTTTTCCTTTACCCTTATAGAGGAATCATTGAATTCTTGGCAGCGACTAATTCTCTGTCCGGTAGACAGTACGCCTACCGAACGGGAAGGTCGACGACAGACGTAGCACGAGAGATGGTGAGTTAAGTGATGGAGGCTCGGGAGCACCGACAACACGTGGATGTCATCTTGTGCGATCTGTCAAAGGCCTTTGACGTCGCAGATCATGGAGTTCTCGCTGTGAAGCTGAGACATTATGGATTCAATAGTCCAGTACTGGCAGATTTTATGACTGATCTGTATCAGATCGTCACAGGTGAGGGTGGAAAGGTAACGTCGAAGCCGCTCAAGACCTCGATCGGAGTGGCCCAAGGTTCGTCATTATCTAACATCATGTTCTCTCTCCTCCTAAATGATCTGCCTGAGTTTGTAGGCAAGGCACATATCCTAATGTGCGCGGATGATGTCGCTGCAGTCATGCAGGCACCTACTACAGAGCTAATAAGTTGTGTGAAAGGATAGGTCACGCGTGTTTTGCTCTTTGGCGTTTGTCTGCAACCCTGGAGCAAAGCATGACCAAGAGTTGCTACTTCGCATCTGTTCACTCGCTTCGGTGAAATCGGGATATCCCCGCTCGCCCCATTTTTCGGTCGCTTAAAATAATGACAGTACCAGACCTTGTCATTTTTCATGCTGCCATGTATATTAAGAACCACCTTAACGAGTACGCGAGATTTAGAGACGATCACAGGTATGTAACGCGGAACGCAAAAAAACTGCCAGCCGTACCGCGGCGCCTTATTAAATCGTCGAAGCTAGTGCATGTCATGGGGCCGGCGGTATATAACCGTCTTCTTGACACCATCACAAATGCTCGGTCAACGCAATCCTTTAAATTCAAATTAAAAAATTTGCTCATTGAACAATCGCATTATAGGGTTGATGAAAATGATGAATCATGTGTTTAATACGTTATATAATAATAACTACTATTATGTTGACATATTATTATTAATAATGAAATTATTATATTGTATCAATTGAATCAATCGATTATAAAAATGTATTATATACATTTTTATAATCGATTATATAAATTAATATACTTTACATTTTTATATTGTAAATTTGAACTATGTATGTTTAAATGCTTGGTGTATTTACAACACAATGTATTTACGAACCTATCTATTATTGTGAAGAAACTGACATGTAACCTTATTTTGTTACCAATAAATAAATTGAACTTGAACTTGCAGAACTCTGTCTGGTATGGCAGAGCACCTTACAAGACAGAGCTCTGCGAGCCATGGCCACATGCCTCTCCCTAGACTGTTTATACAGTCCTCTCCCCCTGCCTCACCTCACTGTGCCCTCTGCTATTCAGAGGGACACGTGGAGAGATCCTCCGTGTCGGGTTATTGGCCACTTGAAGTATCCCACTGTGTTACCAGGGTGCACCACGAGGAGGTTACCCAACACGGCACCCCTGGCGTAACTCATAATCTAGTACAGCTTTACTACCCGTGATAATGAAATTGTCAAATAAATAAACAAACAACCAAACTTACATGTCGGGTAGGTATACTACAAAATATTTTTTTCAATGTTTTTATTTCTTACCGTTATAGCGGTCACTTATATATATCATAGAAAAAAATATTTATAACGATTAGATTAATCATGTATGAGAGTTAAAGCTCTGATTAGGGGCGGACCGACAGACAGACTAACCCTTACAGGGTTTCTTATGGGCTTTGGAACCCTAAAAATATTTTTATTATATTTTATATTTTAATATATTTTTTTGTTATTTTAGTGCACAATATTTATCATACTCTAAATAATATTACAATCTAGCCAAATAAGCTTTGACATAGTTTTATAAAATAAATTATACCTAAGAATGTGTCCAATAGCTTTTTTCTTACAGTCTGTGGTTAAGGGGAAGACACTTTTTTCATGTGTTTTATATAGTTACTTATCACTTCACTATTGTTAAACTACACTAACTCAAATGGCTTTTTCCGTTTGAGCCTTCTTATAATGTCCATGATCTTTAGGAGCTCTAGGGACCATGATCTCGACGGACGTTCAACCACCTCATGACACATCATCATATAGGCCAATTTCTTTGCTACCTATAATGTCCAAATCCTAAAAATATCATAGTAATGTTTAAGCCCTTGCAGATAGGCTAATAACTACGTCACCTGACCTAGCCGCAGTAATCTGGGGATCTGCTGGATATTACTACTTACAGAGTCCTCAAAATCCCAAGATTTTGTTAAGATATATCTTCTGCAAATGTCCGAAATCAATCATGACCAGAAATAGTTCAATAATAATGTTGTAATATTCAGTCAAGTCTGTATAAATAATCCAGTTTACTAACTAGTTAAAATGAAAAATTATGTCCTTTGAAATTGAAATTTAGATGACAATTTTAGTCGTCAAGCTTAGAGAATATTTTGTTCCAAAGAAACATTAACTTCAATTACATTCTAATATCCAGGCTCACCCACCGCACGACCCGAATAAACCCATATTTCGAAACATTCCCCAATTTCCCTCTTTTACGATTTTCCGGACTAACAGCCGTTCTACCACTAACATAAAACCACATAAAAACATAACCAAATTCGTGTTTTCACTCGCATAAATCTCGCAAGACTGACGGACGAAAAAGACGTTTAAACGCAAACTTGAATCATCAGCCGTCAAGAACTCTATTACGTCGTCCCAAGGGCGAGATTTGAACGTTTAGAAGCAGATTATAACTGTGTGCTGAAAGTTAGTCAGTTATTTGGTAACTTTTCCCATTGTGACGTGTCACTCCTCCCCCCACTTTTAACGTGAGATGTAATTAGGCCCTGAAGGGTAGAGCCATTCTTTCTTACTTTGGTAATTTAAGAAAAACAAGCGTCTCCCTTGTTGCTTATCTTCGTAGTTTACTTCGTTAGCCACTTTTTGGATTGAACCTTATTTTGCGTACCTTTTTTGTCGATCTTTATTTTTCGTTGCCAGATTTTCAGTTAGCTGTCACCTGTCTAGACGCTTAAGAGGGTTATTGCATAGTCCTTGTGGTTGAACCTGCTTTACGCCCTTCCTCTAGAATATGACGTAATGATTGAAGAGTTAAGAAGATTCGCAAGATGACATTATTTTCTAAAATTTTGGTTGGTATTTTCTCTTATCCGCTGACGTGCAGCTCGGCTCTTAGAGCTTCTTAAAAGCGTTCTCCTTAGCACGCCGCGTTACATCTGCCAGCGGCAAAATATCGAGCATTTAATGCACAGAAAGCTCTGAAGTACTGCAACTATTATACAAGGTGGAAAAATACGCTCAACCGACGGTCCTCAATCAATTACAACCAAAAATATTTTTGTGTTTAGGTATGCTAAAACACTTTGAACTAAAAGTTACACTATGGAAAAGACGAATTATATTGTAAATTAAGAAATTGATCAAATTAAAGATTAATGGGTTATCTAAGGTTGCTTCGAAAAGAGTGTACACATTTACAGATATAACAGCGTCTTTTAGCCACTTTAAGCCTTTTTTGAAGGCAGAAGATTATGATGTAATGCTGAGAGGGTAGAGTATAATATTCTTATGAAGTACCTGTATCAGTCTTCAGTATTCACGAGCTGTTGTTTTCCACCCTGTATGTGCGGTGTCGGAACACTCAAATACTCACTGGGAGGCTGTTAGCCGAGTGCTCCTACATTTTAAATGACGTTTCGCCTTCACTAACATTTTCCTGCGATTTTGTTCGGTTTGGTCTCGCAACAAGACCGTAGTTTCTAGTTGGTCGTGTTTAGTTGGATTCTTCTTTCATGCTAAGGTTATTTATTTTTTAATTTTATTAGTCATCATATATCATACTTTTCTCCACGACAGTCGTAGGATTCCATCCAAAACATATTCTATTTCAACGAAAACTTAAAATTTTTCTTTATTATACTTACTCAAAGTATTACTCGTACAAATAGTATTAATAGTATTATGTTGTCCTGTACATCTAAGTCTCACCCGGACTTTGGCTCAATGTGCCACATAGGTCGTCAAAATACTTCATAAAGTGACGCTAGCTTCGTCTCCGCAACACAACGGCCAATAAAGTCAATAGATTGGCTTTATTTTGTTAGCGTGTCTCAATATCTAATTAAATAATCCGTAGACAAGTGCACTCGCATGATGACAAGTGGTGCCGGCGCGTGTGTGTGCGTATGATCTATAGCACATTCAATTACATTCGATAGCGCAAATACTTACCAGTCGATATTTACATTACAAACTCTACCCAAGTTTCACGATAAGCGGTGGCCGTTGTGTTGCGGAGACGAAGCTAGCGTCACTATGTGAAGTATTTTGACGACCTATGTGGCACATTGAGCCAATGTCTGGGTGAGACTTAGAAGGTTGCGGGTTTCATTACATATTTTGTATGATCTGTAAGTAGTTGTCTTGGGTCTGGGTGTTCCTATGTAATATGTATGTATTTAGAAAAAAAATAAGTATATAAGTAGTATGACTGATCATTTGTTGTGGTACCCAAAACACAAGCTCTGCTTACTTTGGAGCCAGATGATGCTGTGTGAAACATCCGGGATTATTTATTTTATAATTATATCTGGTATTAAGGAATGGATTGTTTGCTTAACAAGCTAGATAACGCGATTATTGCGTTATTTTCTGGGTATTTTAAACAATAAATATTGAGAATCGCAGGCTTTTACTCACGTATTATTTAGTCGATAGAGGCATCGACACTGTTTCGTTTCATCTAGATAATATTCATCAGGGTGAGTTTGATCCGCGGTTCGCTTGTTCGCTTGTTCGGCTGGTACTGCGAGTGCATCACCACTGATTTGCACCTTTAAACACTGTCAATTTTAATGGCGCAACCGATAATAAAATATATATAGCAATCGTTGTTATACAGCCCCCGCATTACAAGAACCTGGGCTTAACAAATCGATATCGTAGAGAGTTGATATAATTCAACGCACTTTGTCCGTTTGCCGAAGTCACTCCGCTGTCAGGGCTCTCTCGTCTTTTTGCTTCCACTCTTCAATTATTGACTCTAATTGAGTTAATAATTTATGTTCTCTCAGTTAGTGACAACTTTATTTATATAGATAGTTTAGTGGTTATGCTTGGTGTGATCATAGGTAGTCAGAATTTTCCTACCCGTTTTCTGTTTTAGGGAAATTTGAATTTTTACCATGCAATACTGTAATCAAGACATATTCACTCACTAATGTAATGCGTGTAGCGATTTAAATAACGACATTATGAAGAAGATTGTAAAATATGAGCTCATAAATGAATCTAGATCGAATAAACTATGAAAAAGTCAAAAGGAATCTACGAAATAAAAAGTAATTCTCAGATATTTAAGCAGCTAGTATGCTTCACCGAATACACTTGCCTAGTTTCATAGATAAATAAGTAGGTTTCATCGTTATAAAGTAGGTCCCAACAGTACCACTGACGCTCCTAAGCCATAAATTGGAACTCAAGTAGCTGCCACACTAATGGTTGCAACTGATGTTATCCAGCGCAAGTCATCAGCTCACAGATATTTTGGTCTAGGCTAGATTCGTGCATTCATCATTTTGTAAAAACAACTACATTGGGCACAATTCGTGTGTTTCATAAGGAAGCCTTACAAATACGTGCTTGATAGCGATTCGAGCGTCTAATTTTTGTACAGTAATAATACCACAGATTTGCGAACATTTCGACATTGCCTACCTACCAGGTAATAAACATTGATTATGATAATGCAAATCTTGTGTGCTCATTACACGTAGGTACGCCATCTATTGTAATGAAAGTGAAACGTGAGGCTTTCAGTTCTTACAAAGGTTATGGTCTACGTCTACAGATACACGAGACGTTGCAAAGGCAATGATTATTCTAAGCAAAACTTCATTTGCAGGTCTTTTCTTACTTGCACCAAACAAGATTTTCCACTTAGCCTGAGTTTTTAGCGGAACGTTTGAGAGAGTCCCTGTCGCGAAGTGACGTTCACGTGTCACTACTGTATGGCAAGACGATTTACTGTTCGAGATATCGTTATATCAGGGACTTTTAGGTGTCTACCGTTTCACCTGCATTGAATGGTACGTCAAGTACCATTAACATTGGTTGTTTGAAAGTTTGCGACCCCAGCCTTGCGATTTCCCGTTAAACCCCGTTCCCCACACAATAACTCAGCGGGTTGGCGCTAAATCACCCGGAACATGCCTTCGAAACTTTGGATGATGAACTCTGTCCCTTCGTGTTCTACCTTCATATATCTTTGCAAAGTTTTATCGGGAAATCCGTTCATTTCCCAAAACGCAGATATTTACACACCAAGTATTTATCATTCTTGTACAATCAATTTCATTTATATATATATATATATTCAGGTATATTTGATACTGAATATGAGACGAACTCATATTCCTTGGTTAAAAGCTACTTTGATCCTTCCTCCATACCAAGGTCGTAGTATCGATGCTCGCTCAAACAGTCCATTTGCATACAAACAGACACACTACACGGCTTCACGAAACCTTTGATAGCGCAACAACCATTACCTACCCCAACGGAAACTATTGCTGTTAGAACGGTAGCAAAACAGCAATAGATAACGACGTGGAAAAACGTTCATGAGTGTGATGTTAGTGAGTTTAGTCTCTGTCCGCTCATAGTTTTGCTAAACTGCGATGATTTAGTAATCCAACAACTGTGCTTTGAGAAGTTTGTTAGTGGTTTCTGCTGTTCTAGTTACCAGAGATTTCAAAATTAAAGTAATTATTTTAATCTGTAGTTTAGTGCTTAAGTTGAAGTGTTTCCCAGAGCGGCAGTTTTATGTTGGCGATGGGCGGACTGCTGCATAAAATGTGATTTGCTTACTAGATTTTTCATTGTTGTTATAGTACCCTAACACCATGTATGGCAGCTATATTTTTCGGAAGAGCATTACTAGCGACAGGTTTCTTGAAGTCGCTGACAATGTACTTAAATAAATAACTTTCGAAAAGGCTTTTTTTGTAAAAGTCGGTAAAGATCACACGACTATCAACAGCCGGCGCGGGCGTGGCAGGTAAGCAAGGGTTGTCGAGGCCTGCTTAATTAAAATGCCAAATGAGTGCTACTCTCTGCCACCCCTGTCCTTCATTTTGTTTATCTATGACAAGGGGTAGGTGATGAACTGAGCGATTTAATCAACAAGATACACCATCTAGTATTTTCGTGTTTGCTTACTGATGTAAAGATGTAGATGGAGATGGAGATTCGTCTGCTTATTATTCGTAGGTTTAGTTTACACCATAAACGGAATATTTACCATGTTTTTACGTGATAATTTTAAACGTTATCTAAGTAGGTTTTGCAGCTCAATATGAACAAAAATATTATCCAATATTGAAAATGTTTCGCTTGTCGCTCGTTGGCAAGCAGTGACCGCTCCTTCAACAGAGATGATTAAACCACTGGAGTTTTTTCCTCCATCCTAAGCACACCGTCGAGACACAGACACAATACAGAGAAGCATAAGGTATAGTGTACTCTACGCTTCATTGCTGAATAGAACAAATTAATCTTCCCTGAATTTCGTATATTTCAATAAAACGCCGTTTGACCAAAAGAATAATAATATTTATTTATGAGCTAAAGAGCTGGCTCATATCTGGTTCAACATATTAGCATTGCCGTTTAACGTGGTAATTTCACTAGTGCCTTGCAGATGCAGTCATTTGGCAGTGATCTATTGTGAGTTGAGCTCTCCATTAAACGTTTTTTTGCCTTTAAACGGCATTGCCACATCGAATGTCAATGCCAATTTGTTACCTTTAGGAGATTCTATTGAAATGGTTCTTAATTTACAGATATTATGTTAAAACGAAAAAGTTGAGCTATCTAAGGAGCATTAAAAAGGGGATTCTTACTTATGCATGTTTGTATATAAAACTGATACGTTAAGTACATGTCTGTTTGTTGCAGGAGAACGGGCGCGCGGTTCCCGTGCTCGTGGTGGTCGCACTCTCTGGGGTCAAAGTATGCGACCCCGAAGACCAGGTGAGCGTTCCATTTTTATAGTAAACTTTGAGGGCCCATTGTTCTGTTGATGAATCCGAATCCGCGTATTCAGTAAGATTAAAGTATGTGTTATTGGCAGAGTGTGCGCATGAGCCACGCGACGCGACGGATCCTGTTCGCGACGTGTGAGGCCGCGCGCGCGCTGTTCGCGCTCGTGGCCCGCGAGCCGCGCGCCGACCCGCCGAGACAGTACTGCCACGCCTTCGAGACTGACTCGCCCGAACAGGTACGCCAGCGCCATTAGCTTCAGAAAGTACTATTGTTTTAAATCTTTATAAGTCTACAGAAACCTCTCCTAAACTCAGGACTCAGAGCGCCACGACATAACTGATTCATACTAATAACATTTTTTTTTTATTTGTTCAAACGAGATTCATATTCACCCTGTGGAAGACTTCCACATCCATACCAATATATAAATAAAAAAGTGTCTCTGTCTATACGTCTGTCTGTTTGTCTGTATGATACTTTTTCACGGTTGAACGGCTGAATGGATCTTGATGAGATTGAAGGCTCCTAAGTAATTTCAAAAATATAACTTTAGATATAACTAAACCTCTCTAAATATAACTTTATTATAGTTTTTAAACAACTACGTTTTAGATAGGTATGGAAAAGTTTATGGTAACTGTCATAACTTATGAAATGTTCACCAGTACTATTAAATTGCAAAGCTCCCATTTCTATTGCATATCCTTTGCTCAGGAAGTACTAATAAAACGTAATTTGAAGATTTAATATGCATAAACTAAGCCTAAGCTCCTATATAAATTACTGCTTCTGTTAAAACCAGCAATGCATGACGCAGGCAAAGACAAACGGCTGGCTAACTTATGCAATGGCATGCTATAGGTATGTGCCGAAAGTTAGCTTATGTCGGGTCGTGGATTACAGAATATCAGAAAAGTAGGAAGCTCTTTCAAACTTGATCTAATCATTTGAAATAGTTAATAGCAAAGTTTAAAACAAGTCAACGATGATAATCTGGCAGTCAAGCTATTCTCTAGAAGCTGTACTGCAGATAACGATCCAAAGACGATGACTCTATTATACTGAGCTGCAGCTATAAAACATTTGATTGTACATTGTTGTTATGTGGAGGTGTTTTATTGCAGGCTCAGTGTACCATTCACCACACCTCTCTGAAACATACACTTAGAGCTTCTCGATTATATTCATAGCTATTACTTACGCTGATATTCTTGGCTGAGGTAAGAATCAAGTATGAATAATAATAATAATATTAATGCCGGACATTTCACACAACATCATCTGGCCCCAAAGTAAGCAGAGCTTGTGTTATGGGTAGGTACCACATGATTGATATACTACATAAATACTTAATTTTTTGTAAACACATACATATTATACATAGAAACACCCAGACCCGATACAATTACTGGCAGATCATACAATGTCCCGCGGGAATCGAACCCGCAACCTTCTGCGTCCGCCCACTGCACCACAGAGATCGTCAGAATGATGAATGGTTGAATGGTCAACAAACACGAAAAACTTTGGATTTCGATAGATTATGTATACCTCTTTATTATTATTATTTGGTTCCAGCGAGTGTGGTGATAATATTGTAAATATTATAACTTGTACATTTTATAATTTTATGGTGAAATATTTTACGAGGCTCATTATCGGTTCTCTGGCGTAGCGGCTGCCGATGGCGTCGGTATCAAATCCTTATCTACACCGACATTATTATCGATTTTGGATTATCATAAGTTTACGATAATCGTTGTTATCAAAACGAGCTACCCGATAGATTCAAAAATTACACAGGAGGAACTTGTTCAGCACGAGGTACCCGTGGTTTATTGCAATCGCTAGCCAGTCTGCAGTCCATGCTGAACACTATGTTCTGTTAAAAACTAGCGTCAAAACACATGTTTTCTCCTAGAGACAATCGGCTCTTCTTTATTTTTCTGAACCGGCTTCAGTTTTAACGATTTAACCTAGAATTCACAGAACTTTTAAACTGTACGAGTCAGAGGAGCTTTGTCGCCTAGCTGCCATAGTTGTGCGGCTTACAGCGCACTTCACTCAGCCCCCAGCCGCAGTCAGCAGCCGATCTCAATGGAGTCGCGATTGTAGGAGTCTGTAAACTTCGCCGTCTTCGCAATCCGCGTCCTTAACAGTAAATCAAGTTGTGAAGTATTTCAATTGTGGTGAGAATTAGATTTTAATTAATCTAGGTCTCTAAAATTCTGGTATTGGATATTTTTATTTACTTCTCTCTATATACGAGTGTCAACTCGCATTTATTTTTCTAAACGTGACTTAATGACCCCCACCTCAAATCGTGAGTCATTCGACAGAAGATCACTTCCCACCGTGATATAGTCACGACTACCTTCAGTCCAACAATTCAGCACTACTTGGTCAAATAGCTGATGGCTTGATTTCACATCTCATCTCTAGTTTAAACGATCGGAATCAGGCTACGAGATATTTAAAATTTTTTTTTGTATCAATATTATTTATCGTTTTGTTTACAAATGACAGTGAATGCCAGTGGTGTTTGTTAAAAGCGTTTAGCATAAGAATTTTAATACGCTAGTTTCATTGCTACCTACTAGAGTAATTCATCAGCAGAGAAATATCCTTTGCACCAAGTTAAATTAATTCCGCGACATCTCCAACCAAACACGGAAACCAACTCTATTACAAAGCGCTTTCGCACGCGCTAATAGAATTAGTTGCGCACACACCGCCCACCGCCTTATCTTATTGAAGTAGAGGAAATTAACAGCTACCATTGAAGGGATAGATTGAAAGTAGCAGGGGAACAGAAGATTGGTAGAGGTTGAGTTTTCAATGATGACTCAATATTTTGAGATGATGATGATGATGATGAGAATCATCATCATCATCATCATCTCAAAATACTGTATTGTGCATCAAATCGCGATATTATAGTTTCTAGAATTATGACTGCGTTTAGACTTATAATTATTTATGTAAGGACAATTTTGTGTGTATCTTGTTTATGTTTTGAAGCGACAATCCTCTGGTTCCAGCTCTAAACATCAGCGCAATGGTAGAACCACAAACAGTGGGCGCCGGAAACGAGCATGTTCCTGTGAATGCGGTTGTCGTTTTAAACCAGTCGTTATTGGTTTAGTTGCGAGAATGGTATTTTAATTATAGCAGCCAGATAATTGTTATTGTAACCATTGCATTTGTTTCCATAGCCTTTTCTTTACTTTTTGGTATGAACATTTTTTTACACCTACTTGAGGATTAACCCAACTAACTCTATCAACGAAATTCTAAAATCTACCAATAGATCTAACTACGTTCTCTGTTCAATATGTCTTACGAACAACATTCGTGCTGCAAAAGCTTTCTTTTATATGTCTAATTTCATTAATCAGTTATTGGCAGTCAATATATTTGTCTATAAAAACCAGAACGGATCGTTTTCTTCCTCATAAGCAAAATAACTAACGAACTAACTAATAGATGTTTGCATCCTATCGGAAACTGGCATCTTAAAAGAAACGGACAACAACACTGGGTGGAGTTTCTAAGGGCTATTGTAATTGAAATCAAATTCAAACAGTCTTGACCAACCAGTCATACAGGCGACGCTATTCATATCGTTATAAAGTAAAATTTTCGAGTCGTGACCATAACCATAAATAATGTGAACGATATCATAAACTTTGTCATTCATAGTCGCGTTTTGTGTACTTCCCGGCGTTTAGGGGCCTACTCGGGGCCAACATAAAGGCTTTATGGCCACTTAATTGTATTTGGAGACCGAATTAAAAATCGATTACAATCTCATAGGTTGCTACACACACGCTCCTTATTACATAGGTATTTATGTATTATTGTTACATTCTTTTTAATTCTAACAAGGCCAATACACACAACATCATATGCACGTAGTTCCAAACTAAGCGAATCTCTGTGAACGTTGACTACAATAACGATAATTGTATACTTTATAACGATTACATACATATCTATGACATCTTACCTTCTAACCGACTGCATTTCATTGCTGTATTGATTAGTCATCCAAGTTGTCTCCATATTTTACATTTTTTTACCCTCAATAACTTTTTAACGTCTATTTTGAAACATAAAATCATTCTTTCAATCAAACGTCATTCGTCAGTTCCATAAGCCTATTCATACTGTATCTAATAATTTAAAACACAATACGTTCTTAATCTCCCTTAAAGTGCCTTTGAAAGGAACATTATTCTCTAAATAATGTACCGATTCATGATGTCTATTCAAATCGAATGCACAAGTCACGCTGTGATCCATCAACTCTCTTGTGAAGCATTAGTCTGCGCGTGCGCATACCTCTGCGCACGACCTTGCCAACCGCGACCAGTGACCACATTCCAAGTCTCTAGCTCACTTCCACGAATACTATCTCTTTACGTTACATCTTACTTATTCGTATGTACCTACACTTCCTTCATAAAACCGCAAAAATACTACTGACCATTATTTGGAGCAAAACATTTATCTACTTAGGCACACATACATATAGGTTGACTCGCATGTTGATGTATAGAGGCTCAAGTAAATTAAATTGTCTGTTTTGTCATTAAAAAGTCATCAACTACTGTTTCGCTAGGGCCATCAGCCGGTCGTATGCAGAAAAGTTCGTCGACTTTTTAAATTAAAAAGAAAAGAAACTCCACAGGTGCGCAGGCGCTCGTTTTTCATTGTACTCACAATTCGTGCCATACTAACTATAAATTATTCTGTGTTGACCGCATATAAACTGGTATTTTAATCTGTGTCTTTACAAGGTTCGAGTACCAAGCTTCCAACTTCTACAAACGAGTTTTTTAAACTTTAGCTAGTCGCGAGAGAGCTTTCGATGTGAACGGACGTGTGCCTCGATTATATAAAGTTTACTTAAGTATAAGTGTGATTGATTGTTTGATTACGGAGGTGTTGTGTGCAGTGACGTGTGATACTTGGATATAGTTGGTCTCCGTGGGAGTTTTACTCTGGTATGCTGACGCGATCGCCGGCGCCGGCGGCTGCACTGCTGCAGTATGTTACTCGTTTGTGTTGCTGATTTCACTTTGCGACTTTGTGTTTTATTTGTAAAATCTTGTAGTCGCAGGTATTTTCAAAAGTTTATTCACGTTGTAACTAAACTCTTCTTTCTCGTATTCTTAAATCTGATACGCAGAAGATTGCGGGTTCGATTCCCGTCGAAGGACAAACGTGTCTATGATCTGCAAGTATTTGTCTCGGGTCTGGGTGTTTCTATGTATAATATGCATGTATTTACAAAAAAAGTATAAAAGTAGTATATCAGTCATGTATATAGTGGTCATGTAACACAATGTTTGCTTACTTTGGGGCTAGATGTTGCTTTGTGAAATGTCTGGAATTTTATAAATCTCCTCTCACAAACATTCACATGTTCAGGGGGTTAACTAATCAGAAATGGTACCACTACCGTTTATTCATTAGTATCAAGTATACTGGTTGAATGAAACAATGATGTTTCATTTCAGTGTATACCTGCGTAGTAGGTGCATACTATTATTTCCTCAGTTTGTATCCCGTTTGTAAGCAGGGGGTGGTCTCGTCCCGTCGCGTCCCGACAAAACACTGACTACCTGATCTTTTAATTACTCTAGCTTTGTGTTTTTTCCGGCATCGTTTTGTCTAACAGCTTTTGTTGCGAGCGCCATTGTGTTTGTGCGTCGGACAAATCCATACTTTAATGCATACCTACAGCTTCGTAATGAAACTTTTTTATAAAGCATGCTGTTGAAAATATCTAAAAAGGTCTATTGTTCGCAGATGCCAGATCTTTTAGAAATATTGATCTATTCTATTGCTTGAATTACAGACTTAGGTTTAATCTAGGGTTACATTATTAATGAAATGTCTTCTTGAGTAGTCCACAAAGGGAAAGGGCAGGGAGATGAAATTACAATAATTAAAGGAAATCTCCCGGGACTCTAGTCTTCTTCTAACCATATTTTGATTGTTCACTAAATGTTATTGAATGAACCTTTGGGTTATGCTCTGTCCCAAGAGACGTAGTCCCTTCTTATCGTGTCACTAGTTATTTTGAACAAGTGTGGTGAAAGGATTAAAGCGCGCCTCAGAGACTTAATTCGTGAAATGTGACACTGTGAATCCCCGTTGTCTTCACACTTGATACCTACAATCAAATTGAATTCTAAGTCAGAAACTCAGTGTTTAAGCAATGTAGGTGAGTTTATTCATTAAATTCTTCCATCCTCACAGATCCGATATCAAAGTTTAGTGTGCTAGGTAGGTACCTATATCGTCGTAAAGCCGCGGAAATGGTAGCTCGTTAATTTGAATAAGAATGTTTAGGAATGTTAAAGTTTTAGTTAAAGAATTATTGATACACAAAACATAAAGCACTAAAGTATATTTATCTTAGTAAACTGTACTAGGGTCTAGAAAAAAGTTAGAAGTAGGCGATGAATAGGTAGTCCAAATAAGTAATTTTGTTGTACTGCACACTGCTTGGCGATTTTCATGTTTCACCATGCTTTTTGCTAGTCGTATGTATAAAAGATGGATGATGTTTCGCTTTAAATTTTTAAAGAAAATAACATATTAAAAACTAAAAAGAAAAATTCATTGAATGAAATTTGAGCCCATGACAATACAACCGAATTGTACTTACCTATTTACCCGAACCCTTTTATTGAAGTCTGTTATAAAAGATTTTATCTTACGCTTGTTAGTACCTACTTGATAATTTTTCGAAATTTATTCCACCACAACTGGAAAGTCACAGGAAAACTAAGTACGATATTTCGATTACTTGGATGATTTAACCGATTTTGGTGAATATTCTATGGGACCAATCGGAAAGTACTCCTAATGAAAGTATATCCTTTCACATGAACAATTTATTTTTTAAATCAGTTTTAAATGTCTAAATTATAAGGAAAGAAACATATCAGAAAAAAATTTATTAGATAAATAAAAATCAACCGAATTGAGAACATCGTCCTTTTTTTAAAGTCTTTAAAAAATATTTTGAACATGTACCTATTATGTTATAGGTATAGGTACCTACCAATTGAACATTTTTGGTATAATTTTTCAGTTTGTTGGAGTATATTGGAGCAAAAATTATAAAAGCCTTTAGACTTTCTTATCTTTCTTACATTGCCGATACTTATTGACTTTATGTAGCTGAATTTTTATTTACCAATTTAATAACGGTAATTACAGGTTTCTTTTGGAATACAAGTAATTCTGGAAAGGCAAATATTAACTTTCACTTTCAGGCTCACAACTGGTTGAACATCTTTGCATTTATGCATATTACAATACAATTACTTATACTCGTACAGTGGCAGAGATGTAACAACCTTTGTTTTGTTTCATATAATTGGCCTCTCAGCTCATTTGGTACTTACCTATTAGATCTGCCTTCTGCGCTTTAGGTAAAGGGTATGACTCTATCCCAGGATAAACATTTATTTGGTTAAAATAGTGTTTGTTCTGCATCTGCGTGTTATATACTATTGGCTGCTGCCCGCGGCTTCGCACGCGTGGTACCTACCTAAATAAGAAGCCTATGTCCTTCTCCAAGGTCCCATCTACCTCTATACCAAAATTCATCAAAATCCGTTCATCGGCTTAGGTAGGTACGAAAACGTAACAAACAGACAGACAGAGTAACTTTCACATTTATATATTAGTAAGGATAATAAGTACGTTTATATTAAAATATAAACGTATTGTATGAGCTATTTGGTATCACAATACAAGCTTAGCTGCTTAGCTGTTTGGTGCTAGGTGGTGTTGTGTGTACTGTCCACCAATATTTATTTATTTGTTATTCCTAATTTACTTTTTTTACTTCGTTTTTACTACCATACTAATTTTTGTATCAGTGAGTAGCCTCCTATGGTTATTAATACCACCGTAAGTGTTAATAAGCCACCC
Organism: Lampropteryx suffumata; assembly: GCA_948098915.1. NCBI lineage: Eukaryota > Metazoa > Arthropoda > Insecta > Lepidoptera > Geometridae > Lampropteryx > Lampropteryx suffumata. The sequence goes on from OX402553.1 coordinate 416,876, forward strand.
AAATGCCTCTGTCATGGCCTAACTATTACGTCATTAAAAAACCAAACCTCAAATCATTTAATGTAATTTTCTTAATATTTAAAATAACATTTCTGAGAAAATGAATAAGGTAGGTACCTACTTACTTTGATTTCAATCATATACATTTTCCATAATTATAATTTTATCCACGGTTCATAAACTCATTGGTTTATAAGGCCTGCCCCAAATTATTCGGCAGTTATTACTTCCCCGAAACCTTGTTACGTTATCGCGCCTCGCGTCCCGCACACACTCGCCGACTAATTAAGTCGCAAAAAGACAACATTACGAAGGCCTATTTCACCCAATTGACATCGGCCACTTTGCCCCGAAGGCTTTAAATATCAGACTTTATTATTTTTTCAGAGATAAGGGTGTTTTATACAAGAAATTGCTAAAATGTCATGGAGTATTAAACTGGACCGCAATTCGTTTTAAATAGAATTGTAAGCATCAACAAACGTCGCTCATGTTTGCCTTCAAATATATTAGCTTTCAATTCTCATGCTCGCAGGATGCTGCAAATTGAGTAATGGCTCCATCGCGACTCGAACCGGCACCTACTAATTACTAACCTGTTGATGCATTGCATCCGATCCTGCACATAGAGCTATATAAAACTATAGATCACCAACAGTAGACTGATACATTGCACCAAGCGTAAGCAAGTACTTTTTTAACGAATATTAATAACAGCAGTTTAGTTTACAGTACTCAAGGGAGTCATTATGTTAGTTCATTAGAAATAGCCACTGTTCATACTCGCTTGCGTTTGTATTCTATACCTAGCTTATTAATATTCTGAGGTCTGACCTGTTTGGCAATCATGTTATCGTTGTCGTACTATTTTATGCTTAGTCTTCAGTTAGAAAAGTATGTAAGTTAACACGTGGGTGGTCTTATTATAGAGCTTGAATGTAATTATTTTGAGCACTTATATGATAGTTATCTTATCAAACATAATTACGGACTATACAAATATCTGTAACAGGAGTTCATCGCATTAAAACAAGAAAATTTTCAATTCCTTAAAAGTATTTTAAAAACAAAAGAAAATACCAATCATTTACAAGAAAAGTATTTACATTAATGTATCAGGTGTTCGTGGAAATCTGTAACTGAATAAACATTTCTGTGTTACTATTCTATTTCCTAAAAAACTATAAGAAAAATCTCCGTCGCAGTGCAGACAAATCTGGCAAGTTTAGCCGCTATTAATAAATATCCTGCAGGCTGTATGTAATTAAGATGAATGGCCGTGTTCCTGCAGTGCCTACATCCTGTACACTGTACAGTTAGCAAGAAATGTATCTAGTTGACAATACTCGTGCCCAAGTGTCGATTGCAAACTCCTAGAAAATAATATACCTATATCGCTATTGTAAAATATTTGTCTTACACAAATACATACATTATTGGAAATACAATAACCATAACGAAGTTAATTTGGATGGCTTAAAATATCTTTCACCAATGTAGATTATAGATTTATAAAAAAGTAGTGAGTAGCAGTAGAACATAGAATACCTAGTTAAAAAGTGTGGAATAAATAGGGTAACATCGCAACGATGTACCTGCGATGATGGTAATAATTATGTAACGAACTAATTACAATTTTTCAGTTGAGAAAACGTTTTTAAGTCTTGTGACTTTGAGTGTACTGTCGTGTCTGCGCTTACGAAGCTACCAGATTATCTCAGTTCGTTTTGCCCTGTTTGAAGCAAAATTTTAGTTCACGGTAAGTTACCTACCCATTGTCTAAACACAAAAGAACGTTACCTAAATATTGCAGCCTCTTAAAATCATATAAAAAAAGTTGTAATAGTTAAACTTATTTTAATGAAATTGGAATATAGATAATAACAATATTACAAACTTTATTAAGAACAAACACCTTACAAAACTAAAATAAATATATGAAAACCTATGTACATGTAAATTAGCCCGCAATTAGCTGTTTTATCATAAATCAGCGGTGATAGGTGACCCGGAATAAACACGCAACGACTTAGACTTTTGAGTTGACTTTACACTGACATAAAACATAATATCATCCACGCAACACTTTAAAGTTCCATAAGTCTCCGCACACCATGTTCATGTCCTGTAATGGCAACTGGTGGGCGCTATTGAATATTTTCCTCCGTAGAAGCCATGCGTCCACGTCCACGGCGCATTCCTTGCAAGCTACATAAACCAATAGCATATGTAGCTATTATATCCTTGTATACAACCCTTTAGGGGGAAAACACATGACATTATTGTCAAAGACAATATCTGTCTTTACATTTTTTTACTAAGTGAGTAGGTTCTACTAAAAATAAAAGTTTGTGTGGATCTTTTTTGTTCGTCTTCAATCCTGCTGCAAATAGATTGATATCAAATCGGAGATATGAGTGCACTTTATTATGTACGAGTAAGTATAACAAAGTTTATCATTGCGAGATTAATAATTGCCAGTTGCTCATGCCAAATGTCCCAATTAGTACGCAGATGACTTTGAGATTGTAACGACGACACGGAACATAGCCACATGCTACTTCTAGTATGTTGACTAATAACACTAATATGACGACCTCTGTGGTGCAGTGGGCTGAGGGCCGGCTGATACGCAGAAGCTTGCGGGTTCGATCCTCGCGGCGGGACAAATGTTTGTAAGATCTGAAGTATATGTCTCGAGTCTGGTTGTTTTTATGTATTATATGTATTTATTTCCAATAAAAGTATATAAGTAGTATATCAGTCATGTGGTACTCATAACACAAGCTCTGCTTACTTTGGGGCCAGATGATGCTGTGTGAAATGTCCGGCATTATTATTATTTTTATTATAAGAAAATGCTATAACTTATAACTATAAAAAGCTGAATTGAATTATTCAAACTTCATCCTATTCAAAGCTTTTCAAACTAAGCACGTTTTTACCAACCTCTAAGAAAAATAATCGTCAACGTAATTTTTACACTTTAAATTAATAAACTATATGAGTATTGGTGGACAATGCACACAACGCCATCTAACCTTAAACTAAGCATAGCTTGTATTATAATAATAATAATTCAATTTATTTATTCAGTCAACTTTCTAGTCCATTGTGTTAGTTATCTTATAACTAAGGGTTAGTACTTAAAATTAATTATAGAATTTGTCCTTTGGACCAATTTATACACAATAAGACAATACATTTTTTCAGCTATCGCGGTTAGGATGCTGTTGCTGCTCCCTCGGATTCTGCTGAGAAGTGAGGCTGAATTTTTTCGCCAGATAGCCTCGAAGGTGTCAGTGCGTGCATGGGCGAACATGGTTGAGGCACTACAGAATCGTGGCAGTCGCAACAGCAGCCTAAACGCGTTGTTGAATTGGACCCGCAAAGCACTGTAAGCCTTTTGGGTATAGTTGACCCACAGACTCGCTGAGTAAAATGAAGTACAGTATGCTCTGAATAAGGTGACCTACACCGCATCTATACATCGTGCGAATCTGCGAGCCATCATATTTGCCCTGACTTACAGTGCTCTACGTTCCCTCTCCATATCAACGTCGTCCTTTAGGTCTACAGTCACCAAGTGTCCATTATGGTGACCTGATGACTGATGAATACTTATATATTTTTAAATACATACTTATGATTCTTTATAACAATCAGACACAGAACCAACATTTACGTTCATCTCACAAAAAGTTTATCCTGGGATCGAACCCTCAATTGAAAAAGAAAAGTGACTATAGTAGTTTCATAGATGCAGCCTAGATTCAAAACTACTACAGTTCCTATTATTACAAATTACATTAAAATGTTTCTCAGTGCCAAGTGCTGAGTGTTTGTCTTATAAAGTTAACTCAGTTTTAAGTACCTAGTTTAAAAAGTACCTAGGTACCTAAACAAAATACTAGAGACCTTACTTATATAATATTATTGATTGTTGAGTTTTTTGCTATAATACAAGGACTATCTTTGTTATTTTTTGTTGATTTTTAATAATAAGCCTGATAATTAGGTAAGCAAATTGTAATTTTTTTACTTTAGAAAACCTTTAAAATGTTTCTAAAGTTTTTTACCTAAAATAAGTAATTTTTAAATAAAAGTTTTATGGTTGAACTAGATAAGTAGGCAAATATTAAGTTTTTACGCCTACATCAATTTACGTTTATATCTCTTATTTTTATTAGTAATTATTAAATCGACAGGTTATTATTTATGGTAACACACAGCAAATAAATACTTAACGATGTATTAACAAAAGTGGAACTGCTAAACATTTTTTTTTTAATTTTGTAAATCAAATAACAGTAAATCAGTTTATGTAAGAATAGTTCCTGAACTATTATTTAAAACAACAACAGCACATCTATTTCAATTCACAGTCGAGTTATTGAAGTAATAAAAATTGCAAAAACTTTAAATGGCCATACTGAAATATTGGGTTTTTCGTTTAGCGTCACTTTTAATACGTTTTGTGGCTTGGAATATTTTTCTAAGAGTGTGCATAAGTATTAAACTGCTGAATTGAAAACAAATATTAGTATGTACCTATTCATGTGTGAATTCTAAGATGTAACACTAGACGAGTCTAGCTTATACGAGGCTGGTGTGCGTCTCGCCTCTCGCCGGCGACCGATTGTGAAGTGAAGCGTGCAGAAACGCAAGCATTTCGTGCCGAGACTCTACTTATTTTATTCCTCGAGGAATTCGCTGCGGCTTATTTTGATAGATGTTTCTATGAAAGTACTGGTATTCAATATCGTTTCTGAAAAACATAATTATGTGAATTTTATAAAATAGTTTTAAAAGAAAATATATTATTGGTAAGGAATTAGATACAACTTCATTAACAATAAAAGGTTGTTGTTAACATTGTAGCAATGTAAATATCATATTACCAGTATGTACCTAACGAGTATGAAATAGTGTTAGAAAATGAAGTTAATCGAGGAAGAGGATAGAAGTATAATCCAGTTTAAAATTTAAATGAACACGAAAGTACTCTCGTAATTTTACAAAATGATGTCATCAAGAAACATAAAAGCTCAACAGAGGAAACAACATAATAAACGTCAGCGTTACAAGATTCTTCCAAAAACACATCAAAGTTGGAACTGAAACTAAAATAAAGTTCTAAATCCTTCTTAAAATAATAAAGGGATATTTCAAAGCTCAGTTTACGAGGAGGAAGTTATCAATAAAGCGACGGATCAAAGAATTACCACGAGTGTTAAATATAAAGTTATAGCCATGTAATCCTGTCCGCTGATGGAGATAAACTCCGCCATAATGCTGCATCTGGTATAGTAGACCATGTTAAGATTATCTGAAAATTATTATATTTTATAATGCTGGACATGTCACACAGCATCATCTAGCCCCAAAGTAAGCAGAGCTTGTGTTATCGGAACCACATATAATACTTATATACATTTTTTGTACATACATAGAAAACACCTAGAACCAAGAAAATTCTTTTCAAATCATGCAAATATTTGTCTCGCCGCGGGAAACGAACCCGCAACCTTCTGCGTTTCAGGCGGGCCTTTGCCAACTGCGCCACAGTGGTCTTTGAAGTCGGTGGTTTACTTAGAACTTTAATTATTTCAGATTGTAGAAGACACTAAAATAGTACCTACAAGCTAGCAGTTTCCATTGCAAAATTTATATATAATGTATACTAACCGATATTAGATGATGTAACTCATGGCATATTTATTTATATTCTCGAAAGCTAGTATGACATTTTTACCCCAAAACGGCTCAATTGAAAACAGCCGACGCTCAGTCACGCATGACCCGTGTCTCCTTCTCGGAACATCACCGATTTAAATTTGGATCTTGTCCCGTTACAATGTGGGCATACTAAACTCTCCGAGGTCAAACTGGACGGGGAATTGATACAGGCCCGATGCTCGTAAAATACACAAGACAATGCGCAAAGCAAGATACAACATAAAAGTTAGGCGCGGTACCTATTATTTTAGCAATTGCATTAACTGCTACATCTTAAACCCTCTGTTTTGTTTAGAGTACCAGCTTACATTCTGTTATTATTATGAGTGTTTCTATGTATAATATGTATGTATTTACAAAAAAAAAGTATATAAGTAGTGTATCAGTCATGTGGTACCCATAACACAAGCTCTGCTTACTTTGGGGCCAGATGATGCTGTGTGAAATGTCCGGGATTATTTATTATTTATTTATTTATTTACATTAGTCAGGTCATGAAAGAGGCTTTTAGGTGGTAAACCACGCTCATAAAAACTTGTTAAATCGTTGCTTTAAATGTATGATGATAATGATGTGTTGCCTCCTTGAGTCTGTCCGTACCCAGGGTTGTATAAACTCTGTTCGATATCACGTCGGCCCCACTCCCTGTATCTCCCGTAAATCCCTCAAAGCTGCACTCTGTATGTACTCTAAGGGCTTAGGACGCGTCTGCTTCTAATTGAATCTGCAGTGAAATTTGATTGAAGTAGGCGATACACTCCCTTGTTACAATGCAGCCGTCTGCAATGATGCAGTTTGAGTTTGGTAAATTGAAATTCAAACCATTCTATCTGCTATATAGATCCCGCATACGCCATCTTTTAGATTTACTTTTTTTGGATTCTGTAACTGAACTAGTTGTGACTAGTTAGGTATAATATTATATTTTACCCAGTAGATAGGTTATAACCCGCATACTATCTTAATTTTATTTAAGACATGTCTCATGCCCATGGTATGCTGTATTTTGTATTAATATTGTTTGTTTTATTCAATTATTTTTTATAAATAAAATTTTCTACGTGTCCAATTTGTGGTTCACATGGTTTCGTTCCCAAAGGAATACACTGCGACACACCCTCGACGCTTGACTAAAACAACATGAGCCAATATGTAGCCGGTTTTTGATATTATAAAATAATAAGAATACACTAGGTATGTGTATGTGTATGTGTATTTGGGGATATTCTTTGCCTTTTTTATGTCAATATACCAGAATGTACCTTCTTGTGTATTGCGCTTCTACTTTTAATAACCTTACAATTTATGAACTACGTTTTAAACCAGAAGCTCCTATTCAATATCCAACCGATCCATTTCTCATGCAAGATCCAAGTGCAGCGTTTGAACTATCACCTTCATATGAACTTAGATCCACTCAACCGCGTCCCATCCTAAATCAAACCTTATATCGTAGGTATTAAACTGAATGTACAGTGGAGTTAAATTGTGGATTGTGCAGAGACAGGAAATAAACTGGGGCTCAGAATAAAGGGGAAACTGAACTAAGTTAGAACTATGACACGTTAGTGCATGAGTTTTGTTAGCTTTTATAAATTCAGGTTTTCATTTTGTTACTATTATTTGACAGTTATAAATATGAATTCTATAAATAATCATAACTAAACTAAATTTTACAATACTTTTGGTATTAAAGAGATTTTTTCTAATCGCATCACACACAAGACTTATAATAAAAAGGTATTTATCACTATCTCAACCTATGTGGTTAATAAACTTATACAGCTGCTTAAATTAAACAATGAGGACTAAGAAGAACCAGTACTAAAAAAGTAGTCTAGTACAGTGTAATTCTACTTTACTCGTCCCGTACCATACAAACAAAACGTTCAGTGGAACCTACCTACAGTACCTACCAACTAGAAGCGAAGTTTACGAGCGGACAGAGGCGATGATACCGGACACTCGGGCAGCACCGGGACTCGCATATAGTACAAATAAACCCCCGAGCGGTCAACAGGCACATTCTTGGACAAATATTTTCTAAGAACTCAAGGAATGCAAGGAACTACTCCTAGTACTGAGCCAGAATTATACTATATATAGCTTAATTACCACTGACTGACTCACTCATTGACATAGTTGTTCTCCCAGATGGTGGAGGGGGAGGTGTGTTTTTTTTCATGGAAAACTATAAAAGGGGTTTATTCGAGTGGGGGAAAAATCTTAAAGTGCCCCTTTTCCCCCTCCAACTGCCCCTCCCACGAATCAACATCGGATTCTTCCCGACGTGGTGTGTTTTTTTTTAGGGATTTGTATAGATGGTGCTTTTAGAAATACAAAAATTTTTTTAACTCCCCCCCTCCCCCCATTTTACTACCCCCTTTTTAAGGTGTACCGAGAAGGCGTCATGTTGGAATTGAAATTTTAGTGGGATCGTAGAGTAGATGATCCAAGGATTCAGAAACGATTTTAAAACTCCCCCCTCTCCCCCCATTTTTCTCACCCCCCTTCAAGGTATACCCAGAAGGCGTCAAGTTGGAATTTAAATTTTAGTGGGATCGTTTAGAGGATGCTTCAAGGATTAAGAAACGATTTTAAAACTCCCCCCCTCCCCCCATTTTTCTCACCCCCCTTCAAGGTATACCCAGAAGGCGTCAAGTTGGAATTGAAATTTTAGTGGGATCGTATAGAGGATGCTCGGAAGAATTGAAAAAAGTTGTGTGACCTCCCCTCTTTGCCCCCCTTTTTGACCTCCCCACATTATTTCGGAAACTACAACTCGGAGAGGGTTGGTGCTCAAACTAATGTTGCTCAAGACCCTTTTCAATATTCGAATCTATAAAAAAAAACATGGCCGCCATAGAAAAAAAAATTTGTCCCATACAAAAGTGTGCACTCCCATACAAAATCTCGCAGACTTGATGACATCATGTAGGGGTTGTACACTTCGGTGGGATCGTATAGCTTCGTAGAGTTGAAAAAAAAAAAATGTGTTACCCGACCCCCCGTCCTTGCCTCCTCTGCCCCCTCTCTCTCTCTCTCCACTTATCTCGGAAACTACAAGTCGAAGAGGGATGGTGCTCTATCAAATGTTGCTCAAGAACTACTTCATTATCCGATTCAGAAATAAAAAACTTTAAACTGCCGTAACTTCTAAACGGTGCTAGATAGACATAGCAAACTTTACCTTGGGTTGTAAGGAATTTTAGTGTTTTTTTTGAGGATTTGTATACATGGTGCTTTAAGAAATAAAAAAAAAATTATACTCCCCCCCTCTCCCCATTTTCTCCCCCCCTTTTAAGGTGTACCCGGAAGGCGTCATGATGGAATTGAAATTTTTGTAGAATCTTATAGAGGATGTCCCAAGGATTAAAAAACAATATTTAAACTCCCCCCCTCCCCCCATATTTCTCACCCCCCTTTAAGGTATACCCAGAAGGCGTCATGTTGGAATTAAAACTTTAGTGGAATTGTATAGAGGATGCTCGGAAGAGTTGAAAAAAGTTGTGTGACACCCCCTCCTTGCCCCCCTTTTTTGACTCCCCCCACATTATCTCGGAAACTACAAGTCGGAGAGGGTTGGTGCTCGAACAAATGTTGCTCAAGACCATCTTTATTATCCGATTCAGAAATAAAAAACTTTGAACCCACATAACTTCTTAACGGTGCTAGATAGACATAGCAAACTTTACCTTGGGTTGTAAGGAATTTTAGTGTTTTTTTTTAGGATTTGTATAAGCCTTTGTAAATGGTACTTCAAAATGTACAAAGGTTTTATAAACTGCACCCTCCCCCCATTCCCCCCACCCCCCATCCCCCCTGCCCTTTTTAGGTATAGCAAGAAGGCATCATGTTGGAATTAAAATTTTTGTAGAATCGTTTTGGTAGGATCGTATGGAGGATGCTTCGTAGAGTTGAAAAAATATGTTTTTCCCACCCCCGTCCTTGCCCCCTTTTCCCCCCTTTCTCGTTATCTCGGAAACAACAAGTCTGAGAGGGATCGTGCTCGAACAAATGTTGCTCAAGACCCTCTCCATTATCCGATTCAGAAATAAAAAACTTTAAACCTTTATAACTTCTAAACGGTGCTAGATAGATATAGCAAACTTGACCTTGGGTTGTAAGGAATTTTAGTGTTTTTTTTTAAGATTTGTATAAGCATTTGTAAATGGTACTTCAAAATGTACAAAGGTTTTATAAACTGCACCCTCCCCCCATCCATAGGGGTTTTTAAGGTTTGTAGAGGTTTAGGGTTTGTAGGGGTTATTAGGGGTTTTTAGGGGTTGTAGGGGTTTGTAGGGGTATGTAGAATTTTTTAGGGGTTGTAAGGGTTTTAAAGGGTTGTAGGGGTTTTTAGGAGTTTTTAGGGGTTGAAGGGGTTTGTAGGGGTTTTTAGGGGTTGTAGGGGTTTTTAGGGGTTGAAGGGGTTTGTAGGATTTTTTATTGGTTGTAGGGGTTATTAGGGGTTGTAGGGATTTTAAGGGGTTGTAGGGGTTTTTAGGGGTTGTAGGGGTTTGTAGGATTTTTTAGGGGTTGTAGGGGTTTTTTGGGGGTTGTAAGGATTTTTGAGGGTTGTAGTGGTTTGTAGGGGTTTTTAGGGGTTGTAGGGGTTTTTAGGGGTTGTAGGGGTTTTTAGGGGTTGTAGGGATTTTTAGGGGTTTTTAGGGGTTGTAGGGGTTTTTAGGTGTTGTAGGGGTTTTTAGGGGTTGTAGGGGTTTTTAGGGGTTGTAGGGGTTTGTAGGGGTTTTTAGGGGATTGTAGGGGTTTTTAGGGGTTGTAGGGGTTTTTAGGGGTTTTTAGGGGTTGTAGGGGTTTTTTTAGGGGTTTTTAGGGGTTGTAGGGGTTTTTAGGCGTTGTAGGGGTTTGTAGGGGTTTTTAGGGGTTGTAGGGGTTTTAGGGGTTGTAGGGGTTTGTAGGGGTTTTTAGGGGTTGTAGGGGTTTTTAGGGGTTGTAGGGGTTTTTAGGGGTTTTTAGGGGTTGTAGGGGTTTTTAGGGGTTGTAGGGGTTTGTAGGGGTTTTTAGGGGTTGTAGGGGTTTTTAAGGGTTGTAGGGGTTTTTAGGGGTTGTAGGGGTTTTTAGGGGTTTGTAGGGGTTTTTAGGGGTTGTAGGGGTTTTTAGGGGTTGTAGGGATTTGTAGGGGTTTTTAGGGGTTGTAGGGGTTTTTAGGGGTTGTAGGGGCTTGTAGGGGTTTTTAGGGGTTGTAGGGGTTTGTAGGGGTTTTTAGGGGTTGTAGGGGTTTTTAGGGGTTGTAGGGGTTTGTAGGGGTTTTTAGGGGTTGTAGGGGTTTTTAGGGGTTGTAGGGGTTTTTTTAGGGGTTTTTAGGGGTTGTAGGGGTTTTTAGGCGTTGTAGGGGTTTGTAGGGGTTTTTAGGGGTTGTAGGGGTTTTTAGGGGTTGTAGGGGTTTGTAGGGGTTTTTAGGGGTTGTAGGGGTTTTTAGGGGTTGTAGGGGTTTTTAGGGGTTGTAGGGATTTTTAGGGGTTTTTAGGGGTTGTAGGGGTTTTTAGGTGTTGTAGGGGTTTGTAGGGGTTTTTAGGGGTTGTAGGGGTTTTTAGGGGTTGTAGGGGTTTGTAGGGGTTTTTAGGGGTTGTAGGGGTTTGTAGGGGTTTTTAGGGGATGTAGGTGTTTTTAGGGGTTGTAGGGGTTTTTAAGGGTTGTAGGGGTTTTTAGGGGTTGTAGGGGTTTGTAGGGGTTTTTAGGGGTTGTAGGGGTTTTTAGGGGTTGTAGGGGTTTCTAGGGGTTGTAGGGGTTTTTAGGTGTTGTAGGGGTTTGTAGGGGTTATTAGGGGTTGAAGGGGTTTTTAGGGGTTGTAGGGGTTTGTAGGGGTTTTTAGGGGTTGTAGGGGTTTTTAGGGGTTGTAGGGGTTTTTAGGGGTTGTAGGGGTTTTTTTAGGGGTTTTTAGGGGTAGGGGTTTTTAGGCGTTGTAGGGGTTTGTAGGGGTTTTTAGGGGTTGTAGGGGTTTTTAGGGGTTGTAGGGGTTTGTAGGGGTTTTTAGGGGTTGTAGGGGTTTTTAGGGGTTGTAGGGGTTTTTAGGGGTTGTAGGGATTTTTAGGGGTTTTTAGGGGTTATAGGGGTTTTTAGGTGTTGTAGGGGTTTGTAGGGGTTTTTAAGGGTTGTAGGGGTTTTTAGGGGTTGTAGGGGTTTGTAGGGGTTTTTGGGGGTTGTAGGGGTTTGTAGGGGTTTTTAGGGGTTGTAGGGGTTTTTAGGGGTTGTAGGTGTTTTTAAGGGTTGTAGGGGTTTTTAGGGGTTGTAGGGGTTTTTAGGGGTTGTAGGGGTTTGTAGGGGTTTTTAGGGGTTGTAGGGGTTTTTAGGGGTTGTAGGGGTTTTTAGGGGTTGTAGGGGTTTTTAAGGGTTGTAGGGGTTTTTAGGGGTTGTAGGGGTTTTTAGGTGTTGTAGGGGTTTGTAGGGTTTTTAGGGGTTGTAGGGGTTTTTAGGGGTTTGTAGGGGTTTTTAGGGGTTGTAGGGGTTTGTAGGGGTTTTTAGGGGTTGTAGGGGTTTTTAGGGGTTGTAGGGGTTTTTAGGGGTTGTAGGGGTTTTTAGGGGTTGTAGGGGTTTTTAAGGGTTGTAGGGGTTTTTAGGGGTTTTTAGGGGTTGTAGGGGTTTGTAGGGGTTTTTAGGGGTTGTAGGGGTTTTTAGGGGTTTGTAAGGGTTTTTAGGGGTTGTAGGGGTTTTTAGGGGTTGTAGGGATTTGTAGGGGTTTTTAGGGGTTGTAGGGGTTTTTAGGGGTTGTAGGGGCTTGTAGGGGTTTTTAGGGGTTGTAGGGGTTTGTAGGGGTTTTTAGGGGTTGTAGGGGTTTATAGGGATTTTTAGGGGTTGTAGGGGTTTTTAGGGGTTGTAGGGGTTTTTAGGGGTTTTTAAAGGTTGTAGGGGTTTTTAGGTGTTGTAGGGGTTTTTAGGGGTTGTAGGGGTTTTTAGGGGTTGTAGTGGTTTGTAGGGGTTTTAGAGGTTGTAGGGGTTTTTAGGGGTTGTAGGGGTTTTTAGGGGTTTTTAGGGGTTGTAGGGGTTTTTAGGGGTTGTAGGAGTTGTAGGGGTTTTTAGGGGTAGGGGTTTTTAGGGGTTGTAGGAGTTTTTAGGGGTTGTAGGGATTTTTAGGGGTTAAACCCGCGAGCTGTATGCAGCTCGCGCACCACGCAACCTCTAGTCTCTTATATATGAGTAGAACCATGCATCATAGCATTTTGTATCTTATGATATTGGCATAAGATACATATGTGTCGTTTCCTTAGCAATTTTGTTTATTGACTTCATGATTATTAATAAATATTAGTTGTCGACAATTTTATATTAATATATCCCCAATCTAAGCATAGCTTGTATGATGGCGACCAAATGACTGATAAAAATACTTTTATATTTTTAAATATAAACATTATGACTATTTATAATTAAAGATCATTGCATAGATATTATGGAAAAAATAATGTTGGATTAAAACCGGTTTACTTTAAAAAGATACCAGCTTTTTGCGATCGAGTCTTAATAAAAATAAATTATGAGACCAATGACAGCAACACGTGGGACGAATGACAAATTCTTATACCACAGCCAAACTTGTTTTTACATCGGAGCCATTTCGAATATATTTGCGTTTATAAATTTAATTTGAAGACTTAATAGACCAGTACTGTAGCAACTTTTGTGCAGTGACTAACACTACTATGTTCTGAGTTTCCAAATGTTGGGGCTCTGCTCTATCATCATGTTAAGTGTATAATAGACTAAATATCATGATAGTGCCTTTGAGACATATATATACGAGTATGGAAATCTAATGTATGTTCACAAAAAAGTTCAATTGTTCAAAAAAACAGCAATAATCTTAATATTAATACTAGAAATAAAGAAATAAAGAAATAAAAATTGCTGTTACTACATTTAGGCTCGCTAAAGTTAATAAATCTATTATAGGGCAATGTGTACGTTTCTATAACAAGGGACTCGTTAGATTTGTCGATTGGCATATTTAAAAAACGTAATAAAATAGAAACTGTCTCAAAGCATATTAAATAACAGCATAATTCACATGACAAAAAAGCTTGGAATGAATCTGCACCAACTCGACTCGACAACCGTAACAAAATTGGCAAGGATCATACAAAAAAGTGTTAATACCAGACGAGTTTCTTGTCGGATTCTTCTTGAACTGGCATTAGGAGAACCCGCACCTAGATTCACTAGCATGTAAGAAGACGATGCAAAGTGGTCCTTATGATTTTATTATATAAGTGATGATTTTTAACTGATTTGATTTGGCTGCTTTATTTTCCTGTAATATCTAAGTTAACATGCCTAGTGCCTAAAACTTGGTCCACAAATCTGATACGAGATACGAGCTCATATTTTGTCATGGTAGATGGTATCCATGCGAGCCGCATATCTAATTAAGTAATTAAGATCAGCATCGGATACCGTACCCACGTGCTGGGCTGGTTAATATCGCGCCTGAATTATTGCTAGGGTTTTGCTGTTTACTGAAAAAGTACTTTTACAGAACAAAACGAAACAATTTCAAATAGTTATTTAAAACTAGCTGCTACCCGAGGTTTCACATAAGTGGTACCAGCATAAAAAGTAGCCTATGTATTGGGAATACATATACATATATACATGTACATATAGACACAATCCAACTCCGTACCAAATTTCCTCTTGATTCGTTCGGCGGTCTAATCCGTGAAAATGTATTAAACAAAGGAAAAGAGACACTTTTGAATTTATAATATTAGTATGGGAATATGGATATGCATTTGGTTAAGTATTATGTTAATTTGTAAAAATAGAGTTACTTATTTTATTTGACGCAACAATATATTTTACTAACATTTTTAAATCTTAGTAAAAAATAAGCGGCTTACAATGATCATTGATCTATATTAGGAAAATTACTGGTATACATAATCATCCCACACAAGTCGATCAAACTCTCACACAAATACAGATATTTTAAGCTCTACTAAGCGCAACTATTAACTTCTTAAAAATAAGGTTAATCTAACTAAACACAGAACGAAGACTAGTATTTATAGGCTACTGGCTGTGGCATTACATGAGGTATAAAATGGTATACATACTACATACTTACCTACGAGTACTTAGACGTAGAGTATTATTACGATATTATTATTTAATTTAAGGTCCTACTCTGCTAGTTTAATAAATATTTTCTTACTTAATGTTTCTAAAGGAAAAAGAAAAAAAATGTGTAATGTATATAGTAAGGTACCTGGTTGATCTATAATGCCTTCTTACCTAAAAGTCTGAAAGCAAGCAAAGCGACCCAATTTTCTTTCAATTCGAGAGCCAACAATTTTATTTAATTTTTTATTAAATTTTATTTATTGGTTTGCTTTCATAAAAGAAAGCAAAGCAAAAATGTCTATATATAATATATGTATCTCTCTAGCAAATTTCATCCAAATCTGTTCAGCCGTTCAGACATGATTGAGTAACAAATAAACATCCAAACATCTAAACAAAATTTCGCATTTATAATATGAGTAGAATAGGTTAATAAGATAGGATTGTCAAGTAGTCTTAAATATAAAGCACTACATATTAAAATCACTGCCAGCCGCCAATATATTAAACATAGGAAAAAGGTTCAGATAATTATTATTATACTATTAAATATTTTTAAAACCGTGGCCTAAAAAGTCGTACTACTGAGTAATAGTTCAGTAGAATTCGGTTATGGAGTAAGTAAATGTATCTACCGAGTCGGACGGAACTCGGAACATGGTTTCCTCGGAACGGATCACGTCCGGATTTTATGTTTTTCGGGAATTAAGAGGAGCACGTTTCATTAGACGGCTCCAGACTCCAGGTTCGCGTAATGAGCTTTGCCGAACTGTAATTGGGACTCGATTCGGCGCCCGATTGTGTGCTCTAATGATGATTGGCTCCAGGGTATGAAATGAGCTGGTTATCTACGTGGAAGGTAGACGACAATAACTTACAACTTCTTGATTAACCAGAAACCTAACACAAACAAAAGATACAATTCTTTAATAATATAATCCAGCTTAAATACTCTTTTCAATTGATGTTTTCGGTCCTACAAAAGTATTGTAGCTTATTGTTATTATATTACGTAATTTGCATGTAGGGACACGTCCCGTTAGAAAGCCATAACAATAATAGCCAAATGTTCTCATATTTCTGTCGCGGTGTCCCCGGCTCGCAGGTAGTGTTCACACTGAGAGAAGGAGCGGTAAGAGCAATCATTATCAACATATCTTCAACATTTTCACCAAGCGATGACCAGAAAATAACAATGAAGAAAACTTGGTCTTTTCGATTCAGACTCCTTACTACAATCTTGATGATTATGTTCGAGACTTAGGTATCTATCAAGATTCTATCACTTTTAAAACGAGCTACTATGTGTTAGCGTTTCTTCATAAACTCCTAGAGTGACCTTAAAATGGTTGCACCCCGTGCCAAACTTTTGATTACATGGGATAAGCCAGAGGTGAATTTTGATAAGTATATGTTTAATTTTACCGCTACCGCTTATAACACCCTAAGCTATCATTGTCGTGGGCGACTGACGCCTGTCTTACACGCATATCACTCACACCCACCGAGCAACACAACTTACCTGTCCCTAACACAAACTCTACATCTCCTTATACCAATTGCTGTAACGGCCACATTGGCTTGGCTGTAGATGCCACGAAGGAAAGGGTAATGGTTTCAAATGATAGGTAATAATGTTTGATGTAGTATGAATAGATTGAACACATTCCTGCCATATTTGTGACTGTTTGTTTTGAGAACGTATTGACTTGGATGATTGTTATTCATAGCGTTCTGAGATTTATATGAGTAGGTGTGTACTTACGTATGTTTTGAGTTCCTCCATTGTGAGAATAATCGAATAGTTCAGTCCACTGCAAATCTTCTCCTGAAGACCCCAACGCATAGAACCAGCTTCTATACTAATTCCTTCTCTCTACAAGCTGTACACCTATGGATTGCGTTGCCGGTCTCCATAAGGCAAACTGTTATATCCTAAATAGCAATCCTAAATAGGCACTAGTCGTGTTCAAAATAAGGATCAAAGAACTGAATAACATGAATCATTCATCGATCTGTTTATATGTATAAGATTCGTTATTATTTTTATCTGAATATTATTATTAAATAATATTGTGTGAGTTAATTTCGTTTAATATATGCAAAGATAGATAAACATAGGTGTTTATAATTTAGTGGATCCCGACCAATCTTACATTCAATTTAGAGGAGTTGTTTGGAAGAAATAGTTCCATTAGCGATAGGACCGCCCATTGTACATTGTTATCTACAGGTAAAGTTAGTTGTCAAATTGTTTATTAGCTAGCCATATTTTCAATAGAGATGTTTCATTCATTCTTAAATAATCAAATCTTTTTAGTTGTACTCAGATTTGGTTATTACGGCGCGCCGTAGAAATTTTAAGTTTTTCAATCACCTAGTTCCGATAATACCAGATTTACTCTGTTTGGGGCTGGTGCTGTGTGAAAAATTCCACAAAACATATTCATTTGTTTTATTACTGTTTCAGGCGGAAGAACTGAACACGCTTGTAGGAGATGCTTTCCGGATGGCGTTCGCGTCGCAACTGCAACCCTCCGCGCCGCTATGGGTGAGTCACATAGTTATTATCAACCACAAATTCTTAAACCACTTAGGTTAAAGTCCTTCAATATCAGGCCAAAGTTCTCAATACCAGACAAAAGCCCAAAAAATTAGAGTTAAAAGAACTTAAAAGTTGCAAACTTTTTAAAGGTAGCCACATCATGTCATCAATTGTTCATCATAAAGTAACAGGTTTAATAGTTCTAATAGCTGCATTCCTGTGTGTCTGTTTGTTGACTGCGCCTGCGCCCACATTACACTTGATTTAGTGCTCGTTACGGCCGCGCGGTGGCGCCTTTAATAACTAAAGCTACGACCAGCTAAAGTGATTCCGTATGTTAAGGTGTAGTCACATGAAGTTGAGCATGACTCTGGTCTTTGATAGTGATTATGCGGCTGAATATCATCTTCAATAAATTATATTTGTATTTGGTTTTGTTATATTTTTGTAAAATGGTTTGCGCTAATCAAACTAAGAATAGTTAATACAATTTATACAATAATACAATTTGTAAGAAGTAACTTGATTTATCAATGGGTTAGTTATAATCAGCCTTACTTATAAATGCCTCTTAACTTGACTACTGCCTAAGAAATACGATGCGTAAGATTTGCCCTGTCTCTATTTATCACTATCCTAAAAAAGGGAAAATAGTACCACTATTTTAAAAAATGATTAACTTTCGACAGAACTTGGGAGACGTTTATAAGTAAGACCGTATAGGTCTTCAATAAGATAATTACGTTTTAAAAACAAAAAAGAAAACCGACTTCTTTGGATAAAATTTGAAACCGTAAAAATATATAAGTAGAATGTACCTAGATGTATTTTATTTATACCTATATAATATGGGTATGTAGGCCAACTAAACGCACTGCACTGCACACAACAAAAATATCATCGGTGTATAAAATTTTTCAATGTTTGTTGATATTTTAAATACCGCTCGACCGATTTCGATAAAATTTAAATTTAAAATTTAAACCTGATTTTGAACCACCTGGGAAGTACATAGCCTTCGAAACAAAAAAATATTTCTGTAATCAGTTTAGGCCTCTTTGAGTAATCGGTAAACATATAAAAAAGAAAAGATTTCGACGAATTGACAACCTCCTCCTTTTTTGAAGTCGGTTAAAAATGATCATCATTGTATTTTGTATCTCAATCATTTAAATTTAGAACCTCCTCTTTTTTGAAGTCGGTTAAAAATAGTCATCATTGTGTTTTGTATCTTATATCATTGAAATAGTGTCAACCGAAACTTGAGCAAAAGAGTTAATAATGTATTCTCTAGATTAGAGTTATAATTTTCGGTAAGCTACAGCTCAGTTAAAGCGACTCCCGATCAAATAATCTTGACACGTATACATACACCTTCCAACAAGGAATTCTGAAAAAAGTTCAACGGGTAATGTTCTAATTAGCTTACTCTCCGCCTATTAGTGTAATCTGCAAGCTAAAATGACGTTAACTTTGGAAGATAATAATTATTAAATATTTTAGACATTAATTCATTCAAAACGGGATTTTTACCATGATTCTAAGTTTTTCTGCTTCTCGATATTTATCTCGTGATCATCATGTAGATAACTGTGACAGACAAAGTATCGGGAAGCAGAAAATCTTACATATCAATGTAAATATATCGTTTTTAGTGAAAATGATGTTCCAAACCATGTAAGTTTTCAAAGTTTTATTTAAGACATTATATCATAATTAAATTATTTGCCTCCTTGCTCGTTTCAAGTTGTAAAAGATACAGAAAAAGAAAAAAGAAAAAAAAAAGTTATATAAGAGATATACATATATATCTTTTATAACAATATTTCTAAGAGAAGATCTGACAGAATTTGCAAAATCCTGTCGCGCCGTACGGCTGTGGCAAGTCGTCATTTATTTTACATTAGCTCAACTCTATACAATAGAACCAATAAGCAAATAAACATTCACCCCTTGTCCCATTATATATGTAAAACCATGTCTCGAATGGTTGAACACGTTATCATAAGATGATACTAAGGAACTACTAAGAGTTTCAAAATTAACTTCTTCACACACTTCACACACACACACACACACCCCCTCCCCCAAAAAACACACTAACTGACTCATACAGTTAGTTGGAACACCTTAATCTCTGTAAACGAAAAAAAAAGTGACTATCTGGTCGTTAATTAAAGGAATTAAAAAAAAAATATCTAAAAGTTTATTTAGAAATAAGTAACATTTGCTTATAAAACAATTAGAAAAACGATGGTATCTGCAAAAGTCAGAAAAACTGTGTCACAGACATAGCGAGCGTTGGGCGGTAGGATAGTCACTTATTTTTCCATACTAATTATTTAGCTGAAGGGCATCGCCTTAAGTGGGATAACGTAAATGCTAATGATTATTTCGTAGCTCAGTTACAAAAAAAAACAAGAAGTTTTTTTCCCCTGTAGTGGCAAAATCAGGTTACGTACTTATTATTTCCCTCTAGTAGACCTTAATGCGTGCTACACAAAATTATACTTTATTACACGTTGTGGAACGCCGCTTTAAATTAGATTATTAATACGCAAGAGACTCCGTGTTATAATTAGACATTTTATTCTTAAGAGCTTTTAAAGTGTACAATTTATTTTTAACAATAAAACAGTGGAAAATTATGTAACTTCAATCGTTATCGGAGTTCTCAGTACATTTTGTCAAATAGGTATGTTTGATTACAACTAGCATTACACAACTCCTTCACAACTACTTTATATTTTTAGGTAAATATTATTATTGAAAATGTATAACGATTGCACTCTGTTTTGTCACTTTTCCTTTTCCAGTTCTCAAAATAATAACATTACAAGAGTAATACATACATACTATTCAACAAACATAACATAAAAAAAGTAATTGTAACCAGTGATAGGCTCATTTTAGTTCTCAGATCTTAGCGTCTCTTAAATGATAACCTAAAAAGAACTTAATAACGACTTAATAAGCGCACCGAACCTTATGATTAATTTAAATAACTTTCCCATAAATAATCCTACACCGTAATCGTTGTAAATAACTATTATTATCGGAGCTCTTTTTCAATAAAGGCCATTTAAGGCCCTCAATTTCAATAAGAGCCATTTAGGAAGGCTAAATTTAAGAGGTGTTAGAAGGGCCGAGAGGAACTACTGTATTATCGTACTTTGCACATTCTTGTTTTACCAGCCTTGTGTCTTATGATAGTGTTCGGTTTTACATACCCCTTTTTAAAAGTCAATCACTGAAAGCAATAGTGGTCTACTGGTAGTGGCCCACCTAAGATCTCGGGTTCGAATACAGTCACGCACCAACTGATTTTACGTATAGAAAAATGTATGTGCGCTAAATTCACCAATTCAATTCGCCAATTCACCCTTTGTGAGGTGTAGAAAAACTTTATGAGGAACCGGCATATAGTTACGCCTGAAAAGTTTGAAGATATGTGCCAAGTACATTTTAATCTTTTCACCACAATGGTTCAAAATAACTAGTGACCTATCGTAGGTATCACGGGAAATAACCTCGAACAGAATAAAACAAAATAATTGCACTAAAATGTTTGTTGTTCATACATACCTACAAACACATTGTTGATCTACTTATAAAAACAGCGTTAAAAATAATTTTGACTCTATTAAAAAAATATTTTGAAACCACGCTAGTTTTAAGTCTAATAAAATATATCTTTCGAAATCGAATAATTTGTAACTGAAAGTTAAATCCGACTAATTGCCGCAAACTGTACTGCCTTTAGGCACGAAACTGTTATTCGTAGATAAGGTTCTTAAAAGTATTTTTATAGAGCTTGGTAAATAATTAACTTGGTCTAATTGAAACAAAATATTTAAATAAAGATTAATTTATTATTCTTAATTTATTACGTTTACGCAAAATACTGAGCATTGCGTTGTGCCAGTATATGTGTACAGTATATGTGTACAATATATGTGTACAGTATATGTGTACAGTATATGTGTCGATAATGTTATATCAGATTATTTCTCATTAAAGATTTTTCTTGCGTTTATTATGTCTATGAACCCGACACATTCTTATTTACGTAACTTGAAACACTTTCTTAAATTGAAGTTTTGTCCTTTCCTTGGACTAGATAACACAAACAGCGCATAGAACCATAACTTTTAAGGTATTCGTGATTTTAATTAGTTGTAAAATCACTAACTTCGTTTAACTTATAATACGATTCCCGTTTACACTACACTCACTGGCAAACTGGTAGTAAATTCACTAGCAACTAATAAACATCAAAAATCTCCGGAAGAAGCTTTTCATGTATACCACGCAATCAGAATCAGAACATCATGGAAGCAAGATTTTAGTCTAGTTTCGGAATGTCACATCTACGTAGCCAGTTTTTTTCTGTGGCTATAATTAAATCCTACCCTAAGCTATTCCTTACTGCCTTCTTGCACGCCAATCCGTCTGACCTGATCTCTTCCCTCTTTTTCTCTTATTCCATTGTGTGTTTTCTATCCTTGTCTAAATGAAAGTTACTTTCGGGTGGTATGCCCATTATTACCGTTGAAATGGAAATGGACACGCTTGTTTTGTAACTCGGCGAGTTTTAGACTTTAAATAAACGAGAAAGGGTGAAAAAAGCTTTGAAACGTACTTTAATTAAAAACGTTCCCCCTTTAAATTATGACCAGTGAAACAAATGAGGAATAAAACAAAGAATGGTTACCTGATACACGTAACTTTTTTTATAAATTTGCGGATTTTAAACATGACCATGTAAAAATCTGCTAAAAACTTCCCATAGATAATTTATTTTGTATAGTGTTAAAGACCATAACCGTACCGTGTTCTAAATTCAAGTAAATCACATACATAAACCTAATGTGACCTTCTAAGGGCAAGGTCACATCTCGAGGTCACAACAAACTGTAGAACATCGGCAGAAATGAGTCGTGTCGACAAGCTTTAATAATCCGTTCGTTCGTGGCGAGCGGTACTAAAGTGCTATGATCGAGTCGAATGTCATTAATGAATAATTCTGAATAAATTAATTTATTATGGAGTATTTTAGTAAACCGGTTACACCAATATTTTAAATAGCAATGTATTGATGGAATTTCTGAAAAGTTAATTGATTGTTTTTTTTTTTTTTTTTTTAATTTTTTAATTGAGTTGTAAATGTATGGAAATGTTCAATGGTAAAATATAATTATGTTTGCAATATGTATGAGGCGAAGATCCTACAAGAGATGAACCAGAGTACCTACACCTGATGCTCCTAAGTGAACAGCTGATGTCAGCCAGTTTTATAGCGGTTTTCTAATGCTTACTTACTGTTAGAGACCCATGACAGTTTCACCAAGGATGAAAAAATTTATGAAATAAAAAAAAAAGCCAATTAAGTTATCCAATAATTAAATCCATTTGTATATTGATAAAAAAAAACGGTAACTCCCGAATTACACCACCCTCATGGTTTCGAAGCCTACAGCGTACATTCAACCGTAGCACCTGATAGAGCGAATCGTATTTTCCCTTATCGCCACAATGGGCCATTGGACCGCGAGCCACGGCTTACGGCCTATCGGGCCACCTCGGCCTAGGCCTGAGGCAATCAGCCGCGGGCACGTTTCCTATCGCCGCAAATGAACTGAACCCAAATAGAAATGTGGGGGTTGGAAAAGCAACTGTTTCGGAACCAATTGCTACGAGCACGAGAGGCTAGACAAGAAAATTATTTTCATACGACGTGTCACATTCCAATAATTTGATGTTTTTCGTTGTAAGAAACAATAGTTTATTTAATTGAACTTCATCCTATCTGGTTCTGATTGAATCCGATTGCCTGAAGTCATTTGATCGCCCTCTGGGGAGGGTAATGTACTGGAAAGGTCCCCCTAGCCTTGAGTTCATCTCACCACATCCGTCCGAGCGATTTGAAGAGACAAAAACCTCACTTTATGCATCGTACAACTGTAGTTTCGATTTTGAATGTGAGCAGGCAGAAAAAAACGACCGGGATTTGATTTGATAAAAATACAAAAATGAACACCGATATTGTATGTTCGCTTAACATTCCTTTTTGAACATTAACGCTGCGAACATTAAAATAAGCTATTTAAATTTGTTAATCTTCAAACGATTCCACCGTTAAAATCTATTACTGCCCGGAACATTCCCATAACTCGTCGTGTAGATTCCATTATAATTTCAATTAGGTACGCAAAAAGTCGACTGTGCGTGAGTTTCGCTAATTATTTCACAAAAAAACTTAACCTCTGTACAATAAGTCGGGCCGTTGGGCCACTGGCTGTGTTCATGTAGAAAACAGGTTGCCAGTGCCTATTTTGATTAACATGCCAGAGATGGTCTAAAGCAAACCACACAAGTAAGTTCCTTCTAGAAAAGTAAGACCAACATTAAAGTAGATATCAAGATTAAGTCAATCTCACTTCAGGATTTAAATAGCTATACCATAATAGAAGGTAGAGTAAGCTATATTATTAGCAATGTATTCAATGCGCCCCATTCATTTTGACTGGTACAGGCTTCGGTAAAGCGGCGGCTGATAACCTGCTTTATCTATACGCGCAGCGTGGGCCATGAAAGCATAGTGCCTCCCGATCTGTTATTGCTCGGTAGCACGCGAACATAAATTGAATAATATCATTCAAAGAATCTATGTTTATGTGTCTGAGCCGTCTTCAAGGCAATGCTGAAACAATTCTACTTTTGACTTAGGTTAGTTTTTTGGCTATGAACGTAATAAGCCTTATAACATTTTTTAAGTCCCCAAAAATAGCAATTAAGAGGACTTGAACGACACGTTTATCAAGCAATGGGACAATAAAAGATAAAATTAAAATATTTTGCTGAAAAAAAAAACTACCTGAATGTAGCTTACTTGTATTTAAAAGCTTTTTGTCTGTTCAGAAGCAACTAATCCTTGTCCATTTCCCAACACTTGAAGACAAGACCAATTTAATATGTTAATCAGGCGGTAAATAATTCAGGGAGGCTCTACATCTGCAATCTACCGTCGATTACGGTGGACTCGTACCCCGCTAGATAACGTTACGGGCGTTGGAAACGACTTGAATTGTTAATATTTGATTGGAATATCTTAAATCTCAAATCTATTAGGTTCGATTTGATTTGATATAACAATGTATTTCCATTTTTAAAACTAATAAACATACGTTATCGTTACCCTAAAATCAGTTGCTCATTCAATTTATTTGGCATCATATTGCTAATCGAATTGAAGTGATAGGTATAGTAATAGAAGTACAACTGTAATGCTGGTGGGGTCTAAGAGGCATCGTGCCACAATGTTTAAAGCCGAAACTTGGCATTACCTTTGTTTGCATCCATAAAGGCATTCCTCCCAAGTGGCACTTTCACCCGTTGACCTGAAAACGCCGTAAAACCTTCAGAAGCTGTGGCGCTGAATATTTCATATTCCGAGTTCCATGCAGTGGAGGCTTTACGCGCTGGGGGATGGTTTTGGCACGTGATATTGTGTCTGGTTAAGCCAGTGCTGAATAGTACTTTTGGTAAATAAGCAAGATAGTGTCAGATACTGGCAAACTCTAGCAGTGGATATTAAAGTCTCGACAACTCTGGATCATGGCTCAACGATTGTAACAAGCCGGTAACAGCTTATGCACTAGTTAGAGTAGTTAGATTATCTAAGTATTTAGCTTTAGCTCGTGATCGATATGCTCTGAACTCTTACACGTTATAGCAGCTTAACTGTTTTTGATGATATAATCGTTCGTAGCTTCACTTCCAGGTTTATTTAGGTTTTTTCTAGGTTTATTCAAAATTCTTCCAAAGCAAAATTCATTCCAAAGCAGCGAAAATAATACTAATAAAAATAAAATTTCTACTGTAGCCGAGGTCAAATGTACTTACCTAAAAGTATCCTAGCTGTAAGCGACGTGTGAGGCAGCACTACAACACACAGATTGCTCCGGGATCAGCGTGTACCTACCGCGGGGATCGCAGACCCTCGAACCGCGACACGGGATATAAACTTGCTCATGTGTGCGAACTTTCAGCGATAAAACGGCTTTTGACACAAAGTTTTGCACGATAAAGATTTTCAAGGGATTGTACGTTTTAAGAAACTAGAATAATGATTTGTCGCATGTAAACAGAAAATGTGTTCACCACAATAATAGAGGCAACACTGTTTCATCCTTAAAGCTTAACTACTTAGCAGTTAATAAATTACCCAAACAAGATTAGTTCCGTTCGTCAGTTTCAGTGTTTCTCTTCACGCGATGCTTATCCAAACTCTACTCCAATCTACTCCTCCCTTTATCTCCATAACCATAGGGTTCATAATTATTTTTGTTAAAATTAAAACGAAGCATTTGTTACAAGGCATTGATTTTCTATAATTGTTAAGATAATACCGGGCCTGACATTCCGACTCATCGGAATGTGGATAGACTTATGAAACACTTAGTAGTTAATAGTTGTACAATGAGAGCTCTTTGTAATAAGTCGGTTCTGAATACTAAAGTAATACCACCTAAAGTAACCCCTCTACGAATGTAATTATGTCTTGTATATAATGTGACCAAATGATGCAATAGACATGTATATTTCTTAATATTTTGTGCGAATGCAGTCTTTTTAAAGTAATCGTTTATTTCATAATCACATAGTTGGTAGAAAATGCTTTATGTATTAAGCCCACCTATTGTACATCTATATTAATTTGTGCAATAAAGGATTAAAAAAATAAATAAATAAATAGTTAAGATGACCTATACCTTCTGTCCTAGTCATTATAATATCAAATATCATCAATTTGATAAAACAAATCGTGATAATGATCACTTTCGCTGACGTATGTATTTAAATTTCAGTGCAAGGAGCTGAGCGGCAGTGAGTGCGGCAGCATGGGAGTGCGCGCACCAGACTCGCTGCCCGGTCTTACGCACCACTACCCTCACTGTGGAGACAGGTAAGATACATATTTAATAACATTAAGATAGGTCCAAGGCCCACCGCACGCGCTGCCTGCAATATTCTGATATTTTTTCTCCAGAACTAATCATTCAGGTAAGTAAATTATAAACGGAATGTTTCGCTTATTATGCCACTTTATACATACATTGATTTCAGTGACATGTCAATAAATAGCTACTTTAGATACGTAGACTGTGAGTTCGATTGCCAGTAGGAGACATCAGATCTGTATCATCTATGCAAACTATTTTTGTAACGTCTGGGCTTATTGGTTCCTCATAATGTTTGTTGTAAATTTTGATTTTAAACCTCTTTACATGCAATTATTTCAGGTCTCCAGTGAAATGCAACAGTATGGGTATATCAAGGCTCGTGAACGAGCCGAGTCCGAGCAGTTCCGAGGAGTCCAACTCCCCGACCGAACTGAACTGCTACCGAAGGCTGGGCGACCGGCAGCCGCTGATGAAGAGGCTCGCTATGGGCCTCAGCGGGGCGCTGCTACAACCCTCGGATGATGACTCCACGCCCCTGGTCACCGATACACCGACTACGTAAGTTTCTTTCATAAAATAAATGTATATACTCATAATTTGGTGACTGACATTACATGCTGATAAGGACATTATTCACAGTAAATACTAACTACGTATCCGATTAAATCTTCCAGGCCTACAAATCTTCCTCTCTGCATGAACGGTGGCTACATCAACGAAGCTTCAGAAGCCGAGTCGCGGACACGAGAGTCCAACAGAGAGTCAGCCCCTCACACCCCACGGAGGCATGAGACACTTCACCACACCGACCACGAAATAGATTTTAGAAAATGTGGAATTAACATTATCAAAAATAGGTATGTGCTCGTATCAATTTTGTGATCTAGAACTTCGTATTCGAGGGTATATCACTGTTGTCATCACTTTTATTTACAATCAACTTTTTTTGATTTGTAAATTCTAGTAGTCCATCCGCGAATTGCAGTAGAACCACCTCATCGTCATCAGGCGCGTCGTCCTGCGGCGCGCCCGGCTCGCACGGCTCCGGGAACAACAACGTGCCTCGGACGGAGCCCGAGCTGCGACAGGCGCCGTGGTTCCAACACGGAATACCTAGAGAGGTGTGTATTATAGCGATTCAACCATCCTGACGTCACTGCACGGGGTTAGCATGACAACAGCGCTAAGTACAGGTATAAGTTTAGGTAGTCTACCTAATTGGCACTATGCTGAGCTGCCCCGCTTTCGCGCGATAGGGTTATTTTGATATACCTGTTATATATAGGTATTATATCACCCGCTCGCGCCATTTGCTTTGGCTAAATTGAGAGACAGGCGGTAGGATCGGACTTGCCTATACTTAATTTGATTTTATAATTATTCACAGTATATTTATGCAAGCTGATAACTGTTTTCAGATAGCATTAGAAGTCTTAAGCGGTCAGCAAGTGGGCGCGTTCCTAGTCCGCGGCAGCACGACGCAGAGCGGGTGCTACGCGCTGTCCGTGCGAGTGCCGCGGGACTTCCAGCCGAGCGGCATCGCGCACTACCTTATTCTTAGGACACCAAAAGGATATAAAATCAAAGTAAGTCAAACAGCGTCAAATATGTAGTAAGTAAAATCGACTTATCTAAGGGTTGAAATCGTAAGTTATGCTTCAACAAGCGATGCTATCTATTTCTTACAAAAGCAAACGGTCCTCACGGAAACGCAATAGGATTTAGACATAAGAAAATAAATATCATGACAGTGCCTTGTCAGTATGTATGAAAAACTAAAGTATAATAATAATAATAATAATAATAATCCTGGACATTTCACACAGCATCATCTGGTCCCAAAGTAAGCAAAGCTTGTGTTATGGGTACCACATGACTGATATACTACTTATATACCTTTTTTTTTTTGTAAATACATACATATTATACATAGAAACACCCAGACCTGAGACAAATACTTGCAGATCGTACAAACATTTGTCCCGTGGCGGGAATCGAACCCGCAACCTTTTGCGTCTCAGCCGGATTTAAGCCCACTGCGCCACAGAGGTCGTCAAGTATGTTTTATATGTTTTTTTTATTCTTTAATTCTGAAAAAAGGTTAACGAGTAGTGTTTTAATTAGCTTACTTTCCGCCTATTGGTGTAAGCTGCAAGTTGAAACCACGTCAACATTAGAAAAAGATGATGATTTTTAAATATTTTTGACGTTATTTCATAATTAAATTATATCAATAACAATTACTTTAAAAAGAACTGAAGGAATCTGTTTTACGTGTATTTTATAATATTGTATATTATTCTGTACATTTCTGTAATTAAATATATAAATTAGAGGAATGGAGAAGGCATAATATTGAAAATACTTACCATGTACCTTTTATAACTATTATTCATTCAATTAACGAGCAGATAGCATCTAAATAACAACAAAAAAAGCGGCCAAGTGCGAGTCGGACTCGCCCATAAAGGGTTCCGTAGCAGCAAGTAACTTTTTATATTTGAGTTGATTGAATGAAAGGTAAATTGCGGTTTACGATTTATGACGTATTAAAAAAACTACTCACTAGATTTCGTTCAAACCAATTTTCGGTGGAAGTTTGCATGGTAATATACATCATATATTTTTTGTAGTTTTATCAATCTCTTATTTTAGAAGTACACACATTTTACCACTTTGAAAGTGTCTCTCGCGCAAACTATTCAGTTTAGAAAAAAAATATACTAGAAACCTCAATATCATTTTTGAAGACCTATCCATAGATAACCCACACGTAAGTAAGGGTTTAATGAAAAAAAATTGTTGAGTTTCAGTTCTAAGTATAGGGAACCCCCAAAATGTATTGTTTTTTTCTATTTTTGTGTGTAAATCTTAATGCGGTTTACAGAATACCTCTATTTACCAAGTTTCAACAGTATATTTCTCATAGTTTCGGAAAAAAATGGCTGTGACATACGGACGGACGGACAGACAGACAGACAGACAGACATGACGAATCCATAAGGGTTCCGTTTTTTTCCATTTGGCTACGGAAACCTAAAAAGATTATTTTTTCCATATAAAAGTTAATTTGCTGACGGCACTGTCTTAGTATACGAAATAAAAATAAACTCGCTGTTCTCACAGTTAGGCTCGGTAATGTACACATTGCCCTATAAATTACCACCTATTGGTGGCAATGTGTACGTGTGTACGCTTCTATAACACGGTCCGAGGCGACGTGCTAGACTTGTCAATTGACAAATTTAAAAACGAAATAATACAGCAACTGTCTTATTATAAAATAACAGATTATTTAGGTGACAAAAAAGCTTGGGAAGAATCTGCTTCAATTCGACTCGGCAGCCGCACAATTTACGCAAGCTCATACAAAAAGTATTAAGACTAGAAGAGTTTCTTGGCTGAGTCTTCTTTTACTGGTCTGGAACCGGCACCTAAATTCACTTGCATAGAAAAAGACGATTTAATGGGGACCTCGTGATATTATTAAATAAATAATAATTTGATTGGATTTGAATAACTTTTTCTTTTCCCTTTTCTAACCCTATATCTTAAACACGCCTTTTTTTACGTTCCTTTGATTTAGTTTTATAAGTTAAGTTACCGATCGATATCTTCATGCAATCGATCGCACGATCAATTATGACGATTCACTTACATATAAGACAACGACTCAAAGCGGTCCTTGTAATTTCATCGAATAGAGAATATTTTGATTTAATTTACAATAAGTACAATTTACACTTTCCGCAGGCATAAACGCCAACAGAAAATAGATCATGTCTCAGGTTAGACACAATCTAAAGAACGCTTCTCGCTCCTCAGGGTTTCACAAAAGAGTTCACGTCTCTGTCCGCGTTGGTGACGCACCACAGCGTGATGCCGGAGTTGCTGCCCGTGCCGCTGCTACTGGCGCGCGCACCCGGCGCCGCCCGCGCGCCGCGCCGCGACCACGCCGAGCTGGACGCCGTGGCGCCGGCTCCCCGCACGCCGCACCGACAAGCCAACTCCCATCACGTCGCCGGCTTCATGCCGCAACTCGACGTTTAGTTACAAATACTCTAAACCTATGGACTTGTGAGACAGTAAAAATGTGGCGTAACCGAAATCAGAGTCTTATAACAGTAAAAATGTATAGTGGCTGAAAATAAAGCCGAACTTTTAGAGTGACCCCATGAGACAGAAAAATACCAGTGCTGTGGCCGCAGACGAAGTGGATAGATAATATCGAAAAGATAGCGGGCAGCCGCGGAAATATTATCACAGTCCGGAACTGGGAGAAATTGAGGAGATGGAAGAAAGTCTACACCGGTTTACTGGCAGGAAACGAAACATACGTGGACTTGTGATGTGGTATAGAGCTGAACTAATCTCGCATCATATGAGTGATGTCTCGAATTAAGTATTCGTAAACTTTTGTGAATAATACTTCAGGTTCTCTGGAAACGGTCTAAAGTTAGTTAAAAAAGTGAAGTGGAGGGTGAAAATGAGAGAGCCGACGTGGTTTGAAATGACCCACCAGCTTAGATTGTAAACTCGGTCAACTGTAAGTGATCAATAGGCATTCTCTGATAATCAGTATCATATTTCTTAACAGAAATAAACTGTCTTAAGCTAATGTTTAATAGACTCTGTTCTGACCCAATTAAAAAAACGATCAATGATACTTACCCGTTAAATAGTTTAATACCCATAGTAAAATAAATAGATATAGAAAAATTTACTATTTTGAATGTATAATAGAATGAATTATAAAAAGGGTAGGTATGATTTCCTTATTAGTTGGCTACAAATCTACTATCGTAATTTCATGCCATGTAAAAATATTTTAAAATCCATCAAAAAATCATTGATGATTATAAATCAAAATTTTAGTCATTGTTAAGTCATTAAATTATTAAAGTGTTAATAAATGTTGCTTATATTAAATTAATAGATACTTACATAATAATAATTAGTATGATATCATAAACTTTAATAATGTGATACAAATATCAATTTTAAAAAGTGTATGACATATAAAAAGAACATGTAGGTTATATAAAATTGTAAAATCCGGTAGTGGATGCTATCGTTATTTGATTTTGACAGCTGAAATTCAGGCTTTTACTAGAGTGTGACATGCTGGGATAAATAAATAGCATTTTATTTTACACATTAAACTGAATCTTGTTATTAATACAATTATTTATAGAAATAAGATTCAGTGAGATAAACAGTTATCTATCATTATTCTAGTTTTGTAAAGGAAAAGGATGAGATAAGAATGGTTTGTAAACGAGTTGCCTTTTAGCGATCACCACACATTGGCTTCCCTGTACTGTTGTAAGAAGAAAGTGGATTCAAATAATACGTATATTAACCATCCCGTTGTCCCCACTGACGATGTTGTTCACAGTTGGTGGTAGAATGGGGTTAAAGCCAAATGAAATCTATTCCCGTGGTCCCCACTAGTAAAACAGTAAGGACCACGAGAATACATAAATCTCGAGTACTTTTCAATCAGTAAATGAATTTGTCAGCATATTAGTTTAATTGTAACTTAAATACATAATATGTAATAACCAGATTCATACTTTTGCTTGTAATATAATGTAAATTGACTTGACACTGCCTTAGAGATCCGTGTTAGAATAACGTTATCGGTAGCGTAAATAATGATTAGTCTGTTGATGTTTAACAATGTTTACTTGCCATTTGAAATATTCATCTAATAAAATGTATCAAGTTCTGAGCTTCGGTTATTATTAGGAGCCATTTGTTTTGAAATGCTTTAAAAAAGTACCAAAATAATGACTACTGCTAGTAGTAGGTAGTAACCAAATAATTGCTGTTATTATCTCTACGTCAGCAATAGTTGAAATGCACGTACATCTGTGTAGCAAATTAAAGGAATTCGCTTATAAAATATTCAATAAACATAGAGTTGATAAATATCGTTTTTGTACCAACTTTTTATGATAAGCATTTCAAGTAATATACCACCTTATTAAATCTTGTTGAAACACAACAATCAAAGTAATTTATTTATGACGAAAAATAAAATTATTACGGAAAACATTCATTGCCTTATTACTGTTTATTTATACTCGTGTAAATCTTAGTTTTAGTAAAACTATCAATCACTTGCGGCGATGAGCTTGCAACCTGTCACTTACAGAATACTATTTACTTTGCAAAGCGTGGGTATGGGCAAATGTAATGTTTGGACGTACCTCGGACTACCACTCATAATCAATCTCAAAAAACTAAGTGATTGGAGCTGTTATTTTACAGTCATGAGAATGTTTGTTTTGTTTGTTTGTTATTTGATAAGTTAAATTGGTTTCGTTTTTACGTTGCATCTTCAAAACTAAAGATTTTATAGTTTAAGGGCATAAAAGTGAAGAGTTTTGGAATGTACTGACATACAAATCAATTCATAAGATACCGCATTTGAATTTTTTTGTTCCCTTTATCTTAACAATACCTTGTCTAATTTGGATCAACAAGTTATCAACTCATTTCTAACTCTTAAATCTCAAGAGCACCAAATTTGGTGAGATTGTTCGCGCCAAGCATTTCCGTCAAACCCCGGAAGACCAAATTTGGTCTCGCTCGCCCATTTGAATAAGGACCTTATTTCACACGTTTACAGTCTACTTTTGTATGGAGAAGTTTACTGAGTTACGTTCTTTGATATATTATCTATGTTCTGAGCAAAAAATATTACGTAGTCTGTCATCGTTCAGTTTTTCATCGTCAGTTTGACATCAGTCAAAATTTCGCGTTGCTCGGCGGTAGTGTGTGTGAGAGAAATAATGAGTTTTACTGGATTTATCGATAGTGAGGGGTGTTTATTATTACAAAAACGGTTTATTATGCTCTTATAAGTATTTGTGGATAATAAAATACATAGCTACTAATAATAATAACTTTTAGAATATGACGCGTAAATTTCCGTAAACTCCCGAGCGGTCAATGGCGGCCGCGCTCGCCCCATTTGATTATAAAAATAAATTCACATGTTTACAGTCTACTTTTGTATGGAGAAGTTTACTGAATTACGTTCTTTGATATATTGTCTACATTCTGAACAACAAATATAGCATAATCAGTGTTCGTTTAGTGTTTTATGAATTCGCGCGTTTCGCGCGTGAGTGAGTGTGAGTGCAGTGACCGTTGATTGTGATTTGACTTATTTGATGGTGTATTTACTGGATTTATCGATGGTAAGTGGTGTTTATTATTACACAAACTGTTTATTCTGCTCATTATAAGTATTTTTGGATAATCAATTGTAAGAAATACATAGTAATAACTTCTAGATAAGGCGGGAAAAAGTTCGTTGCCATGCTACTGATTTCGAAGTGATTTATTACTACCTATTACTACCTATTTATTATAAACTATAGTATTTGACTAAACACGTTACTTTTATGCCTGATAGATAGGTAATATATCTATTAGTATATTGTTTTTTACAGAATGATAAAATATGGTTTGGTTGTAGAGTTATTACATATTTTGTACAATGCAGTATTTTTGCCGCTACTTTAGTCTAGTCTAGCCTAGTTTAGAATCTAGTGCTAGTGCTGCCAAAATTTTTTAAATTCCAATATTATTATGTCGATCTGCCAAATTTTATGTACATCTGAATAACGCTTCGATAATTATCGTCGAACAAACAAACACACAAGGCCGTCCAAGTTGTCACTTAGTTATTTTTTTTTGTTTCTATTATTTATTTACACAAAACATTTACATACTATCAACTTAATCAATAATGGGATGTACATAGGTACGCTTAACCCTTAAAATAGTTCTCTTTCAGCAAACCTTGGGATATGGAGATACTAAAAACGAATGGGTAGGTATGAAGTGTACACTGTAAAACTAATACAAATATAAACTAACTAATAGAGAAATACCGATAAATAATATATAAACTAAATATAATTACCTTTACATTATTAGGTACTAAATAAATATTATACTATACATAATTATTATGTACATACATACAAATTTATATACCCAAACACTTACAGGGAGAGATAGTGCTCTTTGACTTTTCGCTTGAATATGCCAAGTGAGGGACTAACGTGGCTAACACATAGCGGAATTCCACAACTTCACAAAGTGTACCATGAATGAACCACCATAGCGACTAAAGGAGTGGGAAGGTAATTTAAAAAGAAGAGATTTTGTAGTTCTACATGACTCACCACGGGGAACAAGTAAATTGAAACACTCATCTTTATGAGTAATAGCAAATTTTATATATACTCTCAACAATCCTCTCCGTCTTATCTATATTAAAAAAAAGAGATACGACATGCAGATTACGGCGCCGACGAATGGGTAGCCATTTTAACTGGGCTCTGAACATTTGAAACGTGGTCAAACTTCCGCAGTACAAATATAAATCGGATGCACAAGTTCTGAAGTACCTTCTATTTCATTAAAGTACTCCACCGTGGCATCAATGAAACAGCAGTCAGCATAATCTATAAGAGGAAGAAACGAAAGTTTGAGCTAGGATGACTTTAGCCTCATGACGTAAACATTTCTGGAATATTTCACTTTCAAAACTTTCGTGAGTTGTACTATACATTTTGATAAACACGGGCTTTACTCACGTATTATTGTGTTGATGGAGGCACCGACAATGTTTCGATTCATCTAGAGAATCTTCATCAGGGAGAGTTTGATAAGCGGTCCGCTTGTTGCCGCTCGAGTTCACGTTTCGCACTGCGGGTGAGGTATCTCGCGGCGCGAACCGAAACATGAATCAAAACATTGTCGGTGCCTCCATCGACAAAATAATACGTGAGTAAAGTTCGTGTTTATCAAAATATATTTCTGGAATAGCTTGAGGGACTGGAATAAAAAAACCGGCCAAGTGCGAGTTGGACTCGCGCACCAAGGGTTCCGTACAAACCTGTAGGTATATAAGTTCACGGGAAGTCCACTGTAGGTTTTAATTCCCTTGCGAGTGTCGAAAATTTGCGGCATAAACGGCTGTATCTTGATTGCTTTGGCTTAGAAGTTTGATTTTCACAGTTTCAATATTTGATATAAATTTCAGCCCTTTTTGAGAAAAAGGGTCTTGACAGACAGACGGACGTACAACAAAGTGATCCTACAGGGGTTCCGTTTTTTCCATTCGAGGTACGGAACCCTAAAAAGAACTATTTTACTGATTCCTTTGATGTGGTTTACCCAAGAAAAATGAGAATCAAAAATTACACCCAGGTTCTTAGCGTTACCTGCGAAACAAATGGGAGAGTAAGCATACCTCTAGTGACTAGAGGATGCAGTGAAAATTTATGTATGAAATTCAGCATATTATAAGAGCTTCCAAAAGTTAACAACTGAGACTTGGATGAATTACCCAGAAGGCCAAAAGCCTTCGCCCATGAGTTGATACTATTCAGATCAGCGTATTTTTTGTTGATACCAACTGAGATCTCACTAACATTAAAATGATTATAAATTTGCAAGTCATCAGCATATAGATGATAATTAGACGAAATGACTTGAATGCATTAATTAAATCTGAGGAGCAGAGGAGAGGAGAAAGAGAACACTACCTTCAGGCAGGCTCTAGTGATATCACTGTGAACGACCTAAAGATATAAATCGAACCAAGAGATTGCCTCGGGGGAAACATTTAGAGAGGAAGATACATTACAATACATTACATTACATTACATACGCATTACCAGAGGTCTTCGCACGTCATCCATGAAAAAACCAGAGCATCTACTACTACAATATTTTTTCTATCCACTAGAATAGATAATTGATTCAGGTTAGACTTTACGCAAATCCATTACAAAAAAATATTAGATTTACTATTCCGCCAATATATTCCTAATGAGTACATATACACTTATGTAGATGCGTGCTCATGCCTCCTATGCTCCTGTCCGCACTTGAAAAACTTAAATTTACCTAAGTGAGACGTTTCAAAGTGATCCAAAGTTCAAAGTGTTAGATAAATAAATAAATAAATAGTCAAAAATATTTTTATTCAATACAATTGTGAAAAATATTGTTGACTTTGCTATGTAAATTGTAGGTACAAGAGTAGCACACACCATCCACATGTCAATAAGCTGAGTACCTACAAGGATTTTTAATTCGTTAAAGTGAACTGATTCATAAGGACTGCTTTGAATCCACTGAATTTAGGTGCCGACGGTCGATCAAATTGGAAAACTGGATTTTCATTCTATGCAATTTTTAAAACGTGTTGTGGAGCGCCATCTGTAAAAACTGTATTGAAACTTATATCGAAACATACGCAACTCGCTGGTTCCTGATTCAGTGCATAAGGTTACTTTAACATTGTTAACACTACCGGCATTTATTGTCAACGCCACCCGACAGATGGCATTAAGAGTCTTTGGAGTATTTTGCTCAAATAGATTTAAATAAGATATAAATAAATAAATAATCCCGGACATTTCACACAGCATCATCTGGCCCCAAAGTAAGCAGAGCTTGTGTTATGGGTACCACATGACTGATATACTACTTAAATACTTTATTCTTTTGTAAATACACACATATTATACATAGAAACACCCAGACCCGAGACAAATACTTGCAGATCATAAAAATATTTGAACTTAAAAATATTAAGTTATGTACTTACTCCAGGTATATATAACTAAATAAAATGAAAATGACAATTCGTGGTGCGTAACTCTGTGTATGTGTGAAATTACATGCAAGCTTTGGTCGTACGTAGAATTTCATTGGGTGGGATGACTTCATATAAAAGACAACGACAAGGCACCACCACTTAACTCTACTTGTCACGGGTTGAGGGGGTCGGACGGGAGCACATGAAGCAGAAGACCAGCCTCTCTATGAGAGTCCTGAATTTGGAATCTCGCCATAATGTGAGTTTCAATTACTTTATGATGTGTGCAAACGAATCGTCTCTCGACATTCATGAACAGCGGGTTCTGGCCGAAAGGTGTCATGTTCAGAAAGTTCAGCGGATCCTTAACACAAGACACCGTGCGTCATCACATCAGTGATAACGAATATTATTAAGTTTTATATTTAATAAGTATGTTAGTCTATATTGTATACATAATTTTCACTCAAAACGGGATATTTACCATGATATATGAGTTTTTCTGCTAAATATCCCGTTTTGAGTGAAAATTATGTGCAAATCCATGATAGTTTTAAAAGTTATATATTGTATACATTCCATGGGCTAACATTTTTATAACAATAATTTGTTGAAGTTGATATGATATTATTATTGTATATATTATTATTTATGATTTAATATTATTATTTCGATCTTTACTCAAAAAACCCCATTGATATTTGAAAGAATCGGAAGCCTGATTTTGGTAATGACCTTTACGTCATCGTTTATGGAATTTGTCGTAGGTTTCTAAGCATAGACCCTTATGCAAGGTATCACAAACAACAATAACCAGTTCCCATAACAAAGATGATCCAGCACTGCGAGCTCAAATAAAATTCCCAGTTAAAAGAGAAAATCCAAGAGAATCGCACCGCCAGGCCGCACTAAGCCCGCTTCCCGCCTCCGCTGGGCACGTTTTAAAATGTAAAGTGAATGGACTAGTCCTAGAGGCATGAACAAACAAGCTATAGCATCGTTGTAGTTTCATTGTAATGTCAAAGTTATAATTCGCTTATATTCATTAAAATTTAATATTTTATATGTTGGCCAATATATATTTATGTAACATCATCCTATTAATATTGAATTTACCAAAGTTTGTATGTATGTTTGGATTTGTACGTTTATATTGGAGTGTGGATCAATCACGTCATAACGATAAAAACCGATTTGGATGAAACTGGGTTGGGTTATAGGTGAAGTTTGTGCCCTGGAATTGCATATAGGCTAAAAAGTAGCGTAAGTCCCGGTCGTACAAAGCTACCGGCAGAAGCTACGATTGAAAAATAAGCATGACATAATATAGATTAGTTTTTTGTGGTTTATGAGCCTGATTCCTAACATATAAAGGATCATGTAATACCTTTTTGTTTCGTAAAGTCTGCTTACGTTTGCAAAGGTGTCGTATGATCTGTCTACCTCTCCTCGCTCTGCGACCGGGCGGAGTCTTGTGCTCGTTTGACGGAGATGCTTTACTGTTTTTAGTCTTCAGAGAGTAACCTCTTCAAATTACATCTTTTTGTGATTCTTTCATTTTACTTTCACTGAAGAGAGGTAAGTTTTGTGTAATTTATTTTGGTTTTCTCCCGTGCCGTCAAAGCTAAGGAATATAGTTGCTTTTTCTTGCTTCGAATTTTACGTTTTTTAAAAAAAATCTAAAGCTGCTTATCTGAACTGATTTTTTTTATACGCATTTAGTTACCTATGTAAGTATTCTGATAATCCAAAAAAATAATAATTTAAATGTTTTCTTACTTACGTTCATGTTTTAGTAATAAAATAAATAGAACGATAGAACATTAATAAAATATGATACCTAAGTATTTTATAATTTTATGATTTTCCATAATAATTTTTAAAATTATATCGAGTCATTATTTATAGCATTTTTAATGTTCGCCCATTCAATTTAATTAGAGATTGAACTTGCCTAACGGCCATTTACATTCGTGTTATTATACCTACACACTCTAAATAGATTGACGTTCATAAATTAATAAGTTTATTTTGCTAGAACAGCGATCTTAAAAGCAATCTATTCGCATTTTTAAGGTCTTGTACTTATTCTCCTTCTTTTTCGTATCGTGCACGACTGAAACGCTTTAGTAAAGGTATTAACGAGCTGATCTCCAAGCTACTCTGTCTTTTTCTTTTCTCAGGGTAGTTGGTAGTCAGAGGAAGTGATGTTAAGGCCTGGACTTAGACTAGCGGTTAGCTAGTCCTAGGCAGCTAAGTGATCGACCGCATGGTCTTTACCCTTTCTTTGTGCTTATACCCCGGGGTAATGCATCTGTAGAATACAAAGTTGCAGAATCTATCTAACTCAGAAACTGTGGTTGAAGATTGAGGAAAACTCAAAGGTGCCGCTCATCCGGCAGTATGGTGGAGTAACGAGGTGTTACCGGCCGTAGTGTGTTGATTATAAGAATGACAAGTCCATAAAAGTACTCTCGCAAAGTTTCAGTAAGAGTCCGTAAATGTTTGTATGAGAAAGGCGTAACTAATCGTCTGTTAACAAGTGGTTATCTACCATTTTTCCTAAATTCTATAATTACGTTTTAAAAACTAAAATGAAAACCGACTTCATTGGATACAATTTGAGACCGTAAAATATTTTTTTTTGAAATATTTAGTGAAAAGTAGATGTAAGTTGTTTATATATAATATAGGTAAGCCAACTAAACGCACTACTTTGTACTGCACGCAACGAAATCATCATCGATGTATACAATTTTTGGATTGTTGTTATTTTAAAAACCGCTCGACCGATTTCGATTAAATTTTAAATGAGACCACCTGGGAAGTAGATATACTCTTTGTAACAAAAAAAATTCCAAATCGGTTCAGGCGTCTTCGTGTAGTCGGTGAATATACATAAAAAAAATATTCTGACAAGATTCTGAATAATTGAGAACCTTTTTGACCTCCTACCTACCTCCTTTTTTAAGTCGTTTAAAAACTATTGTAACTTGAGGTAGCTTCTTTAAATATGAGGCAGTATACTTTTTCAACGGCGGGTGGTTTTTGATGCTAAACTTTAATCTTAATTTCTTTTGAAAACGCCTTAAACTCCTCTGGACATTGGATGTTCTTACTGGATAAAGACATTTTTCAATATTTAGGGTTTCAGAGGAACCACA
Source organism: Lampropteryx suffumata (assembly GCA_948098915.1). Taxonomy (NCBI): domain Eukaryota; kingdom Metazoa; phylum Arthropoda; class Insecta; order Lepidoptera; family Geometridae; genus Lampropteryx; species Lampropteryx suffumata. The sequence continues at coordinate 457,004 of OX402553.1, forward strand.
TGTGAGGTAACGTGTTGACTAGTTATCTGATTTGGCTTCCAGCTATAGCCATCCGCTCTAGTCACTTCTCTAGTTCTGTAGTACTGACTGTACCATCTTTAGTCACTATTCTTTTGAAAGTGCAAACGTGGTGGTTCTTAACATTTATCAACTTATGTTAGAATGATGTCACGTCTTTATAGCTAGCATTGGCTTTCAAAGTCCAGTCAGAACTTGCCATAGAGCTAAAAACTCTGGTCACTTCTGTCATCAATCTTTTAGAACTGAAACGACCTTTTGGAGCTTTTAGAGCCCACTGCCGTGTGTGGATAAGAGGAACGTACAATAGTTCAGAAGACCATTTCTTTGTGACTCGGTCCGTTCCCTGTTCCGTTTTTATACTGAACTTTTTACATCCAAGTATCGCGTGTTTTTACTTATTCTAAATTATCCTTGAAATATATCTGGTTGCTAAGAAAATATGGTATGTAGGTAATATATTCATCCTGTCATATAATTTCATGATTTACCGCATTTAACAGATATGATGGCTGTGATGATTTGTAAGCCCAGTATTATAATGGCTACTGTTAGCCAGGCGCCCAACTCTTTAACTATTGTTACTGTTGTTATTGTTATCTACTTATAATGATTGTATTGTTGATATTTAATATAATAACCACTTATGTGTTGTGATTGTATTTGTTTACTACTACTACTACCAACAGAAAATACCGTTGCTCATTTTTCAGGTTGTGATGGTGTTGTCATTCTAGGTGATTTTAATATTAATTTATTAAATAAGGATTGTACAATGACAAAGAAATTTAATGAATTTTTGAACTACACTGGATTAACGCAGGCAGTGACAACACCAACGCACTTTACATCAACTGCTGATACACTATTAGATCTAGTATGCACGGACTGTCGCTTTCGGGATGTTGGGGTAACTAGTATAAAGGGATCATGGGGACATGCTTTTATCACTGTGGTTCTTAATATAAAGCGCGAGGGTATTGCTCCAAAAACCATTGAACTCCGTTCTATTAAGGATGTTTGTCATAAACGATTTGACGAAGATATGTTGGGAATGGACTGGAGTACAGTAACAGGTGCAATTACTGTTGACTCAATGGTGGACTCGTTTACGAACATTATCTCGTGCTTGTTAGACAAACACGCTCCGTCTAAAACAATTAAATTAAAACATAAACCTGCTCCATGGTTAACGGACACAGTCAAAAAAATTATATCATGTAGAAATGAGGCACACGATAAATTTAGACGAACCAAATTAGAGAAAGATAAATTACAATATAAGGAACTAAAATCATTTGTGAAGGAAAGTATTTATAGGGAAACGCGTGCTTACTATGATTATTGTATTAATTCACAGGTAAAAAATGAAAAAAAGCTTTGGAAAAATCTAAAAAGAGAGGTTTTATCGAGTGCTAATGATGACGATTGTCTACCGCATATTTTTGACAACCCTAATGACATAAATGATCATTTCTTAAATGTCCCAGGTGCCAATATCGTACCATTTTCGCAAGTAACATTTTTTGAATTTAATAAACATAAAGAAAATTTATCGTTTTCGCTTGAACAAGTGTCTGAAGAAGAAGTTGCTAAGATACTTATATCTATTAAAACAAATGCGCGAGGTATTGACGGGTTGTCAATGGACATGATACTTCTGACGCTTCCCTTTACCTTGCCCTTAATAACCACTATTGTAAATAAGTCTATTCAAACGTCTACATTTCCTAGTCAGTGGAAGGTCGCGACGGTGAATCCTAGACCAAAAATCCAAAACCCAAAGGACATCAAGGATCTGAGACCTATCAGCATTCTGCCAGTTCTCTCTAAAGTGGTTGAGAAAGTCGTTTATAACCAACTGAGTAAATATGTTGAATTAAACAGCTTACTACCTGATGTTCAGTCCGGTTTTCGTAAAGGAAGAGGGACCGCTACGGCTTTATTAGATGTAGTCGACAATGTACTAACTGAGGAGGATCAAGGATCTGGCACTGTATTGGTTCTGCTTGACTTCTCTCGAGCATTTGACTCATTGAACATACCTTTGTTACTCTCTAAGTTATCATATTATGGTGTAGATGCTCCCTCGGTTAAATGGTTTGATAGTTATTTAAGTAATCGATCCCAACTTGTGAAAATTAATCGTTCAAACGGGTCTCAGCTCTCATCATCCACCAAGACTATGAATCGAGGAGTTCCCCAGGGCTCTATCTTAGGTCCTTTACTTTTCATCATTTATAGTGCAGATATTTCCTGGCAAATTCAAAATTGTAAATTCCATCTTTATGCAGATGACGTGCAGTTATATCTGTCTATGAGTCCAAAGGATGTTACTTGCGCACTGGTTAAGCTAAATGAGGATCTGGATCGTATAGCTACCTGGTCTTGCAACAATGGCCTTGTATTGAACCCAACCAAATCTAAGTACATGATTCTTGGTTCTACTCGCCTGGTTGATGGTATTACTGCCCATAGTATAGATGTGAGCATTACCGGTCAGCGCATTGAACGAGTTGACGAAGCTAGGAACCTAGGATTAACATTTGACAGCTCGCTCCGTTTTGAAAGTCACATTTTGGGATTAGTCAAGTGTTGTTTCTTTAGGCTAAAACTGCTATATAGGATCAAAGCTTTCTTGAATGAGGACATTAGAATAAAAGCCTGTGAAGCTCTAATACTCTCAAAGCTTAACTACGGAGATCTTGTGTACGGGCCACGATTGACGGCGAGAACTTCCCGTCTTGTACAGAGAATCCAGAATGCCTGTTGTCGATTCTGCTATGATGTACCTCCGCGAACCCACATCACACCATATTTAAATCATTCCTGTACCCTCAATATGGCTTCAAGGAGGGCTATGCATCTGGCAGTGTTGGTTCATGGCGTTATGACATCTGAAACCCCGGAGTACCTCTATGCTAAGCTCAATCGTCGACGGAGTAAGTACAGCACAAGACCCACGAGGGACTTACTGCACTACTCTAAACATAAAACTGTGGCCTTTAGGGGCAGTTTCCGGTACCAGGCGACCAAGTGTTGGAATAACATACCACCACCACTTCGTCTGCTTAAATCTAAGTATTCTTTCAAAAAGAATTACAAAAACTATTTATTGAAGCAGCAGAAAACTGGGTTGTCTGGTACCCACACTTATGATGCACCCTTTGCTTGTTGATGACCATTTATGTATGTATGTTACGCGTTAGTTGAAAAGTTATAATGGATATTGCGTATGTGTATTGTATTGTAATTTTTTATTTTTTTTGTGTATATGTATAAGGCAGGCATAATAACCATTTCGTTTATGTTCATATTTGTTTATTTTCTTATATATTTCTTTTATTTCTGGCGTTTCGTAAGGTTGAGTGACTGGATCGAAGGTCTCGGCAGAATAACAGCGCTGACCTGTCATCCGACAGGGAAGCATAACGCTGAGTCGAGATCTTTTTGCTGCTGTAGCACATAGCACTGTTAGGTAGGTAAGTACGCAGAATAATTTTAAGCTGTTTAAATGTCTTTTCTCCTTATACTTTTTGATATGTGTCACTTCCTTTTTACCTAATTTTGTTACTCTTTGTTATTATTGATGTGTTTGTGTGCTTATTCAGTAAATAAACAAATGTCTATGTCTATGTCTATGTCTATGTCTAGAAAAGAAATACATACATAATAGGTATATTGTTTATGTATTTCTCTTGTTTATTTATAATCAATCCAAAGGTTGCCTGGCACAGATCGCTATTAGCGATAAGGCCACCAATGGAATTGCCTTTTATTGTGAAATAATAGTTTTTGTATAATAGAAATAATTTCTCGTGTGGTAGTCAATACAGAGTGAGCTATCTATCTATCTTTGTAATAATATAAGATAACTATAGAGGCTGTTTTATTTATCTCTTAGGAACCCATCACCCATCTAGTCTAGCATAATTATGTCATTGATATAAATAGCACCACAGCACTCTTTTCTTGGCAAACATACTTTAACGTAAAGTCAAAAGATACTTTATTCAATACAATCACAAGGATCACTTTAAAACGTCTCATACTAGGTGAATTTAGGTGCGAATTCATCCGAACCCAAGCCCGAGAAAAACTGGCAAGAAACTCGTCTTGGTCCTAGCGCTTTTTTACATGATCTGTCATCTGTTACATGTTAACTGTCTGACGGCAGAGCGACATCAGGCCATGCATTCTTATCAATAACTAGCTGACCCAGCAAACTTCATAACGCCTCAGAATAAATAAATAAAAAAGCAAGCATTTTTTTCATATTTACTCACCTTTTAAACCTTCTCTGGACTTCCACAAATAATTCAAAACCAAAAAATCAGACCAGCCGTTCTCGAGTTTTAGCCAGACTAACGAACAGCAATTATTATATAGATATAGTCATCTATATTATAATAAGCTTTCTTCAAGACTACCTTTTATGTTTGCTTTAAATTTCTTAATAGGTAGTTTAGTAGCATTTTCAGGAAGTCTATTATAGAAGCGCATCGTGTTTCCCATAAATGACTTATTTACTTTTTCTAGTCGAAACCTAGGGATGTATAATTTGTGTCTAATCCTGGTATTGATTCTATGAAGGTCATTATTTTGCTGAAACACTTATTTATCTAAATCCTAGATGGACTTATTATTTTTAACGAGTCCTAATATTGTTGGCTAGTATTGGTACTACGAGAACTAAAAAACAGATTTTAGATTAAAAATACGTACTTGTTCATCGCATTTAAAATTATTGACTGTACCTTTATAATGTTGACTTAATTCATATTTATATGATTCTCAAAGGACGACTTGACCTACTTAACTGTTACCACTATACGAGCGAGAGCTGCGCATATGAAAGGCACAAATGTAGTTCCGGTGGCGGGCGGTAATGACGTCATCGCCGGCACCTGCAATAAATACCACTAATGTAGCCCCTTTCGCTAAAGACGTGCCTAATTCTATTAGCTGTGTAATTGTAGTTTCAGCGTACGAAGTTTGAAGTTTACTTCTTGGTATCTCGTGTTACATACTTAAATGTATTGGAAATAGGCTAGTAGGTCTTTCTTGGTCTGCCTGCAGCTCATAATGGCCTTAGGGTACTGTGGCAGAGTGATTGGCTGATAAGTGAGACGCACCTTTGAATTTCGTAATTTATTTTGAGTCAAACTCCTAAAATATATTTTTTAGGGTTTCGTATCTTAAAGAGAATAATAATAATAATAATCCCGGACATTTCACACAGCATCATCTAGCCCCAAAGTAATCAATGCTTGTGTTATGGGTACCACATGACTGATTATACTACTTGTATAGTTTTTTTTTGTTGTAAATACATACATATTATACAAAGATATACCTAGACAAATATAGACAAATACATGCAGATCATTCAAACATTTGTCCCACGGCGCGAATCGAACCGAATCGAACCTTCTGCATCTCAGTTGGACCTTAGCCCGTTGCGCCACAGAGGTCGTCAGAATAAATTGGGCAAGCGCGTGTGACGCAAAGTGAATGCTTCCGAAAACAGTATAGATAAGAATGACTAATGGTCAGGTACCAAAACAATTCAACAGCACAGAAAAAAACTGTATGGGCCTCGTAAAGGAATTATTTAATTGATATTGTATGAAAAACGTTTGCGATTGTAAACTTACATCAATGTAAAAATCAAAGTATATTAATTGCATCATTACATTACAAGATATTACAAACTGTATAGATTCAATGTATCTACCCTTTATTGGCGTGCAATTATTTATAGCTAACACTATTACAATAATTAATGGATTTAATAATTTAGAAAAATTAAATGATAAGGAAGAAAGAAATATTGAGTATTAATGTATACAACATTAATACTTATAATAACAAAAATGGAAATCAAGAATAAATAAAACGGCAATAGAACAAAACAAAAAATATATAAAATGAAATGAAATTTATATAAATGTAACATAAATAACAATTTCAGGTCCAAGGGAATTAAATAAATCAGGAGTTACATTACTTTGTCACAGTGTCAATAGAATTATAGGTCATAAACTCATTTATTGTATAATAACTTTTATTATATAATATTATTTTCAGCTTTTTCTGAAACAATGAAGTTGGTAATGTTTTCAATGATAGAGGTACCTTAGTAAATAAACATAATGTATACCGCGATAAATGGTAATTTTTTTTCAACTATTATGTAATGACGTAAAATGTTTGTGACAGTGTAGTTACCCTGAATTAGACTGTTGGTAAAATAATCATGAACAATAAGAAGGTTGACCGTTTCCTTAGGAGCGACTTTTGCACTTGTTTATTAATTAACGTGTATTTCATCATCATCATTGGCCTTCGTTCAACTGTTGAAGATGATTTAGGTGGCGTCAGTAAAGTTACAGAGCAGTTAATTGTAATTGAAAACTTTCGTTCATGGATCCACTCCAGCAAGCTGAGGTGGGTGATGTTTCCTCTTCACTGACGTCACTCTGCCTGGGATTCTGTTTGATAGCGCATGCCTTCCCAGGTACCCACACTAACCTCTCGACCTTACCAGCAAGACCCGCAGGAAAGACGAATCAGTACATGCGGTGTCGGTTCGGTTGCAGGTTGCAGGCACCGAGCCGGGCTTGTTTCAAGTTTTCCTTCTCTATTGCCAGCTCTACTGTTAGTCAGCAGGGGGACTAACCCTACACTAAAGACTATTGCTGTCGCCTCCATCATCAGCCTCCAAGCAGCACTCATCTGGGATCAGTTCCACGTAGAAATCCTCACTCGAAGTGTTATATAGTTCAGCGAAAATTACCAACCCGATTTTACAGTCAGATGCTGAGCTGTTTTCAGCTGATCGTTATGGAGTACAGCGGATGGCAAAAGTAAAAAACTTATATAATAAAAAAAAAAAAAAATTAAATCATCTGAAGGGATGACAGGTATCATGTAAACGTGTATTTATCTATACCTATAAAAGAGCTCAATAGACTCAATAGACATCAACAATAGACCACATCCACGTTCTGAGACAAGTCCTACAAATACAAATAATATAATAAGACCTACTTTTTAGGATTTGTGGACTTCAACAAAGCATTCGATTCTTTAAAATTTTTGGATTTAGTTTAGTTTATATTTAACCATTTCGTTACATTAACATGTTATGTTGGCATGTCAAATTGTACAATACATTGAATTATTATTATTTCACTTTTATTCTAAACTAGTTTTATTGCTACTCACGTTTGCAAATCGGAGAACGAACAACTCATGTACTCATTTGTATGGTAGAATGGGTGGCATTCAAAGAATGACTTTAATTTTTGTTTGAACTCATTTAGCGGGAGCCTTGAGATTTCTAAGGGTAGCTTATTGTACATATCGAGCTTCATGCAGAATCCTTGTTTATAAGTCTTGACAAGTCTGGTTCTTGGTACATGTAACTTTTCTTTATTACGAGTATTGTAATTGTGAACATGCATTTTCATTTGTAAATCATCCTTTTGTAAATTTACTTCTATAAGAGAACTATATATGAACAAAGATATAACCGTCAATATTTTTGATTTCTTAAAATATGCTCTCACTGATGTTAACCTATGTAATCCGTATATAATTCTAATTGATCTTTTCTGGCAAATAAGTACCTTTTCAATTTGGCTAGCATTTCCCCATACTGTTATAGCGTAGTTGATAATAGAATGGCAATAAGCATAATATACCGAAATAAGAGTTTTACTATTTATTATGGGTTTCAACTTAAATAAAGCATAGTTTGCACTCGCTAACCTTTTACACACTTGGTTTATATGGCCATCATAACACAAAGTCGAATCCAAAATACATCCCAAAAATCTGACCTCTTTAATAATATCATTTTTTGTTTTCCTTTTAAATGTATAGCTTAAAACAGAGCTTTTGTCAGCATTTAATATGATCCCATTTGTTTCAAACCAATCTGTTAACTTTTTTAAACTATATTTTTCTGTTCTTCCATTACTTTTATATTTCGGCTTTTTATTCCTACGTGAGTATCATCTGCGAATAAAGTAATCAATGCCCAGTCTGGTAAGCAGTTTTCTAAATCATTGACATAGAGCAAAAATAGTAATGGCCCCAGTATGGAACCCTGCGGCACGCCTATGTTATTATGTTCCGCATCTGACCTGATATTATTAACGTTAACCACTTGAATTCTGTCACTAAGATATGATTTTAAAATACTGAGTTCGGTACCTTCAAAACCGTAAAAACTAAGCTTATGGATTAAAATGTCGTGTTGCAAACAGTCGAATGCTTTAGACAAGTCGCAGAAAATACTAGAGACCTTCTGCGACTCATCCATAGACTCAAGTATAAAATAAATTGTCTTTCTGATAGCCATTTCTGTTGATCTCTTTTTACGGAAACCAAATTGACAACATGTAAATAAATTATTTGATTCGAAATATGTAACCGTTCTTGTTTTAATGGCACTTCGATAAAACAGGTAATATGCATACCGGTCTATAATTCCCAATATCAGCTATATCTCCCTTTTTGTGTAATGGTACAATTTTTCCTATTTTTAAACTATCCGGGAAAATACCCTGAGAAATACAAATATTGAAAATTTTTAGAGTAATGTCAAACAGATTATCATTACATAAAATTAATTCTTTAATGGTTTTAGTATTCATGTCATGTCTTTTGATAGTTTACTTTTAGTATTTCTTATTATTGTTCTGAATTCAGAATTTTTCATTTTAGAGAACCAAACTTTACTTATTGTCGATTTTCCTAAATATCTATCACAGTCCTCTACTCGGATATTAAAGGTTTTTGTTAGTTTACTTGCAATTTGACTAAAGAAATAATTAAAACTATTAGCTATATGTTTACAGTCTGTTATAAAATATCCATTTTTATCACGAATTTTATATATTTTAATGTTATGGGGTTTAATTTTTTTATTCTGCTGTTCATTTATTCTTTTTCCATGTCATTTTTATTTTATTTGTAGATTTCTGAATTCTTATTGCATTATTAAGTTTTCTTGCGGTTGCCAGAACTTTTTTAAATGTTTTCTTACATATTTTGAGTTTTATTTTCCTAGCTTGGCAAGGATAGTGGTTTTGTAATATTTCTAGGTTATTAATATTATTTCTTGATATTTCTATGCCTTTAGTGGAAAATATATTATTATTATTGATATTTGGAATCGTCTTGGTTTTTAAAGGAAAAGCAGTGTAGTAGCAATACTTAATGTGATTCATTAAGATGTTCATTTTCCCATTTGCATCGCGAGTAGCATCTACAGCATGATTAACATTTTCAAATTCCTTACAAAATAAGTAGCGAAAGTAATCCTTATTGCTTCGAGACATAATTCTAGTTGTAATTTTTTCATTAACCTTTATAACTTTAGTACAATTTAAATTATAATATAATAGAATGGCATTATGGTCAGATGGCTTAATATCTAAAACTTGTCCAATATGGTCCTTGAAATTAGAATCATCATTTAAAATAAAATTATCAATACAAGTAGCAGATTTTTTTGTAGAACGTGTGGGTTCGCTTATGACTTTGCATTTAAATTTTTCTAGTAATTTAAGAAATTTATAAACCTCTTTTTTTATATTTGTTCTTTCATCATTCTTTCATTACATTCAAATTGAAATCTCCTGCTATCACAGTTCTCTTTCCTTCTCCACTAGATTTTTCCAAAATTTTTGTTAATACATCTTCAAATATTAGATATTCATAATCGGGTCTATATAAGCATATTATTATCAGTTTCCAAAATTTTACTTCTATTGCTGCTACTTCACAATTCATTTGAAACTGAGTCTGGTAATGTCATGTCTGGATTTAAATTCTATTCCATTTTTAGCAAAAAGAGCTGTGCCTCCGTGTTCAAACATTTTCCTATTAAAAATGATGCAAGAGTGAAACCTTCAATATTCATTACATCTACATTTAACTCATTCGCCCATGTCTCTGAGAGACAGAGTATGTCACACTTAGTTAATTTAGTCAAAAGTTCAGTTTCCAAATATTTGTTACCTATGCTCTGTATATTTGCATGCACTATGGTTAACCATTTACTATATTCTTGGGGGATTTCGAATTTTTTTTAGTAATTTCAGATTTCTTGATAAACCGCAAACATGAAGAGCTTTTAAAATTATTGCATGCTCTTAAGATTTCTCCCGCCATGAAGTTCTTTAAATGGTTTTTCTTTATGTTATTATTTAGCTCCTGGTATGTCACGTTTTCTGTCATTGTAGCTAGGCGAGCGAGTTCCCGATTTATATTCCAGATTGTGGAGTCGTTTCTTCCGTTATAGACAACACTTCCCAGCAGAATATTAAATTTTTTAGACTCGTTTTTCAAAATGTTTCTTATAATTTCAAAATAAGGTATGTTTGTTTTGTTTTCAACATAATTTCCAATCATTATAACTGCCAAATCATTTTCTTTTAGATTTCTTGTGTTTTCATGAAAGTTAGCTAGTATTTGTCGACTTTTAGCACCAGGCTTACAATGGTTAACAACTTCTATAGAGCCAGATTGTTTTAATATTTCAATCGCCATTCCACTCCCTAGACTATCTGAGAATATGTTTACTTTTCTCTTCTCTACATTTCCATTCAAACTCTTTGAAGTGTCATTGAACTCTTTCAAACTCTCATTTTTACTTTGTATTTTATTTTTAGCTTCGTAAATTAATAATTTCTGTTGTAATATGTTTCTGTCTATCTTTATCTGTACAAGTTCCTTTTGTAGATATTTAATTTTTTTCTTTTGTAGTCTTTATTTCTTAAAAATACTTTTATTTGTGTATTTATTTTTTGGTTTAATCGAGAGTTTAGTTTTTTTGTGCGATTTCCTAACTGGCTTTTCAGGAATCAAACTATTTGGTTTGGTTATTTGGCTTTCGGTTTGTACTGCTGCATCGCAAGGTGGGTTTTGCACTGAAAACAGCAGTCGTTTCTGCTTTTCATACGAGTAGTTGATTCTAGGTGACAAACAGCGTTGCCTGTCGGGCAGAGGACTTTGAATACATTTGAAAGATTTTATTAACATGTTTCTATGTTCCATCTCTTTTTTTAAACTGACATTTTCAAGTGTTAGGGTATCCACTTCATGATTTGCTATAGCTAAAGTTTGCGAGATGTGCTCTACTTGCATCTCTAGATCTATGATACGTGAATTGTCGGATATAGAGACATCTGGTAGGCTTTGAGTTGTTTCATCAAAAGTGGCTGCAGAGATATTTTTCTCAGTACTATTTAATTGTGTTAAGTCATTTTCAGAATTATAGCGACGTCCGCGCCTTAATGTCACGTTGCTGGTCAAATCCATGTTATAAAACAAATTATAGTAAATGTAATAGTGATTGTAGTTTTGTAACTGATTTTCAAAATCTAGTACTTCAATAAAAAATGCAAAAAGTGATAGATCGTAGTGGAGACGCGAACACTCGGCCGCTACTTTAAAGCCGGTAGGTCTAATCTATGAGCCACCGTGTTCGTATTAATGCTGACGAAATGTTGAAATTCGAATAGATACTGCAGTCAGTCCAGAGTTCAACTTCCTGCTTTAAAAATTTATAAAGAGAGTAATTTCCGATACAAATGAATATGATGTTCATTTACTAATGTTTTAATCAAAATAGTTGCTTCGGAGATTGATTAACAGTTATCACTTTGTCATTGAGATCACTTTACTCACGGTTTTGTTCACTGTATGCGTTTGTTTACTTTTGAAAGGTCCGGTTTATCCACTGTTATATGTTTGTCTCAATGTTGTTTTGTAGAATATACAGTTGATTTTACACCGAGATAACACTGTCACTGGTGATTTACTTGTAATAGTACACATTAAACTACTTTTTATATCAATCAACTCCGTTAGTGTATTTTAATTTAAATTAATAATGCCGTAGCTATACAACTTGGAGGTCGATCAGCGCCATCTCCGATTCCGATTCATTTGGAAAGCATTAGAGGAATCCATGCTAAATATATACGAATATTGAAAAATATATTCTGAAGGAGTACCGCACAAGTAAGACTCGAATCCACAGGAGACGAATTTTTAATTGAGAAGGGTGTCCGCCAGGGTGATCCCATATCCCCGAAACTATTCTCAGCCGTCCTAGAGATGATATTCAGAAATTTGGAATGGACAGAATACGGACTCAACATAAATGGTGAAAGCTTGAACCATCTGCGTTTCGCAGACGATTTAATTCTGTTTTCAGAGTGCTGAAGGGATTTGGAGCAAATGTTACAACAATTATCAGTGGAGAGTGCAAAAGTCGGACTATCAATGAACACAACCAAAATTAAAATAATGACCAATTCCTTACAAAAATATGCTATTACAGTGAACCATGAAGAAATAGAGTATGTTACTGAATACATTTATTTGGGGCAGTTAATATCAGACACCATGTAAAAAGAAATAAATAGAAGGATTATTAACACGTGGAAACGGTTCTGGTCACTAAGTGAAGTCATGAAGAACAAATAAATGCCTATAAAAGACAAGAGGAGGGTATACAATTCATGTATTCTACCATGCTTGTCATATGGTTGTCAAACATGGGCTTTAACAGAACAACTCATATATAAAATAAAAGTATGCCAGAATGGAATAAAAAGAAGTGTTATATGAGTTAAAATAAGGGATATAGTAAAACTAGAGGACTTAAAACGTATAACAAAATTCAGGAATATAGAAACCGTCTGTAAAGAACTGAAATGGAGATGGTCAGGGCATATGTTAAGAGAAAGCAAAGAGAAATGGACAAAACAAATAACGGAATGGTACCCAAGGGATGGAAAAAGAAGTATGGGTAGACAAACTAAACGCTGGGAGGATGATGTGAGGAAGACAGCTGGCCCAGCATGGAATCGGGTAGCAAGAGATAGGACACGGCGGAAATCTTTAGAAGAGGCCTTTGTCGAAGGACAAGCTGTTGTAGAAGAACCGCTTGCCGATACATAATTTTAGGAATAAACAAATTTAGTATAAGACAGTATAGTATTAGGCATTTTCTATTTTATCAACTTATATGTACGTAGCAAACAGCAATAAAGGCTTATTTTATTTTTTTATTTTTTTATAAAAGAGCTTAACCTGACTGACTGACTGACTGATTCATCATCGCCGAGCCGAAACTGCTGAAGCTAGAAAGCTGAAATTTAGAAGGTAGCTTTTTTTACAGCAAAACCACCCACTAGGGCGGGATTTTTTGAAATTCAACCCCTAAGAGGGTAAAACAGGGTGAAAACGAATGTATGAAACTTTTTAACGCGTGGTGCGATTTGCTTGAAACTTTATATGAATAAATAAAATAAAAAATAAATGGACACCTTCTTCAGGACTTTTCAAAATAACTCTAACAAAGGGGTAAAATGGGGTGACAAAGTTTGTATGGAAACTTTTTAACGGGTGGTGTGATTTTTTAGAATCTTGGTTTGGGTTCCTTAAAATGCAAAATAAATGGACACGTGTTTCAGGATTTTTCATAATAACTCTAATAAAAGAGTAAAATAGGGTGTGAATGTTTGTATGGAAACTTTTTAAGTGGGAGTGATTGGTTTAAATTTATCAATAAAAATTGGCAAGGAGATAAGTTGCATCCTCGGGAAGGATTTAAGCTACAATTCGTTTAAAAAAAAAATGCGGACAAAGTCGCGAGCAGCAGCTAATCGCATATATAAAGTCAGGAACAATAAAAAAGAGAATTCACTTGTGAATTAAAACGCTAATATTTCGTTCGGGTCTGGGTCTGTTCTGGTTGCTAATTTACCTGAACTAGTTATAACCTTTATAATAATATCACTTAATGAGTCCCGCCACTACTTTATGGAAACGACGCACTTATCAAATTTCTGAAAGTCGTAACTCCCCGGGAAGATTTTAATTTTCTTCTCGAGGTAATTTCTCCTTTACTGCCGCGAGTTTTCGCAATAAACCACGTAATAAGACACGTTTTACAATTTGATGCCTAATTTATGGTAATGAACTGAAAATTAGATAATAACCTTAGATGTTTACGACCTTCGAGGAAGGTGTCTCGGAGCTGAGATTGTAACTTGATTTTATTGCGTATCCCAAACGCTAGACGTATACCTACCTACCGTTACTCATTGTATTGTATACAAAAACGCATAGTCACCAGCATAAATTGTTAGCAGAAAATAGTTTGCCCAAATATCATCCGAAGTATCAACATAGTTTATCCACATATCCATACTAATATTGTTAATTTGAAAATGTCTCTGTCTGTCTGTTTGTTTGTTTGTTACTTTTTCACGACAAAACGGTTCGTTTGTCCATTCCGTTCCGTCCGTTCATCTTGGTGATATTTAGTACGCAGATAGATGGACTGTTATAAGCTACTTTTTATGTAAGTACCACGCGCGTAAAGCCGCAGCCAGTAGCTAGTAATAAAATGATTGTCAAATTATTATCAAAGGTTCAAATAATGTAGTTTGGACCCCGTTTATCAGAGTTTGAAACTGAAGATGAGCATGTATAATGCAAACGACCCAGTTCTCGAGTCCCGTAGGTGACAGTCAAGCGCAAACTGTTTTAACCGCTCTAAGCCGAAACTAAACCCGGAATATGACGCCAACTTCATCGCGGACCGCTGAGCCGCCCAGATACCAGATCCATGCTAATTTCATTATGAGTTGGAACAAGAGGAATTCATAGCCGGGTTGTCAAGCATTCATAGCGGGCTGATGTGTTTAGATAGCAACGAAGCGGACTGAGCTGAACCATTTGTTTGAAATAAAGCTCTTGCATGTATGCTCTTGCATACTAACTGGTATATAGCATTGATATCGTAGGGTTCGGTTTGCATAGAACTTTAATAATTTGATTTTTTAAATATTTTTTGGCATTGGTGGACAACACACATCGTTATCTAGTCCCAAATTAAGCCGTCCTGGCATTATTGGAACTAGATGACTGTTATATTTTTAGACTTGTAAACACATACATTAGATACTTTATAAAACCCAAACACAGAACAAACCTCTATGTTTTTCACGTAAATGTTTGTCTTACCTAGATTAAGATGGAAGCCATACAACGCACAAGATACAAACCTAGTAAGGATAGACTCTAATAGCTCGACCATAATAGAGCTACAATAAAAGTACTACTACTTCCTACTACTATCTACTAAACGTTTAGATGTGTCAGTTCATGAAATGAAGAGGTAAATGAATAACATAGCTAAAGTACCTTCATTAAAACTGACCCACAACACAAAGTCGCGCAAAGTTACTCTTTGTTCAAAGTTAGTAATCCCACAGCAAATAAAGTTATACCCAGTACAGGTTTTAGCTTTATTTTCTGTAATACTCTTAGGTCGTACCTAAAACATACCAATTTTTGTTTTCAAAGTTGCGATAAACGTTGTATAACCGGCGTAATAGCGTTAAATGCGACTAAAAAATCTAGTAGTATCGTAATGTAATAAGACGGTCTAGCTTTTTTCAGGCAAATCTTGAGACTTGCTGTCTCCGCTCCAGTCCAGTGGCCCGTGGCGACAGGCGAGACGAGTTTTTACCACTCGCAATTGATTAATTGAGCTGTCATTATTCTCGCTGCTCACTCGAAGGTGCTCAGACGTAATGGCTTTCTGAATCATTGACTTGGTTTTGCGAACAATGGACGAGTTGGTAATATGGCATTCGGCACTTTAATACCTAATGAGAATTTGGTTTCATTCAATCTGTCGGTTTGGTTTTTGAAGTGAAAACTTTTTTGGCATCGTTGTGATTTGAAAGTCGATGAAACGAATAATTACGTTTTAAAAACTAAAAAGACAACCGACTTCATGTATATACACAAGGTAGCTACTGTAAAACATTGAGGAGTTGCCTTGACTGTCCTTCGTCTTCATCATCAGACCCCTAATGACAGTTACAACCTAACTAGGTGTACAGTTCTCATTAATACAAATGAATCAACCCAAACATCAGGTAATTGCTGTAAATCGTTGAGCAGTTCCCTCGACTGTCTTTTAGCTCCATCATCAGATCGACTCCAGACCTTCATTAAATAGTAGTGCCTTAAAATACTTTCATATAAAATAAACAAACGCACTAGTCGCCACTACGATTTTCGAAAGTTTCCATCGATTTCTCTGGGATGCCATGATCAGATCCTGGTTTTCTTATCATGGTACCACCCTTGCGATAACTACTTTCCAACAAAAAAAGAATCATCAAAATCGGTTCATGAACGACGAAGTTATCCGCGAACACACATAAAAAAAAAAATATACGAATTGAATTGAGTAACCTCCTTTTTTTTAAGTCGGTTAAAAAAGCGACAGTAAAAAGAAACAGACACATAAATTCATAAAATTTAACGTGGGAGAAAATGAGATAAAGCATTATACAGTGTTTTTTATATTCGTGGTTCTTAAAATTTTTGAAGGTTTCACTTCTACCACGTGTGCACATATGTATTTTTTTTCATTTACGATACCTTTTTGACATTTACGGTTGACATAGATTTATTTGTTATTTATTTTGACAATTATTTGTTACTCAAGCACACACAATCAGTACAAACAGAAAAATATATCGAAGAATAAATAAAAGTGGAGAATACAAAGAGTATGTTATGTATCTTTGTGCCACAGTAACAACACAGTTTCTACTCCGCATAATATGCCTCGCCACTTGGAGGTAGCTAGGTAGCTAGGTTTACCAACAGACCCTGGCGTTTGGTCGCATCTTGCCTGAAAGTAAGCGATGATGAGGTCTATAAAGTGGAACACGTTTCTTATTGTATCACTAGTTATTTAGAACCAATGAAATGAAAGGATTAAAGTACGCCTCAGAAGATACCTGGCACGAAAGGACTAACTGTTCAAACTCCAACTGTTTTTTTGGGTTTAAATAAAAAAAGTCGGCGGTGTTCCTCTCGATGATTTTGTTCGCCGTTTGAGAGTATAGTCCATACTAGTATAGAACACATTAATATTTAAATCATAAATATATAACCGTGCACGCTTGGATTCGAACCCACGACCTTAGGATCGGAAAGCGTGACCACTACCACTAGACTACCAGTGCTCTCACGCTTACTCAAAAGAAGTCCAGATCATACCATAAAGCAAACATAGACAGCAAAAAGTTTCAGCCCTTGGCGGTACGCATGATAAAACGCGTGATAGACGGTACATTTGAGAAATAAGACATTATTTTAATGCAATTTCTAGCCATTATTGGGTACCCGCAATCTGACACTTTTCTTACCTTTTGTCAACTTAAAAAAGTGGTCGAACTTATCAGAGATCCAAAACAAAAGCCTTCAAAATGACATGACGCCGTATTCCCCACTCCGCGGCACCCCCCTGCAGCTTGGCGGAAGCGACTTGTCTTTTTGCCGGCTCCCTCGGTGACCGATATTGTTCACCTAAAATACCTTTTGTCTTTGCTGCAATGAAATTTTATCATGGCATTTTACGGTAAAAATATAACATTGAAAATAGAATGGGGTATTTAATTATCAGAAATAACTTCCTCCTTAGAAAACTGACGTATGATAACGCTTATAATTAGGTAAATAATATTACTGTGTAAGATATATTTATTTATTTTGCAACAAACCATTATATAAGTATTGGCGCTGCCAGCGTAATTTATATCTACGGTAGGTATAAAAAGCCGCCGCTGTTTTAAAGACCCCTAGCATTACTAGATAAGCCCATACATCATCTAGTAGGAAGAAGTCGGCCATCCCCCCTAAATCAAACACACAATACGTTGACAGCGAGCTGTACAGTCGCGGACATCTGGCGCCCAGCCAGCAATCCGGAGAACACTATGTAACTATTTATTTATTAGATTGACTGCACTACTAGCTGTATATACAACTCTGTAGATTTTACGTTTGAAATAACATCTTTGAGGCGAGCATCAGACAAAGCGGAGATTGTTTATTAATATCAAGAGAATCGTGTCAATTCCATCACGTAATTTTCGTATTGTGGGTTTTTGAACATGTAAACATATCCTATCAACATTGTTTGTTTACAAAATAATGGATTTTCCCCCTTTCCCCCCCTAAGCGGACGAATATCCACCAAAGCTTGCGGGGAGCTCTGGTGGATATTCGTCCGCTTACATTTTTTACCAAAAACTAAAATTCTAAACAAAGCCAGAACAAACTTCCCCTGCGTTTATTGCTTCAACATTGTTACAATACAAAGGCAACAAAGTGCACCTTACTACAAGGTGGCGGAAGCACGATTTCACTACGCAACGGATCAAAGCTCTTCACATATTGATGCACAATACGATAAACAGAAACTGTTGTAACATTACAAAGTATTGTTTCATTTTATGTGCATTTTACTATCAAGTTTAACTGTCGAGTGCACCTTGGCAGATCAAGGGAATAGCTCTTGTATGGTTACAGTCAAAACCCACTTCTAAAACACTTTTACTAGCTGAAAGCACGTTACATTAAGTGTCAAGCCAAAGTGCATCCGTTTAATCCAATTCATGTAGGTAATTCCCGTGCACTTTATCAATTAATCAGGTCCTCGGCGGGTCTGGTTGGACGGGATTCGGGATAACGTGAGTGTCAAGTTAGATTGTGTCCGCCTAACTTAGATGACGCGCGCTCTCGAGATATGAGGGAGATTGTATGGCCGAGAGCGTAATGATAGGATGTAGCGAGTAATATATTTATATACTAGCTACTGCCCGTGGCTTTGCTTGCGTGCTACGTAAATTATTGGATATATCTGTCCTAATATATATTGATATATTTTTTTAAATTGCATTCCTTTATTTAAAATAGAGGTAGGTTTAGAGTTGATATTAATTAAACAAAAATTTTAGATTTACAATATTAGTAGGAAATATTTCTACTCTAGCTTCTTTCCGTTTTGATAAAAACTCGCCGTTTTTTTATTTTTAAAAATATGTATAATATTATTAGTAAAAATAATAATAACATTATTTATATTATTTATTTTAGAAATAGTTATAACACCATAACAGGTGTCTAAAAGCGATATGTTAGTCTTACTTACTAGGCGAACCTAGTAAGTAAGACTGAAGACTGAAAGACCTTTTATGTATGCTTTGAATTTCTAACTTAAACGAAGCCAGACAGACGTTATCATTTAAAAAAAATATCTTAACATTTAGTCTTAACACTGAGCCAGTATCTCGGGCTGATGCAGGAGCTTACGTTATACGCGCACTTGCAACTTGACCAGTGCTAAGTCTCTCCTAACCGACAGTCTACAGTATCCGACCATACCTAACACGAATAAACTTCGTAGTATGGGTACACTGCGTACTCTTTTAATTAAAGAAAATGAGCAAATTTATTTTGAATTTTCTGTATCATAAGCCTGTACACAGGAATGTGGCAGGAATAATTCATGTTCACACAGAAGCCAAGTTAGCTCTGCATACGAGCTACAACCAATGAGCTGTATAGCGAATGTACCACGTGTAGATACTTCGTCACTTTACTTATATCGTAAACGCTACCTTATATCATAGAAGTGTGTTAGAGTTAAAGTTAGAAGCCAAGCTGCAAAATAACCGCTACCGAAGCATACTTCTACGATGACCGCATGCACTTGGCAACACTTTCTGTCTGTTTTATCAGTCACCGAGTTCACTGTACATAATATTTATTAATATCTTTGATTTGTACCAGATCTTTCATTTGATGAAATAATGCGATGACAGCGTGAATTTAAACGTCTTAAACTTGTGCTAATGGTCACTAAATTAAGTGTACTCACTGAAAGTATTCTCTGTACTCAATGCTGAGGTTTTGGAAAGATAAATTTAAAATAATCGTGAACTAGTATTGTTCAATACTCCTTGAATTGGACAAAATTAGTCTACGATTAGTTTGGTGTTACTTTGCAGCAGCAAACGATTAGTTTGGTGTTACTCTCTTACCATATATCATCTTATATACTACTGAAAACAATTATAACGACGCGAGCAATCACCCGTCTCGTCGCGTCTTGGAAAATATGCACATGCTTCTATTTAAGTGGAAGCAATTAGCTGCATATACATATACTAATTGCTTCCACTTAAATAGAAAAGCCAAACTAGTATATTATACAAACACTCGTGTAGGTATTTAAAATTTGTTAGTTATTATCTAGGTTGAAAACGAATTTACTAGCCGGTGTCGTAATTATTCGATATTGTGAAGCTTGACGGTAAGTAACATGCCATTTTTCTATGTATAACTGATGGATTTTTCATTATGTAATGGCCTTACTGATAGCTACTAAAGCCACATCTCTGTCTGTTTTTTGGTACCTTTTCACGCATCTTAATTTAGTAAAGAGATCGCGTCGCGTCGAATAATATATCCGTCAATTCTAACGTGAACAACCAGATAAATGAAGTAAACATGTGTCACGCCACTGCCAAACTTATCATCTAAATTTACAAAGCATGCCCCCTCATTTAAAGTAAATAGGAGTAGTAAACGTGACGATTTTAAAGTAACTGGAAAAACAAGATCAGCAACTTGTGCATATTTTCCAAGACGCGACGAGACGGGTGATTGCTCGTGTCGTTATAATTGTTTTCAGTAGAACGCGCGCGATCGAACGATCTGACTGGAAGTTAAATTGAAAATTTCAACTTGTTTGCAAGTTTCCGTGACGCCACGGGTGTCTTACATATAACCTGACAGTCTTAGAGGGAAAACTGACAAGGTATCACTTGATATGAATAAATAATTTTAATGAAGATATTGGAGGACAATTCATTTGTTTTATACACTTGCTTCATTTTAACACTTTTTTGTTGGTTATGGCTACTTCTCCTGTCATTTGTTATGCTTACTTATTTAGCAATAAAAGTGTGTAATCTTTCAGTAAATTTTTTTACGCATTTATGTTGGGGCCCCGCCCCATATGATACGAGTCTCGCTGCCAATTTTGAGTTCACTTTGTGGTCTCCATTTGTAACTCCAGTAAAAAGAGCTTTAAAAGAGATAATAGAGGCTAACGTGAAAGAGATAAATACTAACCACGACGCACTGTCCAGCGCGGCGTTTTGTGACTTTACGAAAAGACACCTTTTCGTTTTATGATTGACGTCTTCAGTCCCCAGTAGCTCTGCTTTCCCGGACTCTGACAGTGCTCACGGTTCCCGCAAGGCAGAGGCTGCTAAGAAAACACAACGACTCTATTGAAAATTTTATAAAATATGCTTCTTAATCTGATGATATCAAATAGGATTATATTTTTTTGATATCATCAGAATAGAAAATAATGTTTTATTCATTACTAGCTGTTGCTCGCGTCTTCGTCCGCATATTTTTGAAAGGAATTGTAGCTTAAATCCTTCCCTAGGATGCAATTTGTCTCCTTGCCAAATTTTATTGATAAGTTTTAAACCAATCACCTGACCACCCATTAAAAAGTTTCCATACAAACATACATACCTAATGTTACTGTTTTATAAGGGCTATTTTGAAAAATCTTGGAATACGTGTCCATTTATTTTGCATTTTAGGTATCCAAACCAAGTTTCTAAGAAATCACACCATTCGTTAAAAAGTTCCATACAAAATTTGACACTCCATTTTACCCCTTTGTTAGGGTTATTTTGAAAAATCCTGAAACATGTGTTCATTTATTTAGCATTTTAGTTATTCATATCAAGTTTCAAACAAATCGCACTACGCGTTAAAAACATTCATACATTCGTTTTCACCCCTTTTCAACTGTCATTTAAAAGGTTACTCTAATTTAAATCCTGGGTGTAGGCATAATAAAGATTGTTCATATATTACAAAATATGGTCTAGTTTAGCTAGTCCGGCGAACCAACAGAATTAAAAGCATCGTCTATCAAATGCCTATGTAAGTACCTTAATGCTAGGTTCAATTAACGTATTTTCTTTCATTCTTTCTATGTTCATACACATATAGGCAAACTATAACTTTATTTCTCTGAGTCGGAAACTTTGTTAGTAATCAGAGAAGGGAAACTACACGTTAATAAAGTGTAAAATGAGAGGCTAAAGAGATCTCAGTCGAAAAGTTCCAGTAAGTTTGAAGTGAGGTTCTTGATTAATGTATAGAATAGCTTTCCCTTACATAATTAAATTAGTTAGGTAAACTTCCTCCTTTACTGACGTAGCCTTGAGTCTCGAGTAGTAACAAAGAAGAGACTAAAAAGGCCGTAGGTGAAAGCGTTGACAAAATCAAAATCAAAGTAAAAATTTAGTTTTTAATAATTTGATAAAATGTATCTATTGTTTCACAGTTGTTTTTATGTGCTTATATTGTTTTAAGTAAAACTATTTATACATTTCGTGAAACATTGCGTGACCTGGCTGCTGGCTCTGGCTCTTATCTGGCAGCATTGCCATTCAACGTGTCAACGCCGCCAGTGTCTTAGGAATGCTGCCCTCTGGCAGTGACTCTGAATCATTCGAACTATCTATAAATCGATTTAAACAGTCTTTAGAAAGCTCAACTGTTTTACATGTATTTTATATTATTCTGTACGTTTTTTTTTATTATTTCTGCAAATACAAAAATCATACTGTGAATGACGTAAATTTATTAAATGAAACCACGACAATATGCTACACATTTTATTATGCTATCGTTAATGCCAAACTCGCCAGCTCTATGCTGTAAAGAATCAGACAACAATAATGGCTATAATTGACGGTTAGCAGGTAGTACGCAGTTCAGTAATTTCAACAAATAGGTAGGATACCATATTTTATGGTAACATTAATATTATATTTCATAGTGGTAGCTGTTATTGCGAAATGATTAAATGATCAACGATTTACGAGTCCGATTATGTTCAGATTTCAGTGCTCAACCGAATTACTTATATAATGAAAATTCCATTTGATCGGAAAATCTATCTTACTAATATTGTAAATGCAAGTTGGTGTGGATGCATGTATATACTTGTATGTTTGTGTGTGAGCCAAACACGCTGTGACGGTTGAACCGTTTGAATGAGATTTGATTAGCGTAGATTCAGACCTGGGATTAATATTATAATATATATAACAAGCGTGCAAAGCCACGAGCAGAAACAAAATAGACGATATAAATAACTTAAAATCCTAGGCTAGTTGTGAAACATTTTTAACTTCTGTTTTATTGTAAAAAAATTATATTTTTTAGATAAACCACGAAGACATCATGTAAGTATAAACACAAGTAATAATAAAAAATAAACAACGATACCCTTCAAAGAGGTTTAAAGGGTAACATGAAATAATACTTGTTTAAATATATTTAAAACTTGTTTATAATTTATTTAGAGTATAAAGATCACTATCGTTCCTTCCCGACATTTATTTATCGTGTGTCACAAAATACCATTATTTATTATTTTACATAAAGGAGTTTACAACCCCTCTATAAACCAATAAGGTCCAACACCCTTGACATATCTACTTATAACCTATTTATAACTGGAATGGTCACACCATGCCGATGAGCCTAAGCACGATACCTCTGCTGGTGAGGATTTGGGTTTCCTGCGGTTTCCGGGTGATGCTGCAGCACAATATTACCATGCTTTTGCAAAATCATTGAAGTTACAGGATAACAAATTTCGAATCGAACAGTTTCGTGAAAGTTGCTCCGATTCCTTCATCAACTAGAAAAGAGCTGATTATCTTCAAATGGATTAACAGATTTTCTTAATTCATAACTAACAACATGATCGATCAATCGACCTTTCTAACAAAAAGTTTAATTCAAAATCAGTTCATCCATTCGGGAGCTACGATATCACAGACAGACACACACATACACACGTCAAACTTGTAGCACCCTCTGTTTGCGTCAGGGGTTAAAAAGGATTCAACTTGCAAAGAATTCTGAATGTTTCTCCAGTTAAATCAGTTGTCTTGAAGCGTGACCAAGAAACAAGAGATGCGATGAAAAGAAAAAAGTGAGTCAATCTATCAGTGCTTCAATTCCCGAGGAGTGGATACCTATTTTATTCGGAAATACGGGAGGCGGGTCGCATGTGCCTTATTTACGAATATACAACAAAATACGTAAAACTTGCGAAATAATATCAGAGGCCGCTTTTCAATGTTTGCGGTTATTGAACCGTGTTTTATGGTTGTCTTATTATATCTGCTGGTTGGTTTGTCCGTTTATTATTATAATGAGGTTATGCATGAAGAGTTCGAGTATTTTTTTATCCACTCTGTTTACATATAATATGTTTTAACCATTTGTGGCCATCTTTCAATTTTATCTCTGGTAATTTATTTCTTTCGGTGCACTATGTATTTAAATTCAAATTTATAAATTCTTTCTTTCAATCTTTGAATATTTCAAAAGTTTCTTTCAATCCAATACAATCACAAGGATCACTTTGAAGCGTCATAAAAGCTGAAAGCTAAATTTAGATGCGGGTTTTTTAGTATTTTAGCAATCTTTTAACTTATCAGGGTACCTATGATCTCCAGTTGGTAAACCGACCAAGATTATAAAGAAACCGTGCACTCCGGCTATGAATAAAAGCTGTAGTAAGTTGTTCTATTCTCCTAACAACCTTTGATGCATACCTTATCGGGATACTCTAAAGATTTCCCACAAAGCCATTGTATTTGCTGTTAAGATATTAAAGGAACTCAACAGAATACAAACATCAACTTGCTAACATTGTAATATTGAAATAATGGCACAGAGTCCAGTATATCAAGACCCTTTGCATTGAATGAAATCCGCGTTCTATTGCACAACTTTCTACAGGATTAGAAAAGTTGGGAGTTTTTGTAAACTGGTGCAGTAGTGGTGGGGCCGCAGCCGCCGCCGCCGCTCTCTGAATTTTCTGAGGATATAAAATTCGTGTGAATAAAGAATTTTGCGTCGCGGCGCAGTATAAAGGATTTTGTAACATTGTAACGAAATGTGACTACTAGTATCTGTTTGTGAAAACATCAACAACATTTTTTCCTTAGTACTGTGTCATATAGTACTACTCACCAGAGTTGGCAACTACTGACTCGAAGTAGTACAGCAGTACAGCACAAGCGGATTTAGTTATCAGCAAGAAAATATCACACACTGCAGTCGCACTATACACACAGTATACTCCCTAGGAGTTGATTTCACAAGTTCAATGTAAAATGCATATTCAACGAAGTTAAACTTCCGAGAAACCGAACGGATTCATAAGTTCGTATATTCAATATAACCTTATTAAATTCCCACCTCACCAATCAGATATGCAGATTGTAGAACGAGCTTCATTCCCGCCCTCGATATAAGAAGTAACGCAGTTAGCTCGAGATTTGAATGGCAATAGATCGAGCTACTGGGAAATTTTACAGAGAACTTACTGAAGCGATTTCACGTCTTGCCAATCTAGATTCACTCCTATTGAATTACAAGTCGAAAGGAGTGAGAATTCAGTTATTGCAACGAGTCGAATCAAGGTAGAAATAACCGAGTTTTCTTTATTATGATGTCTCTATTTGTTCTGAATAGCACGCTTATTATTACAAAAATAAAAATAAGAATTTAATACTTACAATTATTTGAAAATATAATTTAAATGCATTAATATGTTTTGGAAATTTAATTATATCTGAAATTATTTATTTTTGTATTTCTATTTTTTATTTTCTTAAGATAAAATAAATAATATTAGAAATTGTTATACATATGATACATGTATATATCATAGATATTTATAATATTTTCTAATATCATAGTAAATCCACTTAAATCTGATTATTTAGCGTGTCTCGAACCCCCAAATCCCAATTGAATAAATATCGTTTTCAATTAGAACATTCATACAAAATAGCGGTCAATTACAGTGACAAGGTAAAACTAAAATAACTGAGTCTAGACCGAACGTTCTGAAACGGTCTAGACTTAATTAAATGATCCGTTGCACTTGTAATTTAATCTCCCGTTGACGCTAACGGCCAATACCGAATCTCATTATACAGATTGGCTTAGTTAGGTACTAGTTTAGAAGGTTGCTTCACCTGCTGCACCTGACAACTTGACCTACGATATATTCTTGCTAAGTAACACATAGTTTAATCGTAGTTACTTATTTTATCACGATATAGAAAAAAAATAGTGATTACATATCTGGCATGGCTTTTTCTGTGTCCCTTCATCATTACCAAGTGAAGACTGAATGCTCTCTTGAATGAGAACCCTGAATGTGATGTGTTTGCGGACGGATGGAAAGTGATTCTATCTGAATGTCTGAGGTTCTGTGAGAAGTCTGTGAGAACTGTGTAGATGCTTGCTTTACTACCAGTTATTATTTTTATTGTCATTTAAGGTCTTTTTTATTGTTCTCTTTTTTAATTAGTGTTATTGACATGTTCATACTGGTTAATAATAAATAAATAAATAAGACACTTGATTAATAATACTTAATATATATTTATCTACTAAATATTTTGTAATAAATACTACTACTTTGATATGCTTTTCCGCAAAGTTACTTCAGAATCATTTATCTATCATGATAACTACTCAAATTTCTAAGGTTCGATAACCCGAAGAAACGTTTTTATTGCTTTAAATTCTGTCTGCCTCTACAAGCATAGTACACCACAGTTATGCCCAAACTGAAAATAGAACCCACTACTCTTACGTTTTTTTTTCAGCTGGCCAATGTTCTAGTGTTGTGCGCTGTAAAAGACGACAATGGCACTTATTCTATAGGTTTGCCGAACTAACCATAATATCGTCAATCATAAATAAACCTAATTTGAAACAACTGCATAAGTATTAATTAAATTACCATTTATAAATGATACTTCTTAAATGTTCTATATCGACGTGCAATTGGCGTGTTCACTTTAGTCATTATGTAAAGAGATGTTGTTTAAAGAATAATGGAACCAAATGTAAATTTTAACTAATTTTAAAGCTGTCATATATAAATTTAACTATAATCTGGACTTTTGTGAATACAAAATAAAGATATTTCGTTTTTTACAAAATTTGAGTTAATACATCGAAACCGCTAAATTACCACCAACGTCTGAATGTTTGTCTTATTCAAAAAGGTCAAGAACCGAATTATGGTAACGTTTCTGAGATTTACTTTGAATTAAAACGGATTTGACCACATTAAGTTCTAAATATTCGTATCTATCGACAGACGAAGTGGAATCGAATCTGTTCATGCATAAACCAGTGATTAGCACATAACAGCACTCAGATGGAATATTGTAACGGGTACCTAAACTTAACTAGACATATTAACGAGAAGGTATAAATATAGGTACGAGTATATAGCAGAGAGATTATAAATAGATGTTGGTTCTGTCTCTGGGTGTTACACTCGTAATTTATCATAAGGTTGTATTTCAAAATATATATGTATGCTATCAAAAATCTGGTACATAGTACAGGCTATGCTTAATCTGGTTTAGATGGTTTTGTGTAAACTTTTTTTTAATCTATTTCGACCCCCTGCTAGGCCTTTGCCTGATTCTTCCAACCATTCCTATCCTTTGAGATATCCCACGATGTTCTCCCAAAGCTGTCCATACCTCCAAAGCTTTTTTAGTACAGCGACGCCGTTGCCCGTCAGGTTACCAGGGTGTTACAATAAAGGCCCCTTTGTCTGAGTGTATCTAGGTCAAATGTCAACTAATATTTAACAATATATTTTATTATTATTTTACAACCCAAATAATTTCGTTAGACCACCCAGAGGCTTCTATCATTATCTAGAATTCAATAAGACGGGATATGAACCACGGATGAAACAATTTCTGTGAAATATATCAAACGATGAAAAAATTTTATCTTAAAAAATAACAAAGTAACGTAACGTAAAGTAAAAAAGTAACAAAGTAAATAACGAAGAAGCTACGTCGGCACGTAGCTTCGTAGCTTGATCTGCAAAGACTTTACGCCGTAGCACCGTAGCATCTACAAGATCAACTGAGAATTTCTTAGAAGAAAATTGTCTATTCCTAGAATTACTCCATCGCAGTGTTGTTTTTATTTATGGATAATGTTACCTCAAAACAAACTTTTCAGATCGAGATCAGAACTTGTTTTCTTTATAAATATTTTTTTCTTACACTTGTATAAATTGGAGGAGAAGAACTGAAATAAATAAATATAAATAATAAATAATCCCCCGGACATTTCACACAGCATCATCTGGCCCCAAAGTAAGCAGAGCTTGTGTTATGGGTACCAGATGACTGATATACTACTTATAAACATTTTTTTTTTTTTGTAAATACATACATATTATACATAGAAACACCCAGACCCAAGACAAATACTTGCGGATCATACAAACATTTGTCTCGCGGCGGGAATCGAACCCGCAACCTTCTGCGTCACAGCCGAACCTTAAGTTAACTGCACCACAGAGGTCGTCAGTGAAAGTCGAAAGTGAAACGTCAGGTCGTGAAAATCGAGCTTAGTTGCGTGCAGAGGTCTATGTCAAGGACTGAGGCGGGCTGATGATTATTCTACTAATTATATAACAGAGAAAATTAAATTATTAATGTTATAGCTGCTGTCCACGGCTTTGCTTGCGTGATACGAAAATTAAAAAAGGCCTTATGCTATTTCAGGTCATTGACTATGTCATTTACACATTATTGGATTTGTGGTATAAATATGTTGCCATTTTTATTAATTGACATTAAAATGACAAGGACAGAATATACTTAAACGCTACGCTAGCTAATTATGTAATTAAAGGATAGATGGGATATCTATACCAAGTTGCAGCCAGATTGGTAATTGATTGATAATTGTTTCAAATAATTACGTTTTAATAACTAAAAAGAAACCGACTTCATTGAATGAAATTTGAGCCTATAATACTTTTTTAGTGGAAAGTAGATGTATTTTGTATATATATAATATGGGTAGGCCAAATAAACGCAACGCTCCAATGAGACAGCGAGGTATCGAAGTACATGAAAACATCATCGATGTGTACAATTTTTAGATTTTCGTTGATTTTTCAGCTCGACCGATTTTGATAAAATTTATATGCGTCCACCTGTTTTGTATATCCCTTTCAAACTCAAAAAAGAATTTTCCAAATCGGTTCAGCCGTTTTTGAGTCAGAGAATCGGTGAACATACATAAAAAAAAAGTTTCCGACGAATTGAGAACCTCCTCCTTTTTGATAAAGCGGTTAATAAATGAATAAATATTGGTGTGCCGTGCCCACAAAACCATCTTGCCTTATGGTGACCAGATGACTAATAAAAAAAAAATGCTTATGATACTTTATAACCCAGACACAGAACAAATACATATCGACGGTTAAAAGGCGACTTGATTCAAGCGCCATTTTAAAAACTTTACAGGAGAGCGATTACAAAATTTAAAAAATGGAATAAAATTAATTGCGTGGAAACTACTCTTTGAATTAGAACAAATCTGCTACATATTGAAACTTTAAGAAGGGTCATAAGAGATGTATGTTTTATTAATAAATTAGTTATTATAACTGAATTAGGTGTTATTTAAGACAAATTGCACTAATTTCAGGTGAAGGCAAATTGGTTTAAATACAAATACAATAATTAATAGATTAAGGTTGAAAGATTTAACAGCCACAATTTAAAGAAATTGTTCAAGGCGAATTGATTTAAATCACAGGGGTATGTCTTCATGATACGAAGCACAAGGGTTTAAGTACAAGAAAGGTTCTAAGTAGATTTCAGCAGAATAATTTAAATTACAAGGGTTTATGTGTTATGAAAAAGAAAACTGATTAAAAAGACAACCACTATCTTAAAACATTGACTCATATCCTTTACTTTACTTATTTTTTACTATAGTTGGGTTTTGAGCTATTGTGTAAAAAAAAAATACCTGTCTAAGCCTACCTAATCTAATCCAAATTAGACTTTTATTTTCAACTGTTATGTACCTAGAGGTTGTAGATCAAAGAAAACTAAATCAATTTTAATAATTATGTTTTACTATCAGCTTTTATTTATTTGTTTTCTTAACAATACTTAGCAGGCTGACCTATAAATCTTAGGTAAGTACCTAAGTACAAAAAAATCAATGTACCTTAGTAATCAAAAATGTATCTAAATACAATAATTTAACACATCTTAGTTCTTAATAGTTCTTCCATTTCTCTTTCTTAAGCCTCCTAGCTGTTATATTTTTGGTATTGTTAGCCTTTGTTTTTCAATCAATCATCATCTGCCTATTTTCTTTCTCTAGTAATATGCTAAAATATGGTCCAAAATAATTTTCTTTCCTCTTTCTTTTCTTAATCATCTTTCCTTTTTCGTTTCAATGTCTTTAATTTAAAGTTTCGTCTTCGGATTCATCCTCTATGTCTCTATGTAAACTTTTTGTAAATCAAATGAAGTGCATAAAATTGATGGATTCTCTTTTCCTAATTCTCTATGGCAATTCAATCTAGTTTTTGTCGCATCTTTTTCATCTCGGTGATCTTTTTGCTCTTCCAGAAATCCATTTGAATCAGTTTCAAAGCGCAAGCATTTGATGCATTTATCCTTCTTAGGTACATGACATCCAATATTAAATTCTTTATGAAATATATCTCTAAATATATTTTCGCTGACGACATCCAAAGACTGACTTGTCCTATCTTCTTTATAAACTCTATAAACGTTCTTTATGTTCCTATACTCAACTGGTGGTGACACCACCAGGCTGTATCAGCCTGGTGGTGTCTTTTCTGCAGTAGTGAGATGGCAGAGCTGGAAGATTCTTTATGTATTTTATTACAGACTCTTGAGTGGCATCACTTGTCTTATTTGCCAGGATTGTTTTTCCTCTACTATCTTCTTTTGACAATCCATAAGTTGCATTGGAGAGTGTGTAATAAACGTACTTCTGACTGATGCCAAGTGTCTTAAAAATAAATTTTAGGCACACTTGTCGACGGCCTTCTCCACCGTTGATAAAGTATTCGAAAGTATTTGCCCGATATCCCGAATCCTTCACTCGTTTTCTCTTAGTTTCTCGTATTTTGCTTATCGCCACTAATCAATCCTTACGTTTTAATGAGGACAAGTGCCAAAAGAACTCAAACAAGCTCAATCGTTTTTCTTCATTAATCGCTTCACAATTGTGGCCACATGTCTTTCCCGCACAAGGGTTTCCTTGCATTTCTTTTCCTCTTACTATAGTCCCATTCGTTTTTACGTAACCTAAACCTTTTAGTCGAGCTTCCTTTTCTTTATAATTCTTTTATTTACTTTCTTTTTCTTCAAGCCTTTATCTCCAACTTTACCGTCGTCTTGTGCATTATTTTTTCTTACGTTTTTACGCTTCCTTTTTTGGAGCGTCTCTACTTGATGTAGATTCTTCGTCGGTATCTTTCCAAGATATCTTTCAAGATATCTTTCAAGATATCAAGATCTTTCCAAGGAAATCAACGTAACTCCTTTTCATATTTTTTGTCGTTCTAGTCTTTTTTGTTTCTTAGCTTCTGTATCTTCTTCAGTGTTTGCCTCAGGTATTTGAAATTCGTTGTTATCGCCTGCTTCTAAAGACTTTCGTATTATAATCATCTCTTCATCTGTAATGACATCTGTGTTTGTAGCTTGCAATTCATCACTTGGCATTTGACCTTCGTTATCGCTTTCTCGATAACTGAAAACATCACGATTTGGCATTTCAAGTTCTTGTATAACAGATGTTTCTGTTTCCGGTCGTTCTTGAAGTGCACAGAGTTTTTTTTGTTGTAACGAGTTTCTTTTATCATCTCTTTCTCCCTTAAACCAAAGAAAAACCAATTAACATTGCGAATAGAAATAATTTTTTTTAAGAACATCACGGTTTTATTTTAAGCGAGTTATCATTATTAAACAAAGAAGCTACTCACCACTAAACACATTGATCGCCAACCGTCACTTATCGGTACCCGCCAACGACTGACAGCGAAATGAACCGCCCGCGCGGGACTACTATTTTGTAGTAGATGTGTGGCTTAAGGTGGTGATCACCATAATTATGTTTAGATCAAATAACACCAAAAAGAAACTGGCGGCACCTCAAAAGACCTTACTTCATTATGGCATTAAAAGTAGAAAGGGCTCAACAACAGATTCATTTTTTCTATGTGCTTGAAGCGTACCATTGGTAAACAAGTAATTATGCATAAATGGTGTAAATACTCGGCGACTTATATTTGTTAAGAAGATTATTGATTGATGTGACACGGAACATCGACACATATTTTATGAAAAAGGCTCAAGCGACTTATCTACAAATCAACGATCAAAGTAAAATGAATTAAGCGACATTGATGCAATTTTGTAATCAAGGCCAAATGCTTTAAACTCCAGTGCAAGTAAATTTTAGATTAGGTTTAAACGATTGAAAAGACGATATTACGAAAAAAAAAGCAAATGAACTTAAATCACAGCCATCTAAAATAATGCTTCATTGTAAATGGCTCAAATACATCATTTAAAAAAAATCATATAAATCATGTCGCTTAGTTCTCCGTTATTCCAAATGATGCCAAAATTGGTCATAGATTCAAGCGCCAAAAAAGTGTTCTGATTTGAGTGAAGCCCGGCTCAAACGACGCAGAAAAAATAGATGAATCCAAATATGTATATAACTCAATATCGCAAAAAATGTCGCTTAAGTCAAGTCGCCTTTTAACCGTCGATATGTTTATCACACAAATATTTGTCACGGGAGGGAAATAAACCCCCAACCTACATCGCAGAAGGCAGAGTTTACCTTGTGAATAACAAACAATATCCAATAGAAAATAGCCAAGTGTATGAACGCAACTAAAACGTGCATTCTACTCTTAAGTGTGTATTTAGAATTATGAGTATTATGTCAATCAGCCTTTAGTATAATATATGCTTATTTTGAGGCTAAAATTGTGTCGTATGGATTGTGCATCAATATTTATTTGTTTTTAATTTATGATACTAATTCATAGCTCTATAGCGACATGACCATCACTCGTAGTGATGACTCAATATACCTGATAATATAAAGCTGATAGCTAATGCAATACGCAAACTGTGAGCGTGTGCCACCACAGTGTACTCTTACCAGCGGATCTGCTCTACTAAAACTCTTTAAGTAACAGCTCCGAGGCAAAGCTCATTCTTGTTCTTAACATATCAATGGAGGCAACGCTTTGCGCGGTCAGTACCTGAATCTGTGACCGCAGTAATATTATCATCCATGATTCAAAGAACATGATAATGTTATGGTTCCTGGTTTTTCAATGAGTTTTAGACACTGAAAGTGGCTTTCAGGTGGCCTATTAGCTCTCACTTGAGTTGGCCACTAACTCATACAAAAGTAGCAACTCAGCCTTATGTGCTGCGTTTTACGTTGATGATTTGATTCTATCCAGGGCAAACAGTATGTATATGTATTCTATCAGTCATTAGGTTTCCATAATAGAAGCTTTACTTTGAACGTAGCTAGATGATAAATTGTTTACCAATATTTATTTTGTTGTCTCTAATTACTTCTAATTAACTAGAAGAAAAGTCTAGAAGTATTCTAGAAGACTTCTAGACATTTCTAAAGGCTTCTAGAGTTCAAACTTCAACCCAGAGACCCTGCTCTGTATGAGCATGAAAACACTAGAAGACGATATTTCATATGAAGCGTGCACGTGTACAATACTCTAGACAATGTACAGTCTCAGGGGAAATTACTTGTTGCACGTTAACGAGTTTGTGTCACGGTTCATTTAATATGTTATTGTATTTTTGCCTTATCATCATTTCGTTTCGGAGGTTTTGATTGTTAATCTTCAATTGCGATATAAAAATCAAAAAACAGTACAAGGATTTCTAGAAAGTTATTCATGATACGAATACTGGCAGAACTGTGACACTAGAAGCTTAAACAAATTGATTTATTTTTAGGTTTTTTAAATGATTACCTCCTAGCTGCTGCTCGCGGATTCCTACGCCTGGTTATACATTTAATGTTGTCCTTGTTATCCCATAAAAATCCTTGAGACAAAGTTTACCATCTTACACATTTTCAGCAAAATTATTGACTTACAGACTTACGGAATTACAGAGATGAGAATACATTTGTGGAATTAAAATATTGGAATGAAATATTTAATAAAAAAAGTCACGTGCATATTACAATGTGTAAACTCGCCATCAATAAAATATTTCCGATTACTTGAATAAGTACTTTTGTTAGTGAACTGTGAGTCAGTGAGCATAAATGCGGCGCACGCGCGTCGATAAACGGTCACGTGTGCCGCCGTGACGAGACTCCGTCCACACTCCGCTCAATGTTACAATCTTGCTGCGCGATACTAATACCTACCTACCTATGTTGTACCTTGTACCATATAGTACTTGAATGTACTTACTTTATTTAAATTTGAATATTGGGTTTTATTTAATATGGTGCACAATAATGAATTATATTCTATATTATTCTATTCTATGTTCAATAAACAGTATGTTTTCTTGGTTTATAAAAACACTTAAAGGAAAAGTCCGTTAAAGTCACTTAATATAGTCTGTTCAACATAAATAGTCACGACAAAATACAACTTATAATAATACATATAATAATGTCTTACTTATAAACACAAACTATAGGATGCTATCGTATTATAAACGTCTCTTAACAATTATGTCAAAAGTTAAACACAAACAGTGTTTAACTTGTGACATATTTGTAAATATTTGTTGTAGAAAATAGTGCCATCCGTGCCATCCTTTTCTATGATAGTGGGAAATAGTAAAATTATATTACTATAAGATAGAAGATAAGGCTAAGAGCTCACGCTCCCAAATGTCAAATCTCACGAAATTTTGACAAATAGAAGCTTAAGAACACGATTTGTTTCATATTTGAATCTAAGCCCGCAAGCAACTGTATATGACTTAAATATAATATTTTTATTTTACATCATCGTGTTACTAGTTACTTCAAACAAGGAAGGCATCTGCGCTATAAATACTAAAGAATGTGAATAAATACTGAAATTGGATATTGCCGTTCAAATTAACGCGGTCGGCCACAAGTCTGGTTATAGGATCAATAAAATAAAAAATCAATAAAAAATGCTGGATATTTCACCTAACAACATCTGACCCCAAAGTAAGCATAGCTATGGGTGTTATGGGTACCACATGACTGATATACTACTTTTTTTTGTTCATACACACATTATAATACTTTGAAACACCCACACTCGAGACAAATACTTGCAGATCATACAAACATTTGTCCTGCGGCGGAAATCAAACACGTCACCTTCTGCGTTTCAGTTGGACCTTGGCTCACTGCGCCACAGATGTCGTCTACTACTGTGAACCTCAGTGGCGTATTGTAATAAAATATTGTGCATTTATTAGGTTTTCGTAAACAAAAGTTGCTTTATTAAATAAATACAACGAATTGTTTGGTAAATGAATACCTCCCGAGCTCTCCCAGGTGGCAAGCGATTTTTCAAAACTAGCTCTTATATTTTATTACACGTATTTAAACGTACTAGCTTTTATTTTTCTGTTTATTATAAAAATTAAGTACATTTAATTTAGAAAAGCTTGTGTCCTTTAGACAATAATCAAATAATACAAGCAACACTTGGTATATCTAAAATGTCGGGAGACATGAAAAGATACACGCGTAGATTTCATTCATGTTGTAGGATTCTTATTTTTATGGATTCTTGTGGACTTGCTATGCCGCCAGTGTCTTGGGCACGCTGACTTCTAGCAGTAATCTTGATCAGTTGAGCTATCGTTTTAAACTGTCCTCAGTTTTCTCAACTGTTTTCAATTATTAATGTGTAATATTTATCCTGCAATCGATTGGAGTGATTTTATGAAATGAGACGTAAATGCGTAACAGGAAGCCGGTAGTAGAGTTGGCAGTCAGATGGTACCAACCCGTTTTCCGAGAGGTTGAGGCCTGTCAGCCAACAGTTTGTGTGTGTTGACGAGAAAGAGAAAGGGAAATATAGAAGAAGAACGTAACAACTGTGCGCTTAACCTACAGTGTTGTGTATAAATGTTTATTTAATAAACGAATTCAGTATATAATGTTAATGTTTCTTATAACTAAGGTGAGACGTCAGTTACACATCCTATGCGTCTATTGCATTTATCATTTGACGAGCTCTGTGGCGCAGTGGCTTCTGAGCCACTGCGCCACTGCCAGGCTCTGGCCTGGGTACGGCGCAGAAGGTTGCAGATTAGATCCCCGTAGCGGAACAAATGTTTGTATGATCTGCAAGTATTTATCTCGGGCTTGTGTTTCTATATTTAATATGTATGTATTTACAAATGTATATATAAATGTATAAGTAGTATATTAGATCATCAGGCCAGATGACGCTGTGTAAAATGATCGGCATTGTCTATATGAGTGAACGGAAAAGCTAGTAAAAGTGAGGTGTGAGGACTCGAACATTGCCTATAGCGTCCCACAAGGAAGCGTCTTAGGACCTACTAACTAACTTATGCGACCTTAATATTTTTGATTTTCTTATATGATTATGGTTATAATGCAAAAATAATATCATATGCTGATGATACTGCTGTGGTTTTTAGTATTAAAACATGGGACTGTGTTCGGCAAAACGCTGAAATTGGACTTACTAGGGCAAATTCACTAACACTTAATGCTCAGAAAACGAATTACATGTGTTATAGCATTTGTAGCAGAACTCAACCAGGTAGCAATTTTAACATCCACATTCAGTAAAAACTAAATTTGTAGAACAAGAAATAGCTCAAAGAACACGAATAAAGGTTATGTACATAATTCAAACCATATAGATTTCCAACGCACCTGGTTTATTCCTTAAGCCAGTTATAGACTTTCAGGAAATTATATATCTTACAAGCTATCCTAAAAAGCCCCTAGTTTATGACCCAAGTATCGAAAACTGTAGAAGAAAAGAGATAGTTAAGTTTTAAGTTTAGCATTAAGTTTCTCACTGTGTAACGTCTTGTTTTTGATAAACGTTGGGTTTTCGCGATACAGGCTCGACCTAGTGCGGAGCTCACTGTTAAAACTTGAAATAGATTGTAGTTTTGAGGAAATAAAACATTTATTATTATTATTATTATTATTATTATTATTATTATTATAGTTGCTAAGGTTGTTGAAACTAAAACTTAATTTGCTTGTAGCCAATATGTAAGACAATTAGCCCACATATATAACCTAATTAAGCAGACTTTAAATACTTAGCACATGCAAAGTTATGACTAAAAAATCTATAACTGAACGGATACAAGCAAAACTACGAAGAAACCGAAGCATTTTTGCAAATTTTAAGTTGAATTAATATCGTCTACAACAGTTTTGTACTAACATAAATTAGCGGCATTTATTCTAGAGTATTTAGTAAGAATACATAATAATGTAAGGAGGTATTTCACACAGCATACGATCATATCAATCAAGCACTCAAGCACATCTCCAAATTCACAAACAATCTCATCTTCACTCTCAAATACACACACCCTTGCTGCAAATCACTTTTTCTTTACACTAAAGTAATAACCTCACACATACACACACTTAACATCCCTACAATCACATATAATAAGCCACACACACATTACATAGTATAAAACAAAGTCGCCTCCCGCTGTCTGTCTGTCCCGTTGTATGCTTAGATCTTTAAAATTATGCAACGGACTTTGATATAAACATAATAAGCAAAAATATAATTAGTAATATTCACTCTGACCATCTCGGTCAACTAGTTCAAATAGAAACAAAAATGAACAATAAAGATGTACAAAAAAAAAATACTTATATACCAGTTACCACTGATCGTTAAGAGAAAGTAAGATTGAACCTGGATACCAACTTGCCTTTTTTATTGTATAATGATGATAATCCAAATGATTTATACAATACATTTTTCACTGAATTTAAAAAAGTATTCAGTTCCATTTTCACATCCAAAACTATTGTGGTCTCTGGCAGTTCAACATTTTGTAAGTGGGCAACAGCAGGTATTCATAAAAGTAGGCGTACCTTGTATGAATTGTACAGTGAAAAACGGTATAACTTGAGTGAAGAGTTTAAAGAAAAAGTAAAAAATTACTCAAGAATCTTTAAGAATGTTTGTCGCTTTGCTAAATCTCAGTATTTAAGCTCAAAAATTAGAAACAGTCAAGATAAAATAAAAGCAGCTTGGAAAATAATTAATAGTGAGACCGGAAAATCCAAATCTTATAATAATGTAATAAATTTATATATTAACAATAATATAATTAAGCAAGATATAGATGTAGCAAAGGCATTTGAAACTTTTTTTACTGATATTCCAGTCTTTACTACAAAGTCTTTAAACTCTTCTCATGTAATAGCAGTATCATTGTTAAAAGATAGTTTACCTGAATGTGTCACACAATTTTACTTTGAACATGTGGACAAAAACGATATTATCAAGGCATTCAAAATGATTAATGTAAAAAAGACCACTGATCTCTGGGGCATTTCTGTCAGTGTTATAAAACCACTAATTGACATTATTGCACCAGATCTAGCTTTCATATTTAATCAATGTATTGACAGTGGAGTATTTCCTGATTTGATGAAACATAGCAAGATCATACCTCTATTCAAATCAGGTAGTCATTCCGATCCTAGTAACTTTAGGCCTATATCAGTACTTCCTACAATTAGTAAAATATTTGAAAAACTTATACTAAACCAATTACAACGGCATTTTAATACCAACAATTTACTAGACAGTAAACAATTCGGATTTACAAAGGGACGCTCAACGACTGATGCCGGTGTTGAGTTAATATCACATATTTTTGATATCTGGGAGGAATCACGCGATGCCTTAGGTATTTTTTGTGATCTGTCGAAAGCTTTTGATTGCGTTCACCATGAAACTCTAATCAGCAAACTACACCACTATGGTGTTAAGGGAGTTTCACTTAAGCCTCTCACATCCTACTTAAGTGACCGAACACAACGAGTAGATGTAAATGGAAAGCGTTCTCCGGGGTCAATGGTAAAAATGGGTGTACCACAAGGATCAATACTCGGGCCATTCTTGTTTTTTATTTTTATAAATGATCTACCTAAACTTGTAAAGGATGATCACGAGATTGTACTGTTTGCTGATGACACGTCACTTTTATTTAAATTAAAGCGACGACTTACTAATCTTGACGATGTAAACAATGCAATCTCTAAAGTTGTAACATGGTTTAATGTAAACAACTTATTACTTAACGAGAAAAAAACGAAATGCATTCGTTTTATACTGCCCAACGTTAAACAGGTGAAAGCTAATGTAAAAATTAATAACGAAAAGATAGATCTCGTCGACACCACAGTGTTCCTAGGCATTACTTTAGATAATAAGCTGCAATGGGGCCCGCACATAGATAAATTGTTGAAGAGACTCAGCTCTGCGGCATACGCTGTTAAAAAGATCCGTCATTTTACCGACGTAGATACCGCTAGACTCGTTTACTTCAGCTACTTTCATAGCATTATGTCTTATGGCATTCTGTTGTGGGGGAGTGCTGCTGATATTAACACCATATTTGTGTTGCAGAAGAGGGCTGTTCGTGCAATTTATAACATGGGCCCCAGAGAATCACTTAGAGATAAGTTTAAAGAAATTAATATTATGACAGTGCCTTGTCAGTATATATACGAAAATTTAATGTATGTGCACAAAAATGTTCATTTATTAAAAAAAAATTGCTATAATCATAGTATTAACACTAGAAATAAAGATAAACTCGCTGTTCCCACTGTTAGGCTCGCTAAAGTTAATAAGTCTTTTATAGGGCAATGTGTACGCTTCTATAACAAGGTCCCAAGCGACGTGTTAGATTTGTCGATTGGCAAATTTAAAAACGTAATTAAACATAAACTGTCTATTAAAGCATATTATAAAATATCTGATTATTTAGAAGACAAAAAAGCTTGGGATGAATCTGCTCCAACTCGACTCGGCATCCGTAACAAAATTGTCAAGGATCATACAAAAAAGTGTTAAGACCAGACAAGTTTCTTGCCGGATTCTTCTTGAACTGGGGTTAGGAGGAACCGGCACCTAGATTTACTAGCATGTAAGAAGACGATTCAAAGTGGTCCTTGTGATTGTAATGAATAAAGTTATTTTGAATTTTGAATTTTGAATTTTGAATTTTGATGCTGTTTTTTTTATGGATAGAGTGAGGAAGGTTTAATTGTATAATACATGCCAAATGTAGTAGATAAACACTGATAATTTTAGAGGTTTCTAATGTGGTGTCGTAAATAAACTCATATTTTTGCGCTTACATTGCAAACGCTGTCTGAACCCTACGAGATAGATAAAAATAATGTACTACAGTATTGTACACCCTCAAAAGGTCTACAAAAAAGTCCGCGATGGTATATGGCTATCTCTTAGGGATAACCATTCTGTAGTATAATTAGTAGCACACGTGCGAAGCCGGGGCGGGTCGCTAGTACAACATAAAATACATTCAAACTCTTATACACAAATTTCCTCGCAGAGACACATAATACCTACCTATCTGCACTGAAATTTGAATAAACAGATCTTTAATTTAAATACTTTGTTAAACTTTTTATTTTGTCAGTATTTAATACATAATGGTATGGGTTTGATAGATACAAGCCTTAAAAAAAATATTATTTCAGTTCCGTATTTCAGCTTAAATAAATAACATACGTAGTACGTAAACCCAAAAATGATAACGATACAAGCATAGTTTATTGATTCAAGAGCTCAAAAGCTCTAGAGCTAATTTTGGATAGATACATTTAGTAGTAGTTTTTAATTAAAACCCTTAAGTCAAAAGTCTTCATGGTTTTAACGCTGTGGTTTTATGTACAAATTTAGTTTAATCTAATCATATGATTGGAAATCATAATCATACTATCTCCTTACTGCTATCATTCGTGCACGTCTATACTTTTCTTACTCTATGCTACGTGAAATACCATGCATTTTAGCTGCGCCAACGAGTGCCGCTGACGAGTTTGTGCCGCTAACTAGTCTATCCTTAAGCAACGCAGTGAGAATCCCAGCTTAAAAAATATTAGACCATAACAGAGGGCTCGAGTAGCCTATTGAATCCATCACCAGGGTTGATCACTGACTCATAAAAGTCACAGTACCTATTGGCTTATTCCAAACTCTTCAAACCTGTCTATCCGTACACGTCATCCTAAGCCCAGGTTGTACAAACTTTTTAATTCCATCCGACGAGCGCTGTTCGAAGCTGTACCGCTGTTATGAAAGGTGAAAACTTTTAGACTAGTTGCCTATTTACCCAGTTCTTTTAGTTTTTTAATTAAACTGAAGTGAACCTTGGGTGCAGGAGTTGGTCTAGGGTACCTACGAGTATAACTAGTTAGAGTTGTGAACGAGTTCGGGTTGAGGGTAGAATGAAGCGTAGCTTTAAGCTGGACAATGGACCGTTCCTCGTCTATCTAGGTTTATTAAACAAGAGGAATAGAGCTACTAAATGCTCATTCTGTCTTGGTAAATATCTCTTCAGATTTTTCGTTGCGTAGATGTTTGATAATGGCCTCAATTCAGTTGTTTCGCTAGAGTAACTAAAATTTCCTAAACAAAAACGAATTTTGTTTGCATTAAAGTCTGAATTAGAATAACATTTTTAGTGACACTTCCAAAATTAAAGTATAACTGACGTGCTCTATCTCAATTTAGTCATCATGTAAGGAGGTGTTGATTAAAACTGCGGTTATTTTCCGCAGTTTTTATCAACACCTCTATAAATTTATTTCAATAAAGGAATTGATTAGAATAAAAATTATAGCAATAAAACAAAAAAAAATTTTAACTTATTTTAGAACTGTGATTTAAAATGGATACTCTAATGTAAACTTTATTTGTAGCAAAATAAATTCGTCCATATTTTAGAAAATTTTAGCTAGTCCGGCGAAACAACAGAATTGCTAGCAATGTCTATAGGGTATCCAGAGGCATGTTTAAACATTATATTTTGCACGTACCCAAATTTTTGCACAGTAGATATTCCGTAAGTCCAAGCCCATCAAGAAGAGACAAGCCCATCGCCTATTAAAGGAATACTATCCGATAGATAAATATGTAAATAATGCCGGATATTTGACGCAGCACTAGATGAATCCCAAAGTAAACAGAGCTTGTGTTATGGGTGATATGCTGATATACTACTTATATTCTCCTTTTTTATAATTCATTCTATATAAAATATAGGAAAATCTTATACTTGCAGATCATAAAAACATTTGTCCCGTGGCGGGAATCGAACCCGCAACCTTCTGCGTCTCAGTCAGGTCTTGGCCCACTGCGCCATACTGTACGACGCATTAAAATTTCTAGAGTATGCGTATTTCCCCACGATGTATTTTCAACGTTTGAGAGCACTAGATAATCAATTTTCGAATGGAAAAATCGATTGAAGCACTATCATGTTTGAAACCACGACCTTAAAAGATGAGGTTGCTACAAAGTTAAAATAGATTTCCTGATAGATAATTACGATCTGCATAATGAGTAAAACGGTAAAGCCTGGAGCTTGTCCTCGACACGCTTCCGGGTCGAGCTGGGTCCAATGTGTTTGTTTCGAGCGCGTCCGCTTCCTTCCGGGGTCCTGGCTCTAGATGGAGGCTCCATTGTCTATTTCATATGGTAATACGTGGTAATAAGTGCTCAGGGAAGTATGCGAGTTTAAATTCAGCCTTTTGCTTTTGAACATAACGTTTTGGACCCTGTAGCATTAGTGGCAGTGAAAATGAAAATAATTAGAAAGTAAAAGAAAAATAGATATTTGGTTTATCTCAAAATCACCAGCTGTACATAATACTCTAGACTGAGCTTATAGTTTAACCTTGTCGTTCTAATGTCAATGAACATTATAACCGATGTTAACGCAACAAACTTACGCTAATAAGTGATTATTATGGATGGGTTATTTTTGGCCGTCTTGCGAAGCAAACATTACGCTCATTACATTTTATTTATTTTACTCGTGGTATTATGGATTTTATTAGTAATTTTGGTGATTTTATTCAAATAAAGCTAGAGATATTGAAGATGTGTTTTCTTTGTGATTCAAGCAAAAATTGTCTGTAAATTATTTTATATGAAAAGCAACCATTTTGTAACAAAAAATTACTAACGACAGCATACAACTTTATGACATCCCTACTTATTATTATAGTCTGTCTGTCTGTCTGTCACGTTTTCACGCCTAAACCGCTTAACCGATTTTTATAAATTTTGGTAAAAAGATAGATGGCACGTTGGAGAAGGACATAGGCTACTTTTTATGTAGTTACCATGCGCACGAAGCCACGCGCAGCACCTTGTTTAGTATAAAATCTCATCACTAGGCATTGGTAAAATTTACAACATTATGATACATGCCATTAACGTAGAAGAAAAAGTAATGATGTGTCAGATATTTTTTTCCGCCTCTTGTGAAGCAAACATTGCGGTCTTATAATATATATTTTTTCCGAGTTATTTCGGATTATTTTAATTAATGATTTGCGTTTTCAAAAAAAAACATTTTTGATTTAATTTAAAAAAAAATCATCAAAATCGATCCAGCCGTTTAGGAGGAGTTTAATTACAATCACAGAAGATTTATATGAACACGAACAAATAGATTCGACTTTGTAACATCAGATATAAACAAAATAAACACTTGACACTGGCAAAATTTGCATCATTATGACAGATGCCATTAACGAA
Organism: Lampropteryx suffumata; assembly: GCA_948098915.1. Lineage (NCBI taxonomy): Eukaryota > Metazoa > Arthropoda > Insecta > Lepidoptera > Geometridae > Lampropteryx > Lampropteryx suffumata. Next base: position 500,733 of record OX402553.1, read on the forward strand.
GACGATGAAGAATTATGCATCGATTGTAATTACCACATGTACTCGTATGTCAAAGTCAAAGTCAAAAAATACTTTATTCAATACAATCACAAGGATCACTTTGAAACGTCTTACATACTGGGTGAATTTAGGTGCCAATTCATCCTAACCCAAGCCCGAGAAGAATTGGCAAGAAACTCGTCTTGGTCCTAGCGCTTTTTTACATGATCTATCTTATACCTTGACTACGAAACGCTAATACAAGAGAGTTTTGAAGTGTGTCGGTTAACTGTCTGACGGCAGAGCGACATGAGGTCATGCATTCTTATCAATAATATAGTCATTTATGTTATAATAAGCCTTCTTTAAAAGACTACCTTTTATGTATGCTTTAAATTTCCTAATAGGTAGTTTAGTAGCATTTTCAGGAAGCTTATTATAGAAGCGCACCGTGTTCCCCATAAATGACTTATTTACTTTTTCTAGTCAAAATAGTAAAGTAGTAGTAGGATATGCCTAGTTAAACAATAAAACAACCATTTTCTTTTTATTAAATTTTAATTTGCGACTTGATAATGATGCACGTATGCTATAAGAACTTTTCTATGGTGGTATATTATGTATGTTTATGTATGAAGGGTATAATAGTGCGTTATAAGCGAAAACCGTCTTTTTTGCCGACCCGGAAATCGGTCAATACCATGATTTATTGAAAATGAAAGGGCTCGTAACGTTTTGGCTGGGTTCAGCGGACGCAATAAAATAGATTTCATTATTTATCCAAAATAATGTCATGGACACACCGAGGACTAACACTAGTTATTTTTGTAAAACCATAATAAACGAAAAACGAATATTCTCACGACCGTTATCTCAAAGCTTCATAAACATTTCCTTAGACGTCTAGTTACCTAGGTTTTTAAAGATTTCCAAAAAAGGTATTTAAAGGCAGGTTCAAACATTATATTTGACACTTGCCTACAAATAAGCTATGTTCTTAGTATTTCGTACAAAAGGTACCTTCTCTAGAATATGTAACGAGTACAGTCTAGTAACGCAAAAAAACCCTAATATAGATGTGTTTGGTGACTCGTTACTTACTTATAAAAATAAATTAATTGAGCATTTCCTTGGTTCTCACCAGGATGAACCTGCATCTTAGAACCTATCTATTAGTATTAGTATATTGTCTCGTATTTTGAAGTTCCACTTTTTTATTCATAATGTTTATTTCTTTAAGTTTCTAGTATTAGTTTAGAATAGGTTAGTTTATATACCTATATTTTGTATATATTTTATTATTTTAATTCTTTTAGTTTTAGTTCATTATTTCTTATATAAATTTAAACTGTTGTCAGTATAACCTGTGTTGTATTTTATGGCTAATGCTGTGCATGCCTGTAATTGGTGCATATTCCATAAAATGTTATTATTAATATATTAGATTCATATGTTTGTTATATTGTACTGTTGGCGATGCCTAATAAATAAATAAATAAACATAATAATATTACAATTCATACGCCACAAGCATTGCACTAAAGAATTGTGAAGCTATCACTCCTTATTCGTTCGCAAATGACAAAAACTATATAATGTTGCATTCGAGAGCCAGATAATCTCTATTCAGTTTCAAACTCAATACATCCGAAGCCATAACACTCTGCATGCTTCGCCGCGAAAAAATAATAAAAGTTGTTCCTAATCCCTCACGTGTGGCAAGTTGGAAAGCTTAGCGTCCAACTGACGTCTTGCCTCTGCTGGGGCACAGCGCGAGACGAGCAGTAACCTATATTCATAAAGAGGTTTATGAATATCGAATTAGCAGTGTGCCTTCAGTGCCGGGAGTAACTTTAATATCGTGCAAATGGAGTACAAGCAGTACTTCATTATCAACATTACAGGCTTACAGAGCTACAATCATCGTAGATAGTCTGCACGATTCCTCTCAATTGACTGGCCTCTCAGTTGGGTTGGTATAAGCTCTACCTTCTGCGTTGTGGGGTGTGGGACAAACCGTTGTCATGAACATAGGTGTTTGTTCTGTGTTTGGGTGTCAGAAAGTATCATTAGTTTGTAATTTTAATTAATTGTTTATTATTGCTGGTGGACATAAAAAAGTACCATAATATATACAACGGGCAATAAATGACAAATAATATGCCAAACAAACTAATAAATAGCTACTAAAATACTAATTAAATAGCACTGGACTGGTAATAAACAATTTGATTTAAATCTTGAAAACTGTAGTTTTCAGTTTTATAGTCTGGTTAATCAACATTTTAGGATAAATAAATAAGTAAAATAAATAATCCCGGACATTTCACACAACATCATCTGGCCCCAAAGTAAGCAGAGCTTGTGTTATGGGTACCACATGACTAATACTTACTTATATACTTTTTTTGTTTGCAAATACATACATATTATACATAGAAACACCCAGACCTGAGACAAATACTTGCAGATCATACAAACATTTGTCCCGCGGCAGGAATCGAACCCGCAACCTTCTGCGTCTCAGCCGGACCTAAGCCCACTGCGCTATAGAGGTCATCAAATGAATAGCTGATGATGTATTGATGTCACCTTATATTTATGTAAGCCAGCCAATAATTTGTTAATTTGTATGGGTGCAACTCGGTCTACAGAACCATATAAAAGTAACATCTAGAAATGACAGTCTTCGCGTATAGTTAAAAAAAAACATTAATATATAATATATAATAATAATAATATTAATAATAATAAATATTTATTCAAAATTCCAATAGTACAATATAACAAAACAAAATCATAATTAGACAAAGGTAAATTCTTAACATGAGCCTGAACTAGGTAATCCTGTGTTTCAGGCGACAAGAGCTTATATATGATCTAAAAATCTAAAATAATGTGTTGCTGTAATTTGGACTTTTCTGTAAAAAAAGACCGTCACAATTTTTCAAAACAATAGCTAGTCTGACGAAATAAAGAGAATCAGGATAGTATTAAAATAATTTATATATGTAATTCAGCTTTATTTTTTTTAGAGGGTGGATGTTCTTTCTTTAGCGCTCTGTGGTTCTCAGCTCACACGGGATTTGCCGATAGATTTTAATTAATATATAGTTCCCCGGAGTTATTTGAGTTCAGAACTAGATCGCGCCGCCTGCTTAATTAGAATTAATGTCGCTGCTGTAAGCGCAAGGTGTTTTATTGATGACTTTTAGAGACCATTTTGTCCAGGCAGCGCTTGCCAGTCGTTCCTAGTTTTCAATTCAATTCATTTATTCATCTTTAGACATAATACAATGTTCTTAGACATGTCTTACAATAGTTATAATATATAAGTGTATCTAATAAAATAATTATATGAGTATAATTTTCCATACATAATTATTTATTAGCAAAAGCATCGTCATGTATATATTAAGGTTCAATTATAAATACCTACCTAAACAAGTATCACATTGAAACACTGATAAAACTAGATATTCTAACCTAACCTTAACCTAGGTACACACAACAAAGGACAAGAATCATTTATTAAAAGTAAACATTTTTTTATCCGCAAAAACATCATCCATTTTATAATAACTCTTATGTATTAATTGATTTTTTACATACTTTTTGAAGTGGACGTCTGTCATATTCGTTATTTGTACTGGTATGTTATTGTATAATTTGATTGCGGTACAATAATAACTTTTCGAAACTTTTGCGTATACGTATTACGTTTGTTTTATCCACATTAAGTAGCATGTTATTGACTGAGAACCATTTTTTGATGCTAAGTATGGATTCCCTTATACTACTACTCACAATTTGCTTACTCCTGTTTTTAATAATTAGGCTAGTGTCATCAGCAAACATTGTTATGTCAACGTCATTAAGAACTACAGATATGTCATTTGTGTAAATTATGAATAGAAGAGGCCCTAATATGAATCCTTGTGGAACCCCTACATTTATTTTATTCCTATTAGATCTAACACCATTTAACTCTGTCACTTGGTATCTATCTTTAAGATATGATTGAAAAATTTTTAAGTTCTTTTCCATTGACCCTGTAATGCAGTAACTTTCCTAATAGTATCTCGTGAGAGACACAGTCAAATGCTTTAGAAAGGTCACAGAAAACTCCATACGTCTTCTGTTTACTCTCCAAGCCTAAAAATACATCTTCAATAAGTCTTCTTATTGCATGTTTGGTTGATTTCGCCTTTTGAAATCCAAATTGCCTTTCGTTGAGTAGTTAGTGGTCGATCATATAATCAGTCAACTCCTCTGCAATATATTTTTCATAGATCTTGCTGAAACTGGGTAGGACTGAGACAGGTCGATAGTTATTACAGTGAGTTGTCTTGCCTTTTTTATGAATAGGAACCACTTTAGCAATTGTCATTTCTTCAGGGAAATAGCCTTTTTCAATACATACATTAATTACATTCATGAGTGCAGCTATTTCTAATTCAATTTTTTTTATGATAAATGGTGAAATAAACCAGAAATCACTTGACTTTTTAGGCTTAATTTCTCTAATTATTTTAACAACCCGTGAAATATTTATTGGCTTTAAAATAAAGTAACTGGTCTGCTGAAGAATAAACTCATTAAGGTACCGTTGTGATTCTATAAGTGAGCATTTGAGATTATGGGTCAAATCAACTGTTACATTAGCAAAATAGTTATTGAAAAAGTCAGAGATTCAGATTTTGTTTTAGGAACATTCCGCCAAGTGTACAATTGAATATTATTTTTATTACCTAATTGTAAAACTAAATAAGTGCCAGATGTATGGCTGCGCGCTATACCGGCAGAAGCGTTAAATTTTTAATGAGAGGAAATCTTTATTGCTGAAGGCGGAAGGGACAAAAATCCCGATTTCAGTGTTACAATGCTTTATTGTTCTTTTAGAAGTTTTATTATTTCCGCGCCACTTTCTTTAGAATTATGCTCGATATATCTTTTGAATCGTTCTATTCATTAGTGTTCAAATAAAATTTTACTGTGGAAACTTAAATTGTATTATCTGAATTGTGTTTTATTATGAAATATTAAATACTGTTTGTTTCCAAAATAAGGTAAAGTTCAAAGACATCTGATGCGCACTTTAATCATTTCACCACACTGGGTTCAAAATAACTAATCACATGATAAAAAGAAGTAAAAAAATATAATTTTCATATAAAATTGTTTGTCAAAGATCCTATAGAAGCACATAATTAACTTTTTGCGTGTATTCTTCGTACTAATACTACTTCGTATGAGCCAATTGCCAATTAGTAACGGAGTTAATAAGCTGCCCGAAAGCTTCTGTCATATCTTAACAACTTTTGAAAACCCGAGCCGACAGCTGAAGCACGGAAGCGCTCAGATAAAATTAAAAATATTTTTTTTATTCTATTCCAAATGTCTATGCGGTCACCCATCCAAGAACATACTGCGCAAAAGGTTGCTTAACTTCGTTTATCTGTTAGGATCGACTTATTAAACCACGCCACGAGCGCTTTGCTTGTATGACTTGCCAGTTTTCTAATGAAGTTTTCCGTTCGAGAGAACACACATTTTCCGAATAGAAAATTCTTTGGCACAAGACTAAGGTAAGACGAAGATTGGATCGGGAGGCAGGTTTAAAACAACTGACTCTGTTTGACGTAAAGTATGACACGTAGGTAATATGCGTTGAAATTGAGTTTCGACGTCTGATTCCGCGTAAGGAACAGATGTATGGTAGGCGGCCTAGATTTTTCTTTGTTTTAAAACCTCCCGTAGAGCTGCCAAATGTGGCGCGGCGAACGGGGTCGCGAGCCTTTTTCTAGTTGCTTTTATAAGGTTGCCGCTTTTGAATACGTCTATGGCTTTTGACATCACGCCAAATGCATTTTTTTGTAATTTGTTTAAGAGCTCGGAAAGCTTGCAGTAATAAACAGGGCTTAAGCCGTGCGTGTTTAACGTTTAAGGAAATAAAACTGAGGTTTTTTCACTGCGTTGGTCCTATACTCATACCACATTTATGGTAACATAAAGTGTACCTACGTAGATAATAATCATTAGTTTGATGACGCTCGAATCCTGCTCATGGCACGTTTATCATATGCCATGAGAAAGCTTAGTTACGGCAAAGAAAATAATCTTTTGTAGACAGTCAGATCATATTCAAGTGCAATAAGAGGTAAACCTACATTATCTAGACAAGATCCCATAATAAAGTGAAAAAAACATGCGTATTATAAGCTTTCGTTTTGATTTATAGTAGGTAGTGGACTGACACGAGCTTTGACGAGCCCTAGATATCCAGTTAGTCCGATGATAAAGCAGCTGAGCCCTTTTCTAGTCGCGACAGTTTGTGACGCCCAAATCCTAGAGGACACATGTTTATTTGATAAATTGTGTCTGCGGCTTTCAATAAACAGCGGCCGTTATAAATACAATGGCGGTCGTTAAAAGAGAGAACAGGACCGCCCGGAGTTTAAAACAGTACTTGTGGTATAGGTTTGTACAGACGTCATGACGACACCGCTATTTTACAAAACCAAAAAGGTCTGCGAAGATTGTAGGGGTTGTTAACAGGCGTATAAAAAGAAAGAAAGGAATAAGAACGGCAATTTTTTTACATAAGGAGTATCATCTCCCAAAGATATCGTCCAGCTCAGTGGCGAGCATGATATTATTTGACTAAAGTACAAACCCGTCTAGCTTATACGTATTATTTAACAAGGTTCTTGAAATGTTATATTTTAGACTGTTTTATAATCGCAACCGCTCTCATATGTATGCCGTGACCAATTAAGCCGAAATAATATTGTAGAACAAAATTCTCTCTACTGTACGCATCTAACGGCCGGAATTCGGAAGCCGATTGAGCATACATTTGTTCCGAAAACGAGTTTTCACGAGCCTCAGGCTATTTTCTGTATTATGTAGTACGTACATAATACAAAATAGGGCAACAATACTAAGGTGGCCGTTAAGAGGCACCCAGTCCGAGGTGTAGCATTAAATGAACATCTCGCGGCACTCATTAAAGTAGCCGAAACAAAGAAAAAACTGTCAACTCGCTCCAAGTTTAATTGCCTTAATAAATCTGAGGGTGGAGGAAGCGGCCATGAAGCCAGCTCAGAGACAAATTTTCAATTATGTTTATTTCGTGGTGATGATGATGACGGTTGGGTAAGATTTAGGACTTCAGTATCGTTCGACAAAATGTCACGTGTGAGAGACAAATGACAATAATACAGGTTTAGTTTTATTATTTTTTAATAATAAATGCATAGATATAATCTTAGTAATACTAAAGGGTTGACAGATGACGTAACTCACTGGTTGACATAAACAAAACCACCCGAGCAAAGATAATCATATCAAAGCAGTTTCAAGTACCTTGATCTGCTCTAATGCTCTGGTATGCTTTGACCTCGATTGGCGCTCAGTATTCTAGTACTCACATCACACGACACTCTCGAGCCATGCTTCTCAATGAGCGTATTGAAGTATCAATTTAGTTGTTCATGTTCACATAATATGCAGTTCCAGTTCAGTAGCTACAAAATCTTTATATGTACTACACGATATGGGTACTTCTTGCTCGTATAAGCTCAATTTAATTCAGTTAGGCATGTCAAAGTAAAAAGGTTTTATTCAATACGTCCTAACATAGTATCTCACTTTCAGATACTGAAGAAAAATAAAGAGATAAACTAAAATAAAGTGTCGCCATCTCTGTCCATCCCCAGAACCCTCTATGTTCATGGCCTCACTGGGAGAGATCTCTTTCCCAGTCCAGATGCAAATGAAACTCTTTGTAACGAATCTTAGGGGATTTATTCGTTAAAAATTCGACCGGAACGCTGCTCGCAGCTACAAAGAATATACAATTTGAACCCATAAAATCACTGTTTAGTGACAGTAGGTATGAAAAGACTTAGATAAGTAGCATTCGACGTGGTCATCCTAGTTTTGATTGCAGGAAACAATGTAACAATACGAATAAAAATGCCGGACATCGCACATAGCATCATCTAACCCTAAAGTATGCAGAGCTTGTATCTGATACCACATGACTGATATACTACTTTTATTATTTTACTTACGAAATCATTTTTTGAAGCTTATTGTAGAGCAGTATAAGCCTTCTTTATGGAGTTTTAATGAAATGCAATGCAATTATGTATGTATATGTATAGTGTTTAATTTGTAGCTCTAATTGTATCAATGCAAGGCTAACTCATTGTTAATTATTAAGTTTACATTCAAGATAGTTAAGTGTGAGCAGGTACTAACCACTCACAAAAAGTAATATACCGTTATTTTATTTCACAAATTTCATAAATATCATGGTATAATGTTTAATTTCCTTTTCAGAACACAATAAAACAGCTTGTCAAAGTGCTCCTATCCATTTCTTTACAATGTTTTTTACGTTTTCAATCGCTCTCTTCTCTATTTTCCTTTGACCCGGATAGGTATTCTCGGTAAACGTATGAATGAAACTACTCGCTTTTGGTACAAATATAGCGGGTGCATCAGGAGACAAGTCTTTCAGAATACTTAGTTTATGCCAAGGATCTAACCCTCCGTTCACGAACACTACTTTTGTAACAGTAGGGTGCAGACCGCCATACATTTGGTTCGTTTTATGCACACCCTCGTTGAGACGCGGTGCATCAAAATCTGGTCCAAAGAGCTCTTTACAAACTTTATAATACAGCCCTATTGGTATACTTGTAGTAAATGGACGGTTTTTTTTAGTTGTTGTTATGAAACCAAATTCTGTACATCTCTGGTAAGACCATAAAAACATATCTTTGTTTTCTTTTATTTCTCTAATCTTCGTGCTCAACCTATAGTCACAACATTGCTTTACTTCGTTCCAAAAGACAGTATCGGGGCAATAATTATGCTTGAATAAGTATTTAATTTCTGTGCAAGCTTCGTAAACTGAAGTGAATCCTTCTTGACTAGCAAGGGCAAATATTTCAGTTTGTGCTTCCATGAACCATTGTTGATTCCTTTCGACGTTCATGTTTGTGTCGTTACATATTTGTAAATTGTTTTTGAGCGTTTCCCTTGATTTTTTATGATTAAACATGCGTTTGTAACTATTAAAATATTGTGCTATTTCATTAAAGCACTCCTGCGTGCCATACGTTTTAAAATTGTCACCAACTATCTCCAGATACTCGTAAAAATCTGCTTTAGCCAAAACAGGAGAGCTGTAGGCGACCGCGGCATCAACCAGATCTGGGAAGAGCTGTCTCATCCAAGACGCTAAACTTCCTCCGTAAAAATAACCAATAACCACTACTTGTGATGACCTGAATTGAGGCAATGATTTGATTTCTTTCAGCAATTTGGCAAGGTCTTCCAAAGCCTGTCTTGTACTCAAAAAATTGAGGCTCTCCGGTGTTAAGGAATCAAATGGCTGGCTGTCGCCATAATACCTGTGCTCAGATAAGAAGATAGCTCCTCTAGTCTCTGTAGCTAGTGCATGTGTAGGTCCAACTCTAAGGACGTCTTGGTGATCACCATAATATCCAATGTGCAGGTACACAGGCCCGCCGCGCGCCCATTTATCCAGTCTTTGATAATATTTCAGCTTGAACACACGGTTGTCGCTGGCGTTGAAGTGATCCACAGGCAGCTCTATCCATTTCGTTACAATGTTCTTGTGGTTTGATACGTTCGCAATGACGGCGGTTTTTACTTTATTTGATTTAATATTCAGTCCCAAACTATTGCTTGAAAATAAACAGTTGATGTGATGGAAACTAACTAGTACCACGACTAGCTTTGCCAGAATCATGGTTGAAGCTGACTATGGGCAAACCCTATCTGGAAAAGCAAACAGGAACACGTGATATTTATATCTTAACCTGATTTTTAACTAACTATTGTTTGTGACTTTGCTTGCGTAGGTACCGAAATGTTTGGTTCTCCCCTGGATTTTCGTCAATGCCGATCTAGAACTTCAACGTTTTTTTTGGCAGTAAATATTAAATTCTTCAAATTACTAGAATTATATATAGTAGTAAGAAACCGTATACATTAAATAAATGTTATCCTGTATCCTGTAATGTTATAACAGTACGTATGAGACAAACGCTTTTTAATAAACATGCATATTTTCAAAATTAGATCTTATCTGAAAATTTAATTAATAAACTAATTAATAGTATTAAAAAACTAGGTGAACGTGTTATCAGCTAATTAAAATAAAAATAACAAATTTATCGTACCTACAGAGCGCGATTTCGGTATATTTTTAGCCTTCAGTATTATAAATGCGATAACACGTCGTTTATAATCAAAAAACATGATTATTCAATGCAGCATTTAGCGATGTACATTATTCCGGGAAATTTACCATAGCTTTGAACTCAAATCTTTCTTAATTCAAAACACAGTTTGAATTTATTTATTAAAAAAATGAGAGATCCAAGTCAGGTTTCAGGTCATTCAATATACACAAAATCAATGGGTAATAAAACTAGTCTTCCCTTAATTTTAGGTCACCACATCATGCGTTAAAAGTAGCAAGGCAGCGAAATAAGGAGTATAAAAAAAACACATAAGTAGGCACAACGTCAGACATTTCACACAGCATCATCTAACCCCAAAGTAAGCAGAGCTTGTTATGACTGATATACTACTTCAATACATTGATTTTCTTTTGTTAATACATACGTATTATACAAAGAAAAACACCCAGTCCCGAGAAAAATAGTCGCAGATCATGCAACATTTGTCCCGCGACGGGTATCGAACCTGCAGTTTTCTGCGTCTCTGGCGGGCCTTGGCCCACTACGAGACAGGGGTTGTGATAAAAATGTAGCTAGTAACTTCCAAAACAATGAATAAGGTAAAGCTTTAATACCAATGGTTTCGGCTGCTCTAAGCGGTACAAACGCAATTCATGTTTGGGGATCAGTCGTGAGCATATTTTCGTTACTACCGCGCAGCAATCTCCCTCATCACCATTTTCTGTCAATGAATACAAACACTAATACACACTAAATTTCACCACATGCCAGAATAATGAAACGCAGTTCAGCACTATTCATACAATACAACCGAAACAAACCAACATCAACCATAACCCAAAGATATAGGGTTCACAGAAATACGAAGCTTTAGTAAGGATGAGCGTTTTTCCTTCACGGGATACTGAATCCTAAGCCGATGAGTCAAGAGCTGGAATAGTTTGCGGTTGGCCTAAGTCATTTAGCACGCCATGTCTTGCGGTGTGTGAACAGTAAAGTCTTATGAGTTAGGATGGAGCAGACGTGCGGTGATGAATTTCGCTTACGGTATTAAAAGCTGGTTAAGAGACTTAGATACATTGTCAGTGAATATCAATTGCATTCACCCTCAAGGCTCTGAGTATGAACAATAAATTAATCTAATTTGATATTATAGACAATTTGTAAAAATTACAGAAATGGACAGAATAATATACAATAATATAAAATACACGTGAAACATTTGTAAAAATTTTATATGATGACACTGATTATTACAATGTATTATAATACTAGTATATGAAAGTTAAGATGAAGTTTCTTAGTTGGCTGGAATATCAGCTCAGTTGGTAGTAGCTCTGCCTTCAGCGCTGTAGGTAGAGGGATCGATTCTCTACCAGGATAATATTTATGTAACGAACATAGAAGTTTTTTTTCTGCCTGGGTGAAATAAAGTATCATAAGCATGTTTTTAATAATATACATATACATAAGTATTATATCAGTTATCTGGTCACCATAACAAAAACTATGCCTAGTTTAAGTTTACAATAGTGTTGTGTGCAGCCAAACAGTATTTATTTATTTATTTTATTTGTATGTTATGAAACATTTCTGCCATAGTTATTTTACAACCGGATTAAAACAGAGTTTTCAATTATCTTGTATATATATATATATTACTATCTACTAATATATATTTGGTGTACCACATAATATATAATAATAGGTATATATGCATAAAAACATGCACATTAAAAATTTGAAGGAGATTGTACGTTTAATGTACATCAGTTTCATCGTCCTGCACTCCCACTTTCCTGGTACTCCTCCATCCAGCGCTGCAGCGCTTCCATCAATTTGCCGCGAGTGGCGAGCGCTTTAAAGCGTAATGGAGCGATCCCTGCCACAAGGATGTAGCATAAATGTACGTTTTAGGAATATTATACGTGGATGAAAATGGTTTCTATTCTAGTCTTCGTACAAAAGACGTAGCTAAATAGGCAATCTACACTTGAATCTTTTACAAACTATGTATATTGCATTCCATTAGCTTAAACTCTGATGCTAAGATTCAGATGCAAACATACGATAACCTCATGTTCTTTATGTGTAAATAGTTTAAATTCATCTCTGAAACCTAGATCAAAATCAAGAGATCTTAATATTGACACAATTATTGGTTTTTGCTTTGTCTCAGCGCCAGCGTTCTATACGCTCAGTGCAGCATGACAACCAAATAAAATTCCCGCAATATGCGATCAGATCGCGCGTTAGTAATTCATTGCCGGCTCGCTACGCTTTACATCGCCGCTCACTCGTAAACACGTTTTATTGAGCTGTGTACGCGGCGAGCGATGAATATTAAACTCGAAACAGAACGAACGATGCATATTCAATTTCCATATCGAGCTTAGATAAGCGATAGCTCGATACTCAATTTTAATAGGTTATTGATTGTTTGAGTCTGAAATGGTTTTTTGACATACCAAGTTAATTGAATTATTTCGTCCATTTATATACAATATAAAACTATAAATAAATAGAAGAACTTGTAGAAATTGAAACTTAAAATAAAGCAACTAGCGCTTTAAAGCTTTTAGTAGTAAAGCCTATGCCATGCACTTCCGCCGGATGCTAGCGGCAAAAACCTGCTTGTGTCGCTGCCAAATTAGCTTTCATGTTTGTCTTTAGCGACCGGTTATTGCTCGGTACAGATAGCACACTGGCAATTGGGCGTATCGGTCGTATTAGGCGTCAGATGAGCACAGACGATCGTGGAACGTATGCACTCAGTAGACGCCGTGATTTTGCTTACAAGCTGTGCCAGCTTTCTACATCTATAACTTGAATCATTTATTAATAAATATTAAGTAAATATTAAATCAAATCTGTTTAAGAGTACGAAATGACAGTTAAAACGACACGTATTACGAGCACGTATACAACACTGTCTTTAAATAAAAGCAGCTAGTATTTGGAATGTTCGCTTCATATAATATATCGACAGTTCACCGCGCCTTTCGTAGTGTGAAAATGTGAAAACATTCAGCTGAAAACGCTATACAGTTTTAAATAAAAATGTTGATAAGGATGCAGTGAGTTTTCTGTTTTCCCGCTCAAATGGCTACCGGTCCAGTTTTATTGAAGCTAGTTAGTAACTACGAGACTAAACCTGTGAGTCAGCCGCGGGCGTCGCATGTTCATAGAAGTTGCGACTTGTCACTATAAAACTATTTTAATATTAGGGTAAAATAAAACATGTTGCTGAATAATAATAACGATAACCAATTATAAATAAATAAATGTAAGTGAACAATGTGCACCACACCATTCAGCCATAAACTAAGCATAGCTTGTATTATTGTGACCATGACTGATATAAATATTTTTAAACACATACATTATTGTACTATAACACTGGTAGAGAACCAACACCTAAGTTCATCCCACAAAAAATGTTCTGGGAGGGAATTAAACCCCAACCTACAGTGCAGAAGGCAGAGCTACTACCAATTGATTTGACAGGCCAGTCTATGAATTAATATGAATGTAAAAATAATCTTTTAGATTCGTCCAGTTGCTCAAGAGAGCGCGCTCGCCTCCTCGCTGTCTTGGAATGGGAATCAGGGCTTTGACTGCATGAGTAATCAAAAAAAATTTGTATATGAAAAACAGCAACAGCTGTTGATGTATGCGATAAAATATGAAACTTTCATAATTCTCGTATGTCAAAAATTCAATTCGTATGAACCAGCAATGTGCATTGGGCTATAATATTAGGGCCTATTCTAAATTAGGATATACTAGTTCGATGATCCAAACCGATAACGCAAATCTACAGGAAGACGGCCCGACGAATAACTTTATCAGAAGGTACTCGATATAGTCTTCAAAAGATGCCCTCAGCAAATAAACTTTAAATGAAAAAAAAAACTTCATTTTTTACTGCAATATATTGGCTATCTGCTCGTTAATTGATAGAATAATAGTTATAAAATATATGTATATGGTATATATTTTCAATATTTTGCCTCCTACTTCTTCTTACATAAAAGTAACTGTTTGTTTTATAATTAAATTAATAAATAATGTCTAAAATATTTAATAATTATTATCTTCTCCTTAAGTTGATGCCATTTTTAACTTAAGTTGTTTTAAGTAGGCTAATTAAAACATTAACTGTTAAACTTTTTTCAGAATTGAATGTTTTCTGAGAAAGAAATTGCGATTTGAACGCCGCCGTGAATACGCATCAAGATCACTTGTCAGGGATTCGCCTTAACGGCTAAGTCTACCTTTAGAATGTAAGGTGCAAATGAAAATTATTATTTTTAAGAGTTATTATTCAGAGGACTACCCCTGAGACGCAGTAAGCCATGGCATGGCTTAGACGCAGAAGGTTGTGGGTTCTATTCCCGCCGCGGGACAAATGTTTCTATGATCTGTAAGTATTTTTTTTGGGTCAATAAAAAGTATGTACCATATCAGTCACATGGTACCCATATCACAAACTGCTTAATTTGGGGCCAGTGATGCTGTGTAAAACGTCCAGTATTATTTATTTGTTTATTATTTAAAAACAAAACCCAACTATTGTTTTTTCCATAAACTAATATCAATCTTAACAACACTAATTAAGTTACCAACTTAAGTAAAGAAATAAGTTTTGATGAAGTGTGCAGCTGTCTCCCGCAACGGAAGCGGTTATACTTGTGGATCTTGAGGAAAGGCGACCATTTTATACCGGTCGCAGTATATTAAGGATGCTTGGAAATATATAAAAGCTAAATAAAGAATATATGGTATTCGGCTTATTATTATTTTACTGTTTAGAAGAAAAACATACTAAAAATATTCATATTGGATTTTTTTAATCATTTGAAATGATTATTTTGGCGTTACGTTGCACGGTCGTCAGAAAACGGGCTTCGTTTATCAGTAAACCAGGGCTTTAGGGAAATATTGCGTGTTCCCACATTTCCCTTGTTTAGGGGGAAATGAGTTACGTCACTTCCGGGCCATAAAGATTATTCACTCATTCATAAGGCTAGCCCTCGTGGTTAATTGTATTTGAATGATAAATTGGCTCTGCTAGTGGCAATGAAGTGTAAGCGGCGCCGGCGTAGGCACTTTGTATACCTTACACAATAGTTAGATCTAACATATTATTTTGTATGTAATACGTTATTCTTTTAGACCTCTTTTAAGGTAAGTACGCTTTTTCTAAGAGCTGTATTCTTGGAGCTCAAATTAAAATCGAGATCTAGGCATAGAATTTGATTCAGAACTGTCAGAAGCAGCATGCGTATATCTAGATCTGAGTTGTAGATTTGTTCATAAACCGGGCTTACAATATTTAACGTAGGCACAAAAATATAAAACTAAAACTAAAACATCAATAAAAACAAGAATTCTCTTTCTAAAATACCTAACAGCTTTTTTTTGTACCTCTCTCAAAGAAATATAAAATTATTTAAGTATATTTTCGTACTTTCTTTTATCAGAAAGCGATATGAATGTTTGATGAAGGCGTAAACTCAAATTATAATGTTGCTTAACATTCGTAAACTTTATGTTATTGTAAGCACAAGGATGAGTTTTATTTCTTCATCGGCTTTTATTCAAAAAACGTGGGTTTTATTATTCGTGGCGTCATGAATAAATATGTTTTATGATCGATGTAAAAGCGAAATTATTTGCGGGTGCAATAAAGTTTACAATCATGTAAATTGCCTTAGAAAATTCGACCTAGTGACCATGGCTACAAGTTTTAAAGTTGGTTTGAGTCCTTTTTTTGGCTGTGGCGTGAATTTTTATTGTTATGCTGTATTGCGCCATGTCGGGTGTACCAGCAGTGTTATAATTAGGCTGATGGAGAGTTAACTGAGCTTTACAATTTTGATAATGAATGCTGAATAAACTCAATATACTCGTTAGTACAATTATTTTAAATATATCGTTGTTTTGGCATTATAAGGAGATACTTACAAATTTAAGAAACATAATGAATGAGTAGGTACATAATGAATCTATGAGGTCCTTATCAGCCATTCTTCGGGATACAGTCTTACTAAATAAGTACATTTTCAAACAAGCGGAAAAAGCAATTGTATATATCTCCCATTTCCAAATTACTAACAGGCATACTGAGTTTGCCAAATATTTATTTTGTCAAATAATTGCTACAGTTGAGTTCGATCACGGCAATGAAAATCATGTTATTCTCGTTTGATTTCCGCAATCCTAATAAACACGGCTGCTGGTCCGTGATCGCATGGCCTGTGTTCCGATAAATGAAACGTAATGAAATTTCTCTAACAGCTGCCTCTGCAATACAAACAGTGAAAGCGGATCGCGAAGAATCTAAAATGAAATCAATTTCTCAAACTCAAGGTTGGTAGTTCACTGGAGGTGATTTTAATTAAAATATGGCGTCTTGTGTACTGCGCAATAACATTCAGATCATCTGTTCTTAATTGTAATGAAAATTGGGCTGCGAAACGGAAACCTCTTGTCACTAATTTGATAATGCGATTCGGCAGAACATTACTATGATCTAGAATCTACGTAAGAAATATTTCCTCAAAAGCCAGACGCAATATGTATACGCAATTTTCATTTGTATCTCCTGCTGCGAATACAATAGAAAAATATGTTTAGAAATTCCTCCGAAAAGTTGGAGATAAGTACATCTGGAAGAGGGCCAGACGATAGCGTGAAAACTGCACTTTATGCTGAAGTAAAATATTATTACACAAGAATCTTCTGCGCGGCTAGGGTTGCCAGATGCCCCATATTCTCTGATTATAACCGAATAATTGCGAAATAGGTATACTCGTATTTATAGTATAATTTTATAGTTATTCTAAAGGCGAAGGATAACATCGTGAGGAAACCGGGATTTTGTATAAGTTTGAACACATGAGCCACGTGCACGAAAGGAACCGTTGAGGCGCTCTTTAATCCTTTTATCACAATGGTTCGAAATAACTAGTGATATGGCAAGAAGGTTGTAAGCTAGAAATGAGAAATAACCTGAAATAGAAAAACTAAAATACCTATTTTATATACTTAGTACGTTTATCGTGACTGTTTTTATTTTATCTCTGTTTATAGAATCTTTTTTGAAAGACCAAGATGATAAACTCGCTCGTATGCACTTTTTTGTGATGGTTTAGACCATTCGGGTTCGATTCCCGCTGCGGGTATTTGTCTCGAGTCTGGATGTTTCTATGTTTAATATGTATGAATTTATAAAAAAAATATGTATTTAGTAAATCAGTTATGTGGTACCATTAACACAAGCTCTGCTTACTTTGGGGCCAGATGACGCCGTGTTAAATGTCCGGCATTATCATAATTATTATTATTATTATTATTCATCGTTATTTAGTTGTAACTCATAAAAGAAAGTGTCACCCCTACGAGGTCGATAGTTTTAGCTATCAGCAGCCGTGGTGAGTCGCTTTGAACGACTTTAGAACCATGATTTAATTTTAGTATCACGAAAATTGTAACATTTTTGCTTTGTGTTACAAACCTTTGTTCACTTTTACATGAAATAGTCAAACCTTTTTTTGTAAATTGGTTCGATAGACAACGTTGGAAAGGCACTATGATAAATTAGTGTGTTGAACATTGCCTATCTTAAGAAAAATAAAAAGTCTGAAAATTTGACGATTGGTTTTTTTTAGCTTCTAGAGCATGCATATTATTTTTAAAGTCAAATTTTAATCCCTCTGCCATTTTATCAGCAAGTAAAAAGACTGATGATAATGTTGCTTTATCAACATAGTTTGTTACCAAAATCTTATTCCCGAACCGCAATATATCTTTATGAAAGTTGTGCGATAGTTAGGCCTGGTGAGAAACTTTACTAATATCGCGCGGTCCATTGTCACTTGAGTAATGAAGCTGGGACATTCGAGGCCATATTTTCAAAGAAGGCACACCACAATGCCAAGGTCACACAATAAGAGTAAATCCAAACTTATAATAAACCATTAACTATCGTAACCAAGTACATTTTTTATTTCAAGAACTTCAGTGAACGATATTTACTAAGTATTTCAAAGTTTTTCACAATAAATAATTCATATCCCAAAAAGCACCTAAAAAGTTCGGAAAACTTGTGAATTTCTTTCCTCAGAAATCGAAAATACACGTCTCATCTATAAACCAAGAAACCTTCTAAGATATCAATGAAAATGTATGTTCTGAGGTCGAAGCAGTGCATTAGTGGGGCGCAGAGGGGTCTCAGTCACTTTTAACCGCTTTTAAATATAAAAGAAGTTCTATTTCACTGACTTTAGATTTATTTTGGCTAGAAATCGAAAAACTATTAATTTGTAATTTATTTAGATTGTATATATTTCAAATTACATATCTTTGAGGGAAACCTCATAACTTTTTGTATAACAGTAGATCTGTAAATCTGGTATATATTATTATAATATATTGGTCCACATCACTTTTTCTTCTTGTTTTCCAAGACTATAATAGAAGTGGTATTTCCGAATGAAACTTCTGTAATCCAGTTTTATATAGAGTCTGTGGCATGAGTGTGGGCACAGCGGGGCATGGGAGGGGGAGGTGGTAACATAAAGAGGTTTTACTTGTCCAAAGAACGGCGTGGCGGCTAGTCACTACGTTCATGTAATAGATAGATATATAACGAACCATGAACCAACCAATACACGAGCACACTGTCGTTGGTTTTCTGAATGGTATTAAAACTTTTTTCAATCGACACATGAAGCTATTCATTGAGATTTCATAGAGTATGCAGAAGTTCACGTACCTAACAAATCATAGCTTAGCTTAAAATGCAACAAAATTAGCTTGGTTCATCCAGCGCAAGAAGTTCGGTAAATTATTAAAATATTGTTCCTCCAAATTAAAGAACGTATTTATGTTTTCATTATATAAGGACGACTAAATATAATAATTTTAAAAATTAAAGGTACTAAACCAACCACGATATTGGTGAGTTGTGGTGAGTGAGATACAACTAGTAGTAACCAAGTTCTTCTACTAATAGCTCAAATACCACAACCGACCACAAAGCTCTTTCTATAATTGTGTCACTCGAAGCTAAAACAGAATTATTTGGCTCTAGACAATCGAAACCGCGTCGTCAGCAAACCGCCGACAGTGCGCCTGACATCGCAGCGCAAAGCCGGCTATAATCACTATTATTGGGAAATTCTATGGTTAGCGGAAATTCATGTTGATTATTATCAAAAGGATACTCAAAAGTCGTATCAGTATGATTTGTTGGCCCTACAATGTTTCGTTCGCCATGACGTAGCTGCAATCTAAAATTAATCTATACCTATAAAAGAGCTTAACCTGACTGACTGAGTGACTGACTGATTCATCATTGCCGAGCCGAAACCGCTGAAGCTAGAAAGCTAGTACCTTCCTTTTATAGCAAAACCACCCTAAGGCGGGGTTTTTAGAAATTCAATCCCGAAGAGGCTGAAAAGGGTGAAAACGAATGTATGAAACTTTTTAACGCGTGGTGCTATTTGCTTGAAACTTGATTTGAATAATGAAAAGGCAAAAAAATGGACATGTTTTTTAGGATTATTTAAAATAGCCCTCATAATGGAGTAAAATGGGGTGTGAATGTTTGTATGGGAACTTTTTAATGGGTGGTAGGTGTTATTGGTTTGAAACTTATTAATAAAGTTTGGCAAGGAGATAAATTGCATCCTGGGAAAGAATTTCAGCTACAATTCCTTTAAAAAAAATGCGGACATTAAATGACCCATGCAGAAATGTTTTTCCAAAAATAATAAATTTATTTAACGCAGTCTTCAAACCAAACCCGCATAACCTGGCGAATAGGTTTTGGACTTAAGATTCAACTAATCTTAAATTTTACGTCAGCGTCAATATCTCCGCTATAAACCATACAATGATGGACGCTATTGTACAGAATGTACTGTACAGCCCGCATACCAAAAGATTAGTACCTCGTCTCAGGTTTTAACGATGTGCAAATTAGTCTTTGTTTCAGTTTAGAGCCTGTTTAGTGAGCTGCCTTATAATTTTATTAGTCGCATCACTGGATCTACTTTAGTCCGAGAAACGAACTGATTTCAAAAACACCTTATTAGGTCCAGCCACTTTACCAATAGTAACACTGTAACAATCAAATAACAATCAACATTAATATAATGTAGTTTTTAATTTTGCTGCAAAGGAAACTGCTCAATAGTCTAGTCTAGTACTGCGAATTAGAAACGTTGCCCCAAATTTACAACATTCAATGTACAGAGAATTCGATTCTAAAGTCGCTTTGAGCTTCAGCTTTTGGATAGTAAATAAAAGCACACAAATAAGCAACTAACAGTCAACCGTCAACAGCTCAACTTTAAAATGACTGAGTGAAGAATCAGAAATTTCGAGTATAACGGAACCAAAAACCCCTATACGGAATAAATATTATCAGTGGTTATGACGTCATTTGTAAAAGCAGCTATCGACTGCCTGACCTATAAAATTATTTCTGTTATGTGACGGCACTCTCTCCTTAGGGAGGCAGACACCAAGACAGGATACCGCGACACAATCAAGTTTGCGAGTACTTCACGTGGTTTTATATTCCACCCGTAAAGCAGGCAGTCAGAAAAGTAGGTGCATGTATAAGTGGATACTACTGTATAAGAGATATTTACATAATTGTGGCGAGGGGTGGCATGTGAAACTGTGCCTGTTCGGGCACAGAGAGTAGAGACAGTTCGTTGTTTGCAAAAAATAAAACCTACCTTCTCAAGGTCTTACGCCTATATTCTTGTAAGCTGAATTATTATTATTATTATGAGCTGAATTGTCAACCTTGATGGCCAAAATCATAGCCTTACGACTGTTATCGGTTCAAGTCCTCTTCAAGCGCAAATATGCTCAAATATTATGTCACTAGCTATCATATATCCAGATGGTGACACAATTCAAAACCAGCCAAAAGTGGATATTTTTGAACCCTCTGATCACGGTGTACTCTATGACACGGCACGCTTGACTCCGCGCGGCTTCGCGCGGTCGTTCGCCGCAGCCGTGCGCGATCATCGCTGAATTATGAGGATTTAGTGCAAAAAACGCCTTGATTATATTAAATCGCGGAAAAAGCATCGGGAGAGAAAGTGCTGCCTTCAGTTTTATGTTGAAACATGAATCTGAAAAATCCTCAATGAAGTAAAAAAATGTTACATATATTTTTGATTTATTTGATTAAATATTCGTTTGTTTAGATATATTTTTCGGTCAATATCTTGTGTGAGAGAATACTTTTATAAAGTTTGTTTGTTGCTTGTTATAGCAAATTTTTCTAATCTGATATCAAAACAGTAGGTACTAATAAAGTTGTGATAGTGCCATAAAGCGTAATACAGATAGTTAAAATGCAGGTAGCGTCTGTTGCAGCACGCTGCACGTCGTCTGAAAGTGCACAAATTGTGGCATCAGCCAAATGTTTATGTTGCTCTAATATTGTTATGAATAGTGCACATGAATTCTAAATACTAAACTATCTAGCTACTGTAAGAAATATTGAAAAATATCACCGACTGGACACCTACTTCGTTATTACATAATAAATCCACACGTCGGGACCAAAAGCTTATCGTACTTTTTAAAGTATTCTATTAATTTTCTATAATCCTGAGCGGTTATACACCACCCCTTACTGTAAAGTGTATCACGTTCGGCTCGGTATGAAATACGATCCTCCGGCTAAGTTATGCATAATGTGGAACACACCTATTATGTACACACCACGTGAGTAAAACTGAAGTTTTAATGCACCTGCATGTAACTGCGAGTGTAAGTGAGATTAGTTTGAACAATAGTATTTCACACCATATAATTATTGCAAGTGCTATTCATAAAACATTATGTAAATTCAATATTATGTAACCACGAAAGAGCAGAAGGTCTGAAGTCAGTTCAGAATGTTACGCCATTTATTAGAATTTTGACTAGACTTTCAGCTTAGTTGGCAGTAGCTCTTCTTTCTACGCTGTAGGTTGTGGGTTCGGTTACCTAACAGGACACATATTTTAAATATTTATATTTATGATGAATATCAATTCTTGTTCTGTGTCTGGGTATTAAAGCACCATAAGTGTGTATTAATATATAAAATAAATAAATAATGCCGGACGTTTAACACAGCATCTAGCCACAAAACAAGCAGAGTATCTTATGTTATGGGTATCATATGACCGATATACTAATTATATATTTTTTTGTAAATCCATACATATAATACATATTATTATGTATGTGGTGTAGGGCATGTATGCAAGGGACTTAAGAGGGACTAACGTAAATGCGAGTATCAATGTATATATTATAATAAGTGGGAACGTTGAAGAGGGAAGTGGAAATGGGCTAACAACAAAAGACTAAGCCAACAAATATTGTACGGGCAATGTAATGGCAGGCTTGGATTTCCAGAAAACCTTCTGCTCCGTCATAATCTAATGTATGGAGCCATTTTCTTATTCTCTCTTTTACTCTACAAATGAATAGGATAGTTGACAGTGTTTACTGGCACAATATATACATGAGAAGGAAAAATCTAAAGCGTCTCGCAAAAGCGATTTTAACAGGTGGCACATTTATCCTAATCCGCAGATTTTCACTTACTTAGTTGAATAACTAGATTATTATTATCATTACTATTACTATTAGTACTACTTTTATTATTACTATTGTTATTATTATTAGTAGAGGATGAAATAAACGTCTTAGGGTAAGCTAATATCACTCTCTAAAAGAAATGTTGTCGTACACTGAAACATTTGGTATCCAAATAAAAGGAAACAGAAACCGAAACCGTATTCTAAGTATAACATTAAACACGGGACGTTGGGCTCTCTCAAGGTAGATCATATGAGTTATATCGCCTGAACCAACTACCGATTCATCTCTATAGCTAAGTACTTTAATGTTTCTTTCATATTAATTTCTACGCACGGTTGCCGGGCTGAGTATTTGCCGATATAGCAAAACCCACTACAGTTTAATAATCTACAGATCGTCATTCTGTCTTAAAATATCTCAAGTATCAGTTTAGAATATTAAATCATTTTGATTAAAATATTTTTAAAAAGCACAAGTTTCGTTTTTAATTTGTCGAAGAAGGCACACTATTTCGATTCATCTAAAATATATTTTTTTATATTTATTTCACTTTCAAAACTTTTGTGAGTTGTACTATACATTTTGATAAACACGGGCTTTACTCACGTATTATTTTGTCCATGAACTCGAGCGGCAACGAGCGGACCGCGGATCAAACTCACCCTGATGAAGATTCTCTAGATGAATCGAAACAATGTCGGTGCCTCCATCGACAAAATCATACGTGAGTAAAGCCCGTGTTTATCAATATTTTATATTTATGTTTGAAAACCATCTTTGTTAGACAAATACAAAAAGCGGGGCGCTGAAAATATTTTTTGGCAAAACTTAATGCAAGCAGAAAATATGGTACCCATGTTCGCGTTCCAAAATTTGAGTTTCTATTCATTAGGAATTCTTAAAGGAAAGAGGCTTTTACCGCGCTCATTTCCACAAATCCGCTCAAACGCTCGCGGAGGCACAAACGAAATAACAGCTCCTGGTTGTACTGTACAAAACTCTCCAACGACACGTGAATTTATATGGTACACACGTGAGTGATTTTAAAACTTTAATTCAGCACTCTGCACAATTTTTACAAATACCCATCAGTAAAAAGCACCTGCAATGTAGCTCTTAGTAAAACTAAATTATCCAATTATTATTCTGTTTACTTTATGCAGCAAATATTAATTATCTGATAAGGTAACGTTGTCATTTTTTGCATCTTATAAATAGCTATTGCAATAAAGTTCATTTTCAATTGAAAGCTGATTTGAAGTGAAGCATTTGTAAGGCGCGCAAAATCCGTAAACGTTATTACAGCTCTTATTTACAAACATTACGTGAACACGTACAAAAAGGGATTGCGATTTAACGCACTGAAAGGGAAAATTGCGTCGGGAATTTGTAGAAATAGTTCCTTTTATGTGATCGGCGATTAGGTGGCTGCGATTTTCTGAGTTTCAAATTATTGGTAAAAGGCATATTTGGTAACAAAAGTTCATTACAAAAGACGAACATTTTATACTGTGCTAAATCATTATCAATTCTCTATAGATTTGTTATAATAATAATAATAACAATAAGACCCGTGCATTGCGGCTAACCATCGGTTTAAACATTAAACTGATTAAAAAATAATAAGGCCATATATTTCACACAGCATCATCTAGGCCCAAAATAAGCTAAGTTTTTGTTATGAGTTACCACTTATATAATTTTTGTTTGTAAACACATACATATTATACATACTCGTAGTACACAAAAGTACATTATATAAATAAATAAGTTTTATAATGCTTGGTAATTTAAACCATACTAAGGGAATTCATACAAACTAACATGAGTAAGTAAACTCATCATCATCATCATATCAGCCTTTATGAAGTCCACTCCTGGACATAGGCCTCCCCAATAGCTATCCAGGAAGAACTATTTTGAGCCCTCTCCATCCACCGACTTCCTGCGATCTTTACAATGTCGTCAATCCATTGGGTGGGGAGTCGTCCTACGCTTCGTTTTCCTGTCCTTGGTCGCCATTCGAGAACTTTTACTCCCCAACGGTTATCAGTTCTGGGAGCTATATGGCCTGCCCATTGCCACTTCAATTTGCAAATTTTGAGCGCTACGTCGGCGACTTTGGTTCTTCTACGGATAAGTAACCTACATCCAGAAATTACTTATTATAATCATCAAATTTTTTATTAATACGTGCTGAAGTCTTTTTTTCAACGTTAATCTTACAAAAAGATATTGTGAAAAACTTTTATATCCAGTAGAATAAATAGTTTAAAATCTGACTATCTAGTGAAAAATCCTTGTTTTTATCCTTGTAAGATTGATGATGCATGTTATCTACCCATTACCAGTGTAGTTTTAAAATGTATTTGCTCCTTTAAAACAGTTTCAACAGTTAAGTAATCTGCTAGCGCCAGGGCGGCACGCAGCGTGGTAAAAGCTAGCGTGACTGGCAGGAGCACTGGTACTCGTGGCGTGTAGCAGAGTGAGGATTATCTGCATCGAATCCATGGTTTTGAAAAAGCGTTGACTAATACCTTTCCGCTTATTCCGATATAATTAATGTTTTCTTGTGTATTTTTTAGATCTAGAACTAGATTTTAGAACTTTTTCGTATCAAAATATAATTTATATCAGAGAAAATATTCCCAACATGAAGTTTGTTACACATATTGTCTCGTGTTATACACAGGTGTAACACGAAACATAAAGGAAATATTCTGACTCCTAAGACTAGACTGAAAATGTTTAATGTGTGTGTGTAATGAATTATATAAGTAATAAAATTCCAACTGACATTAAATCTAAATCTGGCCCTGATTTTTCAATGTTGTAAAAGGGCTATTATTACTTAAGAGTTACTAAAAGTTTGACGAGGCTTTGGCCGATAAGTTTATATTCTGTGAAACACATTCTGTATAAGACTGTTTTATCTTAATATGCCATCATTATGCAATGTAACGAGATGGTGAAATAAATATATATAATAAATAAATAACTATGTTTTTTTTTAAATTTCATACTTATCAGGCCTTGATTCTACATCATTAAAAGAGACTTAACTTGGTATCTAGCACTTTTTAACGATTTGAATCATTATTAACATTAGCAAATTTGCAACTGAACAATTAAACTTTGACCAATTACCCTTCAATATTCAGAAATTGATAAAATAAGCTAAAACATCACACAAAAAATATTTACGCAACGTACAAAGCTTTTTCTTGGTTTATAAACTTTTTAAAGCTGTATTCGTATCAACTTTTTATGGCGAGCGTAAAGTATGAAAAGAGGTTTTTCAAAACGATAATGCTATCGTTGAAGTGTCTCTTCTTTTCTCCGTTATGGTTTGTTGGTGCAAGTTACAATTACCAGCGATTTGATTATTACCCTCGTAAAATGTATTGTATAAAATGATTTATTGATTTTGATTTTGATATTTGATTTTCATAAGGGTCGGTGTTCATTATCAGCGATAATTTTTGTGTCATCGTTGATAAATTAGTAACTAGGTATCTACGTAAAAAACAATAGTAAAAATACATACAGGTTTCAAAGTTTTATTTAAAATCTAAATCAATAAGTAACCAGCTCATTTCTCGATTCCAATCGATTGACTTATTCATGCAGATCGGATCTACGGTTCGAAAGTTATCATTGAACAAGCAAACATACAAAGCCAAATCTTCAAGCCAAGTTTCCTTTGAGATCTTCGCTCGCACGATCAATAATTTTCAACTATCTTTCTCAATTCAGAAATGTTGTATTTGTTTCCACTCTCGTCTCCGCTTATGCTTCAGTCCCGCTCCTCTATGATTTATACCCTGCCCCAGAATGAGATATAGTCGTGCTACTACTGAACTTTCCTTTCTTCGTTATTGCTCTATCACCCCGGTTTCATTACCGTCGTTGTCGGTAACACTGCAGCAAGTGAGGTGGTATGACTGCCAATAACCTAGCTTTGGGAGTTATTCTAACCACACATATTATGTTGCATTACATTTTAAAGTGTGCTTTCTTGATTTTTTCTGGATACCTTCTTTTAAGGGTTCCAAACTCCACAAGGAACAATTTTTGATAGAGGCCAGTGCCCCCCATTTGTTATGCTAATTAGATGGTGTTGAATTGGTGTACGACCTGACCACTAGTAATTCTTAACTTTTGCAACTTCGAAAGTCTCTACTGTGCGTGCTCACATGTGCTTGGCCAATTTATTTATGAAAGCATTATGTATAAATGATACCATCCAAAACTGCAAGATATTCTGCAATATTTACTTGCAGTGGAAGTACAAGTATCTAGAAGCTTCAGTTCGAGACAATACTGAACTTCAATTTTAAATCGAGTTCCAAACGCTGCTGTATTTTATCGTCTCACGAAACTTTCCACCTATCTTTATATCGGTTATTCGCTAGAACTAATACAAGAGTGGATTTGAATATAAATAGTGAATGGTTCAAGCGCTGCGCAACTCAAGTTTGAACGCTTTACTTGCTACGTATTTTAAACTACATTTTAGAAATTGCATTTTAGTTTTATATTTCAGAAAAATTTACTCGGACGTTTTCCATCTCTAATTTTATTACTCATTTTTTAATAATTATTATGTTTTGAGCAGCACTTCACTTTTTTTGGATATTTGAATTTTTTGAAAGTTTTACATGACCTCGTGCTATAGTGTAGGTAAAGCATATAGTTACTAGAGTTAATTATCGATATTATAGCCTGAAATCATTTATAACGTTTTAAACATTGGAAACTTTGTAAACTAACATAACAAAGTTTTTCAGTTAGTGCAAAATTAAATAACAAGTTGGACAGAAAAGAAGTGTAAATAGCAAGTTTTCTCGAGCTGCTTGTTTTAAGGAACTAGCCTGAACAAGGCATCTCTTCGAAAACTGACAATTCGACCACCAATTCATTTATAGATTTGTTTGTACAAGGTATAAGGATTGATTTACTTTAGCACTCACTGATACCATCAGACTACCAGTATGTTTATCTATTAGTAAAAAATACAAAATGAAAATATTTCAAGCATTTATAACACTGAAAGCTTAATACCTTAGTATGGTACATATACAGGTACATTTACATTTACAGCCTTGCACGTAAATAACGTCTAAAATACAAATATAACTAGTAGATACTTCATTAAGATAAGAAACAAAGTACAAAGCTAAAATAAAGGTAAATACTCGTTCCAATACTCGATATTTTCGTTCGAGTTCCATTTATTCCATCAATTTCTCGCAGCTACACTTCAAGTTAATTACTAATTAGTTTCCGATCTCAACTCCAAATGGTTATATGAGTTCAGGTTATTCAGTTTTCAGTAGCCCATATAATTATTGATGCTATACTTAATTATAATAATAATTATTATTATTGAGAAAACTACAAAACAAAAATTTAGAAATTGAAACCTAAGTACATATACATGAATGAGTAGTGTCCTGAAATCTGCGGTCTTATCGTAGTAACGATTTTTACCGACAATACTATTGAATGTTTGTAGTAATTATCGTTTGAAATCCTTATGCTTAGCGACAAAAAGGTTTTAACGTTTTGAACGTTTTACAAATTATTATTTTTCTTTTGACAACATTGTATCGATACATTTAGAAATGAAAATTTGCGAATAAATCGCTAACGGTTCTAATATATTTCAACTAATATAATGCGACCTCTACGAAAGTTATACAACTTTAATCGGCTTTTCAATCTTCTGAAGATGAACCTGGCAGTAGACTCTTTGCCACAAGTCAATCTCAGGTGCCGTGAAGTAGGTTTTGTGCCATAGAGTCTATATTTTGAAACTTCAAATATTGCAATAGTTTTAAACTGGAATTCTCTGGGTTTGATCTGTAACAAACTAATTTTAGCTAAAATTATGTTTTGAACTGTTTTTAAGCCATAATTAAACCCGCTGCTACCAACTTATCCTAATTTAATTTTATCTAACTTAGTTAAGCGTTCCTAATTTAGTTAGATGGTATCAACTGAATAGGTTTTACATATGCTATGATTAACTAAATATATTTTAGACAATTCCTAATTTTAGAAATGAACCAACCGAATTACCACCATTGCCTGAATTTCTAAAATTAGATTTCATCGCGAGCACACGTAGTCCACAGCTTTTACAAGTTTACTCACAAAAAATATAGTATCTTCTAATAAAATCACATCACTTTTTAATCTGGCCACTGACTTCTTAGGAATCTTATAAAAACTAATAGATAACCTGTGACGTAAACTAAACTGTGAAATCTATGTTTGTAAATAAAGATGGCTCAGCATTCCCTAGATCTATTACTCTCAGACAAACAGTCGACCCCGTCCCGTCGGAGCTGGGATCAACTTACCGCAACATGATTAGGTCTGAGTAGTTCAACTCCATCCAGGCGCATTCAGCTAACTAGCTATATAGACGACGATCGTCTTTGTGTCCTCTTTGTTTTGATTCTTAAGACAGATTTATCATGATACTTTCTTATTTTTATCTGTATTGTCGTTTAATAGTTTGAAACTCATACTTTATTGTATAATCTGTAAGTATCTATAATATGACGACCTCTGTGACGCAGTGGGCTAAGATCCGGCTAAGACGCAGAAGATTGCGGGTTCAATTCCCGCCGCGGGATAAATGTTTGTACGATCTGCAAGTATCTGGCTCGGGTCTGGGTATTTCTATGTATGTATGTATTTACAAAAAAAAATGTAAGTATATAAGTAGTGTATCAGTCATGTGGTACCCATAACACAAGCTCTGCTTACTTTGTAACCAGATGATGCTGTGTGCTGTCCGGGATTATTTATTTATTATTCGTACTTACAAAACAGAATAACAGATAATAGACATTTTTATAACAGAAAGTAAATAAGTAAAAATATATACAATCGACAAGCTAGCAAACAGGCCATATTTTAATGGTTCAAGCCCGTAGTTTAAAAGATGACCTACATACATCAATACAATTTTCTAATTATTTTGCAAAAGTGTAAAAACAAAACACGTTGTGTGATAAAAATAACTGTTTTAACCAAATTTACTGAAAACCAGACCAACAACCTCAATGTAGGTACTCATGCGCCCGTAAAATAATCACTTAAACTAAAAATATTTTAGCAAACTCATATTCGTTTGCAAAAATAAGGCTACGTGTTCATTTTCCGCGAGCAACCGCTGAAAAAACGAGCATCGGGATATCCCCAGACGGCCCTTGAGCCCAACGCCATTACTTCAACTATCATGCCGTACTTGCCAGTCATTGCTGCATTATCTATCTACATATTCCACCCCCGACCACTCTTATAGCAATCTACGTAGAGTTCAATATTGTACAAATTACATGCATGAAAAATCTTGCCATATACGCGTACTAACAAAACCACGCATGCTGGCCACTACGACTTTATTGTGATGTCTTTGGGTTTAAAATATATGCTGCGACTGGTAATTTATTTTTGCAAGAATCGGGCATAATGCCAAGGCGTCAATAGACCGCGGTGGTGGTTACCGCTTGTTTACATCGTAGTTACAACCATTTTGTGGCTAATATTGTTAGTAAATGCTGTCCATTGGTGGGTACATATACCGTTTGTGGTCATTGATGTTTATGTGAATGTCTGCATTCACATCATGCCTAAACATGGTAATTTTGGTCAGGATTATTGGCATATCAGATAAACTTGCGGATTAAGATATATGAATATCAGACTTTTTAATAACACGCTTTTGTGTTACATCTGAAAGTCATCAGAATCAGATTTTATTTTTTGGTGCAGATTTTTTACCTCGAGTATAAAAACAAGTGTTATATTGTTTTTAAGTCAGTAATGATTTAATTCTGCCCGGAAACAATAAGGTACCTAAAAGTTCACGTTAGACTGAACGATTTCTCTGCTGTTTTCCCAACCACTTATTGTCTATCATTTATTTCATACCATAAAATCGATGCCGGCAATCGGTTATTTTGTAAATTCTATCAGTATTTGGTCCATTGTATTCCCGTCGTAAACGTGGTTTACTGCGATGACGGACTCTTCTCGCTCCAAATCGACGTCCAACGCAAAATAACCTTTAAAACGTTACAGTAAGATTCACTGTCTTAGATGCAAGCATTATGATTTATGAAAGTTTTCTCAAAGATAGGATGGCGTGAGCTTTGCCAAAATAAACAGTAGTACCTTGACTTTAAATCTGAGTATTGCTTGCTAATGTTCTCCAGATTCATACGTAATTTGGTTTTCAATATAATCGGAGTGAAAATATTGTCAGAGAGTACTAAATTATTACTCCTTTGCGATGCGCCTTCTAATAATAGAGCGATGAGGTTGGAGACATAATGGGCAAACAGCCAAGCAAGCTGACACTTTGCATAGAATGCCTCGGGAGGGTTTTCATTCAAGTTGATAATTATTTCTGGCAAAGGGTTGCTTAATTATTAAATAGTTTACTGTTAAACACTGCATCAAAAGTTTATGCCGATTTGTAGTTCAACTCCGAGATGCAATACGCATTCGCTGCACATAATTAATATTAGTGCAAGGGTTCAATTCTCGCGATGGATTCAAATAAAAGTCATGGTGGAACAGGGTACCTACTTATATGCAGTGCGGGTAAAGTCTATCTTAAAGTATCATCAATTTTTTAAATTGTACAGACAGTTTTTTTGTTTCATCTTATTAAGTTGTAACAAGATCTGTATCATTCCATTTGGATCCCGCTCGGTGTGCTCCGGCCATTGGAAGGTCGTTTTAAGAAAGGTTTTTATCGATGCGTCCTGAATATTGCAGAGAAATGAAGTGATAAAAAAATGTTGTTATTTCGATTGGAGTGCTTTCTCTCGAAAACGAAATTGATACTGGACTCCCGTATAAAAATAACAGATAGAGACTTACACAGGCCAAAATTCTAATGATCGTAACTTTTGTGAGTGCATTCTGGTCTTAAAAAAAATGGTGATAGATATATTTCTTTATTGATTGAGAAGAAAATGTAAATGTTATGAATAGAAGGAATAGAAGAATATTATAATAACTAAGTTTTAAAAATCAAAGTCCTGACTGACTCACTGATATTATGAACGATGTACAGTCTTATACTGCTCGTAGAAACTTGATACGTCTTGATGAATAACTTGAGTAATTACGCCTGTTACTTAAGGTAAGGTAAACGTGGTATCGTTTACATCAGATTCTTATGAATAATTAAAGCCCCACGGAAACACGTAATAATATGAGAATGTCTAAAATATTAAGTCTTCATACGAGAATTTTCAGAAAAAAGTTTTCATTGTGAAATTATATAAATTAGCCAATGCGTGTCAGACCACTCTTAATGAAGGCTTAAATCAGTAAAGTTAAGAATGACTATATGATCAGGTACAAAACCAATTCATCACTATCCAGCTTACATAAAAAAATATTATATGGAGATAGATAATTGATTCAGGCGAGACCTTGCAGAAATCCATTACAAAACATTAAACGGCTGGACAAATATGTTTATACTGCCAATATAATCCTAATGAGTAAGACACGATGCAGATGCATGCACCTTCCTTCCGCCCGCAATTGAAAAGCAATGCAAAGCGTTAGTAAAAGGTTAGCGAACACCATCCACACATGCAACCTCAAATATGAGAATCAGTCCAACGAGCGGCAAAGCAACAAGCCTGCAGAGCAGAATTTCTTTCTTAGAAACACGTGTCGAATTTCTTTTTGAGGTTGCATGGTGTGGATGGTGTGCGCTAATTTAACATAAATATTCTTCAACACATTTGATAAAAATCTTTGATTAAATTTGTTGACGCCTACCCTTGTAACGACGAGCAGTGGTTGTTAATGTTTGTATAAGAACTTTTAAACGGATGGTCCGATTTGCTAAAAAACTGTTTAAATATTTGAAAGTACCAATTAAACCTTTTGGAAAATCGCAAAAAGGCAAAAAAAAGGCAAAAAACTATAAATATTGGCCGGACAAGCGCCCATTATTGACTTTTGGATAGTTCTATGGATAGGTATGTATAGTAAGGCTGGAATAATTTGCAGCTTACTTCGCTCGCCTGTTACTTTAATGTCTGGAAATAGCAGTTTGAATGTGGGAAGAGCTCATTTTAATCGCCTAATAGGTACTATACTATACAATCTGACATAAATATTGAATTACTTTTATTTTATTATCCGCCTCGCTTCACTCGACACTTATTTATAGTGGCCGCTTGCTTAGTTTTATATTGATAGGAAGGTATGTTTAAATTAGCTAATTGGCTTAATAGCGACTCACCATTTACTTAAAGGTTAGTGTTGAAAATTATGGCTATGTCTGTGGGTGGTAAAAGCTCGCTTTGATCGCTTGATTAGTACTTAGTACAAGTGTTGAATTATTCTGATTATAATATTGTGTTGTTCGCGAATTAACGTTCGTAACACACCATCGCGCATACCAAAAACCCTAGTTCGTTTATATTGGCTCTGTGATAATAAATGTGTTTGTATGAAGTAGGGTAGTATCGAAATATGATTAGTGATGAAAGAGCTCGAGACGAAAAAATTGCGTTTCGCATTCGTTCACAACATAAATTTAGGAGCGAATGCGAAACTATTTTTGCTATTTTTTATGGATATTATAGGAAGGTATGGTTGGTATGTTAGGATGAACGGTAAGGCTCTCTAATTAAAAAAAAACGCAAAAATTGCTATGCTCGTCAGTTGTTTGTGATTTAGGGTATACATTTGTGGATGGTAAGAGCTCGCTTTAATTGCTAGATTGTTACTATACTGTGTTTATCATTTAGCTTCTTGCATATCAGACAATATCTATTATTTTGAGTGTGTGAATTTAAGTATCTGTGTAGGACTTCAAATTGGATGGTTGAATTTTAGGACATCGTACTACAATCAACATCCGATAATACTCTATGTACTTTCCTACGCAGACAACGTTGCAGGTGATCTAAATCTAATAAAGCCTTACTGGAGCCGAGATTATTTTTCTTATAATTTCGGTAGGAGCCACATAATTATATGCAAATTTTAATTCAAAGCGGTTTGACCGTAATACAGACGGATAGACAAACAGAGTAACAGACCGACGGACATGCTGAAACTAATATATAAGGCACTTCGACTTCTAAAACCAAAAAAAAAGGTTTGTCTAGGTATCATCGCACCGCTCGCCATTGGTGTTCCGCACAAATTGGAACCTAGGTACTTCAAAAGGGGAATTAATAGGTTTCTCAAGAGTCGGCAACGCGCATGTGATGCGCCTGGTATGTTACAGCGTCTATAGGCTTCGGTGACAACTTACCATCATCAGGCAGGCCGTAAGCTTGTTTCCCATCATAGTAGTAAAAAAAAAGTTCTTCTATTCTTTCTACAATGGCATCTGTCTTGTAAAAATGTTTATAAGTAGGTATCAAGTGATTCTTTGGTTATAAAGTCCTAGTCGATCGTCATTGTCTATTCAAAGCGTTATTGCAGAATGGCCGTCTAGAACTTTTTCGGGATTCCTCGTCGTTCAAATCATATTGCTACATAATACACTTCAATTCAATTGTCCATACTTGAACCCATAAAGTCACAATTTATTGATAAAAATTCCTCTAACGTAGTAACGTTAGCGGAATTTCAATCAATAAATTTCTATATTCAGTAGAATATAGCAATAGTACGAGAAAAAATAATGAATTTAGAAGTGCTATGTAACTTCACTTGAATTTTACTACTTGAAATGACAAATAAATAATAAAAAAATTGGCTCTGTCGATAGTTGTAAAGCAACATAAATTTATATGTATTTATAAATTTATATCATTTAAACAAATATAACCTGTGAAAGTTTGTATGCATGTTCGAATGTTTAAATGTTATGATGCTTGTTTATTACTTAATCACACGATAATACCTGAACCAATTTAGATGATACTTAGTATATGATAGTATATGATATTTATCTGGCCTTTGTTTATCAATATAATGAATGTTAAATAGCTCAACTAATTATAATTAGATATGTAAAACATTGTTATAGGCTACTTTTATTCCGTAATTTTATTTTTCCCTCACCTTGCAAATATAATCGATCAATCGCCAAAATCATTTCTGAAATCCAAAATTATCATCGCAGTACAATTATCGGCGAGTAAATAGCACCGTGAATGATTTAAATTGATTCAGTTTCGCAATAATTGAATCATTTAGCGCGATCGTCGCCGTCATTCGGATGATTATAGACGGCGCGAGCGTCAGTTACGGTAAGTACCTTCGTACCTTCGCCTGATGCTGTGCCACATGAGAAAAGTCGAATAGAAAACATTCAATTAAAAATACTGTGAAAAGTGATTAAATAAAGCTCCATTTTCACGGGATATTTACCTTGATTTGAGTTTTTATTTTTCCAATATCCGTTATATGCGTTCAAGGAAGAATCTGAAGTCTGCGAGTTAATCGTAATTATTTTCTTTTTTATTAGACAATATATAATAAATCATACTAAATATCCCGTTTCTACTGAAAATTAACAATGATGGTTTGAAAAGTTAAAAAATCATTGTTAAACGAATCTACGTTGAAATCTTTTCGGTTATCAATTTTACGTCGTAAGGTATTCATTTATTATGGTAATCACTTTGAAACTGGAATTTCATAATTAGAACTAAAGTAGCCTATAAAATAAAAACTTCTAACTTGAAGGGTCATTCTGAAACATTTTCATTCCAATTCTTATATTTTTAATTTGGCAAAACGCCAACCTTGGCGTGACGTTACAACATTCGAACAAAAGTGACGTTTTGTCAAGGTTTTATATTATACAGAGGAACATTAACATAAAAATGATATATCTTATATATATAGTAGGTATGATACGAGTACATAATCAATAACATAAACTTCTGGTAATAATACTATTCTTATTTCCAGTAAACTTATATCATTTCTTTGTTCACTGACGTACTTCAATACTGATTTACTTAACTACTGATATTCTTTAATACTTGTGTATTTCAATAATACTGGTATTTTATTTTTTGTTCAGTGTTGTTCGGCTTTTAAATACTGGTGTATTGTCAAGTCAAAAGTCAAAGTCAAAAGATACTTTATTCAATACAATCAAAAGGATCACTTTACAACGTCTTACTAAGTGAATTTAGGTGCCAATTCCTCCAAACCCAAGCCAGAGAAGAACTGGCAAGAAACTCGTCCTGGTCCTAGCGCTTTTTTGCATGATCCATCTTATTACGAAACTACGAAAAACTAATAAAAGAGAGTATACATTTCAAATACGTCGGTTAACTAAGCATACAAGAACCATCTTATAAAAGCCGAAAGAGCACAACGTTCGGTTTTAAAAGTCATGAGTTTTAAACCCTTTCGCTACAGAACCACTTCCCTCTACCGTCAGTGCAAACTCCTATCCATCCGAAAACTATTCATCCTTCAGTCCACACTTCTTTGCCACCGAACACTTAATTATGACCCTATCCAAGACACTCTACCAAGACTTTTCAAGTGCAACTTCACCAAAATTAACACCTCGTTTGCAAGGCAGAGCGGGTACTATATGAAATCATACCTATTTTCAAAATTGAACAAAACTCTGAAATTATATTGCCCTTCTCACTTCGAATGCAAACGAACTGTTAAGGATTGGCTTCTTGATCTTGACTACGACTCGACTGAAAACCTTTTAATTGCCTTAACATAATAATACTCACCATTTAAATTAATAATACATAATTCGCTTACAATTTTATTATTCTGGAATTAAAAAAATCAATG
Source organism: Lampropteryx suffumata (assembly GCA_948098915.1). Classification (NCBI taxonomy): domain Eukaryota; kingdom Metazoa; phylum Arthropoda; class Insecta; order Lepidoptera; family Geometridae; genus Lampropteryx; species Lampropteryx suffumata. The sequence goes on from OX402553.1 coordinate 537,383, forward strand.
CCTCTTTAATTTTAATTCCTGCTTTAATTGTAATTTTAATATAATTTTAATTTTTTATTGTAATTTAATGATTAGAATTCCTATTTTTTTTTTGAATAATCTTCATAGGAAAATTAAATATCTTGAAATGTTGTACTATTTGTAATTGAATTGAATTTATATAAGTATCTAATGTATTAGCAATAAATGTATTAGTAATGAATATTACTACCCTCAACCAAATCGTCCGGCGGTGGGCGTTGGTACACCATATCACTGGACACCGATCCTAGTTTGGGTACCAATGTTCGTCCAGTCAGTAATAAAAAACCAATAATTATAGAAATATACTAATTAGGTTAAGTTATGATTGTACACTGATTACTCATGTTTGTTATTCTCTCAATAAATTTCATTTCATTTCAACTGTCTGAGGGCAGAGCGACATGCATTCTTATCAATAATATAGTAATTTATATTATAATACGATGTCTTCAAAAGACTACCCTTAATGTAAGCTTTAAATTTCTTAATAGGTAGTTTTGTTGAACAAAGAAAATGAAATAACTTATTAAGGAACAAAACATTAAACAGATGGACAAATATTTAGTACAATTCCGCCAATCTATTCCTAAAGAGTTACCTCCAAAAGAAATTCGACACGTGTTTCACCCCTCCACGAGGCATCCTCAGGAACACTTGACTCACTCCGCACCCTGACGAAAAAACACTCTGCTCTTCAGACTTGTTGCTTGGTCGAAGCAGGTCTTTTGGAGGTAACTCTTAAGGAATAGATTGGCGGAATTGTACTAAATACTTGTCCATCTGTTTAATGTTTTGTAATGGATTTCCGCAAAGTCACGCCTGAATCAATTATCTATATTATTAAGGAACCATTTTACAATTTGAGATCACAAAATAATAAACTGAATGGGGTTAGTTAAAGTTTGTTTAAACGAAATATACACCAAGTTGAACAATAGTTGATAGTCTTTTAAAGCGAACTCCGAGAATGCTCATTGCAGTCTAGAGGAAGTTTTTAATAGTGTTGTGTCACCGGCTCCGGTTAATTGCTCCGAGGGACTTTCGACCTTAACGACTACGGAAAAGTAGAGATCTAGTCGGAAGTTTAGAACTATAGTTGCTTGAGATTAATCGAGAGCGATCGGTTGATTAGCTGTTTCTGTTGTTGTTTTACTGCTGTTTTTAATGAAACTCAGTTACTTAGTTTTACGGTATCTATATAATTATAAACGTAAGCATATTTATGTTGGTTTATTTTGTGTTTTAATTAGTTATTTCTTTGGCTATATCAACTCGTTGAGTATATATGTCTTTTGAAAAGATCAATTGAGACATTACCAAAAGATAATTAATTGAGACGTAACTTTGCGGAAATTCATTACAAAACATTAAACAAATAGACCATTATTTAGTACTGTTCCGTCAATCTAATCCTAATGAGTCAGATACGCAGACGATGCAAACGCATGCACCTGACTCCCGCCCGCAATTGAAAAGTCAAGCAAAGCGTTAATGAATACAAAGGTATTAGCGCACACCATTCAACCTCTAAAAGAAATTCGAAATGTGTTTCGTCTCTCTACGAGGCATCCTCAGTAACAATTGACTCGCTCCGCACTGTAACGAAAAAACACCAACACTCTATAGACTTGTTGCTTTGCCGAGCGCTGGAACAAAAAAATAACATATTTATATATCAAATAATAAAATCAATAAAAATAATAAAACGTTTTCTATGAGAAACAACAACAACATAACTACCAGCAGCAATCATGCAGCCATCTGCCAGTATCTCATTTCCATAAAACATACCTGTTTAGCATGCCTTATTTCTTCACAAAAAAGAAACGTTCCTTTAAACTCCACGCTGTACAGGGTGTGTCATCTTACAGCTGCTGATGTATAATTTATGTACATAATTAGTACAGGGGGCTCGTTTTTGGGGGCTTTGAAATTAATTGTACGCTTTCACTAATATCTGGTTTCAAGACGGACGCGCGTCGATCAATCTTCAAAGTGCTGTTCGAAATTGGTATTTTATGACATAGCCTACAATATTATGTGTGTAATGACTAAACTGTATATTGTTAATGTAGATACTGAAACTTAGAAGATTTTGTAGTGTAGTGGTTTTTTTTACAGCGGCATAACGCATAACGGCATATATCATGATCAAGACACATAATAATAATAATAAAAATAATAATAATAAATATAATAATAATATAATAACCGGACATTTCACACAACATCATCTGGCCCCAAAGTTAGCAAAGCTTGTGTTATGGGTACCACATGACTGATATACTACTTATATATACTTCTTTTTTGTAAATACATACATATTATACATAGAAACACCCAGACCCGAGACAAATACTTGCAGATTATACAAGCATTTGTCCCGCGGCGGGAATCGAACCCACAACCTTTTGCTTCTCAGCTGGACCTAAGCCCACTGCGCCACAGAGGTCGTCAATACATAACGTTCTGGGGCTGCGATTAGGTAATTCTGATACTAATAAACATTTATACCTATCAATTTTCAGTTATACATTTTGATAAACAATGGTTTTACTGAAGTATTATTTTGTCGATGGAGTCACCTACACTGTTTCGATTCATCTAGAGAATCTTCATTAAGGTGATTTTGATCCGCTCGTTGCCGCTTGCGTTTACGGTTCGCACTAAATTTTTTGATTGATTGATTTCGATTTGGATTGGTATTACGAAAGATTGACGTTGATTGTGACACATGCACAAAAATACTACATTTATAAAATGGAAACACATCTTGTCATCTTGAAACTGATAGATATTGAGTGTGTCATGAAATCCTTAATATATATACTAGTCTCAACAAACAAAGTAACTATCCAGTACAAGCTCGATGCCAAAGACTAGGTACCAATCTCAAAGTTTGCTGGAGAGCCGGCTCAGAATGGTACTAAGCGCTGCGTCGAGTACAATTGCATCTAAACTAATACAAGTTGTGGTGTGGCCTGCGCGTAAAGCGCAATGGGCTGCAAACATGGTGGTAAAGTTATGAGCGGTGAGAAAAATCCATAAAAAAACATAGGTAATGACGTATCGCATAGATTGATAACTAATAATTTTTACATGTAATCTGCTTCTCTGTTCTGTTCTTCTATATTAGAAGACATTCAGATAGTATTTTATCACTGCTAACATTAAACCAACATAACACAAATATTATTTTTATATAACTAAGACAGAAAACAAGCATGCAGCTTACCTGATGGTAAATTACTTGCCGTAACCTTGAATGCTTGAACAACGGGCGTTGCCAACCATTAAACATAGTTATTTGTCAATGCGTCGAATAATTTCGATCTTCGAGTCTGCTTGCTAACGACTACATGATAATTACCTAAACATAGCCAAACTTTATAGTTAAACAAAAAAAAATCTATCTGTGGTGTAATGGAGGTAGGTAGGTATTTATATTATCATCATATCATCATCTTTTGACTTGACTTGACCTAGGTAGGTAAAATAAAGTAGGTAGTCTTCTCGTAGGTAACCTAACCTTCCGACACTTGTTTATATTTTATTTACATACAACTGACTCAAAACTAGTCAGACTAGCCACGCCTCCACAGTCGACACTAGCGCCACTAGAAGTCCTGTGAAGTGCGAACCCCCCGCGAAGTGCCCCTCGTACCTCCCGACCCCCGGTGGTCTGCGCGTGATCCCCGCTCTGTGCCCCCACGGCACGGTAGCGGGTGAGTCCCCCCACCGGCCAGTCGCGAGCACCCGGGTGCGCTTTCACGAGCTGCCTTCCGTTTTCCGTCTCCCTACCGTGCTACAGCCACTACTCGTTGTTTTGTGAGAAAACATCTCGCGTAGTGGCACTCAGCATCACCGCCCGCAACCCACCTGACTCCGAACTTTGCCCAACTTTAGGTAGATCGACCTACGCCACCCAGGATGCCGAGACATCCATATCCAACGAAACGGTTGGACCGCCGCCGCGTGCCACTCCTGGACCGGGCTATTACTGCGCGAGACATGCTCAACCCTGAGCGGTCCGTAGTGCTGCCAGAAGGAGCGCTGCGGCTCTGGTCACCAATGCCGCCAGCAGCAGAAGCTGCACCTCAACCCCCAACGAGCCTGGGACTCGCCGGCAGCGGAACTGAGATTCCGCCCCGGGCCGAAACCGGTCGCTTGACGGGGGAAAGGGCAGTAATGCCCCGTCGCTGGGACTCCTCAGGCGAGGAGATCAAGGGCGACGAAAAGAGGCTGAGACTAAAGAACTCGCCTCCAGAGACTACCTCCATAGCAAAGCACTCGCGGATCCCGTTGCGCCGAGGGACCACAGCGGTCATCCGGCTGCCGCAACCCGAGTCCCCTTCACCGCCCCGCGACACTATGCACGGCTCGCTCCCTGGCCCTTCCGGCTGCCGGGCGATACGCGCCGACAGTGCCGCAAGCAGCTACTCCGTCTGCATGGATGCCCGCGATGTCGAGGTGAGTTCTGACGAGGACTCCACCTCCTACGTGGGCATCGGAGAACCACCACCGATGATGTCCATGCCATCGCCCGCGCCACGCGCGTCATACGTGTCCGCGGCTGCAGCCCCCCCGCGCCCCCGCTCCCCACCGAGCCCGCGCCCGCCTACAACAGGCGCCGCGCCACCAACCGCCGAGGAAGGAGATTCCCCCCTGCCCCCCGCCCCGCCCCAGAAAGCCACCAAAGCTCACCCGCCGATCGTGGTGGAGTGCCTGCCGAACTGGACGGTGCATTTCGCCACGATCCGCTTTAAGCTTGGATACTCTGCTAACGCTCGCCCCTAGGCAAGGGGGTTCGCTTCACCCCGCGCTCACCGGAGGAATACAGGGTGATCCAGAGACACCTCGTGGACGCTATGAAGGAGGACCCAGCAATCAGCTGGTACTCCTATAGCGTCCCAATAGAGCTACCTACGAAAGTTGCCATCCGCGGCCTCCCAGCCGACACAGCACCCGAGGACATCATGGCGGCCCTCTCGGATTTGAACTTTCCAGTAAAGTTCGTCCGTCAAATCCGAGCACAAAAGGGCCGCGCCGGGTGCCTATTCCACGCACAACTGGAGCACCTTACGTTGGATGAGCTGGCGCGGCTGTATCGCATAACAGAGGTTATGTTCATGCCGGGGGTTCGCATCGAGCACTGGCGCGGCGCGGCCAACCGCGTAGCGCAGTGCCACCGATGCCAAGCCTTCGGCCACGCCTCTGCGAACTGCCACCGCCAACAGCGCTGCGTCCGCTGCGGAGGGCAGCACTTCGCGGCGGACTGCGCGCGGCCCGTCACCGACAAGCCCAACTGTGTAAACTGTGACAGTGCACAAACAGCCAACGATCGCCGCTGCCCAGTCTACCGACGTGAGGCACGCAAGCGAGGGGTGCGGGTTTCGCCCCCCCAACCAACATCAACTCGTGCCAGAGGCCGCGAAACCTCACCAGCGACCCGCCCAAGAGGGCGGGACCCAGCACCCGGCCGCCCAGCTGCTGCCCGAGCGTCCGAGGGCCCAGCCAATACCCCACCTAGCCGCCAAGTACCCGCACCAAGCGGAACCCACACAGCGGCCAACGGACCCACCGAACGGGGAGCCCAACTCCCTACCCGGAAGAGGAAGGAAAGGGCTAGGGGAAGGAAGAGGAGACCAGTGACCTCTTCCAAAACAAACCCGGTCCAGGAAGGACCTACATCGAAGCCAGTGCCCGTGAAAGCCGGAACAATTGAAACAGCCCAAGAAATCCCGCGCACACCACCCTCTGGAGCAAGCGCGACAGCCACACTCAAAAAGAGTATCCTCATACCGACTGTGCTGTTAGCACGCGCGGTTGAACAACAAACACAACCACTACCACAGCGGGGAACAAGCCGCAGGCCCAGCGCGCCCCCCCCTGCCCCACCAGAATGTCACCCAGCCGCCAGCGCACCTACGGTACCCGTGGCCGGGCCAAACATGCCGGGTGACGCCGGGATCGCGACAGTCATACTCGCGATCCTAATGGAGCTCTTGGCTACCATCGCTGCTGGAGGGTACCCCCAGGAGGCAGCGGTGCGAGGACTGGCCGCCTTACAGAGGCTCCAATATGGGAAGGGGCGCGCTTGCGCCCCCCTCCTGCGCACCGGTAACCGGAAGCGCTAAACCCCCTTGAAGGCCACCGCTAACGCCAAGATGGCAGCGTACCGTTGCAGAACGCAACGAGACCCACTGACCCAGGGGCAGTCGCCCCTGCGAGTTGAAGCCAGGGTAATGACAAAGATGTCGAGGCCCTAACCTAAACCCCAAGATGGGAAGGTTTAGAAGACTAGAGTTAGTACATACCTACCTAAACCATCTGTGGCGTAATGTAGATAGGAAGGTTAATATTTGTTTTGAACAATTGCATTTCAAGAGTAGGTATATAGGCAAGTGTATGTTGTACCTATGAATGTACTTAGTTATTATGTACACACCAACTATTTGGAAATCATTTATTATTTTTATATTTGACTGGCCTGTCATCTCAGTTAGTAGGAGCTCTGCCTTCTGCGCTGTAGGTTGAAAGTTCGATTCCCTCCCAGGATAAACATATTTGTGTGAAGAACATAGGTGTTTGTTCTGTGTCTGGGTGTTACAAAGTATCATAAGTATGTATTTAAAACTACATATATAAGTATTCTATCAGTCATCTAGTCCCCATAATACAAGCTATGCTTAGTTTGGGATTAGATGGTGTTGTGTGCATTGTCTACCAGTATTTTATATATTTATTATTATTATTATCATTATTATTAATTATGCATGGGTTCTAGGCAAAATAAACAGCTAGGCTCACCCAGGTATGAAGATTAAAGTAGGTATGGATTGTCCGAAATACCTACCTAATCGGAAGGTTAGGTACGGAATACGGAATACGGAAGTATTCATTAAATATTAATCCTTACTAATATAGGTAATAAATTTAAAAGTAACTCTGTCTATCACGATTTCACGCCAAAACTGCTAAACCGATTTTGATGAATTTTAGTATTTGGATGAGATAGATGGGACCTTGGAGAAGGACATAAGCTACTTTTTATGTAGGTCCCACGCGTGCGAAGCCACGGGCAGCAACTTGTATTACTATAAACTTAACATATATTTAAATTATGTAAGTACCTACAATACAGTAATGTAATGTACAGAAATGTATATACAGTATTATAAAATACATCTGAAATAGTTCAGCTATCTAAGGACCGTTCAAAATGATCTATAGATAGCTCAACTGATTCAGATCACTGCAAGGGGGCAGCGTGAACATTAAGTTAACATTATGCACCTATTTTAAAAAGTATAGGAAATCAGAAAGTTCTCATCTATGTACTAGCTTCACTGTTAGGTATCAAATCATTAAATCGCCAAAGAACATAACTTGCACCACGGAAGCGTATTGTTGCAAAACGTTCGTTCAGCGCGACGGGTGTGTCAATACGGACGCCGCTTTATCAGCGATGATGGATGGTCACATTGGTCACCCATCTGATAGAACTGCCAAAAGGCACACGTTACTGTATAAATCACTTTGTATCTGATATCGTCACACTTTGTGGCATCTGATAACAGTTGGTTTAGTTATTCTGTTATTCTGTTGGCCCCGGCTTTTAGATGCCTTTAGCTTTAACAGAGGCCTTTGAGTGACTTCCATCACTAGAGTTTGCTTCATATACATTTTATGATAGTTTGACGTAAAATATTTGCATTATTGGATAAGATTTTACCCATTGGCATTGATTGCTTTGATAAAGGGTCAAAAACCCAGCCTTACGTATAGTTACCATCGGGTTTGGTAAGTTCTAAATAGTAGATAACGATGAGAGTAGAGTCGAAAACTAACCACGATTTCACGTCATCCGTAAAATCATATTGCCTTGGATGGTTCGTTAATCGAATAAAACTTGAATAAATAAAACAAAGTTTTATAAAAAATATTGTTTCTCTCTAAAAACTCAAAAGCTGTATGAAAATCAATCTAAAAACTGCTATGAACATTCATAGACGCTTCTAGATTGACATACAGCGACAACTCAATTTGGATCTTTTTCGAGCTTAATAAAGATTTGATTTAAACTAGGGCTTTTGTAGAATTACTGGTGGGTCTTTTGTGTCGGTATGACAAAGGCAACGCGGCCTTTGTCAGTAATAGGAAGACAAACACAAGGGTATTAAATATGCTGAGTGGACCAGCCAATGATGAAAGATAGTGGAAAGTAGTATGTAGGTAAGGGTTTCACAGCTTAAATGAATGATATTGTAGGACCATAATACCCAAAATCGGAACAAATACAGATTATGCATAATTTTGTCCTACCATTGAACCAACAGCCTCTCGCTGCAGCCTCTTCCTTCTCAACAATATCATCTCTGTATTTAGTTGTAATGTCAGTCTCCAACATTATTTCCAAAATGCGTTTGACATTGACGATGTTGACTGAAGATTATAATTCAAATAACATCTATGAACTGAATTAACTGAATCTATTATTTGGAATGAGCCGCTGCCACCGAGCAACGCGAACTGACAGCAGCAATTAAAATGACAAACGAAGGTTGGTATTGTTATTGACTTGATTAAAGTGAATTAGTTTGAATCACTTTGATTCTAAATTGGCTATTTGACGGAAAATATTGTTTCCAAAGACTGACTTAACATATCATTATTGACGAGGTAGCTTAAAATATCTGCGTATATCACATATTGCAATATCACAATTCGTATACTATTGTCGGCGTTAGCTTTTGTAAATTTACAAGAATTATCAATGTATTCCAAATTAAAAGCACCAAGATTAAGCTCACCTAAGTGCTCACACATTCTTTTTTAGACACAAAAGATACTGTATAACAGTAAGAAAGCACGTAGGTAGGCACGTAGCACGTATAATAAAAATAAAAAATAAAAACAAAAAAATCTCACACAGCGGAACGCACACCTCATTTTAACATACTTTTATAATTAAAACAGAGATTCTCAGTATCTTCACGTTTTCTTCCCGGTCCGTAATTCAAATTACGAGGCACGGAACCCTAATTTACAATGTACATGCAACAAACAGCGGGCATTACTCGCAACGACCGCGGTAAATTCTGCTAATAACTAAATTAAAAGGGGGATTGTTTAGCATTCCTGCCGTGCTTTAAATATTGCTCAGTTCTAGAGAAGTTTTACTATTACTGAAGACGGAGACTTCCAAAGACTTTATGCTCCTCCAGGGGACGCTGAGAACATTTTGAATCTGTAGAAGCATACAATATTTCTGACCAAATACTTCTAACGTATAGTTTGAAACTTTTAGTTAAATATAATATTTAGGGCTCGCTCGCGCTCTAATAGTTTTTTTTTTGTTCAAAAGTCGGGAATGCCAAACAATATTAATTAAATTAATAAAAGAAATAAAAAAATAATAAGTTATTACTGGACAACTGACACAGCAACATTAAGACATAACTAAGCAAAACTTGTACGTTGTCACGTCAAAAATAAAAACCCATCTAACTCATTCTAAATAGGTACCTTTTATTATTGTGTACTGGTTTAATTAATATTTTTTTAAATATTAGTTTAAAACTATTATTTTTTCCTGTATGGTTTATGTAACAATTTAAGGACCACAGAATAGAGGGGACTCTTCTAACACAGGTTTAAACTTAAAAGAAGAGATCCCAATCGCCAATTTCACATCAATCTGACGATCCGCATACCCACGTGCAAGACCTTGGTGCTACGTAGATTTTCGACTGCTGTGACTTCCTATATCAAATTCAGTCAAATTCAAAATCGTTTTTTTCAATAAAGTCACAGGAACAATGAAAGGAACTTTAAAATTGGAATAACGTATGTAATCGTAGTGAAAGCTCCCCAATGGATATCAGTATCGCAAACATATTTAAAAAACTTCGTACATAATATTTTTAATAACTTATCCAACATTATGCCACATTAATGGAATAATATAACAAATCTACCCCGCCTTAAATGTACGGGAGGTAAATAAAAACGTTTTTGACGTTTTTATTTCATAAATTTGCAGGGGCTAGGGCTACTAAAACGTGTTACCGTGCAAATTTTCATTGTGATAAGACTAATAATCTGCGAGCTCTCATTAGGGGCACATCGACAGACTGACACACAGGATGGAACTATAAGGGTTCCTTGTTGGACTTCGGAACTCTAAAAATTTAAAAAAAAAGAGCATCAATCGTTAAGGTTCTAGTATCAAGGCCATGACGGCTTTATCAATCCCTGATTTAATCAATAAATCATCAAAAGTTTCCTCCGTTGTGTTAACTTCTTATTTAGAGTCTTACTTAGGTACTAGGCTATCATAAGTTCCTAAAGGGATTTTAGTGACTGGCTATTAATTAAGTAAAGCTTTACATCTTATAGTGATGCAAGTACCAGGCTATCATACGTTGCTAAAAGGTTGTTAGTGACTGGTAATACATCTTTTAGTTGGTTAATACAGGTACTACTCATTTTTCCGAACAAAGTACACAGACTGTAGATACGCCATTGAATAGCTCAGTGAAAAAACAATCCTTTACCGTTAGGATGATCAATGGCAAAAGGATTTTATGTCATTCAAAGGGATCCTTCCTGCATTTTGCAAAAGGACATTATGCTGGTTTGGCCTACATCAGATGGTGAGCCGTGTCCGGTGGATGTTCCCGAGGCGAATGAAGTTTCAATTTGGCATGCATGTTTCAATCCGGCTACAAGCCGAGTTAATTAATATTGTTACAGTTTGATGGAGCGGTTTACAAATTTACAAATTCAATGTATTTACAAACAATAATGCTATGTTATTTTTTGTTTAAATAGCTTTAATAATCCTACTTCTAGATTTGTATACAAAATAGATACTAGATATTAATTAATTTGTTTGTAGCTACAATCACACACATAAAGAACAACAAAAGAAAAATAAGCAGCTTATTACATATATTTTAAGAAACACGTGTTTTTTCTCACGTATTATTTTGTCGCTGAAGGCATCGACGGTGTTTCAATTCACCTAGAGAATCTTCATCAGGGTTGAGTGCAAACCACGAGTGTGAGTTTGAGCAAGCGAACCGCGGATCAAACTCACCCAGATAAAGATTCTCTAGATGAATAGAAATAGTGTCAGTGCCTCCATTGACTAAATTAATACGTGAGTAAAAGCCGGTGTTTCTCAAAATGCAAAGAACATCTCACGAAAGCTTTGATAGTGAAAAGCTTCTTACGTTTAGTGTTTAATTATTTCTATAATTTTCTGACCAATAAACCAAATTTTCACTCAAAACGGGGCATTTGTGATGATATGTGAGTTTTACTGCATGCGCCATAATCACGAGATAAACTGTTTATCTCGTGATCACGGAACATGCAACTGAGCCGAAGTATCTGGAAATAGTTTAAAACCATGATAGTTTCAAAAGTTAAACAAGTTAAGGTAAAATCACAAAAAACATTGTAATGAAACAAAAGATTTTTTATTAGATATAGGAAACATTAATTATAAACATATAACTTATCAATCATAACTTAGCCTAATATTTCTATTATTCTTTTTTGTTTGTTACAGATTAGACAAACATTTGTACCAAAACTAGCGAGGGGTCCTGTGATATGGTGTAACTATGCCTACTGTAGACCGATTTGTTTCTGGCTAGTATTCATTATCGTTCTTAATTAATATAATAAACGCAAAAGTTTGCATGTTATGTGGTAACCTAACATAACTACTGAATTGATTTTAATGAAACTTTAAACTTTATAATATATAGCTTATATATCAAAATAACATATAAGCTATAATTAAGATATTGTGTGAATTGTCCAAAATATAACAATAAGTGTCAGTTGGACAAAAATCTGCCATCTGCGAGCTATTCCGGCGTACGCTGCGGAAACCGTTAGAATTACTTGTATATAATGTATAATAATGGAAAGACAAATGCATGCAGATCATCAAACATTTGACTCGCGGTGGGAATAGAACCCGCAACCTTTTTCGTCACAGGCAGTCCTACGCCCACAGCACCACAGAGGTTATGATCAGAAGGCTATCACTAGACCTCTCTAATTTTATTCCATACCAATATCTTCTATATAATAAAAATCAATTGCTGTTCGTTAGTCTCGCTAAAACTCAAGAACGGCTGGACTGATTTAGCTGATTTTTGTGTTGAAATGTTTGTCTTAGTCCAGGGAACGTTTAAACGGTGAGAAAATTTGTGGCATTGCAACGCATGCCGGGTACAGCTAGTTATAAAATATATACAAAAGTGTATCTGTCTGTTTATTTGTTACCTTTTCGCGGCTGAACGATAAATTGTATATTTGAGATGGACATAGGCTACTTTGTATGTAGGTAGGTAACACGTGTGCCAAGCCGCGGGAATTTACTAGCTGTTAATACATTGGGTATTTAAATTTAATAGTAGAACAAATAGTACGAATCCAACGATTTACAGTTCCCGGTAGTGACAAATTATAATCACATATTACAAACAATAACTGTATATATCAGCAGCTAATTTTAAATAAAGCATCAAAGCTGTATGCAACCATTATAATAATTAGCATACATTTAAGCTGGAAATCCTTAAATATCTGTGTGCTAATCGCACTATCGCCGCGGTTGCGGGCTAAGGGAGGGGGTGCGGGTGGGGGAGGAAGAGCAGAGAAGGGGGAGAGGATATAATCGCACCTGTGACTGCGATTTATGCTGATTTAGCTTTTAATTCTCATCGCTTAATACTTCTCGTTCTATTTGTACTATATAATACGTATTATAAAAGTTTAAATTGTTATATTATAATTACGTTTTAAAAACTAAAAAGAAACCGACTTCATTGAATGAAATTTGAGCCTATAACACATTTTTAATGGAAAGTAGATGTATTTTGTACATATATAATATGGGTAAAATAAACGCACCGCTCCAATAAGACAGCGAGGAATGAAAACACATGAAAACATCATCGATGTATACAATTTTTAGATTTTCTTTGATTTTTCAGCTCGACCGATTTTGATAAAATTTATATGGGACCACCTGTGAAGTATACTCTTTCAAACAAAAAAAGAATTTTTCAAATCGGTTTAGCCGTTTTTGAGTAATCGGTGAACATACATAAAAAAAAAAAAAAGGTTCCGACGAATTGAGAACCTCCTCCTTTTTGATAAAGTCAGTTAAGAACGGCTTGAAAGTGGCGCTTGAGCGGGTTCCGTATCTATTTACTTACAAATTTTTTCACGTTCATGGTTAGTTTGATATGAATCCAATTCAGGGCTGCCAACACACATAGACACACTTAGACCCAAGACAAATACTTGCAAATCATATAAAAATTTGTCCCGTGGCGGGAAATGAACCCGCAACCTTCTGCGTATCAGCCGGGCCTTGGCCCACTGCGAATTTGATATGAAAATGTGATAAGGATTATATAGGAGTGTTTCAAGCATCTATTTTCTAGTCCGATGAACTCTATTAATATAAAAAGTATCTGGTGCTCGCGGCTTCGCGTAGTACCTACATAAAATGTGGCATATTTCTGTCACTATAATACAATCTATATCCTTACATTTTCTCTATCTTTTACATAAAAATACGTTTAACCGCTTAACTAAGAAAAATTAAAAACAGAGAGACAGATAGACAGACACCTAAGAATGTTTAATATTAGATATAGATGATTCTCGTCGTACTTCACATTTTGCCATTTCGTAGTTTTGCCATATTCATCAAGCACGCCTTACGGTTTTGCTAAGAATAGACATTCGATAAAAATGTATTTTCTTCTTCGTTAGTGGCATGTATCAATAAAATGTCAATTTTGCAAATGTCAAGTGTTTAATAGTATGATGTCATAAACTCGTATCTTGTCGTTCGTCATTCGTTATCTATAAAATTATCTGTAAACGAAGTTATTTTGTGTTAGACTAAGTAGGATAAAATCAAATATAGATGATAAAAAAACTTAATTAACTATCAAAATTTGAGCTCGTTTTGCTCATAATATTTATCAGAAAAGTAATAAATTTAAATAACTACGTACCTGTTATTGTAAGGTAAACATCTGTTTTGTTTTTCAGACCAAACTTACACGAAATTACTGTCTAACTTGCGTTTAAAACTCATTGGCAGAAAAACAAAACGGCAGAAAACTAAAAAAATAAAAAGAATATACCGGGTACATCCTTGAAAGCTTCTTATGCCGTTTACAATACTGAAGTACTCAATTATAGAATTCCTCAAAGAATTAAACTCCAAGTTTCACGAACAATAACTTCCTAAAACTCCACTCCACATGCAAGCTATTATTCCAAAACACTAGGCGCGATGCCGTCTTACCTTGTGGGTACCGCTTGTGCGGTAACTACCGCATATATGTGGCAACTAGCGCGTGTGTGTGGTAAGTACCAGGAAACATCGCGAAAGTGCAGATTTTACCGCCTGTATGATTGCTATTTTAGGCGCCAACGATGGACACTTTACTAGACAAAAAAAACTCCTTTCATAACCTCTTGTTTTTTATATATCAATGAATATAGATGACAACCGATTTTCACTCTACTTTAGTTATATAGAATATATATATATAACATTGGTATGAATGGAGTATCCGTACCAAAACAATGAACTCGATATGTCTGACTGTTTGTTTGTTACGTTTTCACGGCTAATTGACTAAACACTTCTTGATTTTTCTTGATATTATTTTGTAAGAGGTTGATTGTATCTTGGGGACGGACATGTTTTATGTACTTCGTGTGCATAGGTGCGGGTAGCTGCTAGTTATGAAGAATAGGGTAAAGTTTTTACAAAATTTTATAATAATAGGTATTAATATTATAAATTTGGAAGTGTTACCTTTACACAACTAAACAGCTGAAAAGATCTTAACAAAACTCTGAAAGAAACTAGATTGTGCCTTGAGAATAAACATAGGCTACTTATCACGTCGGTATCACACGTGCGAAGCCGCGAGCTTAAGCTAGTTATTTATAGAATAAAGCTCCATTTTGAACTGACCAAATAAGTGGCAGTCAAAGTTCGAGTAGTTAGTTATTCGTGTCAACCTTACTCTATAAGTAGGTATATAAGAAACTTTATGTGTAGTATATCACTCATGTCATACTCTGCTTACTTTTAGGCCAGATGATGCTGTGTGAAATGTCCGGCATTATGTTTATTATTTTATTACTTTAATAAAAAATCTTTGCGATATTTTCTTTAACTACTGTCGAGACATTTTTCCGTCACCAGCGCTTGCACTAAACGCAATGCGCTGAATAGCCCAGTAATTACGTTTCGTCTCACGTGGATTGTTGGGAAGTGAACCCCGACCCCGACCGCAGCGCATTCTTCCTACCGCGGGAATGCAGCGCGCTCTGAGTGCACTTCGCGGCGGAAATAAGGTTCCATACTCGGTTTTGGGCTCTTGAGTTTGTTTGGAATTTGCCGTTAAATGAGTAGAGTGCTGGTTTTGAATAACACTAAATACAAAATAGAACGATTCACGACTCTTCTTATATCGTACGGTCTCTACTAGTAAAATATGTACATTGTTTGAATAATGGGTTTTATATTATACATGTAATGGAGTCTTTTTCGTTTGTGTATGCAGATACAACGGATTTCCACTTGCTATGATCCTGACATACTTCTTTTGTTTCATTCACGCTCATTACATTCCTCATGCATGCGAGTCTGTTTAAGGTACTCTTGACCTGACCTGAGTACGCCAAGGTCTTCCCCGTCCAGCCTCTCCATTCTCATCTGCCTCATGCACTTGTTTCGTCAATATTCGATCGTCCATCCTCTCTACATGGCTTCTAACATACCTTTCTCTGTGGCGCAGTGAAATAAAGTCCGGCTGAGACGCAGAAGGTTGCGGGTTCGATTCCCGACGCGAGTTAAATGTTTGTATAATTTGCAAGTATTTGTCTCGGGTCTAGGTGTTTCTATGTATAACATGTATGTATTTACAAAAAAAAGTATATAAGTAGTGTATCAGTCATGTGGTATCCATAACACAAGCTCTGCTAACTTTGGGGCTAGATGACGCTGTGTCAATTGTCCAGCAATATTTATTTATTTATTTCTCAATTTTCATCACTGTCTTTTTCCACTCCAAACGCTTTCTTATTTAACGTATTTAACGTGTTTTTTTTAATGTATATATGTATATACATGGCGCAGCACGGTGGTTTGCACGACTCAGTGGGCATGTACTCAGAATTTGTTCCGACATGATGGGTAGCCTCGAGCAAATAATCAAGATCATTCTCGGTTAATCAAGTATCCAGCTTTTATTATAGATACTATTTAGTTAAAGTAAGTACACAATCAAACTAATTCGATAAATCAAACAGACACGCATGTATGACTCTCTGTGACGTCACGCTTGCGTTCGGTAGTGGGTACAAATCAGAGTTGCCTGTGCCTGATTGTAGATGGCACTACTGTGCCATCTACAATCAGGCACAGGCAACTGGCAACATTTCGCTACTGCGTTGTTTCGCAGTAGCGAAATACACATTACCTTTTAGAAAAATAGATAGATATAGGTATATAATTTAGATTGACATAATTTAGCTCAAAGTGCAAACACAGATTTTCAGAACCCTTCGAGATGACATGTTAAGCGGGATGAAATACCTATAGCATAACAAGTGTAGTGTACGTGTATATGTCTGAACCAGAGCCGTGTGTATTTGTATGAGTAATGAGCGATGTCAAATCGTGATAATCATGATATAGTTGATAGCATTCTACTCCTCGACAGCTGTTCTCTTGCAATAAGTAAATTAAGTGTTTGTGAATACCTTCACTTTGTTTTAAAACGTGTTTTAATAGAGAATTTATTATTTAGATTTCGATATGGAGAAGGATTGTTGTTTCAACACTTTTTTGTCAGATAACTGAAAATACCGGTGAACGCTGCAGTTTTATGATTGTGCTGGAGGAGTGTAGACCTGATGGCCCGTAATGGCTGTGCGGGTGTTATTACTAGCAAACCTGAGTTTCTAATGCAAATGTTCAGGCTTTTTGAATTTCATAACATCAAATATCGACCGTCTTACAAGCAGTTCTCTCCGAGAAGCCATATTTAACGTAGACATGTTATTAAGATAAGAAGTGATATGACTGCGAGCTATATAATATCATCTTCCATTATTGATATAAGTCTCAAGCTGATTCTCATCTATACACTTGCGAAGTCATTCGTACAGTGTTACGATAGCTACGAAGTGCTACGAAGTGCTACGATTACATACTACAATGTACCTAATAATGAAATCGAGTTGGGTGCGTTCTAGCGGTGATCATAATAGAAAGTTGATTATGATGATGATTATACTTAATCATATTTATGCACTAATGAGCTCATTATTTCATGAAAATAAATTACTATTAAAATCTACTGTCGCCACACCAATTACCCAGAATGAAAATTAAACTGAAATAATTGTCGATCTCATTAAAAATATTATATTATGTACCTGCCAGATTTTAAAATGAATGCACACTCGACTTATTTTTACAAAAATAAAAACGCTCGACGTAAACGGCCATGATTTTTGGGGTCTTTTAGAATCTAGTTCAAAACATGATGCCACGATGGAAGAATGCAGACGGCCCAATATATAACTCCATCTACAGATTTGGCCACTGACTCTAACTAATATACTAACTTAAGAGTTGTACTCGAATTTAAATACCTCTAGCAGACACATATCCAAGTAACCACACTGAGAGGTGTACTACCACGAACGCTCCAGAATCTAGTGGAAAATGTATCCCATTGCCTCGTTACCGATGACGTAGTTGATGTTGATTACATTCATTGACAAATCTTGTCAAAGTTAATCTGTTAATTAATTAATTAACATCAAACAGTTTGTGTACGGCTTCAGATAGAGTCACTACAATTGATAAGAGTACAATTACAAGTAATAACCCAAGATTAGAATTTATTGAGACTTTGCTAAGCAAAATTACCCACGATTTCGTTCAATACTTTGACCCTTACTGCATGCCTTTAGGGTTGGAATTAGTCATATTCGTAGACATAGACAAATGTACTAATTTATTTGTTACACGAGATCACTCAAACAGAATTCAGAAAAATATATTCATATTTTAGTGCTTCTTTTACTTTTCCAACGAAACATGCATTTTTTCTACCTCAGTAAAAAGTTCGACGTGGATTTTTTCGATTCATGTTTTAGATTAAAGTCTCTAAATTAAACAATTAGTGACTCTGATTCTGTAGTTTCGTTATACTAGCTAAAGTTAATATATAAATGACCTTATTTTGCTTGTACCAAAGTCTAAATTAGAGTAAATTTTTTAAATGACAGTTCTAAAATTAATGAAGCCGTGAATAGATAGCAAACAAACATACACAGACGATTGAGAATTCATAATACTCGTATTAGTGTGCAGTGCATATGGATTGTTGCGCCTCATGATCTTAAATGCAAAATAAACAGTACCAATACACATGAAGTAAAAACTCAGTACACAGTACAAATGAGCTGATCTTGTCTTTGAAGAGCTCCACAGGGTATCTTCAAAGTCCATTGTCAAGCTAGTTGTAGTTGACCACTGAAAGGTATATACTATACTAATAGGTATTCCCTAACTATATTTAACAATGTAATTACTAATTTGAGATTAATTTGTTCTCATGCGTTGAGGAGGTTTGGGTTTTTATTATGTTTTGCAACATCAGATTCTCAATAAACTTGTATGGGACTATTTCAGAGGTTAAAAACCCTACAGGATAAAAAAATATTATGAAAATTGAAAATTGGCGGATATATTGAGTAAGATACATAATATATACATACATATAACAAAATATTACTGCCAAATTAAAAACTTCCGTCCTATTTTGAAAGCCGGTTTTGAAAAACAAAACATATTGTGTAGATGTTTTTGTACTTTTTTAATGAAGGTTTAGAAATCGGGGACTCACTCAAATTCTAGTAAAGCTGTGATATCTATCTTTTTAATTTTTTCATATTTTTCTACATAAATTCTAACGTTTTTTATACATTTTAGGTTTTCGGTGGGGGGGACACTGACTTCTATAAACTGTACCTCTACACAAAATTAACAAAAGCTTCATCTTCATTAAACGAATTCCCGTATCGATAAATTGTTTACGAAATATCATTGTATATTTAAAAGATCTATCCAACGATATGACATACTATATGAGTTATTAAAATAAGATAAATATTAACCTCACTTTACATGGGTGGAATCCCTAAAAATCATATTTTCTATATATACGAGTAGAGTTTTTATTTCATAACTTTTTAAGGGTTACTAAAATATTAGTTATCCACAAAAAATATGAAATATGATTTAATAGTGATAATAGTATTACCGTGCAAAATTTCATCACGACTAAAGCTATAATCTAGGGGCGGACAGACAGACAGACAGACAGACAGACGGACATTGCAAAACTATAAGGGTTCCTTGTAAACTTCGAAACCCTAACAAGTGATTTATTAGTGGTTTTTCATACGTATTATTTTCATAATTTACTTTATCTTAGTAAAGAAGAAGGTGGGGATGGATTTGAACCGTATATTACATTTAAGCTAAAAAAGACATACCATATCTTAAGCATAGTGATATGTATGAACATGCCTTACCTAAGCTTACCAACTGTATGTATATCATATCAGTCAGTAATAAACTGAGCTTGCAATGAAGCAGTTGTTTTCTTGCTACCCTACCTACCTATCCAATCGTGTAGGAGTACAACATTTTGCGACGAAGTCATCAATTGACCAGCGCGCGTACTTTATAATAAAATGTTATGACTTCGTATAGGAATCATTTCTAACATTGATCATAATACTGGAGATTGACCGGTATATCTAGGACGGGTAAACCAGTTTTTCAAAGTGAACGTTGAGCAGGGAATGAATAAAACTGCAAAAGTCCTGATTACTCATTTATCAGACGAATGCTACCGCTTAGGAATATTGTGTAATCTTATCTTTACCTTATCGTATGCTGAGTTAGTGTCTGAACGTGCATTTTAACCCAACCACTGTTCTTTCGCCGACCTGTGTTAGTTTTATAGAGCCACGAAAACATCAGACGAAACCTAGACGGGACTTGACTAGGTAGAGTAATTATCATCTTTTTTCTTCTATCTTATCTTATGTTTGTAACGTGTCTATAGATAAATAATGAATCATAGTAATTATCTAACGTGGCGTTTAAATATTGTCTGTTCTGTAATTAATAGTAATGGTCTTAGATTTACAAAAGTCAAAAATAATGTGTGTTTATAAGTAAGATCCCTGATATACATGGTTATGGTATGGTTATGGTGAATTTAGGTGCCAATTTCTCCCAAACCGAGTCCGAGAAAAACTTGCAAGAAACTCGTCTTGGTCCTAGAGCTTTTTTGCTTGATCCATTTTATAATTATTTTAACTACCTACGAACAACAAATGTATGAACAAGAGAGTTCATACATTTCAAATGTGTCAGTTAAATGTCTGAGGGAATAGCAACATGAGGCCACCATTGTTATCAATAATATAGTCATTTATATTATAATATGCTTTCTTTTAAATCCTATCCTTTATAGGTCCTTTATACTTTTATATTTCTTAATATTTATTTTAGTTGCATTTTCAGGAAGGTTATTATAAAAGCTCACCGTGTTTCTCATAAAGGATTTATTTACTTTTTCTAGTCGAAACCTAGGGATGTATAATTTGTTTCTGTTCCTAGTATTGATTCTATGAAGATCACGGTTTCGTTGAAATCTCTTTTTTTATGTGTGTATAAATTTTCATATATATATTGTGAGAATATTAATATGATTTGAATATTTCTTTCAAATACCTACTCTAACGGTTTCATTTTATAAATGGCACGTAATGCATTACCATTGCACACAACACCGTCTAGTCCCAAACTGATATATATAGTGTTTTCAGATGACTGACAAAATACTTATATATTTTTAAATACACACATATCATACTTTATAACAACCAGACGCAGGACAAACATCTGTGTTCATCTCACAAATGTTTATCCTGGCAGGGAATCGAACCCTCAACCTACAGCGCACAGCTACTACCAACTAACCTGACAGGCCAGTCAATTGAGTGATCCGAATTATGTGTGTAAACTATCTGTGCTTGCTTATCTGGCTTGCATATAACTATGTGATCGATTACACATGGTTATGGTATAGTTTACAACCAGTGTGGTGAAACTTTTCTTTTCAAACCGATAATAAAATTGAAGCTAATCTGAGCTACGGCCATGATTGAATCACTCCGCTGTAAGCTCCACGAGCTCCATTTTCAACCACAAACTGAATTATTAAGTGCACAACGAAGGGATGTTTTGAGTTATTTAATTTAGTAGTCGGTTCGGTTCCCAGGTCGGCACATAAAGTGCAGCGGACGCAACGTCGAACGGTAAACGTGGATGCGGTAGGAGGTTCTAGTTTTAAGTTCTGTTCTAGTTCATTTCTTAGTAATATTAAGTCAACAAACAAAGTATTTTTTTATCTACCTATTGTATTCTATTATGAAGAATTATACGACAGACAAGGCGGTCTTGTTTGCTTGCTACAGTGACTTATGGTACACGTAAGCACAGTGACGTATGACTATCGTTTGAAGACTGAATATCTGGTGCTCATCGAGACAACCTTTTAATAGATTCCCTTAACCTAATTGAACATTCTACTAGGTAGACTAGGTACTAGATCTTGTTAAAGGTGGTTCAATTATACGAAAATATAGCTTAACATACCAGTTCTTCAAATTTTTTAAATTTTCTGTAACCTCCTGAAAATAATTGAAAACGGTTGTTGCGTTAACTTAACGTAGTAATGTGATAATGACCAATGACCATGGACTGCTTCGTTGATATCGCGATGCGACACACCTCTTACATAATATTCATACACGACGATGGTAAACCAAAACTCTTGAAGGAAAGTCGTACCAATAAAAAGAACAACTTTTTGCGTTCGTTTGAAGGTACTCCTCTACATATTATAGTTCTGCGGCTAAGCCAGGAACAGAGGCGGGCCTCAGGGAGGGCTGTAGATAGCCGCCAGAGACCTCGATTTTCTCTGATTCACGTTGTGATACAAATGTTTTACGAGAACGGTTTATATGATACTAGTTTTCGCCAGCGACATTGCTAACACTTGCGAAAAATACTAGTAAAATATTTTCGTAAGAGAAAATATTTTTTACTTGTACTTTAACAAGATTTTAAGTTATATCAAAATTAGCATAAAATTCAGATATCGTAAATATTTAGTAACATGTACAGAATTCTTATATTTATTTTAATATATATAGCTTTTATTGGGCGTTCAAAGCGTCGTGACTAGAGTCGATTGTAAACTTGCTTTGTCAGAGCACGGCGTGGTGGTAGCATATTGCGTGCGGTTACCTATCTATGAGATTACCAAGTTTTACGTTGCCAAGTCAGCTGGTCAAGACCACGACTGCTTCTGAGTGAGACATTATTTATTTTTAACACAGCCTATTTACTTTGGATTTTACCATACTTATTTAAGTTATTCACGGACACAATTAAGTAACCCTTTGTCAAGTGAAAAAGTCACATCATGGATGTGGTACCTCGCAGTAGCATCTTCATCTGAGTGTCTCCGTGCTTCGACAGGCACATTAAACTGTTAGTCTCTGCTTTTTCAGACCATTAACATCCTCACAAAGGCCACTGACTTATACGAATTTAAAAATTAAATCGTAACAGGACACCAAATTTTAAATCAATCCAGCCTGAGGGTTAATAAGAATTT
The DNA here is from genome assembly GCA_948098915.1 of Lampropteryx suffumata. Classification (NCBI taxonomy): domain Eukaryota; kingdom Metazoa; phylum Arthropoda; class Insecta; order Lepidoptera; family Geometridae; genus Lampropteryx; species Lampropteryx suffumata. The sequence goes on from OX402553.1 coordinate 560,257, forward strand.
CTATAAGCTCGATTGGGATCGAACCGCAGCCGGACGACAACTTGTTACGTGTTTTTATATTCTGCTAATAAACAACGTTCAGCTACGTTTACGAAGTTGTCAACGATCGTTCGTATGTTTTTTTTTTCAACTATCCAGATGGATTGGAATAAAACGATAACAGTTGTAAATTAATAAAATTAAGGCCCTGTGGAATTCGCTTACATCTCTTTATCAACTGAAGTCGATGATTGAGGGTTCGATTCCCTTCCAGGACAAACATTTGTGTGATGATCACATGTGTTTAATCTGTGTATGGGTGTTATAAAGTATCATAACTATGTATTTAAAAATAATTAAGTATTCTATTAGTCATCTAGTCACCATAATACAAGCTATGCTTACTTTGGGGCTAAATGGTGTGCATTGTCCACCAATATTTATTAATTTTATTATAATTAGAAAAGATCTGATCATCTTCAAATGGCCGAACAGATTTAAAAAAAAAAACCTAAGTTACCTTTTCAACAAAAAAAAAAATCTAAATCGATTCATCCATTTAGGAGCTATGAAGCCAGACAGACACATAGATACACACTACACATTTATAACACCCCTCATTTTTGTCGGGGGTTCAAAAATAATATTCTTATGATCCATATGATCATACTCGTAACTTGCTTGAGTGTCGAGGTACGTTTAATCTACTAATTGATACGTAGTTATCATAACGGGGAGAGCAGGGAACGTTGAAATTGGACACGGGCGAGACACGGCATAGCGTATAGTTAATATGCGGATCGCCACAGAATAGTGTGGCAGTTAGTTCGGACATGGTTATATTCCGCTCACGCGTACATCGCTCCGTGCTCGGCCGAGTTCTGGACGACGCTTGTCGTAAGTAAGGAGCTGAGAACTGTTTTTTGTTTGTAAAAACACATTTTTTTTTTATAACATTAGGCACACAAAACACATTCAATGAAAAACAATTACTAAAATATAATTGTCATACTGAGAAAACTCATAGTTTACCATTTACAAAGTGAATAAAAAGATCAAAAATAAAACAATTAATTAGGTAATTATTTGGTGGCTATAACTTTATATATTTATTAACTACTATAAAAGAGTGACTGAGTGACTGATTCATCATCACCGAGCCGAAACCGCTTAAGCTAGAAAGCTGAAATTTGGGAGCTTGGGAGCTGAAGCTTCCTTTTACAGCAAAACCCACTAAGGCGGAGTTTTTTGAAAATCAACCCCTAAGAGGGTGAAAAAGGGTAAAAACGAATGTATGAAACTATTTAACGCGTGGTGCGATTTGCTTGAAACTTTATATGAATAAATAAAATGCAAAATAAATGGACATGTGTTTCAGGATTTTTCAAAATAGCCATAACAAGGGAATAAAATCGGGTGGTGTGATTGGGATGAATTTAAGTTACAATTCCTTTAAAAAAATTCGGATGAAGTCGCGATCAACAGCTAGTTAACTATAATATGACTATGGGTCTAACTTATGTTCACACAATATCTACAAATCTGTTGCTATCTTTATAATTTATTGACATTAGAATGACAAGGACAAAACATACTTAAACGTCACGCTAACTAATTATGTGATTAGGATAGGATAGAGAGCATATATCGAATAACTTGTAGCTCTGTACACTCCATAGATTGTTAGTGCTACCAGAAATAGTGCTGCCTGGATCATTGAAATGGAGGATACCTATAAATCAAATCCTTACTATCCATACTAATTTTATAAATGCGAAAGTTTGTATGTATGTTTGTTACTCTCTTACGCAAAAACTACTGAATGGATTTTAATGAAACTTTACAATATATTATAGCCTGTACACCAGAATAACACATAGGCTATAATTTATAAAGATATTGTGTGTATTGTCCAAAATATAACGATTCTTTACTATAATTTTGATGAATTTAACTATCAAGATAGATAGGACCTTGGAGAAGTAAATAAGCTACTCAAAGCACTAATCCTCCGCAGACGAAGTCGCGGGCACCAGCTAGTTATAAATAAATAATGCTGGACATTTCACACATCATCTGGCATAAGCAGAGCTTGTGTTATGGGTACCACATAACTGATATACTACTTACGTACATTTTTGTTTGTATACATGTTATACATAAAAACCCCCAGACTCGAGAAAAATGAAGATCATACAAACATTTGTCCCACGGTAGTAGTCGAATAGATATAAAGAGAGATAGATAGATAAATCTTAATTATGTAATTGTATATGTAATGTATGTAATTATGTAAGAATGTGATCAGCAGGCATCTTCTCAAACCCATAGTTGCTTGTCTTGAAGGGTGTCTACGGGAGTAAGTGGAGGCACTTCTAAACATTAAACTAGACAAGTGCACTTTTTGCACCAGCTAATGGTGACACAGTTTGGTATAATATTATATAATAATAATACATTTTTTTACTAGTCCATCTGTTGAAGATGATTTAGGTGACGTCAGTCAAGTTACAGAGCAGTTATTTGTAATTGAAAACTTTCGTTCATGGATCCACTGCAGCAAGCTGAGGTGGGTGAAGTTTCCTCTGGAACGTCACTCTGCTTAGGATTCTGTTTGATAGTGCAGGCCCTCCCAGGTACCCATAATAACGGCTGGTACAGAGACGGGTTTGTTCCAAGTTTTCCTTTTCTGTTGCTAGCTCTTCTGTTAGTCAGCACGGGGACTAACCTCCAATAATTTGAAAACTATCGCAGTCGTTTCCATCATTAGTCTCCAAGCAGTACTCATCTAGGATCAGTTCCACGTAGAAAACCTCACTTGTAGTGTTATTCAGTACAGGGAAAAATACCAACCCGATTTTACAGTCAATTGCGGGCGCTGAGCCATTTTGATGATCCTCAGCTGATTGTTAGTGAGTACAGCAAATGGTAAAAGTAAAAAACTTATAAAGTAAAATGTATTTTTGTAAAAAAACATCTGAAGGGATTACTAACTTATTCTTACACAAATTCGCTTATTTGATCTGGTTCCATAATTTAGCATAGGCCTCTTCCAACTGCTTTCACTAGTTTATATCCCTGTCACCATAACATCCAAGCGATAGTTTTAAAGTCGTCTCTCAACCTCTTAAATGGTCTTCCATATTTCCACTTTCGGTTTCTGGGTTGCCAAATTGTTATGGTTTTGCTCCACCTCTTAGTTCCTCGTAAAGTGTGACCTGGCCATCTCCATTTCATCTATGTTACTAATAGTGTTACATTTTCTATTTTGGTTACTTAGAGATTTTTTTGTGTTCCTTACTCTATCCGTTTTTTTATGCTTAGCATACTTCTCTCCATAAACTATCATATAAATTTGAGTATTGTGAAGGTTTTAGGATAGCATCTAAACAATAACAAAAGCCTGTGGCTTAATACCTGGTGTTAATCAGAAACGTACCGCATCCACGGTCTCCTGATTAATATCAGTCGCGCCGGACGCGAGTCGGCCCCGATCCGGGGTTGGCTTCAAATTGGATAATGCCACTTCGATTGACTTTAATATACGAGAGCGTGTATTTGTATGCCGACATTGTAAATAATAAACAAATATTTATGGACAATCCACACAACACCATTATGTCCCAAAATTAGCATAGCTTATAATACAATGAGAACCAGATCACTAATATAATATGATTTAAATTTGGAAATACATACGTATAAAACACTTGCTTCTGCCCGCAGCTTCTGTATGTACTATGCGTGCGAAAACGCATAGTAGGTACATGCATAAAAAGTAGCCTATATCCGTTCCTAGGATACAATCTTTATCCATACTAAATTTGATTAAAGCAAAAATAAAAATAAAGTTCTTTTGATCCGATCGCTAACAAACTTTAAAGGATAGGCTAGGCCAATTTGAGGATTTCCTAAAAAAATCATCGAAATCAATCCAGCCATTGGACACAAGAGCAAATGAACTCTGACAAGATGACTGGTATTATCTTCTATGTTCACCATACAAATGATTGTCTTAGGAGGAAATCAAACCCATAAGCTACAAGGCAGAAGGCAGAGCTACCACCAACTGAGCTAAGATGCGAGTCCTATATTAAATAACAGTAGTTTACATATTTGTTTATTTTATCAGCGGTGTTCAATCCGTGGCATTTTATAAATTACTAGATGTCCGCAGCTTCGCCTGCGTTGAAGATTTTTCCTGGGACAAACCAATTTTTCCGTGATAAAAAGCCTATGTCACCCGGGAATAGTGTAGCTTTCTAACGGTAAAAGAATTTTTCAAATAGGTCCAGTAGTTTCGGAGCCTACTCAATACAAACAAACAAAAATGTGATCCTAATACATACCATGAATTTTGAAGTGAAAACTTCATTAGCATCGTTGTGATTTGAAAGTCGATGAAACGAAAAAGCGACAGTAAAAAGAGACAGACACATAAATTCATAAGATTTAACGTAGGAGGAAATGAGATAGGAAGCATTATACGTGTTTATTATTACGTGTTTGTGAGCACATGCATAGTACAAAGCTTGAGAAAAGACATCACAACAATCGTGGTGTTTTGTATACGTGTACGAATTATACGTTTGTTTTTTGAAGGTTTCAATTCTACCACGTGTGAATTGCACACATGTTTTTATAAATATTGTTTTATAAGTTGTCTATATTTTACAAAATTAAACACTGTTACAATAGCATGGGGCGGTGTCCCATTATCGATTCAAAAGTATCTAATAATTTCTTACATATACTGCATACATTTTTTATGCATTGTGCCTAGTGTCCCTCCCTGTAATGTTTGTGTTTCATATAAATTGCCGCCGGAAGCGATCCAGGACCGTCTGTTCGCTTGCAATTGGTTAATATCACTCCAATTGCTTTAAACAGCGCTCGGCGTGGCTTGATGGCTTTAGCTGGCCTATTGTTGGATGTTATTTGATTGTTGGTCGGAACTGGTCAATAGACACAGGGGAGTTGATAGCCGAAGGCTTATTAGACCAACTTTATTACCTCACTGCATATTATGGGATTAGTGCTATCTCAAACGAATGTTTGTCATTTATATTTATCGAAATGGGATTAGTATTATACTAAGTACAAAGCATTATTTTTTTGTTGCACAATTTATTAATAAAATAAACTGGCCTGTCATCTCAATTGATAGTAGTTCTGCCTTCTGCGCTGTAGGTTGAGGGTTCGATTCCCTCACAGGAAAAACATTTGTGTGATGAACTTGGCTGTTTATTCTGTGTCTGGGTGTTATTAAGTATCGTATGTATTTAAAAATATTTAAGTATTCTATCAGCCACCTGGTCACCATAATACAAGGTATGCTTAGTTTGTTGTAGTCCAGTCTCAGAAGTTAAATACATACACAAACCATTAACATAAGTTATTTTGTTCCTCTGGATCCTTCTGACTTATAAAGGGTTTACTAACAAAAGTAATGGGATGTTGGTTTTGAAGTAAATTATGGACGCATATTATAATTTAATTAATTAATTAATTATTTAATACTTTAATGTGACAAAGAGTAAGCATAGTTTTTGCAAAAAGAATGCTTGTCAAATCTGTTTTATGACAAAAGTTTTTAAAACTTTTATTGCACGTGAAACTATGAGTTTATCAAACTTTAATCTCTAAAAGATAAAAACAAAACTTTACAAAGTTCTCCAACTAAAAGTACACAGCTCGAACTAAAAGCTTGCAACAAACAACATATAGGCCGGGTTTCACAGTGAGCTATTAAAACAGATCACTGTAGAGTGCAACTTGTTTATACGATAAACGTACAAAGGCTATCAAAGAACCGCGTAAATAATTGAATTTGCTGGCGGTCACTACGGGTGCATTTTGTTGGCTATAGTCACAGTTTAGAAGTACTAACAGTAGATATAATTTATTACGGGAGATATGATATTTTAAAAAATACATTGAATAACATGTGGATTACAGTAAAAAAATACAATCGCTATACCATCTACCTTTAAAATGATCTTTGCGATTTATAGTAAATAAAACATATTTGCATTTTAGACCTGACAATTAGGATTATTGCTTGTAATGTAGATATTAAAAATATAGATTGAAAATGGTATAATTCGTACGTCACCTAGACCATGAATCAACTGTTGTATACTAGCTTCCGCCTCAGGCTTCGGATGCATGGTACCTACAAAAAAGTACCCTGATCTATCTCTTTACCAAATTTTAACAAAAAGCATTCAGCAGTTTAGATGTTTTTCTGTCAAATGTCAATATCAGTAATGTTTTATGTTTCATTAGTTGTTTTGAACCAGTGTGGTGAAAGGATGAAAGTGCGCCTCAGAGGCTTCTTTCGTTTAGCCGTTAAAACATTACAAACAAACAAACAGAATCACTTTCAAATTTATAATGCTCGTATTAGTATGGAATATGCAATTGCTCATCCCGGAACGAGAATTAAACCCTGGGTTTAATCTAAATCTTTGAGTTCTTCGCAAACATGTATTTGAGTTACTTTAGTATTGAAACATGTATTTGAGTTACTTTAGCCTTCGCTTTTCTTTGAGCGCGCTCAATTTCAGCTCTCAAATTTTAAATTGCAAAAATGCGTTATATCCGGAAACGGAAGGCTTTTATGCGGGTGCTAGTCGCGATGTTGTGTATGATGTCACTCGTTTTGTCTAGGTTGCTTTTACTTTTAAAAAACCGCGAAATCGTGACTGAAATAATAAAAAAAACTATTGTGTTTAGAAATTATTTTTTTACAGAGTAATTGACGTGAACCTTATAAAAATATTGACGGTCTCTTTTGTTTTCTTTTTTTGACCAGTGACTTTTATTATGATTTGAATTGTTCTAGAGAGATATAAATTGGCCAGTAGATAGCAGTAGGTTCGAACTTAAAACAATCTCGATAAAAGGACCTAATTATAAACAAATTTGAACATGATGACCTCTGCGGCGCAGTGGGCAAAGGTCTGTTTGAGACGCAGAGGGTTGCGGTTCAATTCCCGCCGTGGGATAAATGTTTGTATAATCTTCAAGTATTTGTTTTAGAGTTTTGGAAGTACTATGTATGTATTTACGAAAAAGTGCATAAGTAGTGTATCAGTCATGTGGTTTCCATTTCATTTGGGGCTAGATGGCGCTGTGTGAAAATTCCGAAATTATAATTTTATTATGATATTTAATATTACCATTTACCACAATCGACTGTACAAACACATTCACATTTCCAAGTGAAATAAACCAAAAGCAAGCCTCTCCCGGAACTCTTGAACTCGAGCGCTCTGTATCCGATCAGAATTAATGACGTGGCGAGCGTGCGCCCAATTTGAGACTCGCAATGCGTTTCCGAACGAAATCCTTTTCAGTGGTACAAGAGACAGCCAGAGTAGACCACTATTGTAGGAACATTTTTTGTTTTATCTAACCTATGTGCTTTATTTCTAGCATATAAAAAGATGTAGGTATCTATTTGACTGACATCAAACGATTATACCTGAATTTAGATAATTGATCTACTTTGGATGAGGTCGTGACCTAAATGAGGCGCTCATTTAGGTCATGACCTTGTGCAATAGGTTCAGTTGATTCTGCTAGGTTCGCGATGATTTAATGGGACATTGCACAAGTAAACTACATACTGGGTTTAAGTATAGTGTAAATGGCTGATGGTGAAAAGAAAATATAACAAGTAGGTAGTAAGTAGTAGGTATACAATTGTAATCTCCAGTCTCAATAGACACAACTTTTACTTATTTTGATCTTTGAGGTCTTAGGGCCCTCTCTCCTTCTCTCTTTTCACCATCAGCCATTCACACTATACTTAAGCCCAGTATGTAGTTTACTTGTGCAATGTCCCATTAAATTATCACAAATACATTTCTACTTGCCTCTGACTACCCCTGTAGTACATGTCCACTCTGCACACTAGTTAATATTCCCGTTAGTATTCCTGTTAGTATTCATAGTAAAAACGTGACAGATTGCAAGCCCCCTTTAAATTTTCTTGGTTCTAGGTTTTGCCGGTTTCTTCACGATGTTCTCCATCACCGTTTCAAAACTCTTGTGAAAAAATCACATCTTCTTCTTATAGTGTCACTAGTCATTTAGAAGCAGTATGATAAAAGCACCGTGCGCCTCAGGGACTCCTTTCCGTGCACTTGGCATATAACTTAATTTTTTTTTATTCTACGACTTGCCGGTTGCATGATAATCTCAAACTAAATTTATATACTACACATGGTATATACTAGGACATGAATGTAAAAGATAAAATACGCGAAAGAAAGATAGATAGATTAACCTTATTAGACACAAAAAATATTAATATAAATAAAGTTTTACAATGTAGTTTTATTAGAGAACTCGATTTTCATTGCTTACGCATTCATCACAAGCTCCTATTCTATTAAAAGCGCAGATTTTGAGCAAAAAAGTGTTTAAAACGAGCCGCGGCAAATGAACCGGAACTCTGTTGTTATCGATCGCTCGAGATTAAACATCAACTCGTGCGATATTGCCGCTGCGGTCGAGCTGAGGTTTGGAGGTCTTTGTGGGAATGAGAATGTCGAGAACGGCGTCTATGGGAAGCAATAAGCGAGATACAATTTTGAGCGCATGTAGGAACGAACGGAACGGTGTGTGCAGAGAGTTATGACGTTATGAAATTATTATGGTTCGAAGAAGATAAGTAATATTATAGACATGTCGTAAAAATTCACTTAGATGTATATTAGATGCGTTTAAGTAATCACAAAATAAGTCTCACTTAACCCCCATTTCTAAATAGTTTAAGTAGCATGAATCAAAAAATACTTCATCCGGTACAACCAGTAGGCTAAAAATATGACGTAAACCATAATTCTAGGCAACTCATAAACTGACAAACATGACAGATTGAACGCCAAAAGAAAATTAATCATGTCTAGACCCCTAAGTCAGTGGAATCAGGGGTTAATCATGTCTAGACCCCTAAGTTAGTGGAATCAGGGGTTAATCATGTCTAGACCCCTAAGTTAGTGGAATCAGGGGTTAATCATGTCTAGACCCCTAAGTTAGTGGAATCAGGGGTTAATCTAGACAGTAAACTTGCTAAACAGTAAAGTTACCTGAAATCTAATTAAACTAGAACTTTGTTTAAGATAAAGTCATCTAATACATTCTCATGAAATACACAAGTCTTTCAAATTTATAAAACACCATATATACGCCTGAAAATATACCAAATAAAAAATTACCCCAATTCATAAACGGCAACATTTCCCCAGACATAAACATAATAATAAACAAAATACGGATGCAATTTACCCTCCTCCATGAAACAATGTCGCTGAAGCGGCTGCGTGAGGTCGCGCGACATTTTGTCGCTTATTGCGTCGTGTCACGTTTTTTTAAAGCTGTCCGTACAAAAGGGGCGATGGAAGTCGCGTTTTGAAAAGATAATAATAATTGGAGCAGTTGGCAGGCGCAGCGACAATAAGCCACTGGCGTCGTATTTTGAGGAGTGCCTTAAGTTGAAATATAGCGCGATTTTTTTCAACAAACATTGAATTCTGATACTATCGAAACATTGATACTAACAGCTGTCAGTAAATATTAGAAATAAAATATAATAAAAAATTATAAATTAATAAAAATAAAATTAATTAATTAATTAATTAATTAATAAAAAAATATTAATATTTTACATAACACAACACGAAATAGACTTAAACGTTGAGGTGGTGCATATACAAATAAAAAAATGGGTAACTACGCTACAAACTCGGAAGGTGACCAGTATTGGTACATGTAGTCGTAAAGATAGAGTAGGTCGCCATTTATAGACAGATGTCTTACGCACCTTACGACAAAGTTTGGTAAAAATCATCGTGTCACACCAAAAAGAGTTAGCTCAGCATCATGCCAATTAGGTAGGCTAAACCTACCTACTTAGCGCTGGTGTTATGCTAACCCCGTGCTGTAACGTCATGACGTCAGAGGCTATTAAAGAATTGGTATTACGGAAGGTAGATTGTATTGTTAAACATGCTGCCATATGAATAGAAACTAAAATAGAAACCGAGTGAACGTAATACGTACTCCATATTCCAATTCTAAGTGTTCCATAATCGCCATACACATACGCACTGCTCAGAGCGTAATATTTTGGAATTTATATTTAGTTGGTCTTTTACTAAGTCGTGAATGAGTTGGTATGTGAAAGTGGTAGGTCGAACAGTTATTTAATAATTACGTTTTAAAAACTTAAAGATCACCGAATTCTTATACATAAAAATACGAAATTTCGTTTACTTGGATGACATAGTTTCACTAACTATTTTGATTTAAAAACCTAACTACTGAACCGATGTTAATATAATTTCTATAGGGCCAATCAGAGAATATATCCTTTCACATAAACACATATTTTTTTTTGTGTTTTAGTTATAAGGTAAATTACAAAAATGTATTTAAAAAAATTACAACAGAATTTAAAAAAAAAAATGATATCTTACAGCGCAATGTAATCTTAGACAGAGGTTTTTATCATTATTACTTTTCTTAGAATACTTGACTTTGTATGAATAATGTGAATTATTTGATTGAACCATTGTTTTACATACTTTAATCACGACAACGTCCGTAACTTGTCCCCCAGCTTCCGAACCGACAGACAAAGCGGGCACCTCATAAAATATTATATCATCCAAAAAACGCCACACACACTCACAAGGACAGATAATTGTTATGGCGATTTATGTAATCTTTGTTCTGGCTTGTTTTTGTTGGTTCCGTCCCTGGAGTTCGTCTGGCACCGACAACTTGCGTAGTTCCATATTGTTAGTCTTGTGTTTCTGTCAGCTGTCTTATTGAAGTTTTTTATATCAGTTCTTAAGTATAGCCTGTGAGGGCACGTTTGAAAAATTAATGTGCGATATACCAGTACTCTCAAACGTGAAGGAAAATAATGGGATAAAACAAGCATTTTGTAGAAACTTAAATGTATGAACACATAAGCTAAGTGCAATGAACCTCTGAGGCGCACTTTAATAGTTTCACTACACTGACTGGTTAAATAACTTGTGACTCGATAACAAAAAACAAAAGAAGACTAAGAAGACTTATTGCATTTTGTATCTTATAGCATTAACAAAATTGTCACTCCGGGATTTTTATATATCAGATTTTTTTGTATAAACTCTAGTAAAGTCAAGGTCAAAGCTAGCATAAGTTTGGTCGACTTATGCTAGACAATAATATATTATACAACTTTATTTGAAGTAAACGCGATGACCATGGCGCGTAGCTGTTTACAGCTTTTGTTCTTTTTATCTTTATATTGTCAGATACATTAGAGGCGACTAAACTAAAGGGTGTTTACTAAAGTTTGTGTTTTAGAGGTTTGGATTACCTTGTTTTTTTTTGATCTCTATGAGCCACATATCGTCTGCGCAGTTCACGGCGTATCGGCGTCAACAAACCTCCTTGGAAACTCTGTGAAACTACCTTCTTGATAAAACCTTAACTTATTTAGCCCCGCGATAACAAACCACGTGAAGGGAAAGAGTCTCACATAAAAAAAACTCTTATGGAAATTGATTGCCCATAAAATGTAATTTTAAAGCCTTGCGGTATCTTATCTTATGTTGCTACGGCGTAGCTGCGTAGCACTATGTCGTAGCGCTACACGGGTTTTGTGTGGCAATATTTTATACGACAACCATGGTATAATATTTTTTTTAATACTGCTAGATAAACGTACTTTGATAAACTACCCTTCACCAGAATATAAATGATGAATTTGATTGTTATCTAAAATAGTAATATTTAATCACCGTACATACTAGTATGTATGACAAATTTAAAAACTTTGTTTATTTGCTTGCTTAATATTTTTTCACAGCTTAACGGATCTTGGTTAGTTTTGGTAACAAAATAGGTTGTAACTTAGGTTAGGACATATGCGTTTTTTTTCGTACCATGCAAACAAAACCTACAGCAGGTGCAGGTAGAAATATAAGACAGATGACATAAAATAAAAATGAACATTTTTATCATATATATTCCAACGCGGCGAAACAAGAATAAAAAAGTCTAACGGCATCTAACAGCGCAGCGTTCATTAAATAGTACTGTACGTCCCACCTTTTTGCTCGACGTGTCGTGACAAATTCCCATCATCCACACCTAAAGCCCTATAAAGGAACATTGAATAAATCGTAGAACGACTATTATTCACCCAAAATTCCCGCACCTCAGCGCGCTGGGTATCATCGTATTCCAATCTTTCCATAAATCAATTTAAAGCACCGAAACCTTCTGAATAATCCGAAGGTGGAGAAGGTGGCTCCTGAGCATACGTTACGTAACATGATGCATGGCCCGGCGATATGTTAGCGTGCTGGATGTATGACCTGTCGTTTAAGAGAATGTGAGTGGAAATTTTAAGGAACACCTCTTGGATTGGTATGTGATTGTTTTGTTATGTTTACTAAATTATAGCTAGTTAGTTAAGACTGTGCCTTTAGCAAATCAACTTTTGTATGATAAAAATAATTTTCAGTTAATTTTTATTGCAATTTAACGGTTATATCGTTAATTAAAAGTATATTAGTTATAAAAATACGTGGTATGTTTTTTTTATATTTTGCCTCTACTTTCTCGTTTCAAATTGTTTTAACGTAATAGTTAATTTATAATTAATATAATAATGATAATAATGATTATAATAATATAATCATTTTTTACAAAGCATAATCTTTTTTTTATCTTCTCCTAAAGTTGACGTCGTTTTGACTTGCAGATTACACTTATACTCGGAAAGCTAATTAAAACAATACCCGTTAAACTTTTTTCAGAATTTCTTAATTTTATGTATTATAATAAAAAAGATCTCGAGTTGAGCACCTCGCGCGTCGCGAGGCTGCGAGGTGCCAATATGCGTCAAAATCATTTGATCAGGAAGTCGCCTTAATACATATTTATGTTCATTGATATGAGAACAATTTCAGCATCTGTGTTCAATAAGCAAGAGTATGTTCGTGACTTGTAAGGCCCATTTGGATGTTCGGCATAAAATGTATCATATATCTTATTTAAAGTCCTTATCTTTATACTAAATATCATCGAAATCGGTTCACCGTGGTTGCTTAAATTAAATTAAACTTTATCAGTGCACTCGTATTTCTGATAGCGTCCATATAGTTTGTTAGTAGCAATACATTAATTAAACAATTAAAAATAAGATAACCGTTATTTTTTAAACTTTTGCGGTCAGAATTTTTATTTTTTAATAATTAACGGGTACGTAGTAGCAGAATGGTACGTAAAGCAATTTTAAGTACGGGAATTTCAATCAAAAAAACGGTTTTAAAATCTCTTTCATCATATCTGTGCTTGAATACCATAATAGTGGCGTGTCGTAATGTGAACGCGTACATTTCAGAATTTGAAGACTAAGTGAGGCTCGATTCAATAAACTGTCCATGCTACTCTACGACAACTCCCTAAGTCAAAGTCAAAGTCAAGTCAAAAGATATTTTATACAATACAATAAGTAGGATCACTTTAAACCTCTTACATATAAGGTGATTTTAGGTGCCAATTCCTCCTTAACCTAAGAAACGCGTCCTGGTCCTAGCGCTTTTTAGCATAATCCATCTTATAAAATCTTTACTACGAAAAACTAATACAAGAGAGTTTTTACAATTCAAATATGTCGGTTAACTGTCTGAAGGCAGAGCATCATGATCCCATGCATTCTTATCAATAATATAGTCATTTATATTATCATTTATAATACACTTTCTTTAAAAGACTACCCTCTGTGTAAGCTTTAAAGTTCTTAATAGTAGTTTAGTTTTCAGAAAGATCAGAAAGATATCCCATCCGTCAACTGTGTTCCCCATAAAGAACTTATTTACTTACTCGAAACCTAGAGATGTACAAGTTGTTTCTGTTTCTAGTATTGATTCCATGAAGATCACTATTATGATGAAACCCATCTTTAGTTTTATGAGTGTACTAGCTGTTTCCCACGGCTTGGCCCGCGTGGTAAATAAAAAGTAGCAAGATAATAATTGATCGAATGAATGTTTCGGAAAAATTACAAAGCATATGATGTCAAATCGCGTTTACCGCGATTTGACCATCATATGCTTTGTAATTTTTTTTTGTAATTTTTATTCATCCCGAGTGTTTTTTAAAAGCCTTTCTTAGCCACCACCTTTGGCCCTAGAGGAAGCTGCATACTAAATTTCATTCCAATGTGATCGGTGGTTTCAGAAATTTATGATAATTGAGTGGTATTTGACAAATATATAGTAGATAACAAATTTTTATATATATGTTGTGAAGATATTGTGAGAATATTAATTTCTCTAAATATTTATCTCAAATAGTCGGTTTCATTTTATAAATGGCATGTATGGCTTTTTTTAAATAACACATATTTTTTACATAATTTTACAGTTTTAATTTTACAGTTGCTTTCCCACAGAGAATTATGTCATATGACATAACGGTGGCTTATTCATGTAGTTTCATCAGTAAGCCATCATATCGTACGAACTGCATATGCAGTGGAACAAGGCCTACCAGCAAGTGTTTCAAATTGTGGTCACTGTAGTTTTGCATCAATATTAAGACAGGAAGATCCTGGAATCTACAAGATTAATTGCCTCTCCATTAATTTTAATGTTGGTCGGGCTATGAATAACAACTGGTCAGCCCGCGACCACGGTTATTATATTGTAAGTAACATTTTAGAAATAAATAATAAGATTATACGCGATGAATACCTGTTAATAAAATAATAATATTGCTTTTAGTAAGACACCATCATCCAAACTTAGTACTTTTAATATTAATAGTGGTCGCCCACTGGTTGAAATTCGACCATAATTAATTAATAATTTAAATTAGTAATTTGAAAAAATATTAGCATTTTGCACTCCTTCTCTACTTAAATTATAAGTGTGCGAAATTTCATACTCCTCTGTCCGCGCCATTTTCTTAAAAGGGGTATAAAGTTTTTGCTTCACGGATTAATATATAGATTGTGATTGTATGAAACTTTAAATTGCATGCCACTTTTTACCACAGAAGCGATATAGTGGACAGGATGGAGGCATTTGTGCAGCTTATTAACTGCGTCAGATTAAGCCACTAACCCATTCGTAAGCAGTAGTATGCGAGTGAAACTACCTATATTAACTATTTGAAAATGATTTAATGCATTAGTTACTATGTGCTTACTAATCAATTAGTTATGACAATCGAAACAGCTAATCCGTTCAATCACCACAGCAAATATTGTTAATGCGTTTTACATAATGAATGAGTACTGCATAGTTGAACGTCATTACCTATTTGCCGTGGACTCTACAGTCTAGGTACTTACGTGATTAATTTACGAACATTGTAAATAGGTTGTATGTACCTTAAACGATTATTATATTCCCATTCGCAACCTCTTCTAAAAACAGTTTTCATTAAAACCTTCCTTCTTTCACACCATACCGCGCATCATGGCGGCACGTGGATCCGCGAGAGCACGCCCATGTTTTGGTGATATTGTATGTATGTACCATAACTTGTATGACAATATATATATCACTACACACCAAAACTGTCAAACCACACGGCTTATAGAATTCGCGGCTATCGCGTGCTACGGAAGATAGTTCAGTATGCAGATACGCGTTCCAAGTTTTTTGACAGCCATGCGTGTCTGCTGTGTGGTTTGGTGTGTATGAAGCCTTACTCAAACCTGTCTGCCACCACGTTACGCATTCGGTGTCTAAGAACTCTAAATTTATATTTTAATTATACGTCTGGGCAATCCAATTTCATCAGTCTGCATTCCATTAAACAATACAAATAAATCAAAAACGATTCCGGTCGACGACGCCGATGGACGATCCTCCCTAAATATAAATTGTCAGATCTTTCTAAATATTGGTTCTCTTGAAAACAGCAACGTAAGTAATGACAAATATAATGTACTATCCCAGGTAATTCCAGTAATGCTTTAGTTACAGAAGAGTATATAAAATACTATAATATTTTATATATTTTATAAATACTCATGAAACAGTTAAAATCGATGGACCGTTTAAAACTATCTATAGACAGCTCAAGTGACCAAGATTACTGCTTGTTGATCGGCAAACCCTTAAACGCTGATAAAGATAGAAGCGAGCTTGTGGGTCATGCGATGTCACTACTACCTGCCCCGAAATAATTTTGTAGTAAGTTTTCTACAACTTAAGAATGATTTACGCTCGTCAAATGATGGTGATAATTTCATAGAAACCATTGCTTTAGCGATTGTAATTAAGTAGTCCTCAGGGTTGATCAACGGCGGTGATTCATTTAGGGGTGGGTTTTACGAAGCTCTAACAACCTATCGATTATTACAGAAATGCTCACTGGCTGCTTGTTTTCATTATTAGTAACTAGATTATAACATCTGGAAGTGCTTCTGTATAACTTTTTTGAGTAACTTAAGATACTAAAAAAATGTTTAACTATGTTTTTTTTACCATGATGGCAGTTTTTTGTAAACGCGCGTTGAATTTGATACAAGGTGTCATCATGTAACATAACTTTGTACCTACGAATGTACTTACGAATAATTAGTATTATATCAGTCATCTGTGTCCCATAAATAGCGAGCTATGTCTAGTTTTAGGCTGGATGATGCTGTGGTTAATTGTTCAATTCTTTTTATTATTCATAGTATAACATGTATTATTTTCTTCTGATTATGTAGGTACCTCTCTCTTGTGCGTGCGTGTTAAATATTTAAAGTTATATATTTTTAATCTTAATCTTATATTTTTATTTTTTACTAGTATTTACTATGGTAGATACTGTTAAAGATTAAAAACCATCAAACAAAATATTTAAAACTAGAACTATATATTTAGTTAAGAGTTATATAGATTAGAAATTGTTTGATAATGTAGAGTAAAATGTGCCTCAAAATAACAATGTTATTCCCAGGCATACCTGGAAATAACAGTATTGTATATATTTCGAGGCACATTTTACTACATAGTCAAACAATTTCTAATCTAATAATTTTAACTAAAACCTGGATATTCAATAACGGTAACCATCCCGAAATCGAAACCTATTCAGAATCACTAGTTCTCAGATTAGAGGCCCGTAACATTAAGGGTCGCTTACACGTAACTAGTACAGTGGTGGGGTAGTACAATGATACAAGACCGAGAGAGTGGGCAGGTAGGTGTTTTGGTTTGCCGAGCACTTGTCAAAGTGTTTATACGACCAAGCACTCAGGCGAGGGCACAACTTCTACTACTACTACTTTCGTAAGAGTCAGCCGCTCAAAGGTACCGTCATAGATTAACAACTTTTGAAAAGGCGGGATTCTTCATGAACTAGGGTTAGGAGGAATCGTAACCAAGGTTCACTAGCATGTTAAAAGATGATTTAATATCGTCTAAGTGATTTGATTTGACCAGGCACAGCGCTGCTTACTTCGTTTGAGACAACTAAGTTAGTTATACTATAAGCGCTTCGGTGCCTAGAGCACTCTCTCGCCACTGTATTTGCCTCCATACTCATCACTGTACTCGCTATAGTACTCGCCATTGTACTAGCCACTGTTGTCACCATAGTACTAGCCACGGTACTCAACACTGTACTCGCCACTGTACTTGACACTGTACTCGCCACTGTACTCGACACTGTACTCGCCACTGTACTCGCTATTGTACTCGACACAGTACTCGCCACTGTACTCGTTGCTTTTGGTCGACCCATTAGCGGAGCGGTGAGGGTCGCGTGACTGAAGCCTCTATGGAAGGCTTCCTGTAATTTGGAAAAGGATTACGTGGTCTATCGAGATAACGGTTTTATTGGCTGCCCTCGGATGTGATTGGATTTTGAGGTGAGCTTCGATTCGATCGTATTTTGTACGATGAAATACGATCTGATTGCATTGCGTGAAGGTTTTATAATTATGATGCCTTAGTTGATAGAATGTGCATGTTTTAACTAGCGAATATATCAAATGTATGATAATATGTATAATGTGTATCTATTTACATAAAAAAGTATCTAAGTAGTATATTGTGGTAGTATTAAATGGTTTCCAAAACACAAGCTCGCGTTGGAGCTAGGTAATACCACGTTAAAAAATAAAAGTTAGGTATATACATAAATCTTAGATAAAATGACACCATAGCTCATGTCATCATCATCATTGTGTCGTCTCATTGTTCACGTGGTAGTTAGATAATAAGAAGCCTATTATATTTTTTTAAGTCTAGCCATATATATTATAATCACATTATAAGCCCGTGTGTTGATAAAATATCTTGCCATTTTATTAATTGACAATAGAATGACAAGGAAAGACCATATTATAACGCCACGCTAGCTAATTATACGATTATAAGATAAGAGACTAAGTGGCGAAACACGTGTCGAATTTCTTTTGAAAGATATCGCTTCCTTAGCGATAAGACAGCCCATTGTACATAACTTTTCATAATTATATATTAAGTTGTCAAATTGTTATATTGAGGTATAAGGTGTGCAATAAAAAAATTTCATTCATTCATTAATTCAATCTTACTTAGTATTGGTAGTAGGCATGACTCCATCATGGTTACCACAAAAGTACAAGATATGCTGTTTAGGTTTCAAGGGCATTGGAGCTAGTTAAATTACTTGACAAATAAACAAATACTCATAATTGTAAGTATGTAAACAAGTTTTTTGTTTTTAACCTATTTCGTCCCACTTCTCCGCCAAATCCTTCAAATTAGCTCTATCCTTCGAGATCGTCCACCATCCTCTATGAAAGGTGTCAAGATCATCCCTCCAACGCTTTTGGCCGACCACGACGCCCCTGTCCGTCAAGCTACCATATTGGCCCATCTGTCTGAATGCATGCAACTTACGTGACCTACCCAGTCTCACTTAAGCCTGCCTGTTTTTCCACCAAGTAATAGTGCGCGTGATGCTGTTTCGTATTCTGTCAGCGCGATTGAATCCGAGAATGCTGCACACCATAACATTGCTGTCTTAATTTTGGATAGTAAATCTTAAGTTTCCATTTTTGCAACTCGGTCAGCAACCATGGTCAGTGTCAGAGGAAGGTCTCCCTTCATGTACGCTTTCATAGGCCCGTTTTCAGGCATTATCGATTCAGAGACAGATTTCCTTAAAACTTATTCACCCTCTTCGAGGATTGTTTATTTTATTAGTAGCATGGAGGCACCCCAGGTGATATGTCTACGGACTTCAACATTTGTATGATTAAGGTATTGCAAGCGTCATAGGTTACGGTAAACACATACCATAAGGTGGTGCGTAAACTGGTTTGCTGGCTTTGTTATTTAAAAAAAAGCTATCAAACATCCATACAAACTTTCACATAATTATAATATTATACATATATTCGTTCTAAACAATTATCTGGCTGGCTTATTGCCACACAATTCCCACCTTAGTTAATGACATAAATGAATAACACACATTACTGATCTAGGATATAAATAACGTTTCTCTCCCTCACCTCTGAGGGCCCAAAGTTGGCTAAGTCGTGCCGGGCGCGGTAATCCCTTACAATAGGATTGGGAGGGTCCTTAGGGATACGTTCCTTGTTTGCCGCAATATTAGAGAGGACAATAAAAACCTTGTTACCAATACATGCAAGATATTTGTGACATTTACTTTAGTTATTACTAGTATCTGCCCGCGGCTTTGCGTGGTACCAAAATTAACGTATGAAATATAAAGTAAGTCATAGTAATATATACCAAGTTTCATCTAAATCTGCCGGCGCTGGGTGATTGATTTAGAAACAAACATAACAATGATAAAGATGCACAGAAATTATAACTTGTTTTTAATAAATAATGTTGGACAGTCAGAATACGAGGTCTTAATATTGATGCAAAACTACAGTGGGGTCCGCAAATTGAAACACTTGCTGGTAGGCTTAGTTCCGCTGCATATGCAGTTCGCGCGATACGGTGGCTTACTGATGAAGCTACAGCTAGACTAGTTTATTTCAGTTATTTCCATAGTGTTATGTCATATGGTGTCATCTCTGAGGGAAAGCAGCTGATATTGAAATAAAATTTGTATTTCAAAATGTACGTATTTTGAAATACACATTTATAAAATGAAACCACGAGAGTCTTTGAGAGAAATATTCAAAGAAATTAATAACCTCACAATAGTTTCACAATACTATATAAAAATGTGTTATACACTCATAAAAATAGAGATAGGTTTCAGCAAGATCAGCAGTGACCTTCATTAAATCAATACTAGGAATAGAAACAAATTATACATGTCTAGGTTTTGACCAGATAAAGTAAATAAGTCCTTTATGGGGAACACGGTGCGATTCTATAATAATTTCCTGAAAATGCAAATAAACTACGCGTATTATAGTATAAATTACTATATAATTGATAGCAATGCATGGCCTCATGTCACTCTGCCCTCAGAAAGGTAACCGACTAACTTGAAAAGTATAAACTCTTTTGTATTCGTTTTTCGTAGTTAAGTTATAAGATGGATCATGCAAAAAAGTGCTAAGACCAGAACGAGTTCTTCTCGGGCTTGGGTTAGGAGGAATTAACACCTAAATTCACAGTTTAAAGTGATCCTACTGATTGTCACTACATAGTATAAAACAAAGTCGATTCCCGCTGTCTGTCTGTCCCTATGTATGCTTAGATCTTTAAAACAGCGCAACGGATTTTGATGCGGTTTTTTAATAGATAAAATGATACAAGAGGAAGGTATATATGTATAATACATGCATAATATATAAGAGAAAAATTAATAATTTTAAAGGTTTCTAGTCATATTAGACATTCTGTAGTAGGTTTATTTAGTATAAGCATTGCACCTGTGCGAAGCCGGGGCGGTATTGAATAAATTATCTCTTGACTTTGGACTTTAGAATACTAATTTGCACAGTACCTACCTAAAATAATAAAAAAATATTAAAATAATGCTGGACAATTCACACAGCATCGTCTAGCCCCAAAGTAAGTAGAGCTTGTGTTATGGGAATCACGTGACTGTATTATGACAAGTTAGTAGTACTTAGCAGGTTGCAAGCCCATCACCGTCAATACAACTAATTCTTTCAATGAAATCAAACTCCTGTGACTTGAACCGCGCCTTCGTTCGACAGTTACAGGATTATCAGTCCTCTCTGAATAATTCGCGAACTATAAACAAGCCTCTTGTTCCTAACTTGATTGATATGATGAGGAGCTCACCAGTTTCAAGGAAGTGTCTTGTTGCAAATTGATGACTAAATGCCCTGTTTATTTACCGCTAAAAAACTAACTAGTATGTACATTTAGTTACTTATCTTTGCTTGAAACACGAAGAGTGTATGTAAAACAGAGAGTCCCCTTGTCGCGTGACGGGACGCGGAACAACATTATCAAAGCTGTGAGCCTTAGATGGTTAAGACTATCTCGAAAGCGGAAAATCTAAGTAAATCTAAGTTGTACTGTAGATGAAGATGATGATAACGCTTAGAACAGTGTTACTATAGTAACCATCGCCTGGCCTGTCAGATCAGTTCAGGACGGAGTTGAGGGTTTAGATTCAGAGCAGACAGACAGACAGACGGACGGACATAGCGGAACTATAAATATATAAATAAATAATTCCGGACATTATAGCCTCAAGGTAAGCAAGGCAAGGTAAGTTATGTACCAGATGATTAATACACTACTTATATACTTTTTTTTGTAAATAGATACATATTATACATAGAAACAACCAGACTCGAGACATATACTTGCAGATCTTACAAGCATTTGTCTCGCAGCGGGAATCGAACCCGCAACCTTCTGGGTCTCAGCCGGGCCTTAGCCCACTTGGTCTTCACTAAAGGATCCTTGTGGATTTTGGAATCCTGAAAAGCCTGTTACTGATGCAACCAACCTAGGAATTTGCAATACCATTAAAAGAGTGGACGCGCTAACGTTGCTTATAGGAGTCGTTTTAAAGCACACATTTTATTAGGCATACCTACATTTAAAAAATGTTAATGTAAAAATAATAAAAAGGATTTACACCAGATGAAACTGACTCGCAAACAATTGGCGAGAAACCAAACTATACGTAATAAATGTAAGTAAAAAAAGATATCTGCTAAATTATACTTTGGGGAATGGCACGCCTGTCTCGAGGACATTTCGCTCCCTTTATTACGTTTAGTGCCCTTAATCACGTCTTTTACGCCACTTTTACTCGACGAGAATGCGGTAACAAGGCTGGATGGCCGCTTTAGTGATTGTGGGCAGCGAAATGTCCGATGTGAAGAGATATCGGCAGCTTGACATAGTTTTATGGCTTTGGACAGTGTTACCAAAAACACGAAAGTATTTTTTACGAGTACTTAGTTAAAGGATTAGTCGCAATAATAAAGAGTACATAAATCATAAAATAATTACAATCAAATGCTGATATATTAAGTCTTTACTAGCAGAAAGCCTAGGCTTTGGGAAATAATTGTGTTTGCTGCGACAAACTAGCGCGCTACGCTACAAGTAACATGAAAATAGACTAAACAAATTGAAAAGAGTCGTGAATTATTGAATTTGGTAACTTATGACATAAAATGTCATTCCAGCACTCTACTCTTTGCAAACATGCTATAATTAACCTTGTCCAACTTCCAGGGTAAAAGCATTTTCTTAACTGGTCTAATGAGGCAATTGACTTTATGCATTTTCTCATAATTTGAAATTCCAGGTTTCTCACTCGTGCCTGGTCTGAAAAAACTTTAAAAGGAAATTCAATAAATCGCAAAATGTGAGACATTCACGTCCTCGCGTGAAATATGGCTCTTACCTTTGCAATGAAATGATGAAATTTTACACCATGAATCTTGTGATGAAACTCTATTCTATCGTTCTTAGTAAATTCATGTGAGATTATAAACACTTACATTAGTACAACCTTGACCAATCCAAATAATAGAAAATCAACCCTAAAATAGCATGGCTGGTTTTTCTGACAGCTGAAGGTACTCGTACATATGCAAAACTTTGTAAAAACTATTATGGTATTATATATCTTCTCTAAACAAATACTTACACCTGCATGTATGTATATCGGTATGCACGATCGAATTGAGATAATAAATATTTTATCTGTCTCAATAAACATCGAATTTACGGTGAGTTGATTGTGTTCGATAAAAATTCAACCTGTGATATCCATGTGTTTGCTATAAAACTTCTATTCAATCAAATAACAGCTGCAGCTTTCTGAAAATTTCTAGAACTGACGCTAAGAAAAAAGCGATTCTCATGAGTTTCATGAGTCATGAGTTTGATCACTCATTTAATATTACAAGAACACTATTTTTATGATTTAGTTACAAATTCTTTGGTAATTTTCGTAATGTGGAGTATTGGAAAAGCGTTCACCGTCAAGTAAGTTCGCAAAGTGTATTCTCTCAGATGGTTGTAAAACGTAGAGTATGTATAAATTCTAAAAGAATATACCGGCAGCCGCTTATTAGGAAACGACAGAAAGCATATCGTGTTGGAGAGCCACTTTTCTCCTTGTTTTATAGCAGAGGTTAGGACGGGAGGCAGCGGCGCCCGTAAACACACGCGCCAAATTATAGCTCTTCGTAGCAGGACAGAATGCCCGACATATTTTGTTATTCAAATAAAAATAAGGACAGAGCTGGCAGCAACATGGTGGTTGTAAGTGGAATAACTCCGCGTAGCGGTGTAGTTGGACATGTCACAATAGATGTGGTTATTCGTATTCGTATGAAAATACGAATTCTGTTAACCACGACAAAGCACTAATAAGAGGGTAATAGTATTATTTTATCCATCCATAATAAATAAATAAAAAACAAACGATGAATTAACTAAAGTGGCGGAAAAAATATGGTCAAGGAGAGCAAGAGATAGAGACGATCGGCAATACTTGAAAGAGTCTTATACCGCCAAGGGCAGGCTATACCGAAGCCTCAATTAAAACCAACAATAACAACATTAACTCATGTATTTTTTTAATATTACACATTCGAAAATGTCTTCGCTAGTTTGTTGTGTTTTCACGGCTAAACGGCTGTACAGATCTTAAGAAAGACTTGATCTTTTTGAAATTTGGTAAGGACATAGATTGCGGCTAAGGCATAGACATTATGCTCCTTTTTAAATAGGTACCATGTGTGCGAAGCCTCAGCTAAAAGCTAGTAGTGTAATAGAAATCATATCAGAAATAATTAATCACTACTAATGGGGATAGCTCGTAGAGAAATAAAACGAATGCTGTCTTGTCTTGTTGTCAAGACAAGACTACATTTGACATACATTCGTTTTATTCCCTTAACCTTTACCTTAAAATAAACCTGGAGACATTTAAACTTAAACTGCTACATTACGCGGAACCCCTCGGAAGGGTACAGAATGCCTTCCTTTTATATTTTAATAAAACTTGAGCCCCAGGCTTTTGTCTCGCGAGTTCATAATGAGTGCGCGCATAGGGTGCGTCTATACTAACAAGATGTAGCGTTGTATTGCTATTCCATAATAGTCGATCGTTAAAGCATATGGTGAACTTCTTACCTACAAGATGTTTTTTTTGAGAATAGTACTGAGTCGTGAAGTGACTCTTTTCATATTACGCAAACTCAAACTCATACTTTACATGTGTTCTAATATTAATTATGTACAAGACAGTAAGCACGTTCGTAAATGTCATGGATAATTAAACCCATAATTTTAACAATACTTAATACTCGTATTAGTGTAATCTCTTTAAATATATTTTACCTGCATATATATATATATAAAAAAGCAACGCTAGAAAGACAAAGAGATAGCTACAAGGATATGCTTGAAATTGGACCAAGCCCCCGGACCACATGAATAGAACCATGCAAATATTAAAAACCATCATGCGATGCTATTGTTATGTACTTTCTTATTCGATCGATGTCGCTTGTGCACTATGCCCCCACCTTTGCGGTTTATTGAGTACACTGTAAGAGTATGAAGAGTTCTGTTTCTTGTTAGTAAAACGGTCGGTAGCTTTCCGGATTTTAATGTTTTTACATTTACAGTTTGTTCACACGTTGGGAGCTCCGTTGTGTAACCGGTTGGGATTGCAAGCTCTGCGTGATTATACCGAGGTTTCCGCTATTGTGTTAAATCAGGACGGGTGTAGTTTTGTGTTATTGTACGGAGAGATAATAATTAAAAGTAATTGTTGGGAATTTTGGTTTGTTCAAGAACCTTTCTTGTCATCATCATACACAATCTGAATTCACCCATTAACTTTGTACCATCTGGCGCGATTCTGTGATAACTATGACCAGATCGTCCTATTGTAAGATAAGTCAACGATATAGTTAAATTAGAGGGCCACGGATGGACAAGAACCTTCTTTACTATTTAAATATTGATGACATAAATGCTAACTTATCAAATGACAGATAAATTTGTAATAACCGTCGGATAAGCCGACTCGGCCTTCTACGCTTCTACGCTGTAGGTTTGGGAGAGATTCTCTCCTCAGACAAATATTTATGTTATGAACCTTGATGTTTCTTATATGTCTGGGTGTTATAGTATGCATTTAAAAATTATAGAAGTATGATATCAGTCATTTGGTTCCCATAGTGCAAACATTGCATTTTTGGGGGCTATATGGTGTTGTGTGGATTGTCTATCAAATATTTATTTTATTAATTAATTTACAAATTATATAAAACGTCCTTTCAATTTTAAATAAACTTTTCATAATGTTTTGTGCACGGATACTATTTATTTACAGAAATAATTACAGAAATGTACACTATACAATAATAAAAAATACATGTGATACAGTTGAGCTGTCTAAGGACCGTTTAAAACTATTTATAGATAGATCAACTGATCCAGATCAGTGCCAGAGGGCAACGTTCAGAATTATTTAATTTTCAATATCCTGGTATTTATAATGCACATCTAAATTACAGAGTTATTAGTTTTGGTTTGTGAGTTTTACATATGAGTCATAATTTACAAGGCAATGCCATATACAAAATACAAATACAAACATACAAAATGTTTTTATTTCTGTAATATAATGCAATACAAGGCAAGTATGCCATAAAGCAATTTCAAGGAACCTGTGTACATATATAACATTTGGATTTTAAAGTTGCATTCGTTGTCGGCGTCCAATCTTGAAACAAATCGTATCGCGGGTGATGGATCACTGCACCTTGACGGATCGATCTCGCTTCTATCCTGTTTGTTTTATATCGAGTTGGGAAGTTGAGAGAGTTTTTATTTGGCTAGTAATGGCGAATGTTCTAGGGCCAGTATCTACTAGAGTAAAAATAAAATCTATAAAATACTATAACTTATTAAATAAAATAATTAGCACTGCTTGTAAAATCCTGCAACTTATCATAAACAGCTATGGAAAGTCATAATAAACGGTGAATTTGTATTTTTTTGTATTAGAACTATCAGTTTTAGTTTATTTATGTGATGAACATGGTTTTTGTTCTGTTTCTGGGTGTTAAAGTATCATAATTATGCATTTAAACATATTATATAAGTATTCAATCAGTTATCGGGTCACCATTATACAAGCTGTACTTAGTTTGGGGCTAGATGGTGTTATGTGCATGGTGCACCAATATCTATTTATTTATCTACACAAATGTAAAATTTTCAATAAATTATGAGAATTGGGAGAAACATTTACAATAAAAAAATGCTTACGTTTGTGATTTCAGAAATAAATTAATCTCCACTTCGTACCATTTCAATCTGATATTGGGTTCTAAAGTACAAATCCCGAGTGGAAAGGATAACGAATCTCTCACAAAATACCTATCTAACCAGCAAATGGAGTAGATCGACAGTAATTTATTCCGTTCTTCACCATTGCCTTTGTCTCTTTCGCACACAATACATTCCTCACGGCTCATTTGCTTGTGCAATCGACGAGAAACTACGATATGAAACGATTATGTGCTCGCTTACAATACGACACCTTCTCCACCCGAAGTACTGAATTTCCTAAAATGTTAGGACTTATATTGAAATAGAGAGGTTAGTAGCTGAAGATGTACGAGGATCGGGTAGAAGGTTTGTTCAGTTGCTGGATTTCCTAAACATGACAAAATTGTGCATTTATTTTAAAGTGTCGTATGGCGGGGTTTTTATGTAGACACTTTAAAATATACTCTTCAGTGTTATGCGTTTGCTAAATAAAGCTTGAAAGTGCTTGATTTCATTTTGTATTGTTCACAAGTTGGATGCTTCTAGACACTTAAAAAGGACATTACAATATTTTTAAATAACTCCTTAAAATGTTGTAATTAGCTGAGACTGTCAGGCTTACGGTACTCAATCCTATCCGTCCGCGCCGTCTGTGGTACTGGCCCATTCTTTCTCTGGCGGTCACGGCGGTGGCAACAAGGATTGAGTGTACGATTTGTTAAGATGTTAAACTTTTTGAGAGTGATTTCGTGTTATCTATTTTTCTGTAAAAGTTTCTATTTAAAATTTTGTTCCTATTTAGATACTTTTTCCACATAAAGGCTGTAAATATTGTTATCCTGTTCATTCATGTCTATTTTATAAATTACTTTGGTATAAGTTTTCCCAGAACATTATATATTTTTAGGGTTTTGTCAAAAAATTCTTTATCATCTCAGTCCAACCACAGTTTACTTTTATTAACAGTATTTATAGGAAAACCTCTTTACATAAGAGTGAAATGTAACATTTTTACTAAAATAATGGCGGCGGAACTCTAGATACCCTAGCACGGTTATGTGCTTGTGTGGTTTTACTAAAACGTTTTATGAGCTCGTAGAGATTAAGATTACCATCATTACACATATTCAACACCTCATAAAGTACCATCAAATAAAAATTACTTCGCGATAATAAAAAGCTAAGAACGCCTCCACATAACCCAAAACTTTTTACAGCCCCATAAAAAGCTATGGCATAACGATTCGACCCATTTAATCCATGGCCTCAATGTCCAACGTCACACCGAATGCGAGACGAGTGCAACTGCGACTGCATTTGGAAATAATATTATTTCCTTGGAAATTAATAGAATTTCAGAGGATATTTTTTTATATTTTGAGTTTAAATCTGTATTAATA
The DNA here is from genome assembly GCA_948098915.1 of Lampropteryx suffumata. NCBI lineage: Eukaryota > Metazoa > Arthropoda > Insecta > Lepidoptera > Geometridae > Lampropteryx > Lampropteryx suffumata. Next base: position 588,383 of record OX402553.1, read on the forward strand.
AAAGTAACTTAGGTACTAAAAAGTACCTAATATTTGTTTATAATTATACTGCAAATTGAGAGTTTTAAATAAGAGTACAATGTTTGTACACGGGTAGGTACAAACAAAGAAGGCAGTCGAGAACAAACTAACTCTAACATGCGAATATCAGTCTACGTACGCTTTTAAGTTTTTCTATTTGTTTTATAATCGCAGGTTCGCATTCGGTGTGACGGGGCCTTTAATCCGCGCGCCATAAGTTGGCACGTTGGCTCTGGAATAAACATCAATGGTGCCAATAAATAAATTGTATTTTGCATTCAACTGTGTCTTCGAGCCAACCGTTGCAGTTACGCAGCAGAATCGAGGTCTTCATGCTTGGTCCATTATGAAGACTAAAGCGAGTATTTAAACAAGCAAAATCATAAAAAAAACATGCTCATTCATCATTATTTATAGCAAGTGTCAGTTTACATAGGCCTCTCTCATGGCACGCCATTAAGCTTGATCTTCAGCTCTCCTTCTCCAATACCTGCATTCAGCTTTCGCCTCTTGCCATCCCCCAACTTAGCTAGAAGACCCCCAACACTACGTTTGGTGACCCTCGGCCTCCACTCTAGAACCAGTCTGCCCAAAGGCCATCGTTCTGCGGTACATGTGCCCACTGCCACTTCAGCTTGCTAATTTACTAAGCTATGTCGGTGATCTTGGTTTTCTGACCTGTGCTTAGAGTTTTTCTTAGGGACTGAATCCAGTCCGATTCTGTCCCTAAAAAATACTCTAAGCACACCTCTTTCCATAGATCGCTGAGTGACCTTGAACTGGTGGACAAGTCACGACAATACTTTTTCTCTGAGAAAAAGATCACTTTGTTGTTATTGTTACTCAATATAATTCCACAATGTGAAACCGTTTGCCGGTGTTTCAAATTCAAATAAAGTGATTTTAAACTTATACAATTTCTGTACAAATGGGTTCCAAGTGTCAAATTTGACGCTGAAGCTCATTATTATTGCCTTAATAATGTCCTTGAAATTTTTTCATTGAAATTTTATAAAGTTGTATAAAATAATCAGGAAGAAATTAATCCTCCTTGAAATACATTACATTTACTCGTGTTTTTGTATTTTTGAATAGGTAATATTAGCGGAAGAATATTAAATAAAGTGTGTCTCTGTGACGAAAACAACACTCACTTAATATTGGCAAACTATAAGACTATTATAAAATCAGTTATTTCATGTCATGAGTTATGTTTTTTTTTCACAAATAAATGGATAATTAGATCGAATGTTTTCAAATTCTTCATGCTCCTTGTTCCATGAAAAAACTTTCCTGTTTTACACCAACCTATCAAAAGTTATGTTCCGTGGCCTCACACAACATGTCTTTTTCTCGTCGAGCGATTGCCCCCCGCCTCCCCCCTGAGCTCCCCCCTCCGCCTGGCAACGCACTACGTCGGTATTTATTGCTCAATGTGGTTTAACGGCTTCAGCGACTTTGAACAGTCACTGAAGGCTTTGAACAGTTATTTACAATTTATTTGTTGACATCCCACTTGATGTAGAGTCTGAATGTGTAACCTTTAGGTGACAAAGTAAAACAAAATCTAGTTAAAAAGTTTATTTACCTTAGCTATAAGTATTTGGATTATTTTAATAGCGCAATCGCGATAAAAAACTAAATTTACTAAGGCTGACAATAATAATTAATTGGCAAAATGACTCCTGTTTCTTCCTAACCGCACCATTTCAAATTCAAGTGTTGTTTCATACAGAGAAAGACCAGAGGTGTCGTGGTACACCTGGTAGGGACAATGTTGAAAAGTAATAGTTATAACTAAACTTGTAAAATAAAATAAACTTATAAGCACAAAAATACTCTGGACGTAAATTTCGAACTCAGATTAAGTATTTAGTCAGCGTTGTCAACTACCTAGTTAGTAAAACGTGCTTTTGAAATTAGTGAACACAATATAGACGTCGTCAAAGTTACGTTATAAATTTGGTGTTATATTTTTTTAATATGTCAAATGTCTGTTACGTGTGTTAAAAAAACGATTGAAAAAATTATTCGAAATGTATTTGTATTCATAAAATACGGTTCCATGAGTATAAAGCTATCGTAGTCTACAGGAAGACAGCAATTACACTAAAATAATAGAGCTTTAAGAGTTCTTTTATAAATGAAAAGGAGCATTATTTTTAATGAAACGACATTCTAAAGTGGAGCATTTTAAAAATATGCTTAATAAAGAGAGTAACATTTGGCATGGATCCATGAAACTTGGAGGTTCTACAAAACCTTCTTATTACAAGCCACTGATGTTAGTACATTGTGAGTGGAATTATTGAAGAAAATATTAAAAATTCTGGGCTTGAAAATCTCATTATTAAAGAATAATGGGCTTGTTGGACGCCCCCGTCTTGGCTTTAGATCCATCGCGGAGAGCCAACTGCGCAGTGCCTACTGTAAATAGATGCGAAACGAAGAATTGTGTAGCATAAGTACCTAAATATCTTAGTAAAGAATAAAGGAAAATCTGCGGTTTTGCCTTACACACCTCAAAGTGATTACGGTTTTTATATAATATTATAATTATAGATAAATTTTGTGATAAAACTACCTTAATTTACGAGTGTATTTTTTCAATAAATTGTGACATCGTAGCAAAAGACTACGATGTCACAATTTATTTATTCTGCTCTGTTAAGATTATTGCATAAAACATGCAATTGCACGAGAAAAAAGAATTAGAAGGGCTATGTTACTTCATGAAATTAGAAACGATGAGTAGAGTCTTTCATCAATACATCTGTCTTTGACATAAATGTCGAGCAGACGAGTTAGCGTATTGAATAATAACGTGACTTCCACTCCAACCAACTAAACTGACCAACTGAAACGGATCAACTATTTTTCTTTCTCAACGATATATCTTTTAGGTTGGTTCGATAGGAATATTTTATTAATTTAAATTCATCCATCTACACAACATAAACTGGTATTAAATATTTTAAGTCTACTTCCACCTGTTCTGTTGAATAGTTCTGTTGAATATAACTATTGGGATTTTTTTTTAACTTTAGGTCTGTTCACAGAACAAATGAGAAAAGAATTCCCAGTAGTTCTGTTAACTAATCTTGTGTCTAATGAAATTCAGATCGAAACCGGTTAGGTTATCTTAAAGTATAGAAAACGGGCGCCGAAGCGCCAGAAAAATGTAGTTCGTCTGTCGATGATTCGCTTCAATTTGTCATTTGGTTGGTCCGACTGGAACAAGCTTGCCCAAAGAAATATATGATCAACCAGTTGGTTCGATTGGAACAAAACCCTTCATCGAGTTCCATTCTGCACAACCAGTTGGCCGGTATAGTTAAAATAAATAATCCCGGACATTTCACACAACATCATTTGGCCCCAAAGTAAGCAGAGCTTGTTGAGTTGGTGGAAGTACAGAATAGTAAGTACTATATAACTAAATAAATAAAACTATCATGGTTTTAAACATAATTTTCACTCAAAACTGGATATTTACAGTTATGATATATGAGAAGTTTATAGAGTATAAGTTTTGAGAGATAACGCAACATGCACAGGCATGCAACTGTGCCGAAATATCGGGAAGCAGAAAAACTCAAATATCATGGTAAATTAAAGTACTAGATAATTGCCCAATATCTAATAAGTCAGTTGGTCAAGTAATATATGGAATGACAAACTCCTCATCGACCAGCATTTATTACTGACCATCGTTTTATTTGCAGTTCAACAAACTTACTTTTTGGCTGAGGAACTGAGCTGCTTAGCTGGTGGTACCTTTTGGTGTAGAGGTACACCATTTTGCTATGTTTATTGTAAAGTTATAAGAGACGGGTTGATCAAGGGACCCAATTGGTACAATGACTGCACAGTGTACAGCATTGGGATGGATCTTATCAGGTCCCTCATATAACGATTGAATCTGAAGGTGGTCAACACTGTCATCATAACATTTCAGCATGAATTCATGTGTTGATGACTTGTTCAAACAGTTTTGGCAAATCGCATCATATTCCTTTAGCGAGAAAATTCTAAGCGATGAAGAGCAGCGCTGTGAGGAGTTTTACAATGAAACAACTACGCGAGATTCGTCAGGGAGGTATGTCGTACAACTGCCGTTCCGTGACGATGATCCTAAATGCAAATATGGTCACTCCAGAGATATAGCCCTGAAAATATTTCATCTTATTAAAAATCGATTTAAGAAGAACTCACAAATCAAAACTAAGTATTCCGAAGTAATGCATGAATACTTGGACCCCATGGTACACATGGTGCGTATGACTGGTGAAGAATATAACAAAGCAGACGCGGTACATTTACCGCATCATGCCGTCATATGCGAAGATAAAGTCACAACCAAGATCAGAGTAGTGTTTGATGCGTCGTGTAAGGGAACCAATGGGGTATCTTTAAACGATACATTGATGATCGGTCCAACGCTGCAACAGGATTTACGCCAGATTATAATACGGTGGCGTATGCATCCTATATGCATCAGCGCCGATATAATCATATTGTCAGATAGTAGTAACAGATGGTAATGCAGACTTCCAGAGGTTGCTTTAGAGAGATAACCCTGGATCTGAAATAGAAGAATATGAGTTATTACGAGTTACATTCGGAACAGCACCCGCCCCATACTTGGCAGTAAAAACCTTACCTTTAGCGTAATTCACGGGCTCGATTTCCATTTAGTTCAAAGATTTGTGTGAGTTTGTTATGTGTCTGGGTGTTATATAGTATCATAAGTATGTATGAACGATTATATAAAAAATAACTTTCAAAACATTCGTTAGTTGTACGAATTTTTATTTGGTTAGACTCTCTTATTATTTTCAAAAGACGCGTGAACGCGAGCAGAAACGAGCGGATTGCAGTTCGAACTCACCCTGATGAAAATTATCTATAAAAGATTATTTTGGTCTTGCGAAGCAAACTTTGTGCTCTTATATTCGTTCTTTTTCTCCAGTTATATCGGGCTTCATTCGGTATTTTGTATGGTGTTTTTATTTAAATAGAGCGAGAATAATTGACTCGGGTGTGAATAATTGGAATAAAAGTTTTGGGTTTCTTTGTGATTCGAGCAAAAATAATCCACATAAATATATTATGTGAAAGACACCATTTTATATAAAATAACAAATGACAAGATACGACTTTGTGACATCATACTTTATACAATAATAACACTTGACACTAGCAAAATTTACATTATGCATGCATTAACGAAGAAGGAGATTCTTTAGGTGAATCGAAACAGTATCTGTGCTATCATCGACAATATACGTGAGTTAAACCTGTTCTTATCAAAATATAGACTATATAAACATTATATTTAAGTCATTTGGTCCCTATAGAGTAAACATTGCTTAGTTTAGAGCTAGATGGTGCTGTGTAATTTGTCCATAGCAATGTTTGTTTGGAACATGTAATGCTGAGTCATGGTAACGATAAACAAGCGACAGTCACCTGATCTCCTTTGGGATTATCTGCATTATGAATTTCAAAAGCTATGAAACCTACAAATATTTACCTACTAAGTTTACTAGGATTCTGACAAATTTGGATTTATTTTATTTTAGCAATTAGTATGGAAAAATAAGTTCTATGTTTTTTAAGGCCAGTTCCCCTCAAATAGCATAGAACTACTTTTTACCCTATGAATAGCACTTGTGGTCTAGTAGTATTGGTAGTATTGGTTTCGCCTTCGATCTTAAGGTTGTGTGTTTTATTCGGTTTCGGTTTTCGGTTTTCGGAATTCGGTTGTACACCAATAGATTTTTCTGTATACTACAACAGTACTCTTAATCGTTAATGAAAATCATCGTGAGAAAACCGGCATTTTGTATAACAATCGTAATAATCTTGAAACATATTTTCAAGTGCAGGAAAATAACCTTTGAGGCTCATCTTACATTCTAGTTTAAAATATCTAAAGAAACAATACAAAGACCCTTTAAATCTTTGGGGTGTCTAAGTTTCTACGAGGGCAGAGCTAATAACGGTTGCTCATATATTATAAGATTATTCAACAATGGTTATATGGTACAACGATTATTGTACCATAACGGGAGTCGAACCTACACCTCTCACACCTTTTAGTTGCGCTTGTTTAAATCATCAATGTTGCTTCCAATAAACAAAAAGTTGCAAAAAAATATGATACCGCATCTATCTGTTTTGCGCATTTTCCAATTCATTTAGTAAGACAAGCTCCGTCCTACAATTGCACTGTAACTTTACTTTTAATTAATTGTTTGCTCCTTAGTTGTGTGACGGCCAGGGTTTAAGTATAACAAGAGGGTATTACAACAGAAAAAGGGTAAGTTATGGAGTTTTAAGTTACTGAAATAACTTTATGTGTAACAAAAGTTGGGGTAATGAGCTTAATGATGGAGGCCTACTGAGGTTTTATGTTTGCATATTTTTTTAATATTAAAATATTGTAGGAGTATTTTTTTTGCATATAATATGAGAACAGTCGTGAATCATTGCAATTTGTATTGTATCTTAAAACATTGACATAGTAGTCACCACAGTACTCTACACTTAACAACAATTTAAATTAACAAATCAGGCACGATAATAGAAGTGAAATTTTCATTTAGACATTTTTCTTGAGAGATCTTGGTTTTATTAGTTTTGGAAATTGGAAAATATCGTCGTTTGTGCCTAAAATATTCAAAATTTATGACTGACCTCTCAGCTCAGTTGGTAGTACTTCTGCTTTTTGCTCTGTGGATTTGAATCCTTCTTAGGACAAACATTAGTTTAATAATAAATAAATGTCGGAAATTTTACACAGCATCACCTAGCAGCAAAATAAGCAGTGCTTGTGTTATGGGTACCTGATCACTGATATATTTTACCCTATATACTTTTTTTTCCTGAAAAAGATACATATTATACATAAAAACACCCAGACTCGAGGCAAATACTTGCAGATTATACAAACATTTGTTCCGCGGCGGTAATTTAACTTGCGACCTTCTGCGTCTCAGCCGGGCCTTGACCTACTGCGTATGATGATGTATGATGAACATATAAAACCAACATACTTTATGTTGGTTTTATAACAAGCAAAAGCTTCCCTTATATAGTTTTCTAAGCATGTCTTTTATAAAAACTCTGCATACATTTCCAAAGCTTGCACTTACATTACACTGTAATTCAAGATTTCTCACTCGTAGCTTTTGCTACGCTATTACGTAGCACCCGCTACGAAAAGCGTAGCTCTTGCCTTAAACATGGAGCTTTGAAATGTTTCAGAATGTTATGCACATCATGTTTCTTCTATTCTTGTCTTAACAAAGGATTTCAACACCGAGTTTTTAAGCTAGATTTAAACTTTAATGTTGTCTCTGTGTTAATTTTTTTGTTCTTCTAAGCGATAAAACACTTGCTTTTGCTTAGTTTCCTTAAATTTTAGATTACGACAACTATGATAACTTTTAAAGTCTGTCTTTCCGCACCGAACTAGAGTTCTAGCTCGTAGACCATACATTTTATCGTAATAACATTTTGAAATGTAATACGTATTAGTGGCCCTTACAAAGTTATTACACAAAAACTTTGGATATATAAATTTTAGGGCTATCCACTACGCGTAGAGAGAAAAAATATAAAACTTTAAGGTCGCCATTTTCGGGAAAGGTTGGCTTGGGACCACTAGTTATTCTCATACATATATATTTTACGATTCGGAAGCCCTCACTGTGCGAGGTAGGAACATGCGCTTGGCTCATTTATTTATTAATAAATTCAGCTCAAATCAAAAATCTACTCGTATATCTGTATCAAATATACAGATATGCGATACCTATTACCAAATTTTTACCCAAATAATAATAATAATGTTTTATACACAAACTGTAGAAAACTACAATATATTAGGAGATTACTGGCAACTCTCTAGAGAGAAACCCCATCACTCAAAGCAGAATATAAAAACAAACCGCGTCAGCTCCCAAACGAGTAAGGCACTAAAACTGAATTATTTCTCTAAATATTTAAATCGAGAGAAATAACTCAACCACGACGGAGCTTTTGGAACATTTTATAGAATGTCCTAAAAGTACAGGTAAAATTATTTCAATACGATATTAAAATATAGCGTAGATCGAGACTCTTTGATTATAAAGAGATAAAGATAAAAATATAAAAAAGTAGACAAAGCTGTAGATAAAGCTGGTTGGAAGAAATTTTTGATTTGATGATAAAGCCGCACTATATAGAACATAAACTTTAATATTTTTTTTATATACATTTGTTTTTCTGTGTACAATAAACCATTTATATATCTTATATGATTATGCTTGCCTTGTTTTCTTTTAGCTTCATACATTATAAAATTGTAAGTAAACAACATAGTTCTTAAAAATAATAGTCTGATCATTTTCTAATAAAATAATGATATTCAATACTATCTGGTAGTAGAAACACGAATATTTAGATTTCTCTCAACCGCCAGGTGCCATCAATCGTTAGAATTAACGTATTTTAGTCATAATTCCACATCGCGTCACGTAAGGTTGTGCTGTCGTGACGTAAGCACTCACAGTGAAACACAACTCATGGGTTTTGATAATAATTTTGTAATTACGATAACTTTTAGGCTATTGTTTCATTTAAAAGTTTAAACGTGTCGTAGTTTTCTTTTTCATTCTTTATAGCTTAATATTTATTACTACGCAGAAGACAGAACTATTACTACTGATTTGTGAGGCCAGTTTGTTCTCAGTTAGTAACCTAAAACGCAAATTTTTATTCATTAAAAAGTACCGAGGCATAGATCATCCTACAGTGCATCCAAGTCCCTTAAAGATGGCACGTTATAAGTCGTTAAATTTAAATATTCTGCCTTAGATTCATGGGGTATTTCTTGTTGACTACTATCGCCAGTGGTGGGAACTGAAAAATTTTAATTAAAAGGTTCCCAGTTTCCCCCAGCCGTAGAAGGGGGAATGTGGAATAAGTTTTTAGTACTAGTCTGTTTGACAAGAGTCGAGAGTTGGAGTGTCAGTTACGTCAATGACATAAGGCACAAAATGAAATGATTTATGACTTTATTCTTATTGCATAGACTCTCAAAATAAATAAATCAAGAAAATATCTGAAAATTCACCGGCCGTCTAAGCCACAATTTTTGATAGTTTTTAAACATTTGCAGTCAGATTTTGCAATTTTACGGAAATACTTAATAAATACCCGTTAACTACAAAAGCAAAGATTCAAATAAAGTAGTATAGACCCGCCAGCAACAAGTCTTTTGAATTGTAGAAAGAAACCCCTTTATTATGCTGTACTGCAAACGTTATTCCACCGTGAACCACCCAAGTAACTCTAATGGATGATTTGCATTCATTACCGCCGAGTGACATTCCGACATACTCCCACGCAGCCTTCGCGATATGCCTACATTTTAGAATATTAAGAGCTTAATGTGTCAAAACAAGGTATAGGTAATACGCGAAATGTTCCGCTTTAGATGTAATTTAATAATAGTTTATTTAATATTTAATGTAATAAAATAGAGTTTGTTTCTAAGCAAACTGAAATGTAGTATGTTTTTTAAGAATAGAGTGCTAGAGTGACACTTATGTTAATGACATAATATTCAAAATGCAAAGATTCACGATTCTATTCATATTACACAGGCTTTTAAGTATTTTTCTGTAGGTACATCAGTAACAAGACTAAATTAATATATTCATAAATTCCCGTCAAATAAAACAATTTTCTCCATAACCCAATCATTAATACCATTCAAATGAACCCAAAACAAGAATTATGACCTCTGCTGTAAGTCGGTGAGGAGTTAAGTATTCTGCAGATTTTACAGACCTGATGCTGCAGCATCAGGTCAAGGTTACCCTGATCTTGCATTGTCATTAATATAACAGGATACTAGGTTTCTAATCGATTGTGCCTGTAGAAGTCGCTCACATCTCTACATAGACCAGAAAAGAACTAGTTTTTAACTACTTTTTATGAAATGTTAGGCTCTTGTTCTTCTTGTATTAAATATAAATAACTAGGTACATGATTGAAAAAGTAAACGTTGTGTAGCACTGTTGCCGCCGCCACGCACTCAGGCGTCACGGAAGATCAGCGTCGCAGTATACGGCACTGTGAAATTTTGCTAAGTGGTTCCTTTTTTTTCTGTCATTTAATTATTATCATTAAGTAACCTACAAAAGTTTAACTTTAATTTGTGTTTAAATTGTGTTGCAATAATAACGTAATATTATTATTATTATAAAAGAACTGATGATCATCAAGACTCAACAGATTTTTTTTAAATCATTGCCAAGAACATTTTCGACAAACAAAAAATCTAAATTTATTTATCGAAATTGGTTAATCCGTTTGGAAACCACAATACCATAGAGACGTATGGATGTCTCACAGAAAGCAAAAACACATTATACACACGTTAAACTCATAAAATCCATTTATTTTTAAGGGTTCAAAATGGTGGAGCTTACATAGTCTATGTATATTCATTATTCATAAGTATTCAGAACACTAGCGGTCTAGTGGTAGTGACTTCTGATCCTAGGTGCATCATGGCTTCGAATCCAAGCGTGCAACAAATAATTTTTCCGTATTAATAATTTATGTGCACTATACCGGTGTACTCTCGAACGGTGAAGAAAGACATCGCAGAAATGTATGTGCCAAGTGCATCGAAGTAGCTTTAAGGCGCAACTTTATCCTTTCACCACACTGGTTTAAATAACCAGTGATATCATTAGAAGAAGTAAGTATCCAATAAATAAATAAATAAATAAATGACGGCCGCCATAAGGCGATCTCAGTGTGTCAGGAAACAGTATGTAGCAGTATTCCCTCGGGAAGAGTTTGTTCTCATTAACCCGAGTGCCTGCTCCGGAGTTGTTAACGGGTGCTTCTGAAACGGGATAAACAAACTCAATGACTTTTATGGTTTTTATACTAAGCTTAGTCTATATAATAGAATTTCTAAGCTTTTATTCGAGACTAAGTAAACTGCGCTATCAAGTTATCGTTAAAACTTTAGCTTTGAAACTAAGATAAGTTAATTTATAATAAAGTCTTCCTAGTCCTAGAGCTTTTTTGTATGATCTTTCTTATAACTAGTTAAACTATGAAACAATAATACAAGGTAACCTATTTGAAGCACAACATTATACACATTGTAATTAAACAAAAGACTTCTAACCGAGCCAATGTAAAGAAGAACAGAAAAATAAGCTATTAAATTTAAATAAATATATAATGCCAGACGTTTCACGCAGCATCATCTTGACCTAAAGTAAGCAGAGCTTGTGTTGTGGGTACCACATGACTGATATACTACTCATATACTTTTTTTTTGTAATTACATACATTATATTAAAAACACCCAGATCCGAGACAAATTGCAGATCATACAAACATTTGTCGCGAGGTGGGAATCAAACCCGCAACCATCTATGTCTCAGCCGGGCCTTGGCCCACTGCGGCACAGAGGTCGTCCAATTATAATCAAATCATCAAATAATGAGTTAACTAATATACCTACTTACTAATAGATATAGATCATTTCGTGAATATGTTACTTAATAAAATACTAGAGTACTTAGTCAATAGCTAGTAGCCGGTCTTAATGATTGGTGTTCTAATGATTTCTTCTATTTAAAAAATGTACGTGCGCTATTCCAGTTCCTCAATCAGTAAAGGAAAGCGTCGTGAAGAAACAGCCATGTTGTACAACCTAACACGTTCGAAGACATGTGCCAAGTACTTGAAAGAAGACTCTATTTTTGATATAAAGTGCTCTTTAATCCTTTCACTACATTTGTTCAAAATAACTAGTGAGGCGATAAGAAGAATACATTATAACGTAGGAACCATCACGTTTATTTGTACTAGAGTTATCAGTTACCTCATATTATACGCTAGAAAAAGTAAATAAGTCCTTTATTATATAAAGGACCATATGTACATATGTATAATATGGATGTATTTACAAAAAGAAAAGTATATAAGTAGTATATCAGTCATGTGGTACCCATAAGACAAGCTCTGCTTACTTTGGGGCTAGATGATGCTGTGTGAAATGTCCGGGATTATTTATTTATTTATTTATGGGGCACACGGTGCGCTTCTATAATAAGCTTTCTGAAAATGCAACTAAACTACCTATTATGAAATTTAATGCATACATAAAGGTAGTCTTTTCAAGAAAGCGTATTATAATATAAGTGATTATTGATAAAAATGTATGGCCTCATGTCGCTCTGCCCTCAGACAGTTAACCGACACATTTTTGCTGGTTCTTTTCAGGCTTGGGTTAGAAGGAATTGGCAATTAAATTCACCTAGTATGTACGACGTTTTAAAGTGTTCCTTGTAATTGTATCGAATAAAGTATCTTGTAACTTGACTTAACTTGATACTTGATAAAAACTCACGTAAGGCAGAACTCATAGTAGGGCCTGATCGAACAGTCTAACCAGTGAAACAAACCAAACCAAACTATCATTAAAGTTACAGCTAGATTAGAACTTCCAGCTAACTATAGTTTGACATAGTTCCTAAGATTACAAGTAAAGGTTCACTGACCGCCCGTTAAAGCCTGTTAATTATTGAAAATGGGATCTCGTATCTGGCTGCGAGCCGCTAGCGAGCTTTTGATTAAACTCACTTACAAATTGTAAAGCCATTACAAAAACACATCACGGAGAGAATAGCTTGACCATTTCGCGACTTCGTTGAATTGTAACAACAATTATAAAAGTAAAATTACTGGGCGAATAGACAAATGAACTATATCTAAGTTGCACGTGACAGATAATAATTCCGATCAAAATGAAGGTTTGTTTGTAGAAACTTCATTTTATTGTAAATGTCAATGTCAACTAAAACGTCCTAGTCAATATCTAAACGAAAATATCAATAAACTGTTAATTGTTATGTGACATTATTTACTGTTACATTCTATGTATTATCTAAGATAAAATTTAATGATTTTTCAAATAGTTATTACATATTAAATATTGTTACTTTTTATGTGTAAGATTTAAAGTATACAAATGAATAGACTTCTGCTTGTGTTTACCAATTGTTGATGTATTGTTTAATTATTTAGCTATGATAAATTAATAAAGAAAATTGTAAAATTATTCTTGTAAGTTTTAAAAGAGATCTGTTAAATAAGGTTATATTATAATTTCCTAGGCGCAAAGGTATTTCACTAAATCTCTGCGATTGGTCGATCCTATTTTAGTTAATTATTTGCGAATAGGTAAATAGATACTAATCATAAAGATTTAAATGAACTTGTTTAGGTTTTAACATAATTTTACTTAATAAAACATTATTATTGTTACTATTGTTAAGAGATATTCAGGCTGAAAGTTTCCTTGGCTTTGATTGGTCTAAGTTGGCGCCATGAAATTGTTATTGCAAGGGTATATAAACAGATGTAAATGCTATTTGTGGCACTTGATGTGAGACAGCAGACCAGACTTCAAAGTTAAGTACCAATCCTGTAACTTTACATAATATGCATCTTATTCTATGTACCTACCTACTATAAATTACTTATTATTTCCATGTGCATTTTGTGTACCTACCTAGGTATTCTCTCGTTGTTTTCTTATATTCCGTATGGTGTTTATTTTGTAGGGGGTACTTGTGTTGTGTTGCAAAGTTATTAGATACGTATTAGTGGATATAAAGTTAAAAAAAAACTTAGTTAAAATTGTTTTAGGGATACAGTACATGAAAATTAGTGTAAATTTTTTACAACCCTATCGTATGGCATTTTGTGAAATATGTATGTCTTTTTATATGAGAAATAATCTAAACAATTTTTCAATTAGACATATATTAGTTTAAAATACCTTTGATATTTTTTGATGGAGTCCAATGTTCTCCCCCTGTACTGAATAAACCGCTGTTTAGGAGTTCCTGAGTTTTTTTTAAATATGAAATTTAAAAAAGCTTATGAATATATGAGAAAGAGCCTGATGTTGATGTTAGATTTGTAATTGGCTTGACAGCTAACTACTAGTCAATATTGTCTTTATTGACTTCAGAAGTACGTGGTTCGGCACATAATACGTATACGTAATCGATATCTCTACGTTTTCATCAGTAGCTACGACGCACACTCTCATAGCGTTAACTATATCTGAAGCGAACTAGGTATTTGAAATTTAGCTGTGCACCGAATTCGTGCAGAATTCAATTACGTTTGTTTATTCTAATGGAAGGGAGCTGTTATTCAACTGAAATATTCAAGTTGTAATGTGTTTTTAATATCCAATGAAGACGGCGGAACGCGCGGCTGTATCTAATTGGAAGTTCTGTTTGCTCAATAGGCTTGTAATTGTTGAATTGTAACAAGAATGTGTACATTTTATATAAATAAGTAGTTATTTCAATTTAGGTAATATTCTTTTTGTTATTTTATTGCAACAACAATGCCAATGGCGACCTCTGTGAAGCAGTGAGCGAATGCCCGCCTGACACGCAAAAGTTTGCGGGGCCGATTCTCACCACGGGACAAATGTTTTTATGATCTACAATAATTTGTATCCGAGTTTTTTCTATGTATAATATGTATTTTCAAAACAAGGTATATAAGTAGTATATCAGTCATGTGGTTCCCATAATACAAGTTCTGTTTACTTTGGAGCTAGATGATGCTGTGTGATATGTATGGCATTATTTATTTATTTAATGTTAATTCGCAGACTGAAATAGAAGCCAGCATTCCACACACGGAATTTACACACGGATTCACTATCCGTCTATCCGCTAGGTCCTTGTATAATTGATGTGCTCCAGATCCCCATAGACCTAAAATCTAGACCTCAAATGACTCTAATTATAACCTTAAGAGATACAGCTTAAGAGATGCTGATGTTGCTGCGGAGCCGGCATGAGCGAAAATTTGTTTTTTCGGGTTTTTTACAAGGAGCACTTATAGTTTCGCTGTCTGTCTGACTGTCCGCTTTTGCACGGCAATACTTATTAGTGACCCCTATAAAGTAATAAAATAAAACTAATCAAAACGGTTTTAGTGATTAAAAATTAACCCCACATAAATAACTTCATTCGTACCTCATCGTTGGGCATATCTTTAGATACTATGAGTTTTCTTAAACAGTTTTTCGGTACAGATATTCGTTTGATCCGGTGTGGAACCCGAACTATGCGATTTATTTATCGCGTCTTGATTCAATCATCTAAAAGCTTAAAAATATAAAAATAATAAAAATATATTAAGTGCATATAATATATATAATATAATAAGTGTATATAATACTAATATATATATAGAAGTGCTCAATCGCTCGGCCTATTTATTGTTATATGGAAAATACTAATCACGCGTAGGTTCATTGGCTCAGGATAAGATCTAAGTCAAAGTATATTTTATACAACAGTGAAGAAACCTAGCCAATGAGAAGCACTTATAATTATGCAATGTAGCATAAGCAATGTATATTATCATATTTAAATGTCATCTGGATCAGTTGATATATAGATGGTTTTAAACGTTTCTTAGATAGTTATTCTGTTTCATATGTATTTTATATTATTATTTAGATTATTTATGTACTTTTTTAATAAAATATATTTTTTTATACATAAATTAAACAACACTTACTGATTTAAAAACTTCGTTTTGTTGAAGTCGGTCAATGAGAATAAAGTTGCAGTTCAAAAATAGCGGGTATTCAACGGGTATACTCGCGGGTATAAAGCACGAACATTATTTTTATTGCCTTGCAATGAAGAAGTCAATAAGCCCCTCGTTTACCTATAAACGTAATTCGTATTGGGGGTGCGTCACTCGTCAGTTTGCTTATACGCAGTTAGCACATCGGTACAAATTGTATTTGCGAGTTTGTGCACCCATTTCACGCTTCTGCCGACGTGCGCGCTCTTGTTACGGTTATCTGATTAGACCCAAATTTATATATAAACTACCTAGATTTATCTGTTGCCGGATCAGCGCTGAAAAATTATGTGTTGTATGCGTCAGTATAATCGTAGGCGTAGCAGTTAGCTGTGACAGCGTCTACTACTCTAGCAGTAGGAATTGTGTTGTGTTTTTGCAGTAACATACACATATTTAAGCATTATCTTATATGCTTGTTGCACCCAGGAATCTCAGGCATGTCATGGTGCATGCGATGTCGTCGTGGGCGCACCGAGCTTGGTAGTTTTGATAAAGTATAGTGTGCCGTTACGTAAAAAAAAATAGATAGTATATAATTTTCTGATTTTTTTTAAACTTGTATCAAATCAAGCATAAAATCTGTTTGTCTCAAATAGAGACAAACCGACTCTTATACGTCCGTAAGTTGTCATTGATAGACTATGCTTTACCAACGGCTTCATTGCTTACAGTCGCCAGCCGAGTACTATTTCCAGGCTTAAATTGATAAGAAAGAACCTAAGTAGGTTATAATTTAAGTTTACGGATAAATTGTCGGTAATGTATTTTTAAGGATAATTTAGAGTTCTGTCTAAAAATTGGTCGACTAAGATTTACTCCACACGACACGTGTCACTGTTTTATCAAAATTGCTTAGGGACTTTGGTTTTTAAATCAAAATTGCTTAAAAAAATATATTATCCAATCCAACAATTTTTTTTATTTTTATAGTATCGAAGTCGGTTTTGCTTTTTAGTTTTTATTAAAAAATTTATTAGAAATTTGATAATGAAATAAGTTTTTTTTTTGCATGTTAGTGTTTAAGCTTCCGTCCACAAACAGAGGTCTGCCAGATAAGTTATTAAGGCTGCGCCTCACGTGCGACGTCTCAAGTCGAACTGCTCTCTGAACTTTACTATCACACGGCACAAACATACCTACGTGATGAATATCATATGTAAGTTTGGGATATTAGTTTAACGTACCTTACTTTGCATCTTATGACATTTCGTTAGACGACGAGTTTATTGCATTTTGTATTTTATTACATGGACATAAATGTCTGTCTGTGTGCCTGTCCGATTATATCCGGACGTGCAAACGTGATAAACTAACTCTTAGATACATCGCTTCGACTATCGATTTAAATGAGGGAATGACAAACATTACCTTTACCAATCCATGTCGGAATCCTAACACCACTAAAAGACAATACGATAAACTGAATTTAACTGTGCAACAACTGTCGATAAGACGAACATTACAACGACGCCTTTACGCTATCGTATGCAATATCGTTTCTCTATATTCCTCGTGTTTTTGATTATCTGATTTTTTTTGATTGGACTTGTTCAGGACTTGTTCCGTGTTCTTCCTTTCCTTTCCTGACATTCCTGCTCCGCATTGTTTTCAGTTTAACTCTGCTGTTTTATCATTAAAAAGTAGCAAGAAAATGGACTAAAGAAGTCCCTGCGGCGCACTTTAAATTAAAATTTTAATTTTTTGTGGTTACAAACTTTCAAAGTTATACGAAACCCCGGTATTTTTATACATACATGTTTCATATCCATACTTAACAAATTCACACAATAACAAACTTATTAATCTATATTCCATACTAATATTAAAAAATCTAAAGTATTTCTGTCTGTCTGTTTGGCTCTGTCTCAGTCTGATCTCTTTTGATATCTTTTGTTTGTCTCTTAATAAATAAATATTGGTGGACAATGCACACAACACTATCTAGTTCCAAACTAAGTATAGCTTGGATTATATTGACTAACCGATAGAATACTTACCTATATATTTGTAAATACATACTTATAATACTTATAATGTTCTTCATAGGTTCTTCACACATTTATCCTGCGAGAGAATCGAACCCTCAACCTACAGTGCAAAAGTTAGAGCTACTATGAACTGAGCTGACAGGCCAGTTGAAATTGTTACCTTTTAATGGCTAAACTGCTGAGATCTTCATAGAATTTGGTACGGAGAAGATAGATTATATCTTGGGGACATACATAAGCTACTTTTGCAGGTTCCACGCGTGCGAAGCCGTGGGCTGTATGAGACGCAAAAGATTGCGGGTTCGATTCCCGCTGCGAGACAAATGTTTGTATGATCTGCAAGTATTTGTCTCGGGTCTGGTTTTTTCTATGTATAATATGTATGTATTTACAAAAAAAAAGTATATAAGTAGTATATCAGTCATGTGGTACCCTTAGCACAAGCTCTGCTTCTTTGGGGCCAGATGATATAGTGTGAAATGTCTGGCAATATAATTATTATTAATACTAGTACATTAATCCAGTATTTGTAAGTTTTTACACTTTTCACTCGGAGTATCCAAACTCGGAGTATTTGGGTTCCTGCATCATTCTTCGTTCTTTTTCGTTAATGGCATGAGTCATAATAATGTCGAATTTGCCAGCGTCAAATGTTTATATTGTCTATAGTATGCTGCCATATAGTCGTATCTTATTGTTCGACATTTGTTATTTTATACAAAATGGTATCTCTAATATAATATATTTATTATTTTTGCTCTAATCACAAAGAAATACAAAGTTTTTATTCCAATTATTCAAACCCGAGTCATTAACTCTACTTCTAATTAAATAAAACTACCAAAATGACTAATAAAACCAGAAATAATTCGAGAAAATCAATAAAGACAGCATCATTCTTTCACCGCATTTTTCGAATCTGATATTATTTAGATTGATTGATTTTGCGCTGTCACGTATTTTTTTTCCAAAGATCATAGTTTCATACCATTCCATAGTACCATTAAAACGAATATACGGAATATACAGATTGATATCTAGTTATAACTTGTTCGATACGAGTCTCGACATCGATGTATCGGTTAACTTTTCAAGAATCGCATTGAATTCGTTATCGTTTCGATACAACCCAATCGATTCCAAAATAAGGCGTCCAGAGCTCTTACTCGCAGACTATTCGTTTAAATTGAGATTACATTCTGCATTGTAATACGTATTAGTGGCCCTACAAAGTTATGAAATAAAATCTTTTTAAAAAGATTTTTAGGAATACATTCTAATCTTGTAGGTATTTTATTTTTAATTTCACTACCCAATCCTGTTGTATATCTTTAGAGATACTAATAATAACAGGTGTTCTGAACAGTTTTTCGATAAAAATATTTGTTTGATAAATATGATGGTTCCGGTGAAAGTTCCGGCTTTGCAATGACCAATTTCGATAGAGCCTAGTGTCCCCGGCAATTGATGTTTTATTAAGATTATGTACCCTTAAAAAATTAATAAGCCTATTCTTTTTTTTTTGAATGTGAATACATAGATGGTGTTGAATTGGTTTGGGATCTGACCACTAGTGACTCTTACCCTTACTGACTTCGTAAGGATACACTGTGCGTTGGCCAATTTATTTCTTTCTTGCGATTTTAGAATGGCAACATGTTGAAATATATGATTATAAAACTGGTTTCAATTAAATTCAAATAAGTTTATGAAATTATATTGGTCAGTTAATTCAGCGATATTGCTATAAATGGCTAGCAAACACGAGATATTATCGTAAGTACCGTATGTTTAGCCTAACAAGCCATTAACCATATCGTAGGCGACACCGGCAACTTTCGAGCAACTATGGGCTAAGTACCGCAGCCATAGTAAAGTGACAATATACTCGTATTATAAATCTCCAAAACGCTTGCAAAGTTTGCTGGTAGAGAACTCTTTTTAAGGTTAAGCTCACCTGCTGACATTCCATATAATATGTTATGTTTCAAAATATGTTCAATGTGTGTACAATAAATAATAAAGAATATAGGCAAGTTTATTTATATATAGAAATTTTGATTTCGGAATAAATCTTTAAATGAACAGTCTTCAAATGATTAAATCTGTTTTAGTATTTTCATATATTTTAGTAATACTTCTGATTATAATTGTACTATGGAAAGTGTTGCAGTGAAACACGGACACAACAGCGATACATTAGTGGCTAAATTAATCCTTGTTACCGACTTACGGGACGCGCTCGTTATGCTGCAAGTTCTGTCCACGAATAGGGTGTCCATTCACGATGCTAATTCATATCCTTTCACGATTTTTAATCAGTGTAACTAATAGTATTGTACACCTAGGCGAGAAAGTGCCCAATTCCTACCGAGTGTGGCATTTAAGACACACGAGATTGCACTTTCTCCCGAGTGATACATAGTGCTTTATATTACACCTACAAGGAAAATAAGGAGAATTAATTTTTAATTGAAATTTATATAAAATTACTAAACCCAAATTATAATTTCGAAGAAATTCCCGCGCGTGCCTTTATTACCTAGGTTCTTTTTTCAAAATATTGTTGGGAATCGGAAGAGGTATAAATCATTTAGTGGACTTGGAGTAAAAACTTTTTGACGTTTGATTTATAATGAAAATAACCATAGCTACCGGCTGATCTATGAAGAAATAAAAAAAATAACACGTTAAAAATGGATTTCCATACACTTATCTCTCCCACTAAACGCGTTAGAAATGAAATTCCATAGACTTTTCCGTCCCGCATTTTTAGTAGGCCTGAAATAATATACTTTCTAAGTTATATTTTGAAAAGGAATGAGCAAGTTTCTCAGTAGGTGTGGTATAATGGTAGATTGTATCATAAGGGAGCAAAATAATATTTTCACGGCGAGGGCGCATTTTTGAATCCAGAGCAAAGTGAGGGATTCATTAGTAGAAGTATTCCTGAACGTAGCGAGGGATTCAAAGTACGTCGCCCGAGCCAAAAATATGTTTTGCGCCCGAGTGATACACTCTACTTTTCATCACCCACTATGAGGAAATAAAAGGCGCCTCATATTTTATTGTAATATTATTATTTAATGAAACATAGAGTAACAACTAAATTGAAATTAAATAGTATCTAATAATAAAACAACTAAACTTATTTGCGTTCCATTTCTTGGGCGCTGAACACTTAGATGTTCCAAATTCAAAAAGTGCGCGGCAAAGATAATTGCGGCGCACTTATAAAGAGGACTAAAAACTCACTACTGCCCGCTTAAAAACTTATTTGCGTTCGATTTCTTTGGCGCTGAACACTAAGGTGTTCCAAATTCAAAAAGTGAGCGGCAAAGATAATTACGGCGCACTTATAAAGAAGATTAAAAACTAATTACTGCCCGCTAAAAAAATCATATAGAAAACACCACCTTTGGGTGCACTTAAAGGCGAACCAAGTCGTCCTTTTCGAATAGATGGGATGAAAAACAAATTTCAAAACACTATAAAAATTATATACTTAATAGAAAAGTTTTGAAACACAACCTTTCTGAGTCATTATCAGGCTGAGTATTATTTGTAAATGTTTGTTATAGGTTGTTGTAAATTTGTTAAATTATTAACTGAACTAAAATATCAAATCGTTACTCTGTTAAAATTATAAAGTTTAATTAATTAAACAAAACACTAAAAATAAGAAAAAACGTAAAAAGTTTTATTAATTTAAAAGCAAGAATTATATTAAAATTATAATCTGAAAATGATCTCAGAGTTTCAAACAAATTCAACTTATAATTTAACACCTTTAAGTAGAAATTCCTAAAGTTTATACCGAAAACGAAATTACTTCGCCTAAGCAGCTAAAGCTGGGGCTTTTCACAATGTGGTAACCGTTGTTTACCGGCCGTTATTCATTATACTTAATATTTAGGAGGCTGGTATTTTTAGCCGAATTTAAAAGTATGCAGTTGTGACCCAGCTATGTGATGCTCAAAATACCAGACACACAACATAGTCCCTGTCAACCAATGACACGAACACAGCTAACAAACTTTAAGTTCAAAAACTTTGAAATAGCGATCTACGCTTTTAATTGGTTATCAGCTTGCTTCTCAGAAACCGCGTCTAAGAGTTCTTTAAATTAATAAATTAACTAGTTTTATTCAGGGAATTCTCTTATCGCTCTAAAGCTGTGACCCAGCCAGAAGTTATCGGATTAGAGTAATGACAAAAGGTTGACTTAGACATACCGAGGACTTTTGGGGGCACGTTTAAGCACGTTATGCGGCATGAGGATTATGGAGCTTGGAGTAGTGAAGCTATTCCATTTACCTTAAACCTTTTCAATAACGTTTGTTTACTTCCAAATAGTGTGATTGTGGCGTAGCTTAATTAGTTAATTCTAAGAGATCCACGAAGTCTAGCAATGCTCTTTGAATTAGTACCTGGGTAGATGTACTGTCATTTTCTCAACACTACCGTGCTTCATAGAGCACGGTATGTCGGTCATAGCTTTTAAAAAGTGGATGAGACACTACACTGACAAATTAAATTAGTAGTACTTATCTTAATACATAAAAATCTCCCGTCACTATGTTTGTTCGGGAATAACTCCGGAACCAATTAATATTTTTTTATAAAGTTTACTTAATTTAATAATTATTCTTAATTTAATTTACTCAAACTTTAAAGTAAGATAGTTTTTATCTCGATTATTGAACTCAATATTCTTTTATTGCAAAATTGTTGTATTGATCCAGTGTTGGGCAACAAAAGGGAAGGAATAACAAAAGATGCACGTGGCTGAGATATAAATGCTGAGATGGATGTGTGGAGTGACGCGAATGGAGTAAGGAATGAGTACATAAGAGGAAGTGTGAAAGTGGCGCCAGTGAATGAAAAGATGAGGAGCAACAGGCTAGCATGGTACGGGCATGTAATGAGAAGGGAAGAATGGCATGTAACTAGGAGAGTGCTTGGTATGAATGTTGATGGATTTACGAGTAGAGGTAGATCAAAGAAAAGATGGATGGATTGTGTGAAGGATGACATGAGTAAGGAAAGAGTGAGTGTTGAGATGACGGCTGATAGAGGAGAATGGAAGAAGAACACATGTTGTGCCGACCCCACATAATGTGGGAAAAGGGCAGGAAGTTGATGATTATTTTATTGCAAGAAAATGTTTTCCTACAACAAGTTCCATAAGTTTCTAAGAGATGGTAAGTTAACTAAAACATTTTCTGCTATCTGGGTTGGGTTGGGTAAGTGTGGCAACACGTGGCCGGGTGAGCTAGTATATGTATAAAAACATCACGATTGAAGGTACCTACAGACTGATCTAATCAAATCAATTCTCAATCAAAACGAATACACAATATAACCTACTCGTATTCCGAGAGCTAGTTCCTCAAAGACTTAAGTTTGTAGAGATCTTAGATTTCTACTATGCTTGGGATTTACAGACCATTCGGGTAGACCATGAGTAGACCATGTTTGGTTTTTACTTAATATGTTCCCTTTAAAACACAATAACGAACAAAATATCCTCAAGTTTTCAAATTTATTGTCACCCTCGTCCAAACATTGCGGCCAATAAGATTATACTAAATTGTAGTTAGAACTTCACACTGGCTGTAAAAACTTGCTGAAACACCAGTGACTTCTCGAAAGCTCTAGAAGATTGCAAACAGACGTTTAGAAGCTCCAAACCGCAGTAGCGGTGTATATGAATCTTTAGGAGTACTTATTCTCCATTCCTACCATTATTTTACTAATAGGAAATATAATCTACGACTGTTCAGCAATGGCTTCTTAGTCTTTCGTTTGATGAGGTGGAAGCTTTGATATAGCTCGTTCTCCGCGCAAAAAAAAAAAAAAACTCAATCACATCACTTTCATTCACTCACCTGCACATATACATACATACACACACGCATACACACATCCACATACACAAACACACACACACACACACACACACACACAATACATGCATGCAATCTAAAACTGCCGATTTTAACATTTGTAATATGTATACTAAAGCCAAACATCGCCAAAAATGTATTAATTAGGTAACTCGAACTCATGAGACCCAAGATACAGGCTTCTACGCCTAGTTTGGGCCTCGCTGATACTGTCAATTAGTGTAATTCTTTTTGGCAATAAATATTCTTATTCTTATTCTTATTCTTATAATCTAAGTGTGTGTTAATAAAGTATTTTATAAAAAGTTAAAATGTTTTATACCGATTAAGCTAAATTTTATTTTATTAACCGATTTTATCAAAAAAGAGGAGGTTCTCAATTCATTAGACTCCTTTTTTTATTTTTTTTTTCATGTATGTTCACCGATTACTCGAAAACGGCTGAACCGATTTGGAAAAATCATTTTTTGTTTGAAAGTGTCACAGGTGGTCCCATATAAATATTATCAAAATCGGTCGAGCTGAAAAATCAACGAAAGACATCGATGATGTTTTCATGTACTTCGATACCTTGCTGTCTCATTGGAGCGGTGCGTTTATTTATATACAAAATTATATATTATATATATACAAAATATTAGGTTGGGGAAAAAGTCTTTTTGCATTATAGTATGTATGAACTTGTAATAAAATCTCTTTGGCTATACTATTTGTATCTGGCTGGTTTTGGTATCATTAAGAGTTTAAATTTTAAAGAACATAATTCCAAATTCAAATTAGGAATATGTGTGATTTTTATTTGTTTTTCGTACTGTCAAGATGAGTGAATCTAATGAAGAAATTCGATACATTTTAAAATTTTACTACAAAAAAGGTAAAAATGCAACGCAAGCCTCGAAAAAAATTTGCGATGTTTATGGACCTAGTGCAGTGTCTGTGAGAGTAGCACAAATTTGGTTTCAGCGTTTTCAATCCGGAAATTTTGATGTCAAAGATGCACGTCACTCTGGTCGCCCTATTACGGATAAAATGGATGCTATTTTAGATCGGCATATCAGTAGTTACGACGTAGCTGAAGAACTGGGAATTGACCACAAAACAGTTTTGGCGAATTTGAAAAAAAACTGGGTACACAAAAAATCTCGATATTTGGGTACCTCACGAGCTCCCTGAAAGAAACCTAATGAACCGTGTACTCATTTGTGATTCTTTATTACGACGTATGAAACCGAACCATTTTCGAAGAAGCGGATAACTGGTGATGAAAAGTGGATCACGTACGACAAGAACGTGCGAAAAAGGTCGTGGTCAAAGGCCGGTTAGGCTTTACAGACTGTGGCGAAACCCGGGTTAACTCGCAACAAGGTGATGCTGTGTGTGTGGTGGGATTGGAAGGGCATTATTCGTTATGAGCTATTACCACCAAGCAGGACTATCGATTCTGAACTCTACTGCGAACAACTGATGAAATAAAAGCAAGAAGTTGAGAAAGAGCGGCCGGAATTAATCAACAGAAGGGGTGTGGTTTTTCATCATCATAACGCTAGACCTCACACATCTTTAGCCACTCAGCAAAAATTAAGAGAGTTTGGCTGGGAGGTGTTAATGCATCCGCCGTATAGTCCTGACCTTGCACCTTCAGATTTCCACCTGTTTCGATCATCACGAGAGGACTGCCAAAACCACTTGTCGCGGTATTTTGATCAAAAGTCACAAGATTTCTATAGCAATGGGATCATGTCCCTACCTACAAGATGGCAATAAGTTATCGAACAAAATGGTACTTACATACTTTAGTTAAATGTAAATAAACTATATAAAAAAAAAATTGTTTTTTTTTAAATGCGAAGAAACTTTTTCCCCAACCTATTACATCTACTTTCCACTAAAAATGTATTATAGGCTCAATGAAGTCGGTTTCTTTTTTGTCTTTAAAACGTAATTATTTTATTGATCGTGTTTTTATGTAACCCATAGTCATACTGTATTACAAAAATCGAATCAAAATCTATCTACGTAAAGCAAAAACTTTGGACCCCTTTTTACGAAAATTGCTCAGACGGAGGAGTATGAAATTTCGCACACTTATAGTTTATATAGAGAAGGAGTTCAGAATGCTAATATTTTATTGAAATTATGCAAAAAAATACGTTAATTAATAATTAATTATTAACTAGTACATATTCTTTATTTTATATATAATAAATATAAATAAATAAATATATTAAAATTATTTATATTTATATGGTACAATATAAATACAATAAAATACAACATTTATTTCGTAATAGGTATGTATTCGTATAACACGTGCCTGTATTAGGTAGTTCTGTGTTTTTATTTTCTGTGTTTCTGTATATCGTGTAATACTGTCTGTTTATTATAAAAATGTTCTAATATCAAAGTAAAGACAACAAAAAAACATCTCCGAAGGCATGTATCTCCATAAATAAATCTGATTAACATTCAGCCACGGCTTCGGATAGCACTGACGGAATTATTTATAAAGAAAGTGCTTTCACGTGTAAACCGCGGTGTAACACGGGATCCCTTATACTGACAACGATATTTTTACAACTTACGATACGATATCAAATACTGTAATGTCCACAGAAGTAACTACTAGCGAATAATTGATTTTTAAGTGCAGCGAATACGTGTCAATACCCTAATATGCTAGCTTCACTAGACCATCAAAATATACACGCAATATTGTTATCTGAATCTTGGTTAAAACCTTGTCTCCCTACAACATCATATTCCCTACCTGGTTTTGTTCTAATACGAAATGACCGTACTTGGTGTGGTGGTGGTGGCGTTGCCATATATCTCCGTGCTCGTATTCCTTTCAATATTGTTAGTATGTCAGCGCAGCCATCACCACCTAATGCTGGTGAACATCTCTTTTTAGAATTTTTTTTCTCCCATACAAAAATTCTACTCGGTGTATTTTATTGTCCGTCCGAACGTATTAATTATTTTCACTCTTTTGAGACACTAGTAGAAGATCTTGTTGGTTCCGGTTCCGTTGATCACACCATTATTATGGGTGACTTCAACACCTGTTTACTTAGACAGGACTACCGATCTAAATTGCTCATGAATATTGCTACAGCCTCAAACTTGACTATTCTTCCTCTTGACGCTACCCATAATTTCCCAAACTGTGTGCCCACCCTCCTTGATTGAATCCTTGTTTCCTCACAGACTCATGTAGCTCACCATGGTCAGTATCCTGCGGACGCCTTTTCCTATCACGACCTCATTTTTGTTTCTTACAAAGTCCGCCCGGCCAAAGCAAAGCCCAAAATTTTCATGCAGCGCAATTTTGGTAGTGTTAACATAGACAATTTGAGAAAAGATGCTCTGAATTTGGACTGGACTAATCTTGTAATCTACCCGCGGTTGCCGAACAGTAAACATTACCTAACAACTTCTCCGCGAAAATAATTGCAAAACACTGGTTTATCAACTCTATTGAGACAACTCCCGCTGTAAACAATAACATCTAGTGACATAGAACACGGTAGTGAATAAATCAAGGTGTAGATATTCATAAACAACATTAAAATTATCACTTGTAGTTCTGCACTTTGAGGTTATCAGAACAGTGAACAGTGAGTGACAGTGACTTCAAAGAAACGTCAACCAAGCTCACGTCAACTACGCTCCAGTGTTGCCACTGCACAAAGAAAAAAGGTGCTAAAATGGAGGAACAATTCCAAATGCTTTTCGACAAAATGAAAATAGAAATGGAAAAACAAACACACACTATATTTGAAAAAATGAATGAAAAATTAGAACCATTGATCGAGGATAACAAGATTATGAAAAACAAAATAGCAATTTTGGAAAAGAAGATTGAATATTTAGAGAAGGAAAAGAAAAACAACAACATCCTGTTTTTTGGTTTGGAAGAAGAAGAAAAAGCTCCTTTGCAGTTATTTCAAAGAGTGCAAGAAATTATAAAAACAGATTTGAAAATCACATTAGAATTGAATGATGTATCAAAGATTCACCGCATCGGTATTAACAAAGAAAATAAAATACGACCTGTTCTTATTGTTTTTAATAACAACTGGAAGAGAAGCGAGATACTAAAAATGAAAAAGAGCCTAAAAGAGGTCTACGTCACTGAAGATTTTCCTAAGGAAGTATTAGAAAAACGACGAGAATTGAAACCTAAGCTTATAGAAGAACGTGCAAAAGGAAATTTCGCGTACATTAAATATGATCAACTGATAGTTAAAGAGGGTAATCCGAACAAAGAAAAAAGGAAAAGAGACCAATCAACTTCGCCTGAAAACCAGAATCAGCCAAAGAAGTTAGTGAGCAACACTTCATCAATAAAAGAAAACAGGAAAAATGCATTTGATATGATGAGACCTAAATCAAACTCATTTTCAAATACAAAACCAAATCCACCTAAGTAGCAACTAAATACCAGCAACCAAAGGCAGAACAACCCCAATCCGGTTGGTCCCCGTGGGGTTGCCAGACCACCACCCCCTAGAAACGCATCCTTAAACCAACAAAAAAATAATAATAAAATATACCTTGCAACGTTGAACGTCAGAACGTTAATGACAGATACGAGATAAGAAGAATTGGAAGAAGCTGTAAGCTTAATAAAATGGGATGTCATTGGAATTTGTGAAGTAAGAAGAATGGGAGAAGAGATACGAGAATATAGCGAATACATGTTCTACTTCTATGGCGAAAAACAAGGTATATATGGAATTGGTTTCTTAATAAAAAAGTACCTGAAAGAAAACATCATCAGTTTCCAAGGAATATCAGATAGAATTGCAGTCCTGAATATACAATTACCCGAATTTAAAAAACCATCGTCAATCATTCAAGTCCATGCACCCACAGAACAAGATACAAAGATGGCGAAAGATAAATTCTACAAAGATCTGACAGACTTCATGCAAAAGACGAACAAAAACATAATCCTGATGGGAGACCTAAATGCCAAGATAGGCAATAAATCAAATAAAGATGAATTCGTTATGGGAGATCATAGCAGAGGAGAAAGAAATGACAACGGTCAGCGCCTTGTGGAGTTTTCCTTTGCAAATAATCTTAAAATAATGAATAGCTTCTTTAAAAAACGAAAGTCAAGAAAGTGGACATGGATATCACCAAACGGAAGAGATAGAAATGAAATCGATTTTATTCTGACAAGAGACAAAAGTATATTCAGTGACGTCAATGTAGTGAATAAGCTAAATTTTAATACAGATCATAGAATGGTAAGAGGAGTTATACAATATAAAAAATATAAATCAAGAAAACATATTATGGCGTCCACTAAAAATATGATGACAAGACCACCAATACCAGAAAATTTACTAAACGAACTAAGAAATACATTAAAAGAAATCGAAAGACAGAAAACAATGCAAGAAAGGTATGATTTTCTGGAAAAGACACTGATGAACGTAAAAAAACTGCATACAGGAAAAGAAAGGAAAAACAAATTGGGAGGAGAAACGATAAAATTAATGAACGAGAGAAACATATTGTTAGAGAATCGGAATGATAATCGTGAAAACATCACAATTATTAGCAAAAAAATCCAAGCATCAATACGAAAACACAGGAAAACAAAGAGACTGGAAATATTAAAAGAACACATAGAGAAAACAGGTGGAATCAATAAAGGTTTAAAGCTACTGAAAGAATATACACAATGGATACCAAACATGAAAGTAAAAAACAAGAAGGAAAATGACAAATTGATAACAAAAAGATCATCGATAGCTAAAGTAGCGACAGAATTCTATAAGAAACTATACACCGAGACAGACAAATCAACATTCCCAGAAACAGAGAAGTACACTTATATATAAGAAATTCCTTGCATACTAGAAACTGAAGTTGTAAGAGCAATAAAAACGCAAAAGAGCGGCAAAGCGCCTGGGGAGGATAACATTTCGAACGAGTTATTGAAAGACACTATAACAGAAATGTCAAAACCTGTGACGCAACTTTTTAACGAAATATTAGCTACTGAACAAATTCCAACTCAATGGACGAAGTCCACTATTGTTCTTTTACATAAAAAGGGCGATAAAAATGAAATAAATAACTACAGACCTATATGTCTAATGTCCAATTTATATAAAGTGTTTTATAAAATAATACTTAGCCGAATATCGAAACACATAGAAGAAAACCAACCTAGAGAACAAGCGGGCTTTCGCGCCGATTATTCTACCATCGATCATATTCACGTAGTAAAACAGATAATCGAAAAACTTAATGAGTATGGCCAACACTACCACATTGCATTCGTCGATTACAATAAGGCTTTCGATTCTTTGAATCATAACTATATCTGGAAGACGTTGGAAAAACAAGGCATAGAAAGTAAATATATAAAAATTATAAAAGAAATATACAAAAATTCCACAGCAAAGGTCCAACTAGAACAGCAAGGAGAAGAATTTAGTATCCAGAGAGGCGTTAGGCAAGGCGACCCACTCTCCCCAAAACTTTTCACGGCAGTGCTAGAAAATGTATTCCAAAATATAGACTGGGACGATTTCGGAATAAATATAAATGGAACAAACCTAAATCACCTAAGATTCGCCGACGATATTGTGCTATTCGCAGAGAGATCAGACATACTACAAACTATGTTACATCAATTAAACAATGAAAGCAGGAAAGCAGGTTTATCAATGAATCCAGCGAAGACCAAAGTAATGACGAATGCAATAAAGGGAAATATACAAATAGGACAAGACGTTATCGAATATGTTGATGAATATATATATTTGGGGCAGCTTATATCAATAAGAGACCAGTATTCGAAAGAAATTGATAGAAGAATAAGCAATACATGGAAACGTTACTGGTCCCTCAAATAAATAGTTAAAAACAAAAAAATGCCAATGACGGTAAAGAGAAAACTGTATAACACGTGCATTCTCCCATGTCTTACTTATGGGTGTCAAACTTGGCCTGCTACGAGCAAAAACAACCGAAAACTTAAAGTTTGTCAACGCAGTATGGAACGAAGCATGCTTAACATAAGGCTACGTGACAGGTGGACGACTTCAAAAATAAGAAAAAGTACAAAAGTAAACGATGTTTCATTGGTAATAAAAAAACTCAAATGGAAATGGACAGGTCACATAATGAGAACGCACAAGGAAAAGTGGACAAAAGATGTAATGGAATGGTATCCTAGAAATGGGAAAAGACAAAAGGGACGTCAAATCAAGAGATGGGAAGATGATTTACCGAAAGGATGGAGAAGATTAGCACGTGACAGAGAGGAGTGGAAAAAATTAGGGGAGGCCTATGTCGAAGAGACAACCTGACCAACAAAACGGTTGCTGAAGAATGTTTTTGTTTATTTTTTATTTTCTTTACTAAACTAGATTAAAAAAATTAGATTAGTCAAAAAATTTTCTGAGAATTGGTCAGCGAATAAAGGCTTTTATTATTATTATTTATTATTATTAATCTTGTTAATCAGAGTTCTTTTGATGACAAAGTTGATACGTTTAATAATGCTCTGATCAAACTTTATGATGTACACGCTCCTGTTAGAGCTATAAAGTTATAGAGCTATAAAACATCTCCCTGCATGGATCACGAAGGATCTGAGATTGGCCATGCAGAAAAAAAATGTAGCCAAATCAAAATACAAAAAACACTCATCTGCAGTTAATAGGGAAAAGTACATAGATCGACGGAATCGCTGTAATAGAGTGTGTAGAGATGCACAACGCCGGTATATTCATGAGTCCATAGATAATCAAGATCCTGCCAAAGTTTGGAAGTTTCTTAAGTCGCTAGGAATTGGAAAGTCTCGCCAAAACAGAGTGGTCTTGGCGAGATTTAAAGATTTAAACAATGATTCTTTAAATAAACACTTTTCTACTTCTACTGTATCTACTGTAGTTCCTATTATTAACGAAATCGTTCCTGTCATCCGGCATATACTAAATGCATCCCTGATTACTGGCGTTTTTCCATCAACGTGGAAAAAGGCCCAAATAGCCCCCCTTCCAAAAAAAGCTAATCCATCATTCTTTACTGAATATCGTCCCATTTCCATTCTTCCGTTCCTGTCTAAAGTTTTAGAACGTTTAGTCCACCAGCAACTTAGTTCCTTCCTGTCCAGTAATAATCTCCTCAATCCTTTCCAATCTGGTTTCCGTCCCGGCCACAGCACTGTGTCAGCCCTGGTGAAGATCACGGATGATATACGTCACGCTATGGATGACGGACAACTCACCGTTCTATCACTTCTTGATTTTAGTAGTGCCTTTAATAATGTTGATTTCGATATTCTTCTAGGAATTTTACGCTCTCTTAACATATCTCCTGAGGTAATTGAGTGGTTTCACAGTTACCTGTATGGTCGCCGGCAATGTATCCGCATAGATGATTCATACTCATCCTGGTGTGATATTAAAGCTGGTGTTCCTCAGGGCGGCGTTCTATCTCCACTTCTTTTTGCAATATTTATTAATAGTATCTCTCAACATATTTCTTCGTCTTATCACTTATATGCAGACGATCTCCAAATTTATACTCACGCACCTTTATCTATGTTACACGAGGCGGTGGATGCCACTAATTTTAACTTGCGTTGCGTTTCAAACTGGAGCAAATCATATGGTCTCTCTATAAATCCAGATAAAACGCAAATTATTATAATAGGTAGCTCCAGAATGATATCCAAAATTGACTGGTTCCATCTCCCTCAGGTGATCTTCGACGGCAAATGTCTTCAACTGAGTGACTCGGTAAACTTAGGCGTACACAAAGACAAGCAACTTTCATGGGGACCGCACTTGGCTGAAGTCAGTCGAAAAGTGTTTGCTGCTGGAGCTTCTCTCAGAAGGCTTCGAAATTTTCTCCCTACCGCTACTAAAATTGCGCTTGCACAATCCCTCCTTCTTCCAATCCTTGATTATGCTGACGCCTGCTATCTCGACATCACTGAAGAGCAACTTTATAAGCTTGAGCGTCTCCAAAATTACTGTATACGATTCATATTTGGTTTACGCAAATATGATCACATTTCTGAATTTCGCAATAAACTCAAGTGGTTGCCAATCCGTTTTCGCTGGAATGCTCACATTCTCAATCTTCTCTTTAATATTCTGTTCTCTCCTTCAACGCCCTCTTATCTCAAGGAACAGTTTGAATTTCTCTATCTCTCTAACCCTCGACTCTTACGCTCCTCAGATACCAATCAACTCAAAATTCCTGTTCACTCCTCTACCTTCTATGGAAAGTCATTTACAGTGCAGGCTGTCCGCTTGTGGAACGCGTTGCCTGTAGATATCAGAAAGGCAAAGACTCTTCCCATCTTCAAAAACTTGGTCATGAAACATTATTTGTCGTGCTGTTATTCGTAGTCATTTCTGTACTGTTGATTTTTTATACTGTTTATCTTTATATGTATATATATTATATATATATATATATATATATATATGTGTGTGTGTGTATATATATATATATATATCTATTGAGTTCATATGTATGTATATATTTATATTAGTATTTGTTTATCTTATACATATATGTAAGTATGTAATTATATAAATACACCGCACCGACATGCCCCTTCTTTGTCTATTTATAGTCCAGTCCATCCAACGGTTGCCTGGTAGAGATCGCTATTAGCGATAAGGCCGCCCATTGTATTGCCTTAAATAAGTTTAGTTTTTTGTTACTGTAATATTCTGTGTGGTAGTCAATAAAGTGTTTTCTATCTATCTATCAATACTCTTGAGCATATAAGCACCATTTAACACGATCTATAGCTCAACAAATCTAAATCACTGCCAGAGGGCAACATCTTTAAGATACGGGCGGCATTATCAAGATGAATGGCAATGCTAATAAGCTGAGCTAGATAGGAGCTACCTCTATGATCATGTGATGTTTCTACAAGACGCTCCAAAATAAATTAGTAAATGTTTAAATAGCTCCCTGCATTTAAACATCAATAAATGCACCATGTCAATGTTTTTTGACGGCTTTGGTTCGTGTCTCTGAACAGCGCATTGGTTTATATCGCTTTTCCCTTTTTACCTTTTCCTTTGATTGTACAGTCACATACATATTACATCAAAATTTGGGATTATTCTTAATGGGATGTTGCAAAATAAAAACATGTCTATATAATAGGTATGTATTTGTTTAAGGTGGCTATTTAGCGTGTTAAAATAGTCGTGTCGTCTGTATAAGTTTGTCCGGTTTTTTAATGTTTTTTTAAATGATTACCGTGTACTCGTTTGTTAGAAGTGTTTCACGCGGAGTACGTTAAGCTTCAATTTTAAAAAATGCCACGACCGTCACTTGACGGACATAGCTATGATGCTATAATGCTTTTTCCAGCTCAGTATCAATAACTAGAGCTAGTTGTTTCTTGTTGAATTTTTCGTGTTACTGGTTATTGCGAACTAGTGTGACAAAAGATTTAAAGTGCACCTCAGAAGCTCTTTTCGTACTCTTGGCACATGTTTGTATGCTAGTATTTGCTTGCTTGTATTTCGCAGGCTTTGCATTTTTGGTAATACTAATATTTATCCCGAGGTTAGGTTATGACCGTGTCTTAATTATTACGAACGTCATAATGACAGTCACTGGTTTTTAGGAAACTAAAACGTAAGCAAAGGTACCTACAGAATGGTTAACTCGCATTTACAAGGATGAAAAGGAAATGGTAATTTACTTTTGTTTACGAATAAATAATGCCTATAGGGTTGGGTTATTAAACAATATTTTTTCAAAGATCTGTTTCATAATAGCGTAAGGGCTCGTTCACACGTGAGTTTTTTTTTGTTTTATTAAACAAAATCCAAAGCTCTTAAAAAATAACAATATATTAAATCTACGCTAAACTTAAGGCCAATAATGGACTTAAATTTTAAAGATAATGTTTGTAAACAGACAGTAAATTTTACCTTACGGAAATAATAAATAAAGTAAGTAACAAAAATACACTTTGCAAAATAATAAACTAATGTGTATGAAAATAAATATTAATAATTATGAAACTTAGGTACATAATACACACATGCATAATATATCTAGTACGTAAATATGCACTCTATCATAGGTACTAATTTATAAAATAAAAAAACTACTTAAATGTGAGTCATAAACCTAGTTTTTAAACTCATTATAAGGGAACCTGGTTTTTTTTAGGTCAATAAATGTATCTTAAACCTAAGTAACTCGATTCCACTCTACGTATAGTATGTATAGTAGAGACGTAGAGTGATGTTATTTGCCGACATAAGGTCAAAACGCATAGATCCGAGTTCTTAATCACATTAAATGATTTATATTACCATGAACCGACTATTTCACTTTCAAAACTTTCGTGAGTTGTACTATACATTTTGATAAAACACGGGCTTTACTCACGTATTATTTTCTGGATGGAGGCACCGACACTGTTTCGATTCATCTAGAGAATCTTCATTAGGGTGAGTTTGATCCGTTTGAAGTTTTAGAATCCAAAAGTCATCAAGGAACCCTTATAGATCGCGAACATTTTTCGAATTGACAGAAATATAACCTTTTTTACGTTTTCAACCCCTATATCTCCGCCATTTTGAATAATTTCTAAAAACGGAATCGACAAAAAATCCATAATAGTTATAAGCTCCTGCTTACAAAATTTCATGAGAATCGGTTAAGAAATGCGACCTATAGAGGAGAACATCCGGACAGACGCCGGACTTTAGCGAAAGCGTTTTCGCTAAAGTTGAGAAAGAGACACTCGCTTCGCTCGGTGAAAAATATACATAATTGTAAAAAAATGTATTTCGAGGATTCTGCAGTTATATTTTATTCACAGAAATAATAATAACAGAAATATACATAATATAATAAAAACATGTGATACAGTTGAGCTATCTAAGGACCGTTTATAACGATCTATAGATAGCACAACGGATCCAGATCACTGACAGATGGCAGCGTTCCCATACCTACCAGGGATACTTACCACCAGGCAGGCTGATTTTTTGCCTACTACCCAACGTCTGTAGTATCAGAATATATAATTATTAACGTAACAATACCACTTTCAATGGACATTACAAGTGCACAACACAATGAGGCTCTGGAATCGATCAGCCGTCAAGCCATTCAGGTGGCGACAATATCGACTATAAATTCCGGCACGAACCGTCCACATTACAATAACGACCGAGTGACGTGACGGGAATGGAAGAATTTATAGTTGTTTTTAAACGCTGTATTTCAGCTGTAAATTATTAGCCCACGACGAAGGCCTTGTGGTAGGACTCTACAGTAAGAGTCTGTCTTGGTGAATACCACTATAGTGCTAGATGTTCAGCATTCAAGCAAAAGTGTACGTACAAGCATTACTCTGTTTATGTTTGTAGGGCACTAGAGCAAGAGAAATTACTTGGCAAAAAGTCAAAAGAACTTATGTCCAGGGCTGGCAACGTGCGAGTGATTCTTCCTGGTATTGTAAACTTCATAGATTACGATTACCACTTACCGTGTCGTGTACTTGGTTTCTGACTCAGTAATCTATACCTAATATTATAAATGTGAAAGTAACTCTGTCTGTCTGTTTGTTACGTTTTCACGCCTAAACCATTGAACCGTTCTTGATGAATTTTAGGTATAGAGATTGATGAGACCTTGGAGAAGGACATAGGCTACTTTTTATGTAGGTACCACGCGTGTAAAGCAGCGGGCAGCAGCTAGTATAAAATAAATGGATTTAGTTAACTCCGTCACCAGAGACACTGACTCATATGAAAAAGGCGGAAGTAGCGGAATTGATCGCAAATGCTTTATATCTGAACGCATTTGTGATTTGCTTGTCACGAACATAAAAAGTTATAGACTTTGGGTGGCATTTCAATTCACATCCCAGAACTGGCCATTGACTCATAAAACCTTAGTAAAGACTTGAGCTTCACTCATCTTAAACCCATGAGATCGATTTATCTGCGAGGAGTTTTTATAATTCGTGGTTAGTATTTCTATAAGGTGCGGTGCGGTTTGGTTGCAACCTGTCACGTACGGAATTCTAACTTCCGTGCAATGATGTAAGCAAGTGCCAAATATAAAATTTGGACATGGCTCTGACTACCCCGCCCAGACCTTAGAAGATTAAGTAACTAGAGAACAGAGATCTACCAAGCCTGGGTATAACAGTCGTGAGCATTTTTGGTTTGACGTGATAACGTCTTATAAATCGATGAACGCCTGCTATACGCACGAAAAAGTGTCATGTTCCGCCTGAGCCGAGCGTTCAAGCGAGATCGCGGAACAAGCGATAGAGAGGCACGATTGGTTCATCAATATTTTCTTATGACGTTATCACGTAAAATAATCGTCCGTAAGCCGACTTTACAGACAACCATTGTTTTATTGATATAATGGCAGTTAACCAGCGATCACATAAATAACATGTCCCGCCTCAGGATGCACGTCGTAAATAAAACAAACAAATAATCTGTAACACGCGTCACCGACCCCAACAAAATAAATTCACAGAAAAACAAGGAATTGTTTTATTGAAAGAAGACTATACTATACTATATGAGACTATACTAGAGACTATAATATATGACTATATGAAACTGTGGGTAAGTTGGATCAAAATTCGAAACACGGTCTTAGCTTAGAGGACGTTATTCATTTGACCGGGATTTTTATGCAAAATTATGTTCATAATTATAATATTACTAGGTACTGCTCGCAACTTCCCGGTGGCGTAAACCTACATCAAATTATATCTGTCCCTATGATACAGTCTAGCCCTTTACTTAATTTCATAATTTCACAAATTTACCTAAAGATCTATTCAGTGCAAAGACTGTTTGACATTGTAAATGTAACAAACAAAGAAACAGACAGTGAGAGGCACTTTCTAATTTTGAGTATTAGTATTGATAGTTCATACTAAGAGTAGGAGTAGGAAATTTTTAGAAGAAAAAAGTATGTGAGGCACAACATTTTGTTACCAAGTAAGTAAGTTACTTCGGAACTTACTTAGAACAAAAACTTACGAAGAAAACCCTAAGAATAAAAGCAGTTCGAAGTGTGACATAGGCGTTTGTTATTGTTTCTGAATCTTAGCCTAAGAGTATGTCAATCATTAATTTATTTAAAAAAGTTAATTTTATGAATTATTTTACTCAAAACTAAGCAAAGCTAGTGCAAGCTAGTAAAACCAAATGACTAATAGAATACTTATACACCCTTAAATACATACATCATCATTACATAGTATAAAACAAAGTCGCCTGCTGTCTGACTGTCCCGATGTATGCTTAGATCTTTAATACTATGCAACAGATTTTTTTTACTAGATAGAGTAATTCAAGAGGTAGGTTTATATGCATAAAACATGCATAATATAGTAGAGAAACACTGATAATTTTAGAGGTTTCTTTTGTGGTGTCGTAAATAAACACATTTTTTGCGCTTACATTGCAAACGCTGGCTGAACCCTACGAGATAGATCAAAATAATGTACTACAGTATTTTACACCTTAAATAGGTCTACACAAAAGTCTCTTAGTCTATGTCATTCTCTTAGATAACGTTGTATATAAAGACATTCTGTAGTATATTTAGTATCAGTATTGCACCCGTTCGAAGCCGGGGCGGGCCGCTAGTTATGATAATATATATAACACACAGACACAAAACAAACATCTATGTTCATCACACAAATGTTAATTCTGGATGAGGATCAAACCTACAACCTTCAACATTGAAGACAGATTTACTACGAATAGAGGTTAGAAAGCCAGTCAGTATTACCACGTTTATGCTTATATTTATATAATCTTAAAAATATAAACTCGTTTTTGTCAACCTCATTTACGATAAAAACATAAATCGCACAAAAACAATCGCCTTATATCAATATTAATGAACAGAAAATGAAAATGGAATCGAAAACGATAAAGTAAAAACCGTGTTGTTAACTCGTAAAACGGGTTTTCCAATTTGTATCACTGGATGAGCTGTTTTCGATGGGGATTATAACTTTTGAGTTCCGTCCATGTGTAAATGTGAAATGAAATAATTTATTTTGCTTTTGTTTCAAAAAATACATTTGTGAAATCTCAACTGAATTTGAGTAAGTAGTTTCAGTCCTAGTTTTTTAAGATACCTCTGTTGTGACCATTAGACTAAAAAACTCTAACCGACCCGTGAATTCACAATATACCATCAAATTAACAGTTTCACTGAACAGTTTTGACGACCTCTGTGGTGGGCTAAGGTCCGGATGAAACGCAGAAGGTTGCGGGTTCGATTCCCGCCGCGGGACAAATGTTTGTATGATCTGCAAGTATTTGCCTCGGGTCTGAGTGTTTCTATGTACAATATGTATGTATTTACAAAAAAAAGTATATAAGTAGTATATCAGTCATGTGGTACCCATAACACAAGCTCTGCCTACTTTGGGGCTAGATGATGCTGTGGGAAATGTCCGGGATTATTTATTTATTATTTATTTACTGTATATCATATTGCTTGAATACATGCTATCGAGAATAATTTATTTTACAGCTATCGACCATTAATTACCATTCTAACTCACAAAATGTTTTTTATATATGGTTATTAATACAATTTAAATTTAAAAAAAAATACTAGAACAAACTAACACGATGGAATTCATCTATTTGATACGAAAAATACAGATATAATTGGAATAATCCTGGAACCGCCAATTCGAAAATCATACCTGACAGAATTTCCCCGAAACACGTACAATTTTTTCATTTCACTGGTTTGCTCGGATTACGCTATTCCGTAGTTTTCCAAACAAATTCTAATCTGCTTGTGAATAAGGCTCCGGGAACACAACAGAGGTATTCGAGGACCACTGAACCGATGCGATTTAGTAGTCTGATGCCGTGAATTTATGATAATTGCTACAAAAAGTTATGATTTACGGACGTTTACTAACAACCGACCCTGAAATAACTCGAAAGTAGCTTATTGATTTGAAAGCTGGTACACAATAAGTTCTAGATTAAGAACTTACGCTTGTTAGTAAAATGGATGATCACCTTTGTTTAAGCTTCGTTTTTTACGTTTCTACAGCGGAGACACAAATGAAAGCGATATTATTTTAATCCCACGGCTCCAATGCGGACTAGAAATTTCGTCCACGTATGTAAAATTTTTACTCCTGGATATGATGTCAATGCTGGCTTCCTGATCCACAAAAAAACATTACTCGTTGGTACCATAATATACATATTTGAGTTCCGTTTTATTTATATATAATATACCTATGTATATTTAGTAATTTATATATAAATAAAATTATATTTCTAATATAACCCTTTCATAATTTATTTATATTGTTTATTTGTTTTAAACTAACCAGCTGATATTTAGCTGTGCCTCACTCAAGTTTCTCTTAATTTGCGATAGCGCTATGGGCGATCATTAATTCGACCGCCCATGCGGTAATGATTTGATTTTCTGTACAACTTGACTTGAGGAAGACTGCTTTTGATTCTGAATTTCTATTTATTGTTTCAAAGCAGCTGAGCGAAGTAGTATCTGAAACTTCAGTTTCCTATGTAACTGTGGGCATCAATGACGGTCGTCATTTCGTAAATCCATTGGTAAACTATATTTTAATATTATTGTTATTTGTTACCTACTAAAATGATATGTTTTTCTTGTCAATGTTTAAAATTTTGGATATATATAAAAAAAGCTTTTCTTGGAAATGTATAACGCGATCCCCCAATTTGTACTAAAAATATCTATAAGGTCACTGCACTGAGGCGAAGACGATTGCAAAACTATTTCTTTCAAAATCCCACAAAACCTCCAGTCAATGAACAAATTAAACAAATTTAAATCAGTCTTAAGAATCCATCTCCAGTCAACTCAATTAATCCACCGTAATGTCCAGACAGCGATACAATAAACCACAATTTGCTTTCGGAATGTCAGCAATGAAAATTAATTACTCTCATCGAAGAATGAAGCTACAACTGAAATTCTGATGGAACTATGCAAGTAATTGAGAGATTTTGAGTGACTAGATACCTTGAACTAGAAGTTTTTACAAACTATTGACCGTATAAATATGTGCTCGTGGTTTGTTACCTTAAAATATTGATGGCTTTAAAATCACCATATATTTAAATTAGAGAGATGACGAATGACGAATGATGATGAATTTGAAAATAAGGGTGGTTTATATGGCAATATGTATTCCTAATTTACTCTACAGCTTTAGCCCACTGGACCTTCCAGAGATGTACGAGAACACCATTGTCACTTTTACAATATTTGTATTTATTTATTTGCGCTGAGTGCAAATCCTGAACGATAATGGGAGGTACGGACCGCGGACTAAAATCACCCTGATGATTCTCTAGGTGAATCGAAACTGTTAAAATGTGAGTAAAACTAAATTGTATCAGAAAATGAAACAAAATCTACAGCCAACCTATAGAAATTGTTGAGCGATTCGTGGAGAAAGTTACGTGAAATTACTTGTGGAAGTATGTGTGCGCGAGGTAGCTAACATTTCATTGTGTTTAAACACGCCACCACCAAGTTTATTGTTATGGCATATTTTGGTTTCCGCGCGGTTGTTTCCTTCAATATTATGTAATTTGCGACCTCTTGTATCATGTAATAAGGGGGAGGAAACATACCTACCATATTTATTTAGTATTTACATTCAAGATAATGTGAGAGATTTTTAAACATCATCATAAATTGAAGATATTTGTTTTTGTCTGCGTAACCTGATGAAGCTTTGTGTTCTTCTCCAAAACAGCCTGTTTGACTTGTCATGGCTTACACATATTATATTTTATAAAGTACATGACAGCAAGTTGTTTTAATTAAGATCTATAAATAAAAACGACTCTTTCTGTAGGTGCGTAGATAAACGTATAACGAGTAGTTCAAAAAAATACATCTATTATCTTTACATTATCTCTGTTAGGACTCTGAATCCAATAATTAAAGGTGACACCGAAAAAAGTTAAATGACAGAACCCGTTGAGTTTAGAAACACAATTGCTTTATTGTTCCCAACATGTGGTATATCTGATAGATATTTTATATGTGTGGGTAGTTTCGTACGGCAGTTGGTTGCTGGCCATTAAACAAGTGCAAGCATTGTGCGGTGTTTTCTTGTAAATATCCTAAACACAACAATAATCGATAATTATTGCAGCGTAAGTCAATGTAAAATATGCTAAATTAAATATAATAATATCTATTACTAAGTGTTTATTGTGCATTTTTTTGTTCTTAAAATTATAAAGAAATCTATTATTTTACGTGCGTGTACATCTGTGTGCACCTTAAGGATACACAAGTCAGCGGCACAAACTCGTTTGTGGGCGCAGCTAAAATGCATGCTATTTTACCTAGCTTGGTGTGAGAAAAGGATAGACGTGCACCAAGGATAGAGAAGAGCAGTACGGAGATAGCGTGATTATAATTTCGAGTCATATGATCAGATTAATCTATGATTTCTAAATAAAACGATTGCGTAAAAATAATGAATAGACCTTTGGCTCAAGGGTTCTCATGAAAAAACTACTGAATGTAATTATAAAAAAAAGTTATTTGAGCTCTTGAATAAATATCTATGCTTGTATAGTAACATTTTTTTAGTTTGCGTACTCCGTTTGTTATTTATTCACACCTAAAGTTGCGCTAAAATCAGTGATGAAAAACTATTTTTTTTTGAGTCTTGTATCTTTCAAATTTTCACAATTCTGTTTTGATACAAGCATAGATTATGACAAGACAAATTTATATCACTTTTAGTTTTGGTTGTTCATCATCAGACGGTGGTGTGATCACCCTTCGACGTTTGTATGGAAAGATAATCGACTTGTTCACTCTTAAGGAATCATTCGCTTAAAAAATATGCTCTCATGATGGTTTTTGATATGTTTTTGTCTGATTGTATTTCTATCAGATAAGAGAGATATTCTAATAAAGGTTGGAAAAAGATCAAAAAGCGCATGAAAAATGAACTAACGCGCCACTCGAATAAACCCGAGTATTCCCGGCGGAGTGAACCAAAAAGAGCTTCTATTTAATTCAAAAGAAACCCTTATTTTGATTAGGCCCAGAGTATCTGAATCTCTCGAA
Organism: Lampropteryx suffumata; assembly: GCA_948098915.1. NCBI lineage: Eukaryota > Metazoa > Arthropoda > Insecta > Lepidoptera > Geometridae > Lampropteryx > Lampropteryx suffumata. The sequence goes on from OX402553.1 coordinate 631,173, forward strand.
AGTTTGTCTTCCCCGACATTACCAATTCCTTTGATAAACCAGTTGATTAGGCAAAAAACGTCAAGCCCACAAACAATTGATTGGGCTGCCCTTCAGGTTTTGCTGAAAAGGGATCGAAAGCAAACACAATTAGGTATATCCAGGTGTATACACTTATACTGGGGGTGTTTCAGGTGTATTTTCACAGTGAAATTTGTCGATACACAATAGCTCCAAAGCCGGCGACCCGCATACTAATATATGAGTGCGTGTATCCATTGTTATTGCCAACTTGTAATAAATTGTAGGAACGATTTCAGGTACGTCATGTTTCGGATTTTGCTATCCCCATCAAAATATAAAAACAAAATTGTGCTGATAAATTAAAGATTATTTTGTCAATATTTATTACACATGCTAATTAGTCCATTGAAAAGTTACATTTGGGTATGCATTTGTCAGAGGACGCAATTTTATTTTTTTAATGTGTAGGGGGGGTCAGTAGAAGCTTAAGTTCAAGTTTGTGGGGTCGGCACCCTTGTCCCCCGGCCGCCATCTTGGAAAAGGGGGTGCAAAGGGTTTTCGCGCTGTATCTCGTAAACTAGTTACCTTACAGAAAATTTAATCAAACATAAAATGTAGCAAATTAAATTTCCTACAATTTTATTTCTATTACTTTTTATCGTCAAGTGACCAACAAAAAAGTTATAAACAAAAATAAATGAAAATTTTGTTTGTTTGTTCTAGGTTTTACAGCGCTCCAAACTTAAACGGATTCTCGAATGCTCATAGGGATGCAATAAAAACTAAAAATTAGGCTTACTTTTCTATCTATATTTTTTTTATTCATACAATTTATTATGATCTTAACATTCCTATGCTATTATTGAACTATGTTTGACCCTTTTACCCACCACCTATGAGGTATAACATGGGCAAAGTCAAATTTATAAAAATTTTGCAGAAGCATCCAGAGTTAGCAAGTGGAACTAAATTATTTATGAGTGAGAAAGTCGAGTCATCGTTACTCAGTGTTGTTGGCGAACGTTTTTTCGTCTTTTTATATGGCGGAAATAAAGACGATACTCTAGACACTCTGCGATACAAACGATTTGCTAAGACAGTGACAAAAAATGCATTAAAAAATGCATTAAATTTTTATAAATTTGACTTTGCCCATGTTATACCTCATAGGTGGTGGGTAAAAGGGTCAAACATAGTTCAATAATAGCATAGGAATGTTAAGATCATAATAAATTGTATGAATAAAAAAAATATAGATAGAAAAGTAAGCCTAATTTTTAGTTTTTATTGCATCCCTATGAGCATTCGAGAATCCGTTTAAGTTTGGAGCGCTGTAAAACCTAGAACAAACAAACAAAATTTTCATTTATTTTTGTTTATAACTTTTTTGTTGGTCACTTGACGATAAAAAGTAATAGAAATAAAATTGTAGGAAATTTAATTTGCTACATTTTATGTTTGATTAAATTTTCTGTAAGGTAACTAGTTTACGAGATACAGCGCGAAAACCCTTTGCACCCCCTTTTCCAAGATGGCGGCCGGGGGACAAGGGTGCCGACCCCACAAACTTGAACTTAAGCTTCTACTGACCCCCCCTACACATTAAAAAAATAAAATTGCGTCCTCTGACAAATGCACACTAAGGCCTAAAAAATGTAACATTTTAATGGACTAAATGATTTTGCACAGCTCTGTGGCTTAGACAGTACAACAAACCCAGCGCGGTTTCTCTCTTGTATTTGATGCAGCGTGTGTTATTGATATTTGCATCATAGTTTATGCAAATATTGCTGCATCTACGGGAATTGGGCCACAGATCAAATATTCAAAGATATTTATATTTATTGCTTCACTTGAAGCGCATGATATTTGGGTTGGTGAATGGAAAAGTTCTATTATATTAGTTTTATCGTGTTTCAATGAACACGCACTTTAAAGGATGGTTTCGAGGTCTTCCGGCACATATCCCTTCATTCAATTATGCGTACGATACATTACAATCCAGTTTATACAATTAACTAATGATGATTTGAATACTGACTGTCTGGGTTGAAGCATATCCAAATATAATAGGTTTTTACCGATGACTTTGCCGTTTTATAGTACTGGCCATTTAAAATGTAGTTTTTCTATGGTTGGCTAAGAATTCAAATTTTTCGACGTTTCCGTAGAGTTCCGACGTGAAAGCAGTGCGGCGCAAACAGCACGCAACATCAACGACGTAAACGAAGCAAACGATGGTTTTGACCCTTCCCATTCATATTTTTTTTCATCCGGAAACTATGATCGACAACAACGAATTAAAAGCGTATGTAGTAACTTATGGCACAGAATCTACGGCTGAGTTAGCAGCAGCTTTTGACGTTAGCATAAAATTAATATTGTTCTTTAGGTGTCAAATTGGCAGAGTTATAAAAATGCTTGCCAAATGCCACGCGAACTGAATCGCCAGCGTGACGCAAGCGTGCCGTGCGTTGCTTAACAGTCACAGAACTATGCAACTAAGCATTTTCCAAAGCGAAAACATACCCCAAAAAAGTTATGGTTCCTGTTTTGTGGTTTAGTTCCGGTATGATGCATCATAGCTTTTTACTAAATCGCACGAGCATTACTGCTGCTAATGATGGAGAAGCTTGCAAATCTCCAAGGAGATCTCCAAGTTTCCTACCCTACGTGGGTAGGATACTCTCTGTCATCCACTGTACTCAATAGACCTTGCGCTCACAGACATCTACTTTTTATGGAATTGAGACAATTTCTTGGCAAGAAAAAAATATAATACACAAGACAGTGCAAAATGCGTTAGAAGTTTCATGCCTCCCGTCATGAAACTTCTCGTCATGAATCATTTGTCAAGAAATGCATCGATAAAATATCACATTGCTGGTAAAGGTGCATTTTTAGCATGGGTAAATTAATAAATAATAAGTAAGCAGAGCTAGTGTTATGACTGTTATGCTACTTATATATTTTTTTTTTGTATTCAAATCCCATACACATATACATAGAAACACACAGACCCAGACATATATTTAGTCATATGTTTACATCTATACCACATATGTTTAAATCTATACATATGTACAAATGTTTAAATCTATACTAATATTATAAATGTGAAAGTAACATTGCCTGACTGTCTGTTTGTTACGTTTTCACACCTAAGCTGCTGAACCGATTGATGATGAATTTTGGTATTTTGGAAGGAATAGGCTACTTTTTATGTATCGGTACCAAGCGTGCCAAGCCGCAGGAAGCAGCTAGTAATCTATAAAAGAGATCATGTAACTTTTTTGTACATAACGGAGATTTCATAGGTTATCATCACCATAAAACACTATTAACTCTACTGCGGAGTGAGTCCTCCTATAACATGTACGAGTACGCCGTTTGTAGAGAGCGTTTTTTTCTTGTGATGGCCTTCCGAAACTAAAACATGTTTAACATCGCCAACATCTTGTCAATATAGCAAGATACAAAGTGTGATACGACTTTGATTTTATTAAACATTCTTTAGTTGGTAAAGCCGTGTTTTTCCTTCTGTGGAAGTGGATACTTCCAACGATTGAAAATAGTTAATAAAAATATTTTTGGTGATTTTTGTCTACGTTAAAAGTCTCGCTAAAAACAGCCTAAGAATGGTGGAATATATAGGTAATCATCATGCGGCACCGCTACGCTACCTTCGACTAGTCTCGCAACCTGCACCCCTGATTGATGATGTGTACCCGCCGAGTTACAGTGTGTTTGTAAACAGCTTTGCCACCATACTTTTGTGTACTTTGAACCAAATACAATACATCAAACTCGTGGCAAACCAGGTAACTATCGTATAGTAATATCTGGATCAATATCGTGGTCTCCTTACAGAAACGCGGCAGTGCTCTAAATGTCCTTGTAATTTAACTCATTCAACGCGCCGCGTCTTCGTAAACAATCACCAAAATCAGATATACCAAAGTGGGTCCTGACCTTGTTATAACAGTTCAACGAAGTTAAGAGACGTTTTGTGAGGTCAATATAAAACGCCAATCTAAATGAATGTGTGATCGTTAGTGTCCTTTAATTCTGAGCGTTTTTTTGCTTTGGAGGGCAAATTAAGATGTCGTCACTCTCGGCATTAGTAAGTGGGCTCGTAACAAAATAATGTCGCCAAATATAGTCAAAACCACTTCTCGTTTTACGAACTGACTTGTTAGACCTATATTATGTTACTCTTCTGTATCTAGCTGTTTTATTTCTCCTGTGTTACTAACCACGCTAATGTTTCCGCAAACCGACTGCGAATAATAGAAATAGTGACTCCCTCTCAATGATTAATGATCGCAAATATTCATAAAGGAATATGAGGTTTCGATAGAAAATCTACTATTGTTTCAGAAAAATGCAATGAATTGTCGCTTTGACAGTGATGAGTTGCCTTACGACATTCGAAACTGTAGGGTCTCTATGGTCAGTTATGGCAATGGCAATTGGTGACTTTGTTGGTAGAGTAGAGTAAAGGTGGTAAAATTTTCAAGTCAATGTAAAAACAATACTTTAAAGTTAAAGTTAGATGAGTATGTTTATGGGATTTTCGTATGTGTTCAAAACAAAAAATTTCGTACGGCATGGAGAGAATAAAGCACTTTTATTTATATTGAAATTGTTTATCGTCAACATTCAGCTAAATAGCCGAACCATCATTCAACAGCCTTTATTTTGTAACAGACTTCAAATAAGGAGGTTCTCAATTCGATTATATTTTGTTTATGTTTGTTCCCTCATAACTCCGTCATTTATGAACCGATTCAAATAGTATTTTTTCATGTGAAAGGATATACTTCCAATTAATTGAGACAAATTATCCTAATGAAATTTAATAAAAATAGGTTCAGTAATTTGGTTTTTAAAAACTGGAAAAAATATGTCATCCCAGGAAACGAATTTTGCTTTTCTGTGACTTTCCAGTGGTGTTTACGAATATCAAAAAAATATAAAAGCGTTAAATAAAAACTTTTTAACCGGCTTCAAAAAATAGGAGGATGTTTTCAATGTATTATTATTATAATTGTTGGGTATTGGTGTTTTTACAGTTGTATTTTTCGATTTTCGATTTTCTTTTTAGTTTTACAACCTTATTATATTCAATAAATTCTGCTTCATAAAAAAACTCTTTTATTGATGAACATTTAATTCAATCTTGATTCACCTAGCATATAAGAAAACGATTCAAAATTGTGATAAAATAACAAGAGCTATTGTGATTTTTTATTTTTCAGGCGTGAACGCCTGAAAAATATTTGATTTGAACAATATTCTCACCACATGTAATTAAGCCATTATGTTCTAAAACTGAAAAAACTGAATTTTATACTAGATATCTGTAGATAAGTACCTAACCAATTGTCAAAGTAACTATCCGTTATATTTACTAGTGAACAGTGGTGCTGTTCTACGCATGCGCGGCATCCACCAGGGTTCTCCAGAAGCCGGTTCCCCCAGTAGCGACGGGACCTTCCACAGAGGCCTATAACCGCATCTGTCTGACCTCGGACGCGAGCGCGAAACTTTACAATGCGAAACACATTGAGTCACTAGTGCTTTGTGATGGGGAAAATGGGGAAAACTGTGATGTGGTCTTTCAAACTTTTTGTGCTCGGAATTTCAGTGTTTCGGTTTACGGATTCTGTTGGTAAGTTTATAATTTGTATATTTATTTTTATATATACATACATATATATATATAGGTATATTTTTTTGATTAAATTATTCACAATATTTTTTTCTGGAATACTGTAAGCTACTTTTAGTTTAACACCTACTACTTATTAAAAATATGTTCTAAAATACTTATATTGTCTTTGAAATCTTTACAATTCTACAACTGACTCATAAAATCAGTAACTTCCGCGAAACTCTGTCGAAAAAAGTTTAAATTAAATACGTTATGTAAAAGATATTTCATCAAAGCAGGAACTTGTTCCTTCTTTTCTCAATGAATATTCTATTGGCAGTCTCGGTTTAATTGAATTGTAGGTTTTTTCAGAGAAATCTTAAATTGTTATTCAGGGAGTATTTTACATTAGTCATTCGTCTAATAGAATAGGAATTGTCCAAATATGCTACTCCATTTTATAGAGTTTTATTGTCCATCGTTAGATCTGTGACTGAAGAACGTAAAGCTAATGTAACTAAATTATTATTAATTGATTGTTATATTATGTTAGTGGCGCATATGCTAGTAGGCACTATGAGCATGCTAGCATGCTACTTCATCACAAGCGTTCATGCACGGTGACGGGGAGCTATGTGATCTTTAACTGATACTTCACGAAGAGTTATTTCATGAAAAGTAACTAGCATGCCAGTTACAGGATCATCTAGTAAGGATGATAGTGGCCGGAATAATAGTTTGTAAATAGGCAATACACTATAAGCACGCAATACACTTAATATCAGAACGTCCATAATATCCGAACAGTCAAATAAGCAATATCTCTAGACTTCAGGTCGCAAAACGCCCAGTATGGCATTGTTTGGAATGCCAATACATTACGCATGAGTGTTACAGTCATTATTACCAATGTTGGACACGCCTTATTTTCATAGATAAGCCCATAAGATCATACAAAAAGCGCTACAACAATTATGAGTTTCTTGCCAGATTCATTTCTTAATTGACTTACTAAGACATCTATTCGCTGCATAAAAGGCGATTCAAAGTAATTGTGATTATTTTGAATAAAACTTTCCCAAAACGATTTAAACTTTGACAGCCTGATGATCACATGACATGGTCCATTCAACCCGCCAACTACAACTTAACATGGCCTTTAGGTATTCCCTGGTGACCCGCAGTGCGCATGCATTTTTATTTATTCCCAGTCTGGCCGATTTGCCGGGATTCCGAGTTTCTATCAATTCCGGGACTACTCAAAGTATCAATTAAGCGTAATTCGATAAGAGCTTTACACAGAGCTTGTTCTTTGTGTAGAGTTGGAGACGAGTAGGGTGGAGTTGGTTCTTTCTAAATGTTTTACGTTGGACGCACCTACAATATTAGGTACCTACTTAAAGTGCTAGGAAGTAACGAAAAACAATACAAGTGGCGATCGAGCCTCGTGATCCAAATGAAATAAAACAAGTCCAAACACAGTTACTGAAGTTATTAAATATTAAGGAAAGCAGTACGTACCTTCTTACATAGTTAAGCAAATTATAGTGCAAATTATAAGTATTTTTTGATAACGTTCGCTGAGAGTTAAACTGTCAAAGATATAAGTAAACTTAGTATCAGTCAATCAGTAATAGTTACTTTTCACACAAAATTTGTGTTACTACAACAACCGAAAACTGTGCAAGAAGTATAAAAGAACGCTTCTATAACCCTTTATCAAATATTTCAGTAATAATCTAAAAAGTAATTTACAAAATGCCGCTACAAAGGGCTGTTTCAAGTCTAACCGTCGCCTAAGGCGCTATATCCCGTGCCCTCGATAAAAAACTCCACACTCCCATAATACCGAACGAGTTTTTAGCGAACATATAACAGATCTAATCCTTACTTACATAGAAGTGAAGTTCCACATTTTAATCAATAAATAATAAATGTTGCTGGACATGACACCACACAACACCATCTAGCCCCAAACTAAGCCTAGCTTGTATTATGGTGACTAGATGACTGATACAATAATTATATATTTTTAAATACATACTTATGATACTTTATAACACCCAAACACAGAACAAACACCTATTTTCTTCACACAAATGTTTATCCTGGGAGAGAATCGAAGCCTCTACCAACTGAGCTGACAAGCCAGTCAATGTTAAATCCCTTATTTATCAAATAAGCAAACTAAATATTTTTTACCAAAAGACTCTAGTAATCGGACGAGATGGACATTTAGGGTTTATAGTTTATATTGATAATCGCCCTGTAGATATCAATACGGTTATCATTTATATACTACTTAACTACTCAGAAGTAACGGTATAACTGGCAATGTGGTCTGCCCAAGAATTGAAGACGATAAAACTTGTGCATATTTCCCAATTACACTTATAAATAAGAGTTAATACTCACTACCCGGTTCCAAGTGCCACTTTTTCGTTTTTCGGTACGCGAAATGTTAAAAGAGTGTCCATTCTATACGCTAATAATAATCAATACCTTGTCGCTTTTAGTACGGTATACAAAATCTGAAATCATACTTTTATATGATTATAGTCTAATATTATGGTTTTTACAGAATCTTATTGGGGTAAGCCAATTTTGTCGTAAAATTTCCAAGTAATATGAGACCGTGTTAACATTTAGTTCAGAATTTCGTAAGTTTGTTTAATGTTAAGGCACGTAACATCACGATTAAATATACCAACAACTTTCAAATCTAGTGGGTAATCAGAAATAGTAATATTTGTTTGGTTAGTGTTCCCTAAGATACAGGTTATCTTAGCTTAGGGACCATCATTGTTGTAGTTTTCTTTTAGGAAGACTACATAAAAAAATAATATTATGAGGTAAATACTAAATTAGTTATTAAAACGCCAAACTTTCTTGAAACGAAATATGTGTGGTGAACACTCATATGAAATGAGCGTACTTGGGTATTGATTCGGTATTTTAGTAAAATAGTAACCTTCATAGAATCAATACTAAGTACAGAAACAAATTATACATTCCTAGGTTTCGACTAGAATGAGTAAATAAGTCCTATAAGTAAATATGGGGAACACGGTGTGCTTCTATAATAAGCTTCTTGAAAATACAACTAATATACATATTCAAAAATGTAAAGTTAACATTATAGGGTAGTCTTTTGAAGAACTTTAATATATATGACTTTATCTTGAGATTACTTAAATATAAGTGACTATATTACTGATAAGAATGCCGTTCTTATGTCGCTCAGCCTTCAGACAGTTAACCGACATATTTGAAATGTATAAATTATCTTGCATTCGTTTTTCGTAGTTAAGGTAGTTATAAGATGGATCATGCAAAAAAGGGCTAAGACCGGGACGAGTTTCATCTCGGGTTTTGGGTTAGGAGAAATTGGCACCTAAATTCACCTAGACCATGATGATTCACATTGAGATGTTTCAAAATGATCCTTGTGATTGTATTGAATAAAATATCTTTCTAGTAGACATGACTTTGAGATCCCAGTGTTGGGGATATTAGAAGGTTAGTCACCATGATATTCATAATATTACCTGACAGCACAAGTTTGTTTCAGTGCCAAAATATGGCAGCTCACAAACTTGTGCTCAGAGCTTCAGATAAACTGATTAATGTCTCAGTCACGAAATTGTATGTGATCTAGCGAACTAATAACTGTTTATGATACCTAATAATTGTTTACTTAAATTAATTAGTAACATTACACGGTACAGTCAGGCACACAACACAAACATTAGAATTCTGTGTAGTCCGATGTAACGTATGGAGGATTACAATTTAACAAAGTGAATTGAGCATATTATAAGAATTTATTTATGTACTCCAATCAATTTTTTTTATGTCTAAATTATATTGTAGCTGAAAAAACATGGGCGACTCGTATTTTATAGCAATTAATTTTATTAAGCTTTCGTTTATTACAATGTTAGGTGATTTGATAAGTATAAATTTCTTCGTCTTCCTACCTTTTTCGCTACACAAGATTAAAACTTAATTCATGTTAAGTAATAAAATATTTTAATAAGTTAGTTCTTTATTATAAACATAATGAAGTGACATAGACCTTTTATGTAGCCTTTTAAAGTAAGATGTGATGTGAAAGCGTAATAAAGTCCTAAAGCGTTTCAATATTAAAAAGAGGGTTTTATTTCAAACATTTTCAGAGAACACGAAAAATCACTTTGTTGACAACACATCAATTAATCTAGCAGAACCGACGAGTCAGCGACGCGATGGATTTGTGCGATACGTCGCACGTCGCGTATTATACGGATCATTGCGTAGATTACTGGCGTATCACAGATTTACTTGTTACCCACGCGACGCCGGAGGGATTTTTTTATTCGGATGCTAAAACAAAACGGTATAACGCCGACAAATTATAAAATACAATGCAATTTAGGTTGAAATAGAACAATATTGGATGTTATGCAGTTTTTAACCGGCTTCTAAAAAAAAGCGGAGGTTTTCATTTCGGCTGATTTTTTTTTTTTTTTAATATTTTTTGGTATTTATATAACCTGATATCTATGTTATTTTTTTTATCCTATAGGGTGGTCTTAAATAAGTTTGTTGAGGATCTGATGATGGAAAACATGGTGAAAATCCGAAACTATTTAACGCATCTGAACAAATGCATCGCAATATAACTTTTAAAACTATCATGGTTTTGCACATAATTTTCACTCAAAACGGGATATTTACCATGATATATGAGTTTTTCTGCTTCTCGATATTTCGGCACAGTTGCATGCGCCATGATCACGAGATAAACCTCTATAATAAATGCATCGCATATTATTATTTAGAAAATATAGTAAGGGAATAACTGTTTGGGTACCTTTTAGTGGTCAACTGACTTGACAATGGTCTTTGTAGATACGCTACAGAACTCTTCAACAACGAACAGCTCATGTGTCGCAAATAATTTTTAAATAATGTTTATTTGGTACATAATACACTCACGGAAATTAATAATACAGTAGAAACAAGGAGTTAGGACGGTAATTAGAACAATTAGGTAATAAAGTAGGTAATGAAAAATAAAGAAAACACACTAAGAATACAATACAATAAAACAACATAATAGTACACTAATTGTGGTTTTAAAGCAATTAGTCCTCTCCCTGTGTGTGGTATGTCCAAACAGGTCTAACCTCAGCGTTGATGATACTCCCCTAAAAAGTAGCGCTGGTTTTCGGACTAGGCCATGACCGGCGTGACTTCACGGGCGAAAAACATACACGTAATTTATGAACATAGTTAAATAATTAAAAGTAAACACAAATAATATAAAATAAAATAAATATAAATTAAATGAAAATTTGTACATCGTGAATTTTGTAAAGGTAGGTAAGAACATTATTCTTATTAATTTAATCACTATTATTTCTTACTAGTAACGCAGAGCAAGCAAAGCAAGCTTTGTATTAAGGATTTCGGACTATAACTTTATGCATACATGTCAGATGATTAGACATTGGGCTTTGAAGGTACCCTACGAAACTCATTGATGACAAAACTAATATGTATCACTATGTAAGTAGGTATTGTGTTAGTTATTCTATATCATTGATTTTGATTTTCAGGTAAAGAAGCCTGTTTTTGAGTTTTCAATAAAACGTATTTTATTTATTGCGTAGTTTCAATAAAAACTCTTTGAAAACGAAAATATTTGAATATTTATAGATAAACAAATTGCTGAACCAATTGACAAGTTCGAAAGAAAAAGAAAACTCAAACGCGACCTCTCTTGGACCCATAATTTCCTGCCTTTGATAAAGAGAAGGAAAAAAATATTTTGTACGTTTTAAAGGACAAAAAATATGCCGGTTCATTGCTGGTCTTTCCACGGAAGTATCACAACGGGAGGGAACATTAGCTGCTTATAGACGTCATAATGATTTATGACTCCGTGACTCGCTGCTTTTGGTAGAAAAACGAAAATAATATTTTTAACCTTTTAAAAGGGCTCTTCATTATTATAAGAGCATTTTGTTCATCTTGAGACATAGGTTTCTTCGAATAAACATTAAAGATATTCATTTGCAAACACAGTCTTCATAAAAATTCGTCAAATAAAACGACCAACCAATTCTCAACTCACACCTAACGATTGGCCGAAACCAACAATAGAAGTTGGCGAGATTTATTTTGACGAAATGTGACACAAAAGCGAAGAAAATCGGCGGCGGTCACTTCGCAAATCTTATTATTAGGCTATAATAGTGGCATTGTGGTCGCGGCACAATGCGTCTATAGCGTTATATAATAGTGTGGCCTTACAATAGGAAAAGCTTTAAGCCGAGAATCAGTGGTTACTTTCGTACGTCACTTACTGTTTGCGTATAATTTATAGCTAACTCGGAGTAGATTACATACCAGAAGTCACTACTAGGCAAGGCGCCTTTTTACTTCATTGGTATCTAAGCTACACTATGATCATCATCATCAGTCACTTTTTTTAAGCTGCCAGAACCTCTATGAATATGAAAAGATATAAATAAATTTTAAGCATTAAGACGATGAAAAATGTCAGACATAGATGTTATAAAATCATGAGCTCTTGGTCTATAAAAAAGGGCAGCTTTTTTCCGGAGCGTGTTTGCCGTCCCGGGAATTCCCCCTTTTGAAACCGTATCAGAGGTTGAGAGCTCTTTTGATAATGAGGTCCAGCTAAAGTGTGATTTACAAGGGGTTTAACTTTATAGTGAAGTCTTGAATTTTGAATTGTGTCTTTGCTGTTTTTAATGAGATAACACTATACTACAAGTGATTTCATGTATCATTAAAAGTAGTTGAGTTTTTAATAAAAAAGGTCTGAAGAGTTGACCTTGCCCTATTTCTGGGATTACATTAATACCGTGTATCTAAGTATTTTTTTTCGCTAAGACGTGAAAATGAAGAGTAGAAGATTAGGCTCAGTGGAGTGCCTTGGGAAAGATCGACGTCTTCTTTGGATTGCAATAGGATGATGATAATGATAAAGAAGCGATATTACTTCTTCATATTCTCATAGTTAAAGAATAAGGTCGTATCTGTTGACAATGTCCATCATAATCCATATCAATAGTGCGATATAATTTCAATGCGTGCTATAAATATTTTGGCACGTGTACACGTCGCGTGGAATCCGCTTCGGTAACAAACCTGACTTGCATTGTACACCTACATGTTAAGGCTGAGTTCATACATAAATAAATAAATAAATCTTGGTTGACAATGCACACAACACCATCTAGTCCCAAACTAAGCATAGCTTGTACAATGGTGACCAGATGACTGATAGAATACATATATATTTTTAAATGCATATAATTTACATGATACTTTATAACACCCAGATACAGAACCAACATCTATGTTTATAACACAAATGTTTGTCCTTAGAGAGGATTGAAACTTCAACCTGCAGCACAGAAGGCAGGGCTATTATCTATATAGCTAACTAAATAAATCGGTCAAGGTAGAAAGTTGCGCCTAAAAAAGCACCGTACCTAGTAAAAGAACCAACATATTTTTTTCCCATCAAGGTTCTTTTGCAATTGATTACTATTACTTATCCAATTAGAACCATCATAAACTAATAATAATAATCCACCTAGCCGTTTTCGGCTACAATGACTAGCTATATTCTCAGGAGCTTGGATATTTAGCCCTAATATGACTAATGTACCCAATTTTTGCAGTTAACGTACGAGAGCACGAGGTGCACGTGAGAGTATCATTAACAAAGTTATATTGTATGTTCAAATGCGTTCTGTTTTTGAGTTGGTCGCACTTAAAGTTGATTTCGAGCCTCTTATCAATTTCAAAATCTCTGACCTTCTCCTGAACTTGCCGTCTCCATTCAGGACGTCATAAACTAAGGAAGTACCGAACATTGTTTTTATTTTTGTAATCACATTTTCATTCTTTTATGTGATACGAGTATGAGTACAAATTAACGGTTTTCGAATGATTTCTTTTACTTGGACTGTAAGACTTTGCTTTTTGCCATATTTCATGATTCTAGGTTTATTTAGGCTGTAGTTATTGATAGCATTGATTACAAAGCTTGATTTTTCAAAACCTTAGAATCGTATATTAATTTCAGCCTGATACTCCCTCGCTTTCCTGGGCTTGAAATACATACAGACAGACGGACAGACTGGCAACGAATTGATCTTATAATGGTTCCTTTTGAATTTTGAATTTTTAAGGTACAGAACTCTATAAAATGTCTCATGAACTATCGCGATCTGTGTAGTAGTATAAATCGGCTTTACAATGATCGAGTTCACGTCAATGCCTCACTTTTGCCGACTTTAAGCGTCTTTAACCCCCTGGCTGTGTCAAGGTCAATTTGTTTACCATTTTTCCATCTAGAAGCTGAACAATTATATTAATTATAAAATATTATATGAAACTACAATAACCTAATAAAAAAAAACAATTTGATTCGTCAGCTGTTCTTGGATTTGTGATATTGTTGATAGAAGCAGTAGTTTGTTCAAAATAGTTGGTTTTTTAAAATACATCTTAAGCCGCCACTATCCGCCACCACCGCTAAACGCCAAACGCTAAACGCTAGTTGGTAGTCTAAATTTAGGTTTGTCACTCAAGGGGTTAAGCGACTGGGTCGGACAATTTCGGTCTATCTTATAATCATTAGCTATTTTTAAAAGCACGTAAAATCTCTCATCACACTGGTTCAACATAACTAGTGACGATAAGACGAAGAAGAAGAAGAAGAAGAAGCGTGTTTATGTGATAGACCGGATTATGTTGTCTGTTTCAGGTGAACACAACCTTATTCCTTACGCTTATGTGAAATAGATTATTGTGTACTGTCATGGAGATTGTAACGATAAGTGACGCTTTCAGACGTCGACGAAGGAACTAGCTCCAGAAGGAACCGATATTCTCTGACAAAACAAGTTATGAATGTATACACTACTTATACTGGCTTTTCTTAGAATTTTTTTGAAGACCTTTTTATATTACTAATTATCATTATTATTTATACATTGACCCGTGAATTACTACAATTTTGTTTACTTATATCTATGTATTACTGTATTACTACATAGTATAAAACAAAGTCGCTTCCCGCTGTCTGTCTGTCCCTATGTATGCTTAGATTTTTAAAATACGCAACTGATTTTGATGCGGTTTTTTTTAATAAATAGAATGATTCAAGAGGAAGGTTTATATGTATAATACAAGCATAATATAGTAGAGAAACACTGATAATTTTAGAGGTTTCTAATGTGATGTCGTAAATAAACACATTTTTTTGCGCCTTACATTGCAAACACTGGCTGAACCCTACGAAATTGATCAAAATAATGTACTACAGTATTGCACACCTTCCTTAAAAAGGTCTACAAAAGAGTCCGCGATGGTATATGTCTATATCTTAGGTTATGTTATTCTCTTAGATAACGTTGTATATAAAGACATTCTGTAGTATATTTAGTATCAGCATTGCATCCGTGCGTAGCCGGGGCAAGTCGCTAGTATTATTATATACCAAATAATAATTCATAAAACATAAATAGCATGATATAATACTAATAATAATAAAAAACCAACAACTTAATATTAGGTACAGTAAAAATAATTTATATCGTTTATCTTGATAAATAAGTTTCAATAATTAATCTATAATGCCAAATAATTTATATTCAAATGTATTTTTTTTTATAGTAACTGATAGTGTTAGGTAGGTACAAATTAACCGGAGATATCTTAAAGTGTTACTTCACACACTTTATTGGAGCAAGTGGTTCCGCGCATAAAAGTTCTCCTTCGGTTTTAGGTATTTGTCTGCATGATCGACAAAACTATCCCACGTTTTTGTTATTTTATTATTAACCTTGTTTCTATGGTAATGTAAATTAAATAATTTTTATTATTATAAGAATATGAAACTGAACAATCACTATAATATTAAACATAATGTAAATACTTGTTTAGTTTATTTAAGGTTTCCCAGTGAGTGATTTATTTTGTCAATCTTATAAGATTATTTTTAACCGTAAGTAGTATTATTTTTATTCTGAAATCTATTAAAAATACTTAAACAGTAGCGGAGTTCTTTTCAATGGTATTATCTTAAGATTTAGTTGAGCTTAGGATTGAATCTCAACATATGATTACAGAGAAAGAAATGTTTGCAGAAATGTTGATATCAACTACAGGTTTATAAGCTTGCTCTGTTGTAAGTACATATCTAAAAAGGGTACAAAACAAAATAAATAATTTCAATTAATAATAATATATATAATAATAAATAATCCCGGACATTTCACACACCATCATCTGGCCCCAAAGTAAGCAAAGCTTGTGTTATGGGTACCACATGACTGATATACTACTCATATATTTTTTTTGTAAATACATACATATTATACATAGAAACACCCAGACCCGAGACAAATACTTGCAGATCATACAAATATTTGTCCCGCGGCGGGAATCAAACCCGCAACCTTCTGCGTCTCAGCTGGACCTTAGCCCACTGCGCCACAGAGGTCGTCAATTGCATCAATGTCTTAAAATGACAATGCCTGCCTTAAAATTAAACCAACAGTATGACTGACTATCAATATCGTTAATTTAAATTTTAATTAAAATTAAATCCTTATTACATGTTTAAGCAGTTTTAAAGTTGAGAGGCGTTTATAAGTAATAAATATATATGTATATAGTTTAGTGTATTAATAGATAGGTACACAATTATAGATACATTTATTTACAGAAATAATTACAGAAAGGTACAGAAAAATTTACAATAATATAATATACAAGTAAAATAGTTGAGTTATCTCAACTGTCGACTCAATATTTTTAAACAGAACGGTTTAAAACGATCTACAGATCAACTGATCCAGATCACTGCCAGAAGGCAGCGTTTCCAAGACTCTGGCGGCATTGCAACGTTGAATGGCGTTGAATGACGTTGACGCTAATACGCTGAGCCAGATGTTGGGTCACGCAATGTATATTGAATATAATAATAAATAATCATTTTTAAGGATAATTTGAAAACGCGGTGGGCTCCTGTTCCTCACGGGCCCAGGGTCTAGACTCTAAAAGGATCAAATATGTAGGCCTTAACAAGACCGGCATATTTCCTCATATTAAAATTGGTAAATCTTTTAAATATCTTAAGACTCTAGGCTTACTAAGGTACAAGCAATACCGTCAATGTTTACGTTAGTCGCTCTTTAATACCTATATTTTTTTTTGTCAAATTTATACAATAGACCGATTTAAGCAACCATTAACGACAGACCATGGCAGTGAGTTTCTAGAGCTCTCATACCTTAAGTAGCAATCCAAAATTTTTGGGAGAACTACAATCACATGTTTTTTTCTGTACAGCCAGCATTATACTTCGCTACTCGGCCACATCAAAAAGCTATGCTAAGAGTACAAGTACCCATCTACTTATCTACCCGCGTGCGCGCTCTCGGTGATAAGTTAAACAGATTAGCGCGTTCATTAGTTCCGAGTCTCGGCGTTGTTTCCACATCAATTACTTTGACGTGCGCGCTATGTTATATCGCGTTGAACACAAGTTTTAACTTGTTGTGGAACGTCCGTGTCCTCCTATCTAAGCATCTGTCTTAATTTTGCCAATGTCAAGTGCTTTTGTGTCAAGTCAGCTCAGTTGGTAGTAGCCCTGCCTTCTGCGTTGTAGGTTATAGGTAGGTTTGCTTTCCTCCCTGAATAAACATTTGTGTGACGAATGTAGGTGTTTATTCTGTGTCTGGGTTTTATATAGTATCATATGTGTGTATTAAAAATATTATTTTTAGTAAATAAATAATATTATTATTAGTATTATATCAATCATCTGATCATCATAATACAAGCTACCAATTCCAATTCTTCACAGGCTTGGGTTAGGATGAATTGGCACGTAAATTCACCTAGTATGTAAGACGTTTCAAAGTGATCCTTGTGATTGTATTGAATAAAGTATCTTTTGACTTTGAATTTGACTACAACTAGTTTGGGCCAGATGGTGTTGTGTGCATTGTTCACCAATATGTATTTATTTATTTATACATAGTAATACTTCCTAAAGAGTAATAGCGAGGTTCAAATAGATTGAATTTTTTTTACAGCAATTATTTAGGATCTATAATTTTGAAAATACATAATGTCACGTCAAACTAGCCCACTGGTAAATAATATCAATAAAAATAAAAATATTTTATTGGCTGACTGTTCCATTTTCGCAATTCTGTTACCTGATCACTTTTATGACCAATAACTTTCATCAATATATTGCATCATACTTTTTATGACTTCAACGACAACGCTTTCGACGCTTGCTCATAACGTACAGTGTCATAAGCGAGACAGAGAAAATCCGGGTGCCGCTATACAGAGCAAGGGACAGTCAACTTGCCAGGTGACATTGATAATCAATTATAAATAAATAAAAGTTTAAAAAAACTAAATAACACGCTTGATATAGAAAACCAAACTAAAAAATAGAAAATAAATTTTAATAAACACCATGCACCCCACGCTTTTTTTTAATAAAACATTTTTTCTTACTTACATTTATTAAAATTTATTTTCTATTTTTTAGTTTGGTTTTCTATATAAAGCGTGTTTTTTAGTTTTTTTTAAATATTATTTATTTTCTACTCTTTTTTCTACTAGTTTTAGGATAATCTGATATTTTAATTTTTTTTTTAAGTTTTTTTCGAATTATTGCATTGTCATCGGTCTTTGACAGGTGTGCAAAATTTGAATGAAATCTGGCCGTTTATAGTGGGTCAAAATCGCGTCCTAAGGAGTCGGTTACAAACATACAAACATATAAACATACATACAAGTATGTTTAGAGATACAATTATGTTTACAAGTAGAAACTAATATAAAGCGTACAAAAAAACAAAAGCATAGCTTGTATTATGGTGACCAAGTGACTGACATAAAACTTACATATTTTATAATTTTTAACAAAAAAAAACCGACTTCATACAGGAAACCAAACAGTAAAAAATCCCTTGGCTGTCCATAGTCTTCATCATCAGACCCCTAATGACAGCCACAACCCATCTAGGTGTAAAGTTTTCATCAATTCAAATTAATGAAGCCCTAGCACCAGGTAATTATGCTGTAAATTATTAAGGAGTTCCCTCGACTGTCTTTCGGCTCCGTCATCAAATCGACTCCAGACATTCATTAAATAGCAGTACTTAAAAATACTTAACGAAAAAAAATAACAAACACACGAGTCACATCTACGATTTTCGAAGGTTCCCCTCGATTTCTCTAAGATGCCATCATCAGATCCTGGTTTCCTTACCATGGCACCGCTCTTGAGCAATCTCCTTTCAAACAAAAAAAAATCATCAAAATCGGTTCATAAACAACGAAGTTATCCCACACACAAAAAAAAATGTATTTACGGTCGAATTGAGAAACCTCCTTTTTTTAAGTCGGTTAAAAATACATATTTATGATAATTTATAACACAGAACAAACACCTATGTTCATCACACAAATGTTTATCCTGGGAGGGAATCAAACCCTTAACCCACAGCGCAGTAGTCAGAGCTACTACCAACTGAGATGACAGGCCAGTCGTATAAACAACAATATATACAAAAGTATCTTACTGCCGAAGACTGGTTATTTTTATTCCAATATAGAGGTTTGTAGCGCTTAGGTCTTCTAGCATGCTCCGTAGCTGGTAGATAGAGAGTAAAAAAAACAATGTCATTGGCGAAACGAAGGTTTGATAGCCTCGTCCCGCCTTCTCTTCCCAGCCCGTTGCTAGCTTACTGAGGACTTTTTCGAGGGTATTGGTGAAGAGTTTTGGTGACAGCGATTCACCTTGCTTGAAAACTTTTTCTATTACCTTGTGACCTTGTGTTTTTTATTTGTTTGGTTCTGTGCTATTTTGGTTAATTTTGCGTATAATATAGATATAGGTTAGTTCTATATTTTGGTTGAAGAGAGCAGTAAATATTTCAGAATGGGCAATAGAATCAAATGCTTGTCAAATTTCACGAAATCGAGGTGAAGTGGGATATTAAACACATTGTGCTTTTCCATCACTTGATTGATGGCGTGAATACAGTCAGTTATAGAAATGCCTGTTATTTCTACCCTGACGACGACTTCAATAACTTTAGTCAATGTTTTGTACAAATGAAAAATAAGACCTGTAGTTATTAATTTCATATTTATCGCCTTTTTTATGGAGAAGGAAGATATTAGAATGGTTATCAAAACCGGCATTAAAAGTCCTGTAATTAAAATGATGTTGAACAGCTTGGTAATGTGGGGCAAAAGTGTTGGGTCACCCTGTTATGAAGCCTCTGTGCTAATGTCATTTACTCCTGGTACTCGGTTGTACATCATATTACAACGCGCTTCGTAGCCAGTAATATGAGATACGGTGTGTGTGTAAGCTGTTTGAATATAAGATATACATAAATATGTTATTATGTGCATTACTTTTTCTTAGTTTTGACGTATGGTTTCGTGCGTTTTTTAAAAAAGATTTTTTTATTATAATTTTATTATTATTATGTATACAGGACATAGTAATCATTCACCGTACTTGTTAAAAATTAAAAAGGACACGATGGAAAGAAAAATAAGTAGCCCTACTCTACCAAAAAAACCGTGCTAAAGCCACCAACCGTGCCAGGAACACCTCAGCTAATCATATTAAAAACCTTGAAACAAGTTGGAAGTGGAATGACTTGACGCGTGTGTTGATTGCGTAATTTACGCAGCGTAACGTTAGTGTATCTAATTGGAACAATGAAACAGATAAATAGAAGCACTGGCTTTTTAACACCATTAAATAAGGGGTTACATCCATTTAATATATATATAAAATTCGTATTTAGAGTACAAAAAGCTGAATCGTATTTTATTGAATATTTTCTATCATTTCAAGCACTTTTGTATACATTTCCAATAATATTTTGCCCGCGGCAATGGCAATGTGATACGTTGATAAAAATAAACCTTATTGCTATTATAAGTCAGAATCTATTGTCTAACAATATATATATAAATTGGTTCAGCCTTTACTGACATGACTGGACTGGCCTGTCAGCTCATTTGGTAGCTCTGCTTTCTGCGCTGTAGGTTGAGGCTTCGATTCCCTCTCAGGATACACATATGTGTGATAAAAATTTGTGTTTGTTGTTAGTCTGGGTGTTATAAAGTATATATTTAAAAATAAATAAGCATTCTATCAATCATCTGGTTACTATGTATATTACAATTATTATATATTAGTATGCTACTTTAGGAAGTATTTGGATAATTTGCTGTATAAACCTATAAATATACTAAATGTTGCCTAATGGTAATATATACCTATAAAAGAGCTTAACCTGACTGACTGACTGTTCATCATCGCCGAGCCGAAACTGCTGAAGCTAGAAAGCTGAAATTTGGAAGGTTCCATTCATAGCAAAACCACCCAGTAAGGCGGGTTTTTTTGAAATCGAACCCCTAAGAGTGTGGAAAGGGGTGAAAACTAATAAATGAAACTTTTTTACGCGTGGTGTGATTACTTAGAAACTTGGCTTGGATACTTAAAATGCAAAATAAATGGACACGTGTTGCAGGATTTTTCAAAATAACCCTCATAAAAGAATAAAATGTGGTGGGAATATTTGTATAGAAACTTTTTGATGGTTCATGGGTGTGATTGGTTTGAAACTTATAGTTTGGCAAGGAGATAAATTGCATCCTGGGGTAAGATTTCAGTTACTATTCATTAAAAAGAATGCGGACGAAGTCGTGGGCAACAGCTAGTATTATATATAATAGCACTATTTCACATTCAAAACTTTCGTAAGTTGTACTATACATTGAATGCGAATAAACTCACGCTGATGAAGATTGTCTAGAATCCAAACAATGTCAATGTCAATGTCTAACACTCATATTATTTTTGTAGTTAACGGGTATTTCCCGCGTATTATCTTTTAATTTATTCCCAACGTTTTGGTTAAGTTGCAATAACCGCGGCCGCGGGCTGACTGCGTCAGCTCAGGCAGCTCGCGGATAAATTATAATGTAATACGAGATAACTACCCGTGAACAACTTAAACAACATGAGTTCTGATCGCAAACGTTTATAAAATATCAATACTTGCACTGTTAGGTATAAGGCAAAAGCGCTTACCAGCTACAAAACCATATGTTGAGGAAATTTCATCAAATCTTGTATTTATTTATAAACAAAAAAATCAACAAGCTCAAAAGAAAACCATTGAAAAGGTTATTAATAGATCCACATTCACAAACAAATATTATCCTCAATCCCACTCAAAATACTCAACATAATCATAATCTATTCTAAGCATTAACTGTACAATGCTGTATTCGAGTATTTTCGTAAAAAATAAACATGACTGCAATGGTTTTTCCCGGTAAAACTGCCATCCGTCACGCGGCCCGGCCCAACCCCTATGTAATCCGGTTATTGTAGACGGACCTCTGACGTTTGGAATTTTTATTTACACAAATATTAAAATAAATAAATATATAACGTCAGACACTTTCACAGCAGCATCTATATCATATATATCTTTAAGCAGCTGAGACATGTCTTACCACTAAAATCACTACATAATGTCTACCAATGTCTCGTACAATCTATCCTAACTTACTGTAACACGGCTTGGGGAACTGTAGCCAAGACCTACCTTATTAAGCTCGAAAGAGCACAGAGAGCGCTCTTAAAAGTCATGACATTTAAACCCAGGCTGTACTCCACTGATCAACTGTATAAGGATTGTTCAGTACTTAATGTGAGACAGCTTTTTATTAAAGCAATAATAACAAAACAGCATTCCCTAATAAATGTAAATATTCTTGACAAACTAAAAACACAGCGGAGGCAAGACCAAATTTTTAAAACAGTGATTACCCGCACAAACTTTGGAAGGAAGTCACTTACTATCATGGGACCTAGACTATATAACCGCATCAGTGGAACCATTGAGATTTTGACCCTAAACTGCAACCATTTAAAGAAAGCTATCCTCAACTATCTACTTTATTTAACTTACACAGAAACGGAAAATCTTCTAGACACCGTTGAATGATTCTATGTATTAGTAATATTCATTGAAACCCACACACACATAATAGTAGCACACACATAAACGCACGCACACACATACACTCACACGCACGGATACCTTACATACGCACACACATACAAATACTCAAGACCAAATCCACCTACAAACTCACACTTTCATCACACGCAAACATCCAACTATCTACACACTTGGCAACGTTTTATCTGTTTTATCTTTCTCATGTACAAACATTATTTGTTTTGTTTCCATTTTATTTTTTAATATCATTTTTTTTTTGAGTTTTTCTTTATTTCTTATGACACACTCATTGTACAAGTATTAAATCTAAACGAGTCCGTAGCGAGTCCCTGTGACCCCACTATACAGGCTTTTTAGTCCTAGTGTGGGGAACAGAGTCACTTAGCGGTACTACTTTTATATTTATATAGAGGAAAATTATTATAAGAACATAAATGTGTACCAGCTCT
The DNA here is from genome assembly GCA_948098915.1 of Lampropteryx suffumata. NCBI lineage: Eukaryota > Metazoa > Arthropoda > Insecta > Lepidoptera > Geometridae > Lampropteryx > Lampropteryx suffumata. The sequence continues at coordinate 654,410 of OX402553.1, forward strand.
CTGTTTTGAAAATAAATTATTTATTATTATTATTATTATTATCTGGCCCCAAAGTACCTAAGCAGAGCTTGATTTATAGTTATCACACGACTGATACTACATAAATACTTTTTTATGTAAATACATACATATTATACATAGAAAAACATCCAGACCCGAGAAAAACACTTGCATATCATACAAACATTTATCCCGCGGCGGGAATCGAACCCGCAACTGCGCCACAGAAGTTGTCTAAATATCAGTTATGTGTTTTTTTGGTCTAACGCAGGAATGTAATTAAACATAAAATTAAAATAAAAGTAATTTGTCGCCGTTCAAGCCGTGCACAAGCCGTTCTTAACAAATCCACGCATTAAGCAACCTTCAAGAGGATTGATCAGACAGTTCAGTCAGTTAGTTGATCACTTCGTGGATGGGTGACTGTAGTATTATAATCACCATAAGCGCTTCCGTGCATAAGAGGACTCATTGTCAGTTCTGGCAAAAGTTGTCAGGCCATGATAGAGTCTTTTGCGTTGTATAGTAACTTTGTTACCAAACTAAGTCACACGAAAGAAGTACTGACTTTTCTTAACGTATTTTTTTTAATGACTTTACTCGTGGCCTAAAAGTGCTCGTTGTAATTGGTGAACCCTTAAACGTCACAGTGGTTTTATAACAATCGAAGTCAGACTTGGCTTTATTTTGGGGTTGCCGCTACGGATGAAGTCGCGAGCGAATAAGCAACGGTCGTATTTGTCAACCGTGTTGCGTAATAAGCCAACGAACGTTGAATGGTTGAAATAAAGTGGAATAAAAATACTGCTGTTGGTTTTTTAGTTTAAAAATAACAATAAAGAAAGTTAGTTTATCGGTAAAATAAAGTTTTTCTTAATAAAACTGTTGTATTTCTCAGATGTTTAATTTGGATTTTTGATTATTTACTGTTATTTATTTATTGCAATACTTTGCAGTACTAATTTATGATACATATTTAAATTGCTGTCAGTATTTCTGTATACAATTTGAGCAATAAACGTTTTTTAATTGTATGTGAGTTTTGAGTATTTCATATTATTCAAATAATGAAACTCTACAAAATAAATAGCGTTCAATGTTCCATCTCCAAAAACTTTACACAGGAAATTTAATCCCCAAAAGTGGACATATCCATTTGTAGTGTCAAAGGTTGTTTAGCTTTCGGTATAAAATATTAAGAGCGCCACGTCCATAAAAAGATCCTTTTATCAAAATGCCCGCGGCCCACCCTTTCTATGTCGGCCAAATTACTAGCTATTCCACGGTTATGGTTCACTTCTCACCCATATTTTGGGTTAAACAGGATTAGGGATGGGATAGTGCGAATTTGCGGGGACGGAATGGAGTTTTTGTTGATGGCTGAGTGCTGTGGCCTTTGTTTTGAGATGATTTCGCGGTTTTGGTTTTAGGTCACTTTAGAAATCTGTTCTGCTTTAGGGTTTCACTACAAATTAATTTAATTAGCAAATCACTTGTACAAAAGTTTTTTAAATAAATAAAGCTTTAGGCGATAAATAATAAGCGACAGAAAATGAAATAAGCTACATCTTTCTTAAATTATACTATACTATGAAGCAAACCTGTAGTATGGTGGAGTTAAACCCGTGCTTATCAAAATGTATCGACCACATCTTTTATTATTGCGACTTTGGGAAACATGGCAATGTGTTTGCAGCTGTTCGCTGTACTGACATTGCTGTAGTTGTGTAAGCTGTGACACAAACATGAGTCATTGTACTACAGAATTTATTTGCGGTACATTGAAATCCCGCAATAAGAGAAGATTAATGGATGTTACCATTCGAGTTGTCAACATTCAATGATGCCTCCGTTTATAAATCTGTGAACAAAGGCGAAACCATTTATCCAGATAAATAAATACTTGTCAGAAAGCAAAAACCAGGGTTATGGTTTAAACACCTATTGATGGTATATAAAATCTTTCCTCAACCTTACCCTCACTCTAAGTAAATTCTTAACCTCAGCTGTAAAGGAGATTTTCTTATCAAGATATTCAAAATCTTCTTGACTGAGATTGTGTAAAAATATAAACCACGTGAGATGGCATTAGATTAAAAATATAACACAATTTAAAATATTAGGAATAGGAATGACAAAGGATATATTTTTATACATTCAAAACATTTGTGGTTTCTGGCAGTGGATACCACCAGGCATCCATAATATCAGGTGCACCTTATATTAACTTTACAGTGAAAAATAGTACAATTACATTAGTGAATAGTTTAAATAAAAAGTAAAAATTGATCAGAAGAGATAGATCTTGTCGACACCGCGGTATTCTTAGATATAACCTTAATAAACTTCAATGGGGCATAATGTTTAAAGGCATTCTGTTATGGGAGAGTGCTGCAGATATTAACACCATATATGTGTCGCCGAATAATTCCGTACGTGCAATTTATAACATGTGCTATAGAGAATCACTTAGAAATAAATTTATGAAAATAAATATTATGACAGTGCGTTGTCGTTGTTGTTATAAATATATGAAAATCAAATGTATGTTGCTTCAACTCCACTCATACAAAGCAATAAACAAATCAAACGGACCAGACGTGTTTCTTGACGGATTTTTCTTGAACTCTTCTACATTTAGGTGAATCCAGAAAAGTGTAGAGATAACGATTCAAAATTGTTCTTATGATTTTATTGAGTATAAAAATATATTTTTTTTATTTTTTTCTTATTAAGTTAGACCAATTAAACCTCAAGTCAACCCATAACAGAATATGTGGTAAAATTGAGCAGAGCAGCAGATACAGGCTAATATTAATGTTGATAATGATGATGGTTGATAGACACTTTATTGTACACAAAGAAAACACAGAAAAAAAATGTTAAATTAATAGCGTTAAATCAAATTAGTTAAGAGCGATCTCTTGAGAAATTATTATTAGATTTGATTTGATAAAAATATATTCAAATACAAAATATTATGTTAGTGAGGCTTACCTACATACAACTTTCTACAAAAAAACAAAGAATAATTAGTATATGGTTAACTATACTAACCAGTTAGTAGTTTCCAGATAATGATAATAATCATGAATTTAAAGTATACATAGACGTGAATGAGCTGATGGATGCAGTAGATGACGATGATATCGTTTTTATACGCAGCTTAATAGCCGGGGTACGAGGACCAAGTAAATACCAGCTTTAAAAAAGAGTTGTTCTCTCTGAATACCGGAGAGTATGGGCGTCGTGTCGCGTCGAGACGCAAAAAACGATTATGCAAAGAGACGCCGTATTTTCGCTTTGTTCTGGGCCATTGGATGGGAGAAAAAACCTGACGTGAGGTTTAATTTGTTTGAGAATAAAAATTCTGCAGTTTGACGTCGTTTTTTTTATCCTCGTCGTTAACTTATTCATTGAGCAAATGTCGAGTTCAAAAAATATTTACTTCTAGACAGTTATAATGAAACGGGTTTGCACTCAAATAAAAGCTATGCATGGAATGGAATGGAATTGTATGGAATAACATACAGACTTCAATAAATAGTGTGTGATATGAATAAGTGACATTTAAAGGGCTAAGCATTGAAAAGATACAAAATATGATGTAAAAACTGCGTCAAAATTCACGAACAAAAACTCTCAACCAACGTTATACGTTAACGCTATAGGGCTTCATTTGTTTGTGTCATTCCTTCTGATCCTGCGCCAGCCTCATGCAAGTTCGGCCTGGTAAGGTAAAACTATTAAAACCTAATTGCAAACCTGCATTAATACCATAAATCATAGTTTTTGGCATTAAAATATTATTATTCTTATTCTAATTTACTTTCTTATACTGGCCTGTAAGCTCCGTTGGTAGTAGCTCTCTCCGCTGTAGGTTGAGGGTTCGATTCCTTCCCAGGATAAACATTTGTGTGATGAACATACTCCTAGGTATTTGTTCTGTGTCGGGGCGTTATTAAGTATGATAAGTATGTATTTAAAATATATGGATTTCTATAAGTTACCTGGCCATCATAATACAAGCTATGCTTAGTTTGGGGCTAGATGGTGTTATGTGCATTACCCACCAAAATTTATTTATGTTTTTTTTATACCATAAGCGTTTAAAAATCAAATGAAAAATCTCCTTTTGCTATGTCTATCAAAATTATCAAAACGCTTATTGCTGACCCCACTTGGGGGGATAAGAGCAAGAAGATGATAATGAGCAAAACCCTTATTAAAATCAATTTGAAGCTTGTAGTTTTAGCAACAGACTTATTTCAATTGAAGTAGAAACGACACTTCATACCGAGTACGAGTAAGCTTTGCTAAACGGTCGGTGTCACCCGCAGCCGCAACCGTGTACAGCACGAGTGTACACTCATGTGACATTCTGTAAGCTATCATATTGAGGTACCGCAAATTAATTAAATGTTTGTTTGTCAATGGCGCTTTGGGCGAATTTAAAACGGAATAATATTTTTGACTGGGACTACTGAACCTTTTCCCTATATTAAACCACTGTAATTCTGTCTTGGAAAAGTGAAAATGAGAAAATGTTATCAAAATTATGGTGAAAAGATTAAAGTGCACTTCAGAGGCTCCTTTTGTGCACATGACACTAAAAGTTTGAAGACGACATGTCTTCAAACTTTTTAGTTTCTACGACATGCCGGGTTCCTCGCGTTGTTTTCATTTACGGTTTGATAGAACTAGTATAGAGCTTTTATCAGAAATGTTTGAAGGTCAATACCACCATTACTTAATACCATCACATTCCATCATAGAACAAACACCTATGACAACATAGGTGTTTGTCCTACGTCTGGGTGTAAGTATCATAAGTATGTATTTAAAAAATATATAATTATTCTATCAGTCAACTAGTCACCATAATACATGCTATGCTTAGTTTGGGACTAGATGGTGTTGTGTGCATTGTCCAGCAATATGTATTTATTTGTTTATTACTCTTATTAAATCATTAATTGTTTGTGGATCCGGATGTAAAAAAAAAGTGCAAGTTTCAAACCGCTCTGTTGCAATGGGTAAAAATAAAACGCTAAAATTTTTAATAAAAATACCAGGTGATAAATACGATACAATTATTCAAATTGAATTCACAAGCTAAATGGTTTTACATCTTGAGCCCGATAGCCGAGTCAACAGTCAACGGACAAAAGTAAATCCTTTGATTAAAACGAAAGGATTTGGCTCATTGTTTGATTCTCAGATTGTTCTCGAATATTCGGAGTTTAGCCAAATGTTTAGCTGTTGACTGATCTCTGCATAATGAGGAGTTTGCTGTTTTAATAAACAAAGTTTGGTTTTGCTTCTCATGCGTAAGGCAAGTCGTATTCGATGGTTTTAATAAGAAGAGTTGGTAACCACCTTAAGTCAAAGACTTTAAATACAAAATGCAATGAACTACGACTCTTCTTTGATTTAATATATATTTGGTATGTAGTTAACATCTACATTGGTCGGTTACGACCTGGAATCCATAAAATTGCATAAGTTCTTTTCTATGTATTTGACTTTCCTTAGAGCACTTAGTGCGCGTTTAACTTCAGCCAGCGTTCAAGTTCTTTCACCATGGGTCATTCAAATGTTTTCTCTGATAGAACAGTAGATTTTTTTTTTTAAATAGTTACTCTTTCTTTAAATCGAACGAGAACAAATTGCTAGCACGATATATTTATTTACTTTTACTCTCATCGCAGCAATCGCCAATTTCCGATGAAGCTAACTTTCGTACTTTCCAAGTTTTTTATGGGTCCGTCAAAGAGAAAACTCTATTACCGAAGTTCCTTTGTTCGCAACTGCATAGCCAGAAGTTAAGCGTACGGAACCGTATAGTTGTGGAACTAAGTACGTAGAGTATGTTAAATAACAGTAGAGTCGTGAATTACTGCAGTTTAAACCTTAAATCATTGACATTGATTTAACCTATAGTCTTCTATTAGTAGACAAAGCTAATAAGCATTTACAGCCTGACTTCACCTACTGCTTGGAATAGGATATAGGTTATAAAGCTAGGTAATGGTGGTATAGGCCACCAGCCACGACCCTGGGCTAGAATTGTCTATCCGCATCCTGCGATATTAGTTATTTCGTCTACCCATCTTGCCCAAAGGACGACTGACGTTTTTATGTCCATTTCATGACCACCGCCGTTTAGTGGATGCCTTACTCCACCAGTCATCGACACGCACGATTATCATGTGTACCTACTGTCCTTCATTTTGCTTCACTTGACTTAAGTATTGGTAGCCAATCTACACAACATCATCTAGCCCCAAACTAAGCATTGCTTATACTTTGGGAACCATAGTGAAGTAGGGAACTTGAAATATATTGCTAACAATCGATATCACGCCAACGTCTTAGATCATAATATGATCATAATTACCATGGTTGGCGACTCAACCGAATTAGACACTGTTGGTTTAAGAGAGTGTCTAATTCGTCTGAGTTGCCAACCATGGTTTATATCCCTCAGAAAAGTCTTGCAGATTATATTTATCATCCCATGAATTTAAATATTAAATACGCGTGTTTCTGGGCTGTTTACAAAATTCCCTCGGCTATTTGTTAAACTGTTTTCGATTCCGCGTGAACGAGCATCGAATAATACCTACACCGAACCCAATGTCCAGTAGACCGTATACAGATAGATGTACCCGTGGAAACTTCAAGAAAATTCAAACTAAAAAGTATTTTATGGAAACGATACCTTTGATACAATTTATGTATTTATACATATAACGCATTACTGTAAGCTGTTAAGTTATAACAATTTAAACATTCATAAATAAATAAATAAATAAATTATTTATGTTCTTGTACTCATAGTGTACTCTTAGCGTGGGTATATTTTTCTTATATCAATTTTTTTTTACATTGTATTATGTCTATATTGAACGCATTGTGTAATATTACGTGCAATGTTTTTTTATTGGAAATAAACTGAATTTGAATTTAATGCTGTATTGGTATGACATTAAGTACATATTGAAGGTTTGGCAGGTTCTTAAGGTATCTTCCATCATCATCCATTCCCATACTAATTTTATAAATTTTAAAGTGACCGTGTCTGGTTGTTTGTGACCTTGGCGAAGATAGACGTGTGTCGAGGTACTCAGGTCTTTCGGTATGTAGAAAGGACGAGGTGAGTGCCACGAAGTTGGTTTTGGTGCCAGCTTGCTCATGCGGCCGTGGAGGCGGTCAGCGAAGTTTGTGATATCGAGTTCTCCTTCAGGAGCCGTACTGAAAAACTGACCAGGCAAGCGGAGGGGCTCGCCGTAGACAAGCTCGGCGGCTGTGGATTGAATGTCGTATTTCCACGCGCTGCGAATGCCAAGCAGAACGATAGGAAGTACTTCGGTTCACTGAGATGATGTGTGGCATGTGATGGCGGCCTTGAGTTGGCGATGCAGCCGTTCCACCAACCCGTTGGCGGCCGGATGGTAAGCAGTGGTAGTGAGGTGAGTAGCTCCGATGAGTGCGGAGATGGATTTGAATAGGCTTGAATCGAATTGGCGGCCGCGGTCGGTCGTGATACGCTCAGGACAACCGAACCGTGCGACCCAACCAGAGATGAAAGCGGAAGCGCAGGTGTCAGCTGTGGTGTCAGCGAGTGGGTACGCCTCAGGCCAACGTGTGAAGCGGTCGACTATCGTGAGGCAGTACCTGTAGGAAGACAAAGGTAAGGGACCTATAATATCCATGTGGACATGTTGAAAACGGACTGAAGGTGGTTTGAAACGGGCTGAAGGTGGTGGTTCGGTGTCGGAAAGTCCAGAATAGCTTGTGTTTTTGACTCGAGAGGGCTAATTCCGTTGGGGGTGACGCTGAACCCCAAGAATGTGACCGTGGATCGGCCGAATACACATTTCGATGTGTTTATCAAGACGCCGTCATCTTTTAGACGGCTGAAAAGTTTTCGAAGGTGCTCCAGGTGGCGATCTTTATTATCTGAATATATCAAAACGTCATCAATGTACCCAAATGCAAAGTCTAGCCCATTTAAGACTTCGTCCATGAAGCGTTGGAATGTTTGGCCTGCATTCCTAAGACCAAAAGTCATATGCGGGAACTCAAAAAGTCTGAACTGAGTCGTAATTGCCGTCTTAGGTATATCTTCTTCGAAAACTGGCAATTGATTGTAGGCTTTAACCAAGTCTATGGTCGAGAATATAGTTTTACCTGTGAGTTGATAGGTAAAATCATGTATGTGACGTACTGGATACCGGTCTGGAATTGTACGTGCGTTCAGAGCTCTATCTCCGCAGGGTCTCCAACCATCATTTTTCTTCTTAGCTAGATGTAGAGGAGATGACCAGGCGCTTTCAGATCTACGTGCAGTACCGTTATGTAACATTTCGTCGAATTCTCGCTTTGCGATCAGCAGTCTCTCCGGATCCAAGCGACGCGGGCGAATCGCGGTAGACGGACCAGGGGTAGTACGAATATGATGTACGGTACTGTGTTTGGGTGTTGTTGGCTTACCGGCGGGGCGGGTGATGTCGGGAAATTCTCGTAGTAGGTTGGCAAAAATACTGTCGTCAGCTGTAGTACGTATGGAGGAGATATCAGGTGCGACTTCTGTTGGCTGCGGCGCGTCGATGCCGAGCATAGTGATTCCGTCAATGAGGCGTTGCTGTCTACAGTCTACAAAGAGGTGGTAAAAACTTAAAAAGTCTACTCCAATTATAGGCTTTGTGACATCGGCCACGGTGAAACGCCAGCTGAAAGCTCGTCGTAGTCCCAAATCTATGGTAAGTTCGATGTGCCCGTACGTAGAAATAAGTGTGCCATTTATGGCGAACAGTTGGTACTTAGTCTTAGCTCAAGCACAGCTGACTTTGGGAAGACACACAGGTCTGAACCCGTATCAATGAGATATTGCGCCTTCAATTTCCGGTCAGTGATAAACAAGCGGCCTGATGATTTCGGACAGTCGGCTACCGCCACTAACATTGCATTTCCCGCCGACTCGAACGTGAACGGCTGTCTGCATTTGATTGCATTAGCTTTATAAATAAAATGGTACCGGCAATGCGGATAATCGTCTGGGCGTTCTCGTGACCTTGACCGGTTTCTAGATGTCGAGCGGTTCTGGAAGTTTCCACTGTTGTTCCTAGATCGAGAGTTATGATTTGAAAGATTTTGTACCTGCTTTGCCAGTTCGTCGACCCGTTTTGCCATTATGTCCAAAGCCGAAACTGTACCTGGTATTTCACACGCTGATGTACTTGCTGCTTGATGCATCGGTGGTGAAATATCGTTGATTTTATCCGCCAGTTCAGCCACGTCGTGTAGTGTGCTATCCGTCTGTGTAGTAATAATCAATTGAATGTGGGTAGGTAACCTGTTCGACCATATCTGCCTAATTAGATGTTCTGGAATAGTCGGTCCGGCTAGATTCTGTAAATGCCGCATAAATTGGCTAGGTTTCCTATCACCCAGTTCCTCATGGGTCAGTAATTGTTGTATTTTGCGCTCTTGAGAAGCTGACAATCGCTTTATTAGCTCCGTTTTTAACTTCTCGTATTTGCCGTTATCTGGCGGGTTTAAAATTACGTCTTTTATCTCCGCGGCGTACTGCGGATCTAACTGAGCGACGACGTAATAAAACTTCGTTTGATCGGAGGTAATATTAAAAATGGTAAACTGACCTTCTATTTGGGCAAACCAAACGGCGGGTTCGTCAGGCCAAAATGGCGGTATTCGTACACCCACTCTGTACAGTCCGGGTTGTTCTCCAGAAGTCCCGGGATTTCCAGGGCTAGCAGTGTCTGACTTACTCATCTTTCCGTCGGGGTCACCAGTGTGGTATTCGTGTGTTCTTTGTTCGTATGCCTATCTACCTGCGGCGGATGTTTATGAAAAAGGAAAGATATATGCACAGATGAGTTTAATCAGGACAGTACAGGCTTTACAAGGAAGAAAGAACGATACAGAGAAATACAGGATTACAGAGAGTTGTGGAAGTTATATGATTCGCGAGTAGAATGGCGGGAAGGGCTAAGAGCGCGCGATACATGTTCCCCCGTCGCGTCGTAGGGCTCGGAGCGGTATGTGTCGCAGGCGCGCGCGCAGTGTCGGTTATATTGCCCGGCGGGCGGAAACCGCCGCCGGCGCGCCCGCGTACCCCTGTTGCACAGGGACCTCACAAGTGGACCGACTTAAATGTAAGGACGGCGCCACAGTAATATTAATAATAAAATATTTATTTAATTTTTTTAACACTAAAAGTTACTTAACATAGGGTATTAAAATAATAGTATAAATGTACTGCTGTTAGCGAGATGAGCTAAGTAAACCTGTTTTGTTTAAAAAATTGTATACTGTACTCATTTAAAAAATTAACTACACTAGAGAGGATGAACCTACTTAAAAGGATATGAACATAAACTGATTACAGATTTGTGGAATTCATATGAATTTTATGTAGGTTTATTATATTTAGGTAGATATTTATATAATAATTATATATAATATATTCCGCAATAATCTTTAGGTAATTATATTTAGTTTATATAGTATTTATCTGTATTTCTCGATTAGTTAGTTCATATTTGAATTAGTTTTATGAATTTAATCTTTCTCTTTTCCCTCCTTTTGTACACTTCATACCCACCCATTCGTTTTTAATATCTCCAATTCCCAATGTTTGCTGGAAGAGAACTCTTTTAAGGGTTAAGCTCGCCTGTGTACATGCCATTATTGATTAAGTTTAGATTATGTTTTTTGTGTACAATAAAGAATAATGAGTAAAGAATGTGTCGAGATGCGTGTGCGTATGTGTATGTGTATAGAAGAATGTTTGTGTGTTTGTGATGGGTGTATATATTCTACTAAGACCAGGAGTGGTTTAAGGATAAAAAATACAAATCAAAAACATAACTTTATTTTACTCACAATCACCTTTTCACCTTTAAAATCAACTAAAAATAACCAATAAGAAACAAGGCAACTTTACCACAATTTTACACAAAACACATAACGAAAATAACAAAACTACGGCAAGAAAAATGGCTCACTTGTCTCTATCTACCACAAAAACTAGTTCTCTTTGATGTTTTCGCATCGAACGCCAACGAGCAAATGACCCCCGTCGCCCGCTTCACCTTACTTTTATAGGCGTGCCATTCTTTGTTATTCATCGCTGGAGGACTCAGCTAACACGGCCTCTCCTGACAAAGGGCAGTCCACGGCCCCAGGATATGGTGGTGAACATGAGCCGGCGCTAGCTGCAGTCAATGGATCGGCCTCAGGATAGGCTTCTAACAAAATTCAAAATTCAAAATTCAAAATAACTTTATTCATTACAATCACAAGGACCACTTTGAATCGTCTTCTTACATGCTAGTGAATCTAGGTGCCGGTTCCTCCTAACCCCAGTTCAAGAAGAATCCGGCAAGAAACTTGTCTGGAAAAGAAACTGTCAAGAAACTTTGTCTAACAGAAGCATGGATGGCTGAATGCTCGATTCCTGTGCCGCGGGATCTGATGAGTTATCCTTAATCTCAATAGGTTCATCATCTGTAAGGACACAACATTTATAAACAGGGGTTCTAGGGGGAAAAACATTCTCCGTTCATACTATCTCTCTCACTTAATTCATACATCACACAACATTCATCATCTACTCAAAACTCAATCTCACAGACTTCACCTCAGAGACGTCTCAAAATAATAAAAATAGGGCCCTGTTACTTTTTTCCACCATGACACGATGAGACGTCTGCATTTTCATTTGGCCGCTCTGCTTCGCTGCCCGCTGCAGAGATCAGCCAACGTGAACACGAGTTTACATAGCCCAGGGTCTGCCGTCCACTCACATGGACCTTAGGGTAGCACCCCGTGCCAATCCCCGCTGCCGACGATGCTATCGTCTACCTGGCTAGTGTTTTACGATAGCTGCAGGCCTGCCGGCCGATAAAACGGGACGAGAGCTACCGCCCTATACGCATCGAAAGATACGTCTGCCGACCAAACCATTAACCTCAATCTGCTCATTACATACGTCACCGTCAATAACCATCCACTAACTAATCAACCTATCTAAAAAGCCATTCGATTTGAGAAGCAAGAATGAAAATCGAAAAAAGAAAAGCTTGCTACCTAAGTACTTCCGAATCTTCCTTGTGCTATTTCAAAAAAAAAAAAAAACCCCAAACTAATAAGAAAATTAGATAGCTAGCAACAGAGACGTAAGCAATGTTTTAGTCAGACTAAGATAAATGTGATCAAGTACTCACTATCGAAGAGTGCAGCACACATCGCAGGACACCACTCGACTCGCCACGGCACCATGTACTGCGCAGCAGCCAGAGTCGTTTTCCCATAGCCTCCGCTCAATAGCTTTAGCTCGTAACGACCGCCTTGTAGTATATTCGTCACCTTGTAGGGGGCCGCGCATTCTCAAGTTCACCTTTCCTGTTGATTTAGAATGAGTGAGGTACTGTCTGCCTTTACGTAAACGTTACGTGTCTGCGCATGTATGTCACTACATCCAGATTGAGAACGTCCGTGCCAATTATGATTGGAGTGTTCATGCATGACGATGGCACCACCACAAGTCAACCTTGATAAAAATGTTATTAAACTCTAAAGGTAAAACGTAAATTTTAAACTTTAAATTTAAACGTTTAAAGTTCGTTACGTTCGTTCTTTCGTTCATTCGTTCGATCATTTGTAAACCACTCTTGCCAACCAAACATTCGCATCCCCTTTGAGGCATAATGCTTAAGCATTCATTGTTGCCCCAGTTGTTTATGTTTTTGGCGCGTTCTACTTCCACACACCACGAGTCAATGTTGTGAAGTGAAGAGTCAAAATTAGAGACAAAATAGTTGCGAGACTTATCTGTATGAACAGTCTTAATTACCTCAATATGAGCTCGTGCGAAAGTAGATGCCTCAGAATGTTGAACTGACCTAACAGACCGACTACAAACCTCCTGTGCCACCGGATGAGGTGTCAGGTTATTAGTAGGTGGGGTATGCGACGCGTCAAGTAAACACGAGTCGTCTACATTTGCAAAAGATTGCTCCGCGGTATGGCTAATTGCATCCTGCCTAGGAAACAGCGTTCGATTATGACGACACTGTCGTGAAATAGGAGGACGTTGAATACGACGGTCTACTCTATGCCTCCTGCTACTATACAACTGGCGAGAACGGGATCGTCGCGTATCTCGCGAACGAGCCCTATTTCTAACTATGTCGTGGCGTTCGACCCCTAGACAAGCTTCCGCGATGGAGATCGTAATAGACTACGGCGCGAGCTACCCCGCGAGTCCATGCACGATAAACTCCGCGAGCGATGTCGCATCCGGACACGCGAGCCATCTCTAGAGCGGCATCTTGATCGACCACGCGATATACTTCGTGGCATAGTAGTACAGAAAAAATAAAAACTAAAAATGTACTTACGTGATTTTACACAACACAAAAAAACAAAAAGTGTAGGTAGACTTGTTTCCTTTTGGCGTATGCTTTGTATTTTATAATTTTTGGCTCTTTAACCCACTTCTGATCTAAGGACCAGGAGTGGTTTAAGGATAAAAAAATACAAATCAAAAACATAACATTATTTTACTCACAATAATAATCTCTAAAATCAACTAAAAATTACCAATAAGAAACAAGGCAACTTCACCACAATTTTACACAAAACACATAACAAAAATAACAAAACTACGACAAGAAAAATGGCTCTTGTCTCTATCTACCACGAAAACTAGTTCCCCTTGATGTTCTCGCATCGAACGCCAACGAGCAAATGACCCACGTTGCCCGCTTGAGCTTGCTTTTATAGGCGTGCAATTCTTTGTTATTCATCGCTAGAGGACTCAGCTAACAATATTATAATATTATATAATAATAATAATCAATATTATGTGAGTGATTATTTTAGATTATATTTATGTCTTCTCTCCTAAAACACAAGATTACCTAGTTCTGACACCTTTGTCTAATTAAGATTTTGTTGTATTGTATTATTGTATTATAAATAAATAAATAAATAACCCTGGACATTTCACACGGCATCATCTGGCCCAAAAGAAAGCAGAGCTTACGTTATGGGTACCACATGACTGATATACTACTTATATACATTTTATTTGTATATACATACATCTATACTTACCTGTAAAAGAGTTTAACGTGACTGACTGATTCATCATCGCCGAGCCGAAACCGCTGATGCTAGAAAGCTGAAATTTGGAAGCTAGCTTCCTTTTATAGCAAAACCACCCACTAAGGCGGGACTTTTTGAAATCAACCTCTAAGAGGGCGAAAAGAGGTAAAAACGAATGTATGAAACTTTTAACGCGTTGTTCGATTTGCTTGAAACTTGATATGAATGAATAAAATGCAAAATAAATGAACACCTGTTTCAGAATTTTTCACAATAACCCTACCCTAACAAAGGGGTAAAAAATAGGTTGCCAAAGTTTGTTTGGAAAGAGTTTGTTAGTTATAAGAAACACGTAGCCCTAAGCTAATAGTACAATGGGATCTAGATGTCAACTTCAGACTAACTTGACACTTACATATAGGTACCAACTGCTACTCGTCGTTAGATGGCGCTGAGGTGGCTGTGGGTCAAGTAGACGTCAATGTCAATATTTTGACGTATATGTATGCTGCAACTCGTCGGCAGATGGACGACACAATGTTAACGCCGTGCAGAACAAATACACTATAAACACATTTCTACCCACTCAGTACATTAAAAAAAAACATAATGAAACAGAATGAAACTTAACTTTTTAACAATTTAGGAAGTGTTCTAGGGCCTCCGATGTTATGTCCACATTCAAACGCACACTCCAAGCAACAAGCCTTCCAATGCACAAAACTATGGTGTATTTAATTCGGTAAATAAATCGCAATAAATTTATTGTTACGCACACAAAACGAACTGTTCCGCGTCTGCGACGTCAATGCTCAATGTCAATGCAATTCTACTCCATGAAATGTTGCAGAGGTACAGTAAGCCACAGTAAGCATATTTATAAACATCGTAAAATAATATTCACTAAAGTTTCCTTTACAACGTATTAGTCGTTTACTTTTGTGGTAAATGGAGTAATAATAATAATTAAAAAAATAAGTGTAAAGAGACAAGGCCTTTTGTCGCGCTTATACAAGTATGACCTTACGCCAAGTTCTCAAAACCCAAGCATTGTTTATGATGTACAAAGCAGCTTAGACCAATGATCACAATGGGAGGAGCCATAAAACTATGCTGCTTTGTCAATCGGGTTCTGGGAGCCGGTTGAAAGTATTTGTTATCTATGTAAAAAAGTGCAATTCAAATGCCCTTTTTGTAATGAGATTAGTTGGTCAGATGACTTCATGGGAATAACAATAAAGTTAAAAAAATAAGCGAAAGTAAAGTGAGTGAGTGAAAAAAATGTTTAATGACAATCCTGACTACAATGGAGACCCTGAATCAAGTTCTGGAGTCCTGGAATTTCATTTTGTTGATGGACGAAGTGAGTACTTTAGTATTTTTTTATACCTACTGTCGTTTGACTACAACAGATACTAGCTGGGGCTGCAATACTGACGTATTTTTTGTTTTTTAAACGTGACAATATAGTGTTGGTATTATTTCGTTAAATCATTACTACTTACTAACACGCTCTTTCTTCTACCTAATTTAGCCCTTTACTGATTCTAATTTCACACATGTTTGAACGCTACAATCCTTTATAATCATTCCGTTACAATGATGTTGATTGTTACATAATTATATTTATTTTCAGAAGGAAAAATTCTGGTTCGGGCTCGGTACCGATTTTATTTACACCACACTACTGGTGATGGATCTTAAATGTGGAAATGTATGCAAAGAAACTGTTCTGCAAAGTTAAAAATATCAGAGAAGAGGATTTTGCGAGAAGATAACCATACATGTACGTTACAAAGTGCAATTGTTAAAGAGTTCAAAGAAGAGTGCATGCGTAGAGCACAAAACGATATAACTGCGATACCAAAGATATATGAAGATGTAAGTGTTTTGTAGACAAGGGGTATAACTTTGTAGAGAACGCGATTCTGTTCAATAGTGTAAAATCTATGATGTATCGTGCAAGAAATTCAGAGTTAAATGTTTCAAAAACAACATTTAAAAAACCAGATGAAGTAGAGATTCCAACTACATTTGAAGACTTTTTGTTATTTCGTGACAACAGCTCGGGAATAATTGCATTTGCTACCTCGGAGGGCAGAAACATTTTACGACAAAGTCAAATTTGTTTCATGAACGGCACCTTTAGGAGTTGCCCCATGCCTCTTTATCAAGTCTATTCGATTCACGTGGACGTGGGCAGCGATGACATTCAGACTCCCACATGTCCAGTTGTGTTTATTCTTTTACCCAATAAAGAGCAACACACATACGAAATAATGTTGAACTTAATGAAACAACATGTGCCAGGATGGAATCCAGAAAAAGTTGTTGTTGACTTTGAAATCGCAATCATCAAAGCCCTGAATAAAATACTTCCCAACACTATAACCAAAGGATGCAATTCCCACTTCAAACAGGCAATATCAAAGAAAAGTCGAGAGTTTGGATTGAAAAAGAAAGACGAAAAACAGCATGTGGCTTTATGTTTATAAAGCACCTTTAGCTCATCTTCCAATTGAGTTTGTTGAAGATGGTTGGCTGGTAATAATGGAAGAAGCCCCAAAAACAGAAAGTGTCATTAAATTTAATGATTATTTTGTTACCACTTGGCTTGAGATTACGTCTTTTCCAATACATTTATGGAATTGCGAAGGACAACGTCACAGAACCACCAATTTGGTTGAATCGTGGCACAAACGATTAAATAACGTGTTATGTAAAAAACCACGCCTGCTTAAGTTTTTACAAACTATCAAAGATGAAGCTGTTCACTTTGAAAGATATCGTTGCACTCCTACTGTAAATAGAAGCCGACAGACCTTAAACTGGCTTTGATTATGAACCAGTTTAGAGAAAAAGATGTAACAGTGTTACAAGCATTACAAAACATCAGCAAATTATTTATTTTTTAATGTAGGTACTTAATTTACCTATATAATCCGTGATATGATTGTGTGTGTTGATTATATTCTTAGCTTCTTAGCTAAGATAAGATAAGAATAAAAATTCGCCTTATTCTAACCTTCTGTTTAACCTTCTGATATTAATCTTTAACTATTTTGACTGATGATGATGATTATGATGATGATTTTTTTTTGTTAGAAAAGGCCTTATTATGTATTTTTTGTTTTGCTATCATGTTTAATTTTTTTCTTGACGTTTTTAAAGGTTATAGGTATATCATTTTGTTTGTTTTTGCTAAATTATTTTATTGTTTAGTGAATGTTTAAATCCAGAGTTCCTTTTTTTGATATGCATGTACGATTTTATTAATATAAATATTACAAAATATCCGTTACTGTGTTGTTTTTCAATTTTAGCTTATAGTTAAACATATTTTATAACTCGAATCTTTGCACTTCAGATGATAGCTGACTGTACGTCAGCTATCTTTTGGAATAGGACGAAACATAAAATTTATTATTGTACCGCAATCAAATTGTACAATAACATACCAGTACAAATAACGAATATGACAGACGCCCACTTCAAAAAGTATGTAAAAAATCAATTAATACATAAGAGTTATTATAAAATGGATGAAGTTTTTGCGGATAAAAAAATGTTTACTTTTAATAAATGATTCTTGTCTTTTGTTGTGTGTTCCTAGGTTAAGGTTAGGTTAGAATATCTAGTTTTATCAGTGTTTCAATGTGATACTTGTTAGGTAGGTATTTATAAGTGAACCTTAATATATACATGACGATGCTTTTGCTGATAAATAATTATGTATGGAAAATTATACTCATATAATTACTAAATTAGATACACTTATATATTATAACTATTGTAAGACATGTCTAAGAACATTGTATTATGTCTAAAGATGAATAAATGAATTGAATTGAATTGAATTGAATCAATAATATTCTTCAGATAAATTCGTGGAGTTGTTTGGGAATGAATGTACGGCGTATTTATTTTTTTAAACATGAACACTGGAGTACTTTGAGAACATTTTTACATTCTCTTGGAGTAAAATGAAACTATTTTTTTTTGTATTTTTTTGTCGTGGAGCAGTTTGGGAAAAAATCTTGGAGTACTTAGGGAATAAGCCTTTATTTCACCATCGATCGTTACATTGCATAACATTGGCATGTCAAAGAAAAAAATTCAATGTCACATAAAAAAACACAATCAATAACAAGACTTAATCTTAAAACTATGTACAGATAAGTATAGGTAGTTGGTACAGTTGGTTGGTAGTTGGCTATATTTTAAAGGCCATTGTTAATTGGAAAGATTACTCTTAGGAGTTGAATTTCAAAAAATCCTGCCTTAATAGGTGGTTTTGCTATAACAGGAAGCTACCTTCCAAATTTCAGCTTTCTAGCTTAAGCGGTTTCGGCTCGGCGATGATGAATCAGTCAGTCAGTCAGGTTAAGCTCTTTCATAGGTATATATAAACACACGCACATACACACACACACACACACACACATGTGGCTTCCGGCTGTGATAACCAGACTCATATGAGACAGCTTTGTGAACTTGGCACCCGACATTGAAAAATCAAACTTTTTTTTATTGATTTTTATAGATTTAGGTAAGTAGTTAATTGTAGTAAATTTTTTTTTGTTTGTAGTTGCTCTAAAAAAAATTTTTAGGACTTTGAAAAAATCTGGGCACCCGACTTTGAAAATTCAAACTTTTTTTTATTGATTCTTATAGATTTAAGTAAGTAGTTAATTGTAGTAAAATTGTTTTTGTTTGTAGTTGCTCTAAAGAAAATTTTTAGGACTTAGTAAAAATTGTCGTCGCCCGGTTTTTTCGAAACTCAAAATTAACTGTTGATTCTTGAACATGATCGTGTGTAGGTGATTGTAGTGACATAACAAATCGATATAAGTATAAAAAAAACAAAAATACCGCTCCTACAAAATATATTACTACAAACTAAATAAACGCTACTACAAACAAAACTAAGTCACTGCAAACGAAATGGACGCTACTACAAACGAAAAGAAGTTACTACAAATGAAATGGACGCTACTACAAACGAAAATAAGTTACTACAAACGAAATGGACGCTACTACAAACCAAATGGACGGTACAACAAACGAAAATAACTTACTACAAACGAAATTAACGCTACTACAAACAAAAGTAAGTTACTACAAACGAAATGGACGCTACTACAAACGAAAAAAAGTTACTACAAACGAAATAAACGCTACTACAAACGAAAATAAGTCAGTACCAACGAAATAAACGCTACTACAAACGAAAATAAGTCACTACAAACGAAATAAACGCTGCTACAAACGAAAATAAGTCACTACAAACGAAATAAACGGTACTACAAACGAAAATAAGTTACTACAAACGAAATAAACGCTACTACAAACGAAAATAAGTCACTACAAACGGAATAAACGCTACTACAAACGAAAATATGTCAATACAAACGAAATGGACACTAATACAAACGAAAAAAAGTTACTACAAACGAAATAAACGCTACTACAAACGAAAATATGTCACTACAAACAAAATAAACGCTACTACAAACGAAAATAAGTCACTACCAACGAAATAAACGCTACTACAAACGAAAATAAGTCACTACAAACAAAATGGACGCTACTACAAACGAAAATAAGTCACTACAAACAAAATAAACGGTACTACAAACGAAAATAAGTCACTACAAACGAAATAAACGCTGCTACAAACGAAAGTAAGTTACTACAAACGAAATAAACGCTACTACAAACGAAAATAAGTCACTACAAACGGAATAAACGCTACTACAAACGAAAATATGTCACTACAAACGAAATGGACACTACTACAAACGAAAGTAAGTTAGTATAAACGAAAAAAACGCTACTACCAACAAAAATAAGTCACTACAAACTAAATAAACGCTACTATAAACGAAAATAAGTTACTACAAACGAAATAAACGCTACTACAAACAAAAGTAAGTTACTACATACGAAATAAACGCTACTATAAACGACAGCAAGTTACTACAAACGAAAATAAGTCACTACAAACGAAATAAACGCCACTACAAACGAAATAGACGCTACTACAAACGAAAGTAAGTTATTACAAACGAAAAAACCGCTACTACAAACGAAACTATGTTACTACAAACGAAATAGACGCTACTACAAACGAACAGAAGTTATACAAACGAAAGTAAATTACTACATACGAAAAAAATGCTACTACAAACGAAAATATATCACTACAAACGAAATAGACGCTCCTACAAACGAAAGTAAGTCACAACAAACGAAATAAACGCTACTACAAACGTAAGCAAGTTACTACAAACGAAATTAACGCTACTACAAACAAAAGTTAGTTACTACAAACAATAAACAAAAAACAAACAAAAATAAGTCACTACAAACGAAACAATCGCTACTACAAACGAAAATAAGTCACTACAAACGAAATAAACGCTACTACAAACGAAAGTATGTTACTACAAACGAAATGGACGCTACTACAAACAAAATTAAGCTACTTCCAACGCAATGGGGTGACCTACAAACGAAAGTAAGTCACTACAAAAGGAATATACGCTACTACAAACGAAAATAAAACAATATACACGAAATGGACTGAACTACAAACGAAAGTAAGTTACTACAAACGAAAAAACCGCTACTACAAACGAACAGAAGTTACTACAAACGAAAAGAAGTTACTACAAACGAAAAAACCGCTACTACAAACGAACAGAAGTTACTACAAACAAAAAGAAGTTACTACAAACGAAATAGACGCTACTACAAACGAAAACAAGTTACTACAAACGAAATGGACGCTACTACAAACGAAAATAAGTCACTACAAACGAAATAAACGCCACTACAAACGAAATAGACGCTACTACAAACGAAAACAAGTTACTACAAACGAAATGGACGCTACTACAAACAAAAAGAAGTTACTACAAATGAAATGGACGCTACTACAAACGAAAAGAAGTTACTACAAACGAAATAAACGTTACTACAAACGACACTATGTTACTTCAAACGAAATTAACGCTACTATAAACAAAAGTTAATTACTACAAACGAAAAAAACTCCACTACAAACGAAAATAAATCACTATAAACGAAAAAATCACTACAACAAACAAAAATAAGTTACTACAAACGAAATAAACGCTACTACAAACGAAAGTAAGTTACTACAAACGAAATGGACGCTACTACAAACGAAATGGACGCTACTACAAGCGAAAATAAGTTACAACAAACAAAATGGACGCTACTACAAACAAAATTAAGCTACCACCAACGCAATGGGGTGACCTACAAACGAAAGTATGTCACTACAAACGAAATGGACGCTACTACAAGCGAAAACAAGTTACAACAAACAAAATGGACGCTACTACAAACAAAATTAAGCTACCACCAACGCAATGGGGTGACCTACAAACGAAAGTATGTCACTACAAACGAAATGGACGCTACTATAAAAGAAAGTAAATTACGCTAAAATCCTATTCAGCACAGCAGCATACCTTTGAGCATCTGACAAAAAAATATAATAACCCAAAGAAACACAAAGAAAATCGAAAAGCATCCGACCGCATACCTAAAAAAAATTAAAATAAAAAAAATACATATACTTATATTACAAAATATATATTTTTTTGCAGTTACTTTATTTCGTTTGTAGTAGCGTCCATTTCGTTTGTAGTGACTTAGTTTCGTTTGTAGTAGCGTTTATTCCGTTTGTAGTGACTTATTTTCGTTTATAGTAGCGTTTATTTCGTTTGTAGTAACTTACTTTCGTTTGTAGCAGCGTTTATTTCGTTTGTAGTGACTTATTTTCGTTTGTAGTACCGTTTATTTCGTTTGTAGTGACTTATTTTCGTTTGTAGTAGCGTCCATTTTGTTTGTAGTGACTTATTTTCGTTTGTAGTAGCGTTTATTTCGTTGGTAGTGACTTATTTTCGTTTGTAGTAGCGTTTATTTTGTTTGTAGTGACATATTTTCGTTACAAGTAGCGTTAATTTCGTTTGTAGTAACTTGTTTTCGTTTGTAGTAGCGTTTATTTCGTTTGTAGTAACTTACTTTCGTTTGTAGCAGCGTTTATTTCGTTTGTAGTGACATATTTTCGTTTGTAGTAACTTTTTTTCGTTTGTAGTAGTGTCCATTTTGTTTGTAGTGACATATTTTCGTTTGTAGTAGCGTTTATTTCGTTTGTAGTGACTTATTTTCGTTTGTAGTACCGTTTATTTCGTTTGTAGTAACTTGTTTTCGTTTGTAGTAGCGTTTATTTCGTTTGTAGTAACTTTTTTTCGTTTGTAGTAGTGTCCATTTCGTTTGTAGTGACATATTTTCGTTTGTAGTAGCGTTTATTCCGTTTGTAGTGACTTATTTTCGTTTGTAGTAGCGTTTATTTCGTTGGTAGTGACTTATTTTCGTTTGTAGTAGCGTTTATTTTGTTTGTAGTGACATATTTTCGTTACAAGTAGCGTTAATTTCGTTTGTAGTAACTTGTTTTCGTTTGTAGTAGCGTTTATTTCGTTTGTAGTAACTTACTTTCGTTTGTAGCAGCGTTTATTTCGTTTGTAGTGACATATTTTCGTTTGTAGTAACTTTTTTTCGTTTGTAGTAGTGTCCATTTTGTTTGTAGTGACATATTTTCGTTTGTAGTAGCGTTTATTTCGTTTGTAGTGACTTATTTTCGTTTGTAGTACCGTTTATTTCGTTTGTAGTAACTTGTTTTCGTTTGTAGTAGCGTTTATTTCGTTTGTAGTAACTTTTTTTCGTTTGTAGTAGTGTCCATTTCGTTTGTAGTGACATATTTTCGTTTGTAGTAGCGTTTATTCCGTTTGTAGTGACTTATTTTCGTTTGTAGTAGCGTTTATTTCGTTTGTAGTAACTTACTTTCGTTTGTAGTAGCGTTTATTTCGTTTGTAGTGACTTATTTTCGTTTGTAGTAGCGTTTATTCCGTTTGTAGTGACTTATTTTCGTTTGTAGTAGCGTCCATTTCGTTTGTTGTGACTTATTTTTGTTTGTAGTAGCGTTAATTTCGTTTGTAGTAGCGTTTATTTCGTTTGTAGTAACTTTTTTTCGTTTGTAGTAGTGTCCATTTCGTTTGTAGTGACATATTTTCGTTTGTAGTAGCGTTTATTCCGTTTGTAGTGACTTATTTTCGTTTGTAGTAGCGTTTATTTCGTTTGTAGTAACTTACTTTCGTTTGTAGTAGCGTTTATTTCGTTTGTAGTGACTTATTTTCGTTTGTAGTAGCGTTTATTCCGTTTGTAGTGACTTATTTTCGTTTGTAGTAGCGTCCATTTCGTTTGTTGTGACTTATTTTTGTTTGTAGTAGCGTTAATTTCGTTTGTAGTAGCGTTTATTTTGTTTGTTGTAACTTGTTTTCGTTTGTAGTAGCGTCCATTTCGTTTGTAGTGACTTATTTTCGTTTGTAGTAGCGTTTATTTCGTTTGTAGTAATTTACTTTCGTTTGTAGTAGCGTTAATTTCGTTTGTAGTGACTTATTTTTGTTTGTAGTAGCGTTAATTTTGTTTGTAGTAACTTACTTTTGTTTGTAGTAGCGTTAATTTCGTTTGTAGTAACTTACATTCGTTTGTAGTAGCGTCCATTTTGTTTGTAGTGACATATTTTCGTTAGTAGTAGCGTTAATTTCGTTTGTAGTAACTTGTTTTCGTTTGTAGTAGCGTTTATTTCGTTTGTAGTAACTTTTTTTCGTTTGTAGTAGTGTCCATTTCGTTTGTAGTGACATATTTTCGTTTGTAGTAGCGTTTATTCCGTTTGTAGTGACTTATTTTCGTTTGTAGTAACTTACTTTCGTTTGTAGTAGCGTTTATTTCAATTGTAGTGACTTATTTTCGTTTGTAGTACCGTTTATTTCGTTTGTAGTGACTTATTTTCGTTTGTAGTAGCGTCCATTTCGTTTGTTGTGACTTATTATTGTTTGTAGTAGCGTTTATTTTGTTTGTAGTAACCTTTTTTTCGTTTGTAGTAGTGTCCATTTCGATTGTAGTGACATATTTTCGTTTGTAGTAGCGTTTATTTCGTTTGTAGCGTTTATTTCGTTTGTAGTAGCGTTTATTTCGTTTGTAGTAACTTACTTTCGTTTGTAGTAACGTTTATTTCAATTGTAGTGACTTATTTTCGTTTGTAGTACCGTTTATTTCGTTTGTAGTGACTTATTTTCGTTTGTAGTAGCGTCCATTTCGTTTGTTGTGACTTATTATTGTTTGTAGTAGCGTTAATTTCGTTTGTAGTAGCGTTTATTTTGTTTGTTGTAACTTGTTTTCGTTTGTTGTAGCGTCCATTTCGTTTGTAGTGACTTATTTTCGTTTGTAGTAGCGTTAATTTCGTTTGTAGTAAGTTATTTTCGTTTGTTGTACCGTCCATTTTGCTTGTAGTGTCTTATTTTCGTTTGTAGTAGCGTTTATTTCGTTTGTAGTGACTTATTTTCGTTTGTAGTAGCGTTAATTTCGTTTGTAGTAAGTTATTTTCGTTTGTTGTACCGTCCATTTTGCTTGTAGTGTCTTATTTTCGTTTGTAGTAGCGTTTATTTCGTTTGTAGTAACTTACTTTCGTTTGAAGTAGCGTTAATTTCGTTTGTAGTGACTTATTTTTGTTTGTAGTAGCGTTAATTTTGTTTGTAGTAACTTACTTTTGTTTGTAGTAGCGTTAATTTCGTTTGTAGTAACTTACATTCGTTTGTAGTAGCGTCCATTTCGTTTGTAGTGACTTATTTTTGTTGGTAGTAGCGTTTTTTTCGTTTATACTAACTTACTTTCGTTTGTAGTAGTGTCCATTTCGTTTGTAGTGACTTATTTTCGTTTGTAGCAGCGTTTATTTCGTTTGTAGTGACTTATTTTCGTTTGTAGTAGCGTTTATTTCGTTGGTACTGACTTATTTTCGTTTGTAGTAGCGTTTATTTCGTTTGTAGTACCTTTTTTTCGTTTGTAGTAGCGTCCATTTCATTTGTAGTAACTTACTTTTGTTTGTAGTAGCGTTAATTTCGTTTGTAGTAAGTTATTTTCGTTTGTTGTACCGTCCATTTTGTTTGTAGTAGCGTCCATTTCGTTTGTAGTAACTTATTTTCGTTTGTAGTAGCGTCCATTTCATTTGTAGTAACTTCTTTTCGTTTGTAGTAGCGTCCATTTCGTTTGCAGTGACTTAGTTTTGTTTGTAGTAGCGTTTATTTAGTTTGTAGTAATATATTTTGTAGGAGCGGTATTTTTGTTTTTTTTTATACTTATATCGATATGTTATGTCACTACAATCACCTACACACGATCTTGTTCAAGAATCAACAGTTAATTTTGAGTTTCGAAAAAACCGGGAGACGACAATTTTTACTAAGTCCTAAAAATTTTCTTTAGAGCAACTACAAACAAAAACAATTTTACTACAATTAACTACTTACTTTAATCTATAAGAATCAATAAAAAAAAATTTGAATTTTCAAAGTCGGGTGCCCAGATTTTTTCAAAGTCCTAAAAATTTTTTTTAGAGCAACTACAAACAAAAAAAAATTTACTACAATTAACTACTTACCTAAATCTATAAAAATCAATAAAAAAAAGTTTGATTTTTCAATGTCGGGTGCCAAGTTCACAAAGCTCATATGAGACTGGGGGAACGCACGCATACGCACACATTACACACACTACTACTACACACATAAACACACCATTCTGCAGCGAGAGACTAGTTGAGTTTATGTATATATATAAAACTTTTTAAAAAACTTTATGCTTTTTTTTACAGCCACTGTCGTTAGGGCTAAAAGGTCTTCTTGCAGCCTAGAAATTATATCTTTGAGACTTCTCATCGTGCCTAGATTTTACAGTCGTATGCATATTTTATTTGGTTTTGTTTTATGAATTATTTATTGACATTGAAATGAAATTGACTGATTATTTTTAGCTTACAATGATTTTAAGAGAGGCCTGATAAATTTTGGTCGTCTTGCGAAGCAAACATTGCGCTCTTATAAACACTTAACATTGGCAAAATTTACATTATAATGACAGATGCCATTAACGAAGAAAAATAAGAATGAGATAGGCCCTTTGAGCCTGTGATATTTTAACGTAATCTGTATCATGCTATTTTTGTAGAAAATGGCCTTCTGTAGTTTTGCCGGACTATCTAACAGAAGAACGGACATATTTTATTTGTTACAAAGTCTGAACTACAGTAATTTGTATATGAATAGAATAGAATAGAATAAAACTGCGGAAAATAATTACCATTTATTAAATAGTTAGAGCTAGGATGCCTACATGCAAGAACTCTAACTTTAAGATGACACAAACTTACCTGTACACCATGCTGCAGACAGGTGGCAGAATGAAAACAGCTTATCGCAAGAAACTCGTATTTCTTGCGAAGCTTACAGAACTGATAAAATCAGTGAGGTACAAAGTAAACCTTTTTCTTTTCTTGTGACAACAGAGACCACAGCACCTGTTTCTGATGTTTTAAACTGATAGTGAGTTCGTCTGATTCGGGAACATGTGTAGCCGATTTAGACATTGAAAATAAAAATGAAAATTATTTATTTCAGTATTTATTAGATAGCATAATTATACAAAGTTCAAATGCACGTTGATGCTGCTCGAATTTTAAATAGGTAGACTTTTCAATGGTCTTCACACTAGGCAAGCTTGTATCGTGAATACAAGAGATACAATTTATTTAAATAAATTGACAGAAATAAATTGACTCTACATTAGATGTAAAGTACGCACAGAGTATGGATTTTCACTCGCTACGATTCTGATTTATTTTTTTGGCTTTTAATTAATTTAATTTACGAGTACTCCCGTAACATTCCTCAAACGCAGTTTAAAGTATTTTTGACCTGGCCTTTCTGACAGAAATATTTTACTTGGCGGTATTCGTATTTACTATATCGTGAATTATTTGAAAATTCCAAAAACTGATGCTAAGCGCCATAAAGATAGTATTTGTCCCGTCAACTTTTCCACTCGTTCTACGCCGTCAGGGAAAAACTTCACGTTAAAAAAATAAAACCGAGGTTCAATGCCTCAACTTCAACATTGAAAAAATTAAGGTTTCTTTAACAATAATTAAGAGTTGGCAGTCATTTTATTTGAAATTTGGAACACCCATCGATTTCGAATTGTCAAATAGAAGAGCTGCTAACTATTACCCTTGAAGCTGCTTGATGGTGTTTCAAAAAATACACCCTGCACTGAAAACCTCCTTTTATGAAGTTGGTTAAAAATAGACTTCAAGTGTCAAAACTATGCTAAATTTCATTACTGATACCACTCATTCTACATTATAAATATAAGTTATATAAATACATATAAATACTGTAAAACGTTTTATGTCATACGATATCGGTATATAGCCGTAGCAAACAAATCACTATTATTTGCCACTCATACAAAGTCACCATTCTGAGAATGTCGTAGCAGGCAGCATATCGTACTCAACTCTACGAATATTTTGGTAGTTATGCATCGGATAATATTTCTTCTATTAAGAACTTAGTAAAAAGTAAGAAAGTAGGAAATAATTTACAATAAATAGAAGTAACTGACTAAAAAAAAAATATATTGTACAAACGCGTGTCACTTACAGTGAAAATTTCCGATGTCAATAAAACTAAGAATTACTTGTCAAGTCCCAAATCAATCCTCACCATCCAGTTAGCAAACTACAAGAAAACTAGCTGGTAAACTCGCCAGTAAAAGCATTATTAAATCACGACTCCTGATCCAACAAAGCCTGACAGAGCCTATGATTTGCATACTCTGCGGACACAGCGGCCCGTTTGCTGAACACCACATTTTCATGGTTGAGCTTTGCGGTGTCATGATAAATTGTTACAAATTAAATAAGTATATCACATAAATGGAGTGCAAATATCATTGAAACATTATTCAGAGCCATTATCATCTAAGGCCTTTTGAAGTTATTAGGTTATGATAGAGGCTTTTGGGCAGCATAATTTCTTTCTTGAGTGCGAGTGCGAGTTATAATAATAATAATAAAACTCGATGTGGCGTCTGCAAAAGGTCTTAATAGTCTAGATTGTATTGTCATCAACCGGCGTGATTCCTTAACAACTCTTCCAATCTTTTGAGCACTTATACATTTCCAAGCTTATTTATGTTTTGTTACCGAAGTCATTTTGAACATGTGAAGAATACTAAGTTTTTTTTTGAAAACAGAACATCCTGGGAAGCCCAGCCCAACAATACTGGGGCGTATTTGGCTTAGGCTCGTGCGCTCCAATGAATACCGGTATTAATTATACGGAGTAGAACAAATCTTTATACAAATAATATTGATACTCAACATAGATTGTAATCAGATGACTGATGGAATACTTATATATTTTTAAACACATACATATTTATAACACCCAGACACAGAACCAGCATCTATATTCATATCACAAATGTTTTTCCTGGGAGGGTATTAAACCCTCAACATCGCAGAAGACCAACCTGAGCTGAGAGTTGTCAATTTATGATTTTAATTATGATTCCTTTCTTTAAAGAAACAGGTTAAACAAATCAGCGTTTCTATGTATAATCCATGATGGTATACGAATCAAAAGTTATGAATACATTGCATTACCATTTATAGACAATGCACGTCTTAACTTGTGCAAAGGATTTGAAATTGGGAAGGTGTGTTTAATACAAAAAATATTTCTTAAAGTTACCTCTAAGGGGTGTAGTGGGGTCAATTTAATGACAAACTCGAAAAAAATATCTTTGCATTTGAATATCAGCTAGATTCTTATTAAAATTTCAGGGCAATCTTAAAAAAACAAAGATGTGATTCCCACTGCCCTCTACGTAATATAACCTAAAACTAGATTTCGTTCGTCAGCGAACCCTTCATAAAAAGGTGGGTACCCAATTTGCGAACTCATCAGACGATGGCAGTTCTATATTACACGTCGAACTTCCGACTTTGACGTCCAGATGATAAATGCTCCGGTCCCTAAAACTGATTGACCTTTCATAGTCGATGTTATTGCACTTGTGACTTTATACCGGCGGGTGAGGGTTTGAAGTGGTTCGGCTAAGTTGTTATTATAAAGCGACAGAGGGATTATGATTTATTATTATAACCGGTCAGATGTTGGATAACCTTTCGTGTAGCCTAGGCTTAAAGTGTGTTTACTTAGGATCGATTCTACAAACACAATCCAGTTAAATGTTACTAGATATTTTATTTTATCTTTGATATCACTCTATATTTATTTAAATTATTTACTAGCTGCTGACCAAGACTTTACATGCGTTGTAACTACACAAAAAGTATGTACCACGTCCGCACTCAACGTACGATCCATTTCTTTACCATATTTCATGAAGATCCTGTCAAGCCGTTTATCCGTAAAAACAAATGTTTTAAACAAACAAAAGAACAAACGGAGAGACATTTGAAAATTTCTAATATTAGTTCGGATTACTCTCATAAGTGTTCAGTTTTGACACTATTAGAAAACGATTAGATAAACAATTGTCTCCTGGACAGTCTGATGGAATGCCAACAACTGATGTTGATCGCGGTGTACATTCACAAAACAAGTTACATTAGATCAATCTCTACTGGTATACTACAAGATATACTCGACCTTAGAATCCATCTTATCATAGACCTTTTACACTTATTTAGACAGTCTTCGGAAGATATTCCAAGGTCTTTTTGACCTCAAAATCTTATCCTTCCTTCACTCTCCAAACCCACTTTGTTTAACGTATGGCATCACTTATCCGGGTTGAAATATATGAATAAAAAATAGTTTCGCCCAAGACCCTCGTCCGTATGATGGATGGTGCAGCGGCTGATGGATCCTCTTGTTCACAAGTAATTACAGTGTCTACATACTTGTGGCTAGATGTATGAGGTTCAAACTTTGAACTTCATCAAAATTATTGGGATTATTTTATAGTTATATGACACAGCACTTTAAGTTCAAGAATAGGAAAAGTGTAATAGTTGCAAGCAGCATATAGGCATCTTAAAAATATATTTCGTTTTTAAAATATATTTTGTTGGGAATAAAAAAAAGGTAATACGTGATAAACACGTTAACTTCTACAACAATATAGTGTTTCTCTACGAAGTATATAATCAATATAAGGAAATTAATCTTACATGGCGTTTTAGACATGAACTCTCTCCCACTCACACAATACAAATTACGAATTTAAAGATACATAAATAATGTCAAATAAGATCTAAAGGGCTTTCAGTCTCTTAGATAATGTAAGTCAAACTGTACACTACAATTGACCTACACTGTAAGTAACTTTTTCTTAGCCGTTGCGCTCTTGACGAGTGGTCGTCGAAAGTATTTTTATTTGGAGCTGATAATGCTCGCTGCACGATTATCTTACAATTTTATCCCGAATTTACAGAAAATTGTAGTAGTAGGTAGTATCTCGATTAGTTATCACCCTAATCCAATTATGCAAAGTACCACTCAAAGCTTTTATCTGGTCTGGTTTTTGATAACACTATATTGAAATTACCTACACTATTCCAAATAAGTATTTCTCTAGACAACCGTGAAGCTAATTCCTTTTTACGATAGTTATGAAGTGGGATCGTAGGGGCGCCTGATACCGACCTATTTCTCAAGAGCTGTTCATACGTGCTGAGAGCTAGTCTTGAGCCTAGATCTTGGATTTAACCTAATGCACTTACTTCAACTACTTACTTACCTTATCTTATTAATAAGCCTTAAAGTTCTAAAGTCGTGGATTTTAATCCAGTCGTGCTATCTAACCAATGGGTTTTTCTTTTTAATCCATTTACCACACCACACTAGTTCGAAATATGTAGTGACAATATAAATAGATGCGCGCACAATATTTACCAGGGACCGGTGGTATTTCATTTATTCATATTATGTTTGTTCTTCACTATGCGATGACGTCAGAGTTTAAACGAACGAAAATCCCGCCCCTCAAAAGCCTGATACAAACGTGATAAAAATGTTTCATTACCAATAGTTGAGATCAGATCGCTAACATTTTTAAAACTATTTATGGATACCACCGTCGGTACGGAACAATGTCAATAGGTTTTAATTAAAACTATGGCAAGCCTACACCCCGCGGATATTGAATATTGCAGTTTTGTGCTGGATACCACAAATATAAAATACAAAATCTAGCAAACGTGTGCATAGCTGGTTCAATTACCATCATGATCACAACACTGTAGTACCACATTACTCTCGCACCAACCGAGAGCGTTGTGCTGTAGTGTTTTATGTACCTCTGTTAACTTAACCAATGATAACTGTTAATATATCTGTCGCTTCTACGCTCTGAGCTATATAAATAAAACGTCATAAAATGTCTTTTTATATTCCATTTAAAGGGGAATTGGAATGGAAATAATTAAAATTTGATAATGAACTAATTAGAATAAAATAGAATAGAATACATTTTTAATTTACGAGTATCTAAAGTAATTAATTATTATCACAACCAATATTTTGTCCGAAAAGTTATTATGTGCGAACTAACATGTAAATATATAATTTAACATGCTACTCAGGTTTTAAGCAATAGGTTAATTATTTTAGGGATCTTTTAATTAGATTTTTCGTGGAGTAACAACA
The DNA here is from genome assembly GCA_948098915.1 of Lampropteryx suffumata. NCBI lineage: Eukaryota > Metazoa > Arthropoda > Insecta > Lepidoptera > Geometridae > Lampropteryx > Lampropteryx suffumata. The sequence continues at coordinate 686,161 of OX402553.1, forward strand.
AAAGCTTGAAGAGTACAGCCTAGCACGAACTAGAGAAATAATCCACGTGGCTTAAAACGAAGTTATATGTAATTTTCAACACGGTTTTATTTGCGTGAAAATTACCTTGGACTAATCCGCAATATTCGCTAGGCCTAAAGGTCGGCTCCACAAATGAGTTTGGTCTGTTTACTATTTACGCTCAATTACTTTATGCCCTGGTTTTTTATAAAATATGGATGGTTCCCAGCTGTCCTAACAGACTGTGGAGGTCTCTGTAAAATTACTTTGTGGAGTTGACGTTGAAATGCCAGTTAATTGGATAAAGGGCGCTCTAATTAATAATGCCATCACGTTCGAAATCCACGGAGCTCAACGAAATGCGTGCGCGGATTGAATTTGTGGTTTAATTTTAAGAACATAATTTTATTGGTTTAACTTGATCAAAATTTGTAAAAACAAACAGCTAGAAGGGGAAAATAAGATAAGAATACATAAAATTAAAAAAAACCTAGCTGTTTTGTACGTTTTGTACATGTATTTATAAGTGCTCGACGTGTATAATACATTTTTGTGATAATAAAATGCATTAAGCTATAAAAAAAATCTCTTATTATCGTTTAGTTATCGTTAAAATTGGTCAAGTGCTTGTTGGACCAAGCACAGCGATGGCAACGATGACCCTGAAATGGTCAGGTCTTAAACCAATTCGACGACATATTTAATAAATAAAATAATTGTGTGGATTTTGGTGCCCTCAAGCAACGGATTAGCCAGTAGAGGGGGGCTTATTGGGAGGGACATTTATGAAACTACGAGTAATATCTGTAACGAAAAACTGTTAAAGAAACCTCATCATTATCTTTGAAAGACTTTTCTAACGATGGGGTAGTTAAATAAAAAAAAACCCCTACTTTATATGAAGGGAAGGTACTACCTAAATATATTTATTTTAATAGTTATCTATGATGAGTATCGTAGAGCTCACTTATACGTATTACCTTGAAAGTTTTCATTACGATAATTGTAATAGTCTGCAAGCAAGAGTTCTGACAGACAGACAGATAGACATGGTGAAACTATAAGGGTTGTAGTGCCTTGTAGATTCCAGAACCCTAAATGTGCCGAAAAAAACATCTATGAAACCCTAAAACAATTTCAACATAAAACACCTTTACATTGTCATTGCAGCGAATTGAAATACACGCCAACTTTGTACAAATTATTAAAATGATAAATGCTCTACATTTCGCAATGAAATAGTTATCAACTCACTGGAGTATAATCAATCGTTGTTCTCATGTGGTTTGCTGAAAATTTAACTCATATTGTTGTTTGGATTATTAATTTTACAATAAGTATTACAACTTCCTTTGCTATCGTGGGATGTACAATAAAAAATTAGTATTACAAATGTTCATACCATACTTTATTAATTTGTTGTAATACTGTTGTTTGTTTAATGCGCATTCGCATTAATACAGTCACTACGACACTCGCATCGAGTCAATTGTCATTCATTATCATTCTCTACTTGCTCTTAAGCCACTTTATACAGCACAACGTGTGCATCTCTTCCATACTGCTCTATCTATTGAGTATTAATTATCTAATAACTAATAATAATTATTTTTATTCCATACAATCACAAGGATCACACTGTAACGTCTTACATACTAGGTGAATTTAGGTGCCAATTCCTCCTAACCCTAGTTCAAAAAGAACTGGCAAGAAACTCGTTCTAGTTTTAGCGCTTGTTTGTATCAAATACAAATACACAATCTTTTTATTTCTGTAACAGATTTTAACTATTTCATAAGTGTTGATACCATCTTTTAAGTAGAAGTATGTATAAAGCATCTTATAACTAGCTTTACTAAAAACTAAACTAAGATTACAGCTTACAGTTTATACATTGCAAATCTGTCAGTTAACTATTTGAGAGCAGAGCAACATGAGGTCATGCATTCATATCAATAATATAGTAATAGTTCTTCAAAGAATACTTCTCTTTATGTAAGCTTTATTTTTTTTAATAGGTCAGTATTAGCATACTTTCAAAGAACTGCTACGATGGTTGCAAATGATCATTATAAGTTGAATTTCAAGAAATTCTTACCATATTGCGAGTGAACATTGAGTAGAAAATACACCCTCCAAATATCAAGTTTTTATGACCACTGGCTTACGCTATGCGTTGTCTAAATGAACAGCTTTAGTTTTTCTGTACGCTAATGTGCGCTATCAAACGGTGTAGGTAACCATGTCGTAGAACCTATAAACTCAAAGACATGTGTCAAGTGCACGATACAAGCAACCAAGGTGCACTTTAAACCTATCATCACAATAGGTAGAATAATAATATTAGTGAGTCACTTAGGACTAAGCCTTTATTTTATATGTTACTAGCTGACCCGACAGACGTTGTCCTGTCTTAACTATGAATATTGAATTCAAATTGGTTATATTTATAACTGTCAAACGACTAACAGTTATGTCAAACGCCATAAGGTTACATTAGAAAAGTTTGTCTTATCAAAAGTGTTAAGGTACATTAAAAAAGTGAATATCGTCGTTAAGTTTCTTATTTTTTAGGACCGTAAAAAGTGCCGTAAGAAGAGGTATAAGAAAGAAAAAAAAATCAAGAAGAGGCCTGTTCCCAGCAGAGGGCTGAATGATGATTATGAAGTTACAAGACAACATAGAGTAGGTACTCGTAAGTCGCAGCTCGCATTTTGGGTTAAAAACGCGCAGGACAGAAGTTGTCAAGCAGACCCCGCATTTAAATGATCCAAAGAATTATTTATTCTGAAGTTTGTTATCCGAAGTCGTTTCGATATTACTTCGAAGTTTTTTGCCGTAAAATGTTTCAGTCGTACGTTTTAGGGGAAACAAAGGAAACTTACGAACACGTTTGTAAACGGTATATGGAGAAAGTTTTTGTTTTGGCATGTTTTATGATATGAATGTGATTTTCTTACTTCATACAACGGTCTTCGTAGTAATGAATCTAAAATACCTAATGGAAACAACATGAAATATTTATAAGCAGATTCCCTTAAATGTCTAGTAAGGGTGAGAGACACATCGTGGTATTCAGATGTAAAACACAGCACGTAAACATTTACTTTACACCCAACTTTGTTAAAAAAGTTATTTTCGATAACCCAGTAGTAAACAAATAAATATAGTGACAATTCACACAACTCCAACTAGTCCTAAACTAAGCATAGCTTGTATTATGGTGACCAGATAACTGAACACAACCTTGAATGTGGAAGTCTACAAGCTAAGTATGTACAAATTGGCAGCTGCGGCCGGGAGACTTATCGCTAACACCTACGCGGTTAGAGCTAAGGCCCATAGATTGTAAACTTAAATTAATCATTCGAACTGATAAAAGAAATTGTGTTAGAAATAATTTTATATTAATAAATATGACTGAAAGTTCACACAGAACAATCTAGCCCCAAACTATGAAAAACTTGTACCTTGCGATCCATATGGCTAATTAAATCTAACTAGTAAAGTAACTCTGTCTGACTGTCTGTTTGTTACGCTTTCACGCCTAAACTGCAGAACCGATTTTGATGAATTTTGGTATAGAGATATATGGAACTTTGGAGAAGAACATAGGCTACTTTATATGTAGGTACCACGAGTGCGAATCCGCGGCCAGCAGCTAGTATTTATATATGCATATATCATAAGTATGTATTTCAAATATATAAGTTATTCATTCAGTCACCACACCATAATACAAGCTTTGCTTAGTTGTACGATAATATTTATCTATTAATTATTATTATTATTTATTAAACGCCCAGTAGAAGGTAATTTTTGTCATTACATTTGCAAGTTTATTTAAAATAACAAAAATGAGTTTCCGTAGACAGTAGGAATAAACAGTCAATGCTTTAGTAGTTGTAGTTACGAGTACTAAAGTATAAAAGTCAATACTTTAGAAGTCCTAAAACACCACAACATGTTTTCACAAAAGTTAGTAGAGTCACACGTAACAAAATTAAATTCTGAACCATTTACTCACACATAAACTAACGCAAACTAACTCCTAATCAACTAATGAAAAATCACAAAGGTACCCTTAGCATAAGTTTAGACATGAATCACTAGCGGGTCCGTCGCAAACGTCAAATATTGACCAATTGGAAAGCATGTTTACTGACCAACTTACAATTTGCAGTCTTTTATAGTTTACCTGATTTAAAATAAGATATTTTTTAGAAAAAACTGAACACTGAATATCAAATCCGGTGATATAAAATAACCAAAACATCTACTCTGTTTGCGATATATAATATTTTTGTTACCAATGCGTTCGGTAAGGTACCTTCATGGTTAAGGTCAAGCCATGGTCTGATCAACTGATAAGTTACAATTAAGCTGTTGCCTGTGATCACTAGTGCAATGCCTTAACTGCAATACATGAGCTGCTTGTCGTTGAGGAGTTCCACAGGGTATCTTTAAAGCCCAATGTCTGATCAACTGACTAGTATGCATAAAGTTAATGCCTGAGATCCCCATTACAATATTAATTGTGACATATGAACTGTTTAACGTCCATTGTCAAGTCAGTTGACCACTGAAAGGAACTAATACTAAATAGGAGTAGGTATGACAAATATTAACATACCATGGATTAAACACCTAGATTTAATTTTTATGTTGTCATAAATAAATTCATTTTATTTATTTATTATTATACTATATATACCAAAGTAATTACTGATTAACAAATAATTTGTTGAACGAATGAGACCTATTTTAACCGACATCAAAAAAAGGAGGTTACTCAATTCGATTCGTATATATTTTTTTTATGTGTGTTCGCGGATAACTTCGTTGTTTATGAACCGATTTTGATAATTATTTTTTTGTTGGAAAGGAGTTATTTCAAGGGTGTTACCATGATAAGGAAACCAGGGTCTGATAATGGCGTCCCAGAGAAATCGAGGGGAACTTTCGAAAATCGTAGTGGCGACTAGTGCGTTTGTTTATATTTATTAAAGTATTTTAAAGAACTACTATTTAATGAAGGTCTGGAGTCGATCTGATGATGGAGCCGAAAGACAGTCAAGGGAACTCCTTAACGATTTATAGCAATTACCTAGTGTTCATTTGTATTGATGAGAACTGTACACCTAGATGGGTTGTGACCATCATTAGGGGTCTGATAATGAAGACGAAGGACAGTCAAGGGAACTCCTCTACATTTTACAGTGGCTACCTACCAAAAATATTCATTTATTAAAAAAAAATTGCGATAATCATAGTATTAACACTAGAAATAAAGATAAACTCGCTTTTCTCACTGTTAGGCTCGCTAAAGTTAATAAATCTTTTAGAGGGCAATGTGTACGCTTCTATAACAAGGTCCCAAGCGACGTGTTAGATTTGTCGATTGGCAAATTTAAAAACGTAATTAAACAGAAACTGTCTATTAAAGCATATTATAAAATATCTGATTATTTAGATGACAAAAAAGCTTGGGATGAATTAGCTCCAGCTCGACTCGGCATCCGTAACAAAATTGTCAAGGATCATACCAAAAAGTTTTAAGACCAGATAAGTTTCTTGCCGGATTCTTCTTGAACTGGGGTTAGGAGGAACCGGCACCTAGATTCACTAGCATGTAAGAAGACGATTCAAAGTGGTCCTTGTGATTTTATTGAATAAATAAATATTGAATTTTGATTTTTTTTGAATTTTGAATGAATAATGATCAGGTCTTAAACTAATTCAACACCATTGTTTATACAAAATAAAATAATTTAGTATGATTATACGTTATCTTATACCTATAAAAGAGCTTAACCTGACTGACTGACTGGCTGATTTATCATCGCTGAGCCGAAACCGCTGAGGCTAGAAAGCTGAAATTTGGAAGGTAGCTTACTTTTATAGCAAAACCACCCACTTAGGCGAGATTTTTTGAAAATCAACCCCTAAGAGGATGAAAAGGGGTGAAAGCAAATGTATGAAACTTTTTAACGCGTAGTGCGATTTGCTTGAAACTTGATTTTAATAATTAAAATACAAAATAAATAATGGACACATGTTTCAGGTTTTTTCAAAATAAGTCTTACAAAGGGGTAAAATGGGGTGTCAATGTTTGTATGGGAACTTTTAAACGGGCGGTGTGATTTCTTAAAAACTTGGTTTTGGATACTGAAAATACTAAATAAATGGACGTGTTTCAGGATTTTTCAAAATAACTCTCATAAAGCAGTAAAATGGGGTGTGAATGTTTGTACGGAAACTTTTTAATGGGTGATGGGTGTGATTGTATCATATAAAAGCAAAGTCAAGTCAAGTGTTATCTTGTGATATATATTTAAAACGCGCGGACGAAGTTGCGAACGGGACAGCTAGTTTTTATATATTTACACATCATGGTGATTTTTAAATCTAGTACGTCAAATCAAAGTACGTAACAATACGTCAAAGTTTTATACCTTATCAAACAAACATGAGTATTGAACTGAACCGAAATTTTTAACCTCATAATATCTTTGAAATAATACAATGTTGGTATATATTACTTTGTAGGGGGTAACTACTTATATGTATAAGCGTGAAAACTTCCATCCCGATAACACTAATAGTCAATTAGGTAAGCAAGAGCTTTGGTAAAGGCGGGCAAACAAACAGACAAACAGACAGACAGACATGGAAAAACTAACTAGGACGCCTTGAAAATCTATTATGATTGGTCAATTTTGAAGGCTACGGACTCGCTAACGAAGCACTCGAGTCAGTAACTGATGGTAAGGGTACTGGAAGGTGAACTTGTCATTGCTGTACCCAAACGAGCCTATCCCGCTAAGTAAAGTCGAAAAGTTTCCTACGTATACTAAATTAGTTCTGATTAAATTCGGTCCCAGACGGTTCTCTGTTAAGCTGGAAATAGACGGACAGTTCAAACAATACGACTCAGTGTATTTGACATGTATACAAATATACTGAGAATAATATCTAATGCATTCTCAGTACAAACACTTGTGTGATGAACATAGGTGTTTGTTCTGTATCTAGGTGTTAAAAAATACGTGTATAAAAATATATAAGTATTCCATATAATAGTAAATAATTCTAATATAATTAATTACGTGATACGCGGTGGCGTTCCCGAAGTTAATGTCAGCGAGAATGCAAACTGAACGGGCACACACGTGACACGTATGCCCATACGTGCTTCGTTGCTGCATTTGCATACATCAAACAAGCAAATTAAATGCATAATTATGCAATTAATTTGCTTGTTTGGCGAGTTTAAGAACTTAGTTACTAAGTTTAAATAAAAAGAGATTATTAAAGATTAAAAAGAGAGAAAGAAAGAAAGAAAAAATCTTTCTTTAAAGAAAGATTAAAGAGAAGAAGAAATTATTAAGATTATTAATTTTTGCCTTTCAGTTATTTCAGCGGTGTATTTTTTTTGTTTAATTTTTATATTATGGTTTCCAAATAAAAACGCTGTAATAATCAAGAATATAAAATACTACTTAACGATGATGTGGATACCTTAGCTGAAAGAAAAGAACTAATCATTTTATATTTAATAAAAATACAATGAACATTTTATATCATCTACTTACTCGTGCGAGTATAAACTAGGTGATCCAGGTGCCTCCAAACCCCAGTTCAAAAAAAAAATGTGGCAAAGTACTTGTCTGAAAGTAACGCTTATTAAGTATGATCCTTGCTAATTTTATTAGGGATGCCAATTGTATAATGGATGTCAAGTTGGAGCAGATTCGTCCCAATCTTCTATGTCATACTAGCTGCTGCCCGCGGCTTCGCACGCGTGGTACCTACATAAAAAGTAGCCTTTGTTCTTCCCTCTCTTTCGTAATTTTTTTTTTCCATAAAAATATCATATGTTACTTCTAATACCTCCAAGAATATGTGTACAAAGTTTCATTATGATCGGTTAAGTTCGGTTAAGACACATTGCTTGTGACTTAGCTAAGTTTTGACTTCAGTCAAGCAGTCCGTGTATATCCAGCCTTAGGGTACCGTCCTCAGTAAGGTACAGTTACGCCCGTCCCTGGTGGGGCGATGGGAGGGTTATGTAAGGCCATTTCTTGTTATGCTTTGTGAGGGTTCGTACAGGTGGAATTGGTTAAGATTACCTTCTTGTTGAGAAATTCTGATGTGACAGCTCATAACCCGAAAGTCTTGCCATATTTTTTTGGTAATACAGAGTTTTGCTTATTTAGAATTTTTTCCAGCTGTTTTTTTCTATTATTTTCTATTTTTTTAGTTTGGTTTTCTATATAAAGCGTGTTTTTTAGTTTTTTTAAACTATTATTTATTTTTATAATAACCATAACATAATGTGTATGTAATATGTGGATTCTAATTGGTTAAGGTTCAGCATATCTACACTTTATTAGATTAAACTTAATTAATAACTGTGAATCCTAGATTACGATAAATAAATAAATATATAAAAAAAAACAATATCATAAAATTCTTGTACAATAAAATCACAATGACAACTTTGAATCGTCTTTTTGGCACTGGTGGTCTTGTGGTTGTGGCCCCACCTTCCGATGCTTGGGTCGTGAGTTTGAATCCAGCCGTCCACCAATGGACTTTTCTGTGAATGAAAACATCGTGAGGAAACCGGCATGTCATAGAACCTATTAAGTTTGAAGACATGTTCCAAGTGCACGAATGGAGCCTCTGAGGCGCGTTTAACCCTTCACCACACTGGTTTGAAATAACTAGTTAGACGAGTCCTCCCAACTCGTGTTCAAGAAGAATCCGCCAAGAAACTTGGTCTTAACAATTTTTTGTTTGATCCTTGCTAATTTTGTTACGGATGTCGAGTCGAGTTGGAGCAGATTCATTCCAAGCTTTTTTGTCATCTAAATAATCTGTTATTTTATCACAAGTTTTAAGAGACAGTTTTAGGTTTATTACGTTTTTAATAATAGTCTTTAATAGAGGCAATAATATAAAAAGTTACAGATTTTAACTCACTTAATCTACCATGAATACACATTTATATAATAAAAAAATAGGTAGGTACACGTGAAAACGGTGACGTGTGACACAATCGCGGTGTATCAAGCAGGCGATACAAGGCGGAGTCACGTAGCAGACAGCCGGTGTTTCCTAAATGATAAATTGAGTGGAGGTCACGTGTCGGCAAACGTAGTATAGGGCGCCCTTTAGCTAGGTGGGGCGAAGATGTTTGTAAGGCAGCGGGCAAGGATTGTTAGGAGGAGAGCTGAATTGAGCTCAGTGGCGTGCCAAGGGAGAGACCTTAGTCCTTAGTTTGTCATGTTGTATCGAGTTTATATAAAATTTTACTTAAACAGCACTACTACTCATTTCGTATGAGTCGGTTGTCAATTACGTGAAGCTTAATAATTGCAATACACAATAATAAAACAAGTAAAAAACCAAATCTAACTAGTAATCCTCCTGATAGTGTGGGTAGTGTATGTGGTAGTACCTATATATGGTATAGACTGGAAGTTCGACCACTGTCGTCTTGGGACCGAACGAACATACGGATACAATAATATACACAGCTATCGACAACTTCGAACGATAAGTCGTGATGAAGTCGAACAATTTTTTTCGATATTTTGTTGTCGTATTAATATAGGCAATATAGTAGTTACAATATTCTTAGTTTTAGTAAGAATATAGGAAGAATATTGTTCATTAGAAATTTAAAAGGATTGTGGCAATTGATAACCAATCCTTAAAAGTTTATAAATCAGTTTGCGTCAAGATTATACGTAGATTATGCTGCAAGTTTGCATAACAATATGTGCCAAGATATAACTCATAGTTTACATTCCTACTCCTTACTTAGTCTAGACTTCTTAGACTTGAGAGACTAGAGAGGTGTTCGCTTGACTTGGCGCACACCCGTCTTGTGTGCGCTACATGAGAGTAGATTGAAGAGAATGAAATACATTTTTAAAGTAGCAAACCGTAGATGGTTGAGACTAGCGCAGGATCTAGGTAGATGATACAAACAATGGCAGGCTTATACTCAGTATTGGTTAAAACCAGGCTGTGGATGATGATTAAGATGATGAAGAAGAAGAAGATTTAACCACGTCTGCACATATCTATATGATACGTTACTATGTTTGATGTAGAAACGATACGTGGTTAGACCACAGCCATCTGGGGAGCAATCGAAACCGTAGAATGTCGGAACATCGTCTCAGCACACCTAGCACCATTTATAACATTATATTGAATTATCAGCAGCAAGCAGGTTTGCAGAATGCTTGTGCTAGGGGTACATGTTCAAGCTAGATTACTATAGTTTTGTCTGAATGTATTGTCTGGTAAATACTTTTTATTTGGACTGAATTTGTGGTAGATCTAGTTACTCTCAGTTTTAGCGAGTTTGGCTTTATGTTGGGTGAATTTTATTTTAAGCTATGTAGATTTTATCTTCTGGATAAAAATAATATCTAACCGAGCACTTGTTTGAAAAAATTGTTGAATGAATTTTGTCTCGTGCAAAATGCTAAATACAATAGCGTTTACAAAAACAAAAACAAAACGTTCTGCATAAAAAGCAGGAATATTACGGATAAATAATATTTGAAGTAATTTAGTCCCAAACAAAGTAATTCCTAATTTGAATGCAACGACGAAATTGCACAAAAGTCGCAGTTCCTATGCAATTGTTTGTGCTATTTTCTGCAATATCCGGTTTATCCAATTTTGGTCCCGGTCACAGTAAACGCGGGAAAATTCAAATATCTAAATAGACTGTCACAAGCGCTGATTGTTTATAACCGAATGAATAAAAGGAGCTTCTTTATCCAGTTGTATTTTTTTTATGTTTGTTACCATCAGATTTCCGTTATTTATATATTTTATTAATAAACATACCAAAAAAGTACCGTAAATGTGAAAAATATAGAAAAATATTGTATGTATCTTTTAATTATTTTTCTTCTTATCGTGTTACTAGTTATTTAGAAAGGATTAAAGTGAAGTATTTTGCAACTAGCACTTGTCTTTTAATTGAGTAAAGTATTTATGTGGAATTATAAACATAAATCAATAAAAAAAACGGGCCATTTTATGGGTCGTTTAATAGAAAATGCAGTTTTTAAGGGCTTTAATTTTATTAAATGTTTTCTTTTTAGTTTTTAAACATAATTTTTTGCCATCAATCGCACTGGTGGTGTTGTTGCTTAGTATACTGATATTTTGAAAATGGATGAATATAAAGCAATAATTAACATGTCACCATTTAATACTCATAGAACCTACTTAAGTTCATATGTACTTAAGTATTTAAGTTCAGTGGTCAACTCAGATGAAGAGAACGCCCAAAGGCCATCATGGCTTTTGGACGGTCGCTTAACGACTTCCAAAATGCTTTAAATCGGGTGCGCCGATATCGAGTATCCGGCACTGGCAATGTTCCTGGGCAGACCGGAGTCCAGTTTGAAACTCGTCCGAACGAGTTCGCTACGAAATACCTACCTACGCACGCATTGATTGCATAGTGGAGTTTCCCTACAAATATTTCGGTTCGGTTGCTCCGTTTCAATCGCCACTGGAATTCAATTTCCCAATTATTTGCCTGCGTTTCTATGAAAACAGAACCTCAAAATTATAAGCTTTTAGTTTTTATGCCGAAAATATAGCTAAATAAAAATAAATTTGTAAATAAAACACAAGTTGAACGCAATGAAGGTTTTACGAAGTCATTATGGATAATAATGACCAGTAGTCAGGTCCCAAGCTTATTCAATCAATTAACCTAGCTAGGATAACATCAAAACATTTCCTCGGGCTTTTTGTTTTTTTTTATGTTTACAAATCGGGGTATTGCTTATAATTTTGTAAAACCTTACTAGCTATTATAATTATCCTTGTAATTTAATCATACTCAACTATTTTGAACTATTTCCAACTACATTACATTATATTTACATTTACATATTCAACTATTCTGTAACTGACCTCTACCGAAAATGGCCATTTTACTAAGCGAATATCTCTGTTAATTATCTGTTCAAGAAACCTCCTTATATCTTCAAAATATCAAATAAATATCTTTCATACGATATGCCACACCATGGGGTAGCAAAATAAAAATAGGACTACATGTAGGGGAGGTATCCCTAAAGCATGCGCTACACGGTTTGCAACCACAGTTTCTACCAAGGTGACCTTGGTAGAACGTTTTCTGTCTACACGGTTTAAAACAAACCTCAGTGTGTTTAAAATGCTCGTGCTGAATTGACGTGTGCAGAATGCTTGTAATGCACTATAACAATTTACAAAGAGGCCATGGCTCCTTATTTATCAAAAAAATTAAAGTTTGTAGTTTGTATGGCACTTTTGTGTGCATTTGAAGAAAAAAAATATTGGTTCTGGTTGGAGTCTTTGTACTCCTTAGACATTAAGTCCCAGAGACAGGGTAGGTAAATAAATAAATAAATAAATAATCCCGGACATTTCACACAACATCATCTGGCCCCAAAGTAAGCAGAGCTTGTGTTATGAGTACCACATGACTGATATACCTACTTACATACTTTTTTTTTTTTTTTTGTAAATACATACATATTATACATAGAAACACCCAGACCCGAGACAAATACTTGCAGATCGTACAAACATTTGTCCCGCGGCGGGAATCGAACCCGCAACCTTTTGCGTCGCAGCCGGGTCTTAGCCAACTGCGCCACAGAGGTCGTCTAAGGTAGGTCTAGGTCTCTATATAGCTCGATTAATTCGGTGATAACCTCACGATCTTTCTCCATAATACCGTGCGTGCGCGCAATACGTCCGCGCTCGATGCGTGCGGCGGCGCGACTGTGGTACTCGTGGTTACAAGCGGCTAGACGGTTTGCAAACACCGCTTCTGCCAGTGGTTTGCTGGCAGCCCTTCTACCAAGGGCGTGCGAAATTTGGTTTGCAACCACTATCTACACTATTTTTTCGTACTGTGTGAAAACTACTAATACATATTATCTTGCAATATTTAATTACGATTAAATGCTACATTTATGATTTTAGTCTGGGAGCAAAAATTCTGATTAGGGGCGCACAGACAGACATAGCGAAACTATAAGGGTTCCTTTGACCTTCAGAATCATAAATAAGAGTATTTATAGCTGGTGTTAAATAGGCCTTTTTAATGAGCTCATTCCTTCACATAAAAGCACTGTCATGGGACACATAAATTCTTGATAGACAATTTCCTCGAAATATTATAAATTTTAGATGTTCGTTTGTATTTTTACCGAGATCTTTTAACGCTGAAAGTTCATATAATATAAATAAAAATATTGTCTATTACAACCTGATGGGTCGAAAGCTGCGGCCTATTCAAACACAGGTAACAACAACTGCCCGCAGGCTGCCTACCTTTTACAGCTGTAGGTACCTTCTGAAGTTTATCTTTGAGCATACTAATTTACCCTATGAAAATAAACAGGCCGTTTATCAAAGCTTTTATGGCAACAGTGTGGCAGATTAGGTTAAGACCGCCACAAGCTGCGTAGAATTCTTCCTCGACGATCCGGTGCTTCCTACCTAGCCTACCTAGGTAGATAGGAATCCTTATAGCCTGCCTGTTCCGGGTCTTCTTTGTTCCTATTTCGCCCAGCCTACTCAGGGTGGTCTTCAAGGAGGTTTCAATAAAACACTTTTTCTTTCTTGAAATATTCCAGGTTCGTGTGCACTGTGCGACGCCGCTTCGGTGAGTGACGGTTGCGTGGAAATGCGCGAATATTTATAGAGCGATCGCATGGTGCAACGAAGTAGTGGCGCATAAAGCGTTTTATTAACATAAGTAGGTTTGAACATTTCATATAGGTAGGTATAAAGTTACATAGACAAGTTCTTATTATAAACTAAGTAAGTACTAGATAATTCTTATATACAATTGTTATTTCTAGGTAAATAGGTATGGTATGCTAGGTAATTTCTAAGTAAGTTATACATTTATTTAAGTAAGTGGTTTCTAAATTTAAATGTTACTTTTAAGTATGGTATTATATTTATTATATTTATGAAATCTATAGGTAGCGGTGTCCGGATGTTTATTGATGATTGTCAACAAACAGTCAGAGCATTTTTTAATATATATGGTATATATTATTTATTTTTATTATTTATTATTTACATCTTTGAGAAGTTACAGTCAGGAATTTGTTTCGTACAACTTTTTCGATCGAATGTAGGTAAACGAACAAATATCAAGTTTTTCCGAATTCAAAGTTGTTTACGAATTTTAAAAATAAACCTTTAAATGTTTACTGCCATATAACCAGTGTGGTGAAGAAATGAGAGCTCAAGAGGTTAAATTTTCATGTATAAGTCCTTGAACCTGTTGGCCTTGGAAATCCTTAAATAATGTTTTCAGACTGGTTTTGCTAAAAGCTTTTTCATTAAAACACTTTTAAGTTTAACAAAAGTATTTTGAAAATCTTAGTCTGAATAGCTTTTAAAAGGTAAATTTGTTCTTCGGTTGTAAAAGAGGCATGAAAATGATATTCAGGCCTTTGTGTTGGTAAGATTTTAGTGCAGCGGCGATAAGACTCTGAATACATTGTATATCTTTGAAAGGCACTCTATTCGGTATCCTAATAATATTTTGAACAACGCAAGTGGTAAAGATGTTGCATTAAATTGCGGGATCGATTCCTGCCGCGGGACAAATGTTTGCATGATCTGCAAGTATTTATCTCGGGTCTGGGTGTTTCAATGCATAATATGTATTTATTAATAAAAAAAAATTATTTAAGTTGTATATCAGTCATGTAGTAGCCATAACACAAGCTCTGCTTACTTAAGAGCCAGATGATGCTGTGTGAAATGTCCGGCATTATTATTTTTATTATAATTAAAACTGGCAAGATAGTCGGAAATCCAAAAAAATGCTTCTTTCGATGTAGCAATTGCCATATCCTTGGTAGTTTGTCTTCTTTTATGATTTTCAGACAACATAAAACAAGCTAAAATTCAAAATAGCCGTAACTCATAATTTAATTGTTCCAGATTTGCCGAGATTCGTAGGTCCAGGCTCGAACGTGACTGTCGCTGTGGGAAGGGACGCCGCTCTTACCTGCAAAGTTGACAACCTGCAGACTTTCAAGGTATGATCAACCTTATCACTGCAGGATACGGTCCGGTTTCGAGGACGGAAAACTTAAAAAAAATACAGCTCTGCTTGTTAAAACCAACTAGCGATATAAGCACGTGCAGCTTTTGGCGTGTGTCCGTATGACACACGAAGAGACCGACGGATATGACAGCCAGGGTGTTGTTTTTGCCATTTGGCTACATCATTCTAATAAAAAAGCACTACGATTCTATGATGTTTACAACTTGATTACTTGAGCTATTCTCTGCGCCTCTAGTTTACGACAGCATAATACATAACACGTAGAATAACTAATAACTATTGTAAAATCTTAAAATACACTATGTAGTTCAATAACAGTCAATTTGAGGTTAGTTTATTTGAAAAGGTATTAGGTACCTACATACGTTTTACCTACTTAAGATTATTTCATATGAGAATCGCTCTCATTTCGGTGACATATTTTATGTACGCATCCCGAGACTCTTTGTATAGTTATAATCCCGAAAATATTAGTTTGCCTTCGAAAACTTACCTCACCGCTGTTATTTCACGGCTGATCAAAGTATATCTATGATTGAAAAACTTCCTCTTCCGCGAAAATGTTTTATTATCAAAAGCTCCAGAACATTGTATATTTTTAGAATGTATCCCGTAAAACGAGAGCTGCATACTAATTTGATAATTGTATTGAAGAGGCAAGCTGAGAGTTTCTTAGATTTTTAAAAGGTTTTTTAGGAGCCCGCCTTCCCGTTCAAAAACATCGTATAGACAATAAAAATAGATGGCTACACATTTTTAAGTAAATTAAATTTTAGCCGAATAATCCTTCGTCGTATTTCTTTTTTTTTTCTATGATATGAGTCAGTGTAGTGTAGTGACGTATTTATAGCGAATTTTTTTATTTTTTCGTATGGTTTTATAACTATGTCAAAATATGAGCATGGGCCAAATATAATCTTTCAACATACCTCTGACTCTTTAGATATTTTCAACGGCCTAAGTAACTAGGCCGTTGAAAATATCTAAAAATTCTAAATTGTCTGGGTATGTTTATTGTATCATACTGAATATTTGTCATTGAAATCACTGGACGTTTTTATGGAATTATGTACCTTATCGCACGGTACGGACTTGGGGCTAGACGAAATAAAGTGTATGATTTTTCCGTCACGAATTTCCGTCTAGACCCTTTATTTAGTGTAGACGGTTATCTATAGGGTGACATGAATGAATGAATTAGATAAACAATTATATGATCAATTTATTCGTTATTTCTGTGTTTCATTTAATTGCTCAGACTCAGACGCTAGTAATTCATTTGTATTTTTATAATATGTTGATCAATAATATTATACTACGATAGGAATTTCGTTCCGAGTGCTCCACGACAAACGTATTTTTTTTTGTTATCAAACAGGATAGGTAACCCCTAAATGTAATCAAACAACAAACAGACTCCTTTTATCAGATATTTGCCGCAGCTGGCGCACTTGGCGAAGTTAAACGAGCCCTGCACACCCTTCTGCCCTTTTTCCGCTCGCCGGTCGACATTGGCAATCGTGACGAGCGGCTGGCCGAGCCTGATACTGTATTTTATTAAACTAGTGGCATTTTACGCAATTTCGTTCGCGTTATGCTATTTTCATTATTTTTTTTAAACATAGTACACACTTACTGAATTGGTATATGGAATTCTTTCATACGCATTAAATAATTTAAGAAATTGTAAACTCTCTCAATTTTGAGCCATTAAGGACTAAGAGTTCTTGGAGGACCAGGTCTCTTAGTTAGTCAAGAGTACTTGCCTAACTAAGATTTCATCACCGCTGAAAATGTTTTGTCATTGTTTTACGACTGCTATAGCCAATAACGCTATACGTGACAAAGGAACGTTGTTGGGCAAACGTCAATCTTTTACCCTCAAAAAAAGATAGTACTTATAAGTCAGAAGCCAACTCTGATGGTGAAGCTTAAGGTTCAGCCAAACCTGCGCGACCAAAATGACTGCGAAGCGGGAGCGTCTGCCGCGCGGCGAACGCTACCCATACTTTATATATGGCGCTTTGCACACCTACGCGACCACAACGCGGGCCGCGTCGGCAGAGCGGTCGGCAGAGCGGCGATGTATGTGGGAGAAAGCTTCCTTGCTAATTATTTAATTAGATATCCACTATGACTACAGAAGCTATAATTACGTTTAAAAAACTAAAAAGAAATCGACTTCATTGGATGAAATTTGAGCCTATAATAAATTTTTAGTGGAAAGTAGATGTATTTTGTATATATATATAATATGACCAAATAAATGCACCGCTCCATTGAACAGCGAGGTATCGAAGTACATGAAAACATCATCGATGTATTACAATTTTTAGATTTTCGTAGATTTTTCAGCTCGACCGATTTTGATAAAATTTATTATGGGACCACCTGTGAAGCCTGACCACCCTTTCAAACAAAAAAAGAATTTTTCAAATCGTTTCAGCCGTTTTCGAATAATCGGTGACATACATAAAAGAAAAAAAAAAGATTCCAACGAATTGAGAACCTCCTCCTTTTTGATAAAGTCGGTTAAAAACAGAACTGTTTGTAGAAAAAATGAGAGGATATGCTATTATAATATGATAATGAAATTACCCCGGAGACGTTAAGTTTCGTGTCTCAGACGCTCCCGCATCGCGTCCCACTTCCCGCGTTACTGACGCGCTGGTTTGGCCGAACCCTGATAGAGGCTTCAATAGACTTCATACTGCTCTCATTTTTTTGCATTTTCTGTTTTCTTACTAGATGTTGTTGAGTTTGTTTAGAACCTGACTACTAGTCATTCTTATCCTGACTTCGAAAGCCTTTAGTGTGCGTTTTCCGCGCTTAACAAGTTTATTTATCTTTGATATCATGAGCTGTGCTATGGCTCAGAGAGTAAGAAAATACTCAAACTATTGGGTCAAGTTGCAACGTACCCTGAAAGTGACTGAAGCTAGTTATTTACGTGCAGTCGTCAACTCAGTTAGCGGCTTGCGGGCCCTCAGACCGGTTGACCTCATTACGGTGCTCAACCTACTTCAGCCGGGACCGAGACCAAGAATTTGCATCAAATTAGAACTGTGCTCTTTTCTTACAGAACTTTTGTATCTGTTTCTGAAAGTTTTTGAAGACAATAAGCCATTACACAAGCTATTGGACTAAACAGCATACGATCTGCTTTTACGGGGAAAATTAATCAAGCTTGCAATGCTATTCAAATTTTGGGAATTCTGATCAAAATACCGCGACAAGTGGTTTTGGCAGTCCTCTCGTGATGTTAACTGCCTAAGAACTCTGAAGAGACCGAAACAGGTGGAAATCTGAAGGTGCAAGGTCAGGACTATACGGCGGATGCATTAACACCTCCCAGCCAAACTCTCTTAATTTTTACTCAGTGGCTAAAGATGTGTGAGGCGTTATCATGATGAAAAACCACACCCCTTCTGTTGATTAATTCCAGCCGCTTTCTCTCAACTTCTTGCTTTAATCTCATCAGTTGTTCGCAGTAGAGTTCAGAATCGATGGTCCTGCCTGGTGGTAACAGCTCATGATGAATAATGCCCTTCCAATCCCACCACACACGCAGCATTACCTTGTTGCGAGTTAACCCGGGTTTCGCCACAGTCTGTGAAGCCTGACCGGCCTTTGACCACGACCTTTTTCGCACGTTCTTGTCGTACGTGATCCACTTTTCATCACCAGTTATCAGCTTCTTCAAAAATGGTTCGGTTTCATTACGTCGTAATAAAGAATCACAAATGAGTATACGGTTCATTAGGTTTCTTTCAGTGAGCTCGTGAGGTACCCAAATATCGAGTTTTTTTGTGTACCCAGTTTTTTTTTAAATGCGCCATAACTGTTTTGTGGTCAATTCCCAGTTCTTCAGCTACGTTGTAACTACTGATATGCCGATCTTGCTCCACTTTTTCAGGATATGGCATTTATATTATCCGTAATAGGGCGACCAGAACGACGTGCTTCTTTGACATCAAAATTTCCGACACTGCACTAGGTCCATAAACATCGCAAATTTTTTTCGAGGCTTGCGATGCATTTTTACCTTTTTTGTAGTCAAATTTTAAAATGTATCGAATTTCTTCAGCGGATTCACGCATCTTGACAGTACGAAAAACCAATAAAAATCACACATTTTCACATTTTGGAATTATGTTCTTTAAAATTTAAACTTTTAATGATACCAAAACCACCCAGATACAAATAGTATAGCCAAAGAGATTTTATTACATGTTCACACATACTATAATGCGAAAAGACTTTTTCCCCAACCTAATACTTCACGATATTCCCTTGACCGTTTGAAGGTGGCTACTGGTATCACGTACATACATTTTTGATTAGAAAAATTCATAGGAACAAGATTGAGTTCAAACCCACGACGTTGAGAAAGGAGGCGGCACCACTACCACTAGACAACTAGCGTCGTCTACCAGATATAATAAAAAGTAATGCTGGATATTTCACAATACATCATCTAGCCTCAAAGTAAGCAGAGTTTGTGTTATGAGTGCAACATTACTGAAACTACTTATATTTTTTTTATTTTTGTAAGTACATACATAGAAACATATTTAAGCTTTTTGCCGCGTTCGATTTAAATCTCTTAGAATCAGATAATTTGATTCAACATTAATTTGAACGTAGCGCATTTGGCGCATTACGTAAGGCGAAAAACTTTAACCAAACCTCAATCCGTTATCACCTTTACTGTCGATTAAGGAACTCCATCAAAGTCCCAAAACAAAATTTTCAATTTCGACTTCATCACCACCAGCCGGCCCCGAACAATGGAGTGTCAAACGACCAATAGCGCCACAGCTAAAACTCAACTCAGCAGTTTGAAATGTTCAAATCGACGAGACCGTGCAATTTGTCAGTTCACTGGCTCCCTATGTTAATTACAGGTGGTTTGTTTTAGCGAAGAGCATTGATGTGTGGGCTTTTATTGCTGCGGATATTTCACGTTCTATTTACTTACTGGAAAACTGTGGCGTGAAACTGGCGTGTTATAAATAATGTTGGAGCAGTGTAATTCAGACTTTTTTGCTTTTGAAACAGTTCTGTTTTTTTATTAAGTCAACTCGCTGTGTTTTATTCAGGCTATAATTTCGTTGCATTGCGCATAAACTGACTCTTACTAATATGGGTGGAGCACAATCAAATGTATTTCGTAAAAGTTATCGGCATGTCGGCACTAACATTAATAAACTCTATTGGGCTTAGAAATTTACATGAACCTGCTTAGAGTCTTATTTAGAACCCTCATCCTGAAACTACCATTATCTTTGGTCCAATAAAATCCTTTTACAAAGAATATTAAAACACGTATAATAAAAACTTCCGCAATAAATTCCAAGTTTATGGAATAATCTGAAAACAATGAATAATCATAAAAAGTCGTTAGAGCTCATTTACCTCTTCAATTCTTTGCACAAAGAAAATCCTTTGTTTTAATTATTTATCGCTCTTTGAAAATGCTTAACATTTTTTATTTTCTATAGCTTTAAGAAATAAATAAAATTGAATCATAAAATGTTCTGGCTATTACCTACCTATATGATTCTTATTTCAGAACAAAACTCATGCCCACATCGGGAACTAAGCATATATTTTCTGCATGCTCTGAATAAAATGCTTATTTATTAGCTCGATTGTATAAAAAGCGGAAAACAAAAGATAAATGCAAAGCAAACTCATCACTAAGCCGAGGAATCCTTAAAATAAATCAGCCGACTCAATAGATGCCCGACATTCAGATTGGATCGTCTCACGAAGACGTACGAATGCAGCGATTGATCACTGCAGCAAGATCTATGGGATTGAGACGAATGGCTGCAGCAGCTAGACAAATGAAGCTGAAGAAAGGTCTAAATGAGATGAAAGCGGTGCAGCGCTTTATGCAATTGTAATTTATCAAGTTGAGCGGATTCCATTGATTGTTCCAGAGATTGTTTTGAATAATGAAGTAAGTTTTGTTACGTTTAGAAGTGTCAATAATGTACTTTACGATTTTTTAAGTATTTAATAAGTTCTTGGGTTGTTTTTACATAAAGTAATTGAGAAATTCTCTTAAATGAACTGAAATTGTATTATTTGCTAAGTTATACATACCGTCATAACATTTCACAGAACTGTAAAGAAATAAAATAGATGTATTCAAACTATCCGACGTGCACTACGTGACGTTGTTTAGCTGGCGTTGGCTTTTAAGTTCAAACTCTCAAATATTACGACCTTAGATATAAAATTACAAACAGTGAAACAGTTTCCATATACATTCTGCTATCTCAGTTCGCAGCTATCCGAGGCGGTCTTATGGTTATGGTTTATTCAATGTATTGCTGGCTGCCTTTATTTTGTTTTGATCCCGTATAAGTACGTTTACGAGTTTCGGCCGTTGCTTTTACTGCGGTATTATAAAAATATTTCTAGTCTTGAGTGTTTCTGTTTGAAATTTAACCGTCTGGAACGGAGGTCGCTATTATTTTACAAGGTTTTTAAAATTTGAATCATTTAGAAATTGT
This sequence comes from Lampropteryx suffumata, assembly GCA_948098915.1. Classification (NCBI taxonomy): domain Eukaryota; kingdom Metazoa; phylum Arthropoda; class Insecta; order Lepidoptera; family Geometridae; genus Lampropteryx; species Lampropteryx suffumata. The sequence goes on from OX402553.1 coordinate 707,827, forward strand.
TTTAGTGTTAGGAATGGGATCGTTATGTTTTTTAAAGGTTTTTGTTCTTTAATAAAAGTATCAAACTCCTGACTCTGATTTACTGACTGATATAAGAAAATACTCAGAACATACCAGTAGCGTCGTCGGTCGAAAAAGAACATGAAATTTAGATATGTTTTAATAGGGTGCGTAATGGATCACTAACACTAAAAAACATTTCTCGAAATTCAAACACCACAGGTCACAAGAGAAAGTTCAAAGTTAGCATGGAATAAATGGGCAAACGAATTGACAGAGCGTTCTTTCCTGACTGCTTCCTTCAGCTCAGTTGGTAGCTCTGCCTTATGTGCTCTAGGCATGGGCTTCGATCGGTTTGTCCACCCAGGACAAACATTTGTGTGATGTATATTGATATTTGTTCTGTGTCTAGCTGTTATAAAGAATCATAAGTATGCATTTAAATATATAGATAGATTGATAGATTAACACTTTATTGTACACAAAAAGAACACAGAAGAAATAATAGAAATAAAATTGTACAATGGGTGGCCTTATCGCTAAAAGCGATCTCTTCCAGGCATACTTTGTATGGACAGGATAAATAAAAACAGAAGGACGGTGGTATATAAAAGTTACTTAATATACTAATACAAAAAATATAAAAATACTAAATATAATTGTTATGATGCTAATTGACAAACACGATAATTATTAACACATCTAACAACTTTCTATAAACAATAATAATAATTATAATTAGTGATAAATGATATCAACCAGTTAGCAGATTCCAGAAATGGACAGATAATGATCATGAACTTTGACTTTAAAGATATGTATAGATTTAGATGCGCGGAAGGAGTTCCATAAGCGTACAGCTTGAACAGTGAAGGATTCTCCATACATAGCTGAACTATGGACAGGAGTAAAGAGCTGAAGAGTGTTAGAAGAGCGCAGAATACGAATGTTTACCTGATCCAAGAAAACAAAACGTTCCTTTAGATAACAGAGAGAGGAAGACATATATAGGTATATGAATTCTATCAGTCATATGGTCACTATAATAAAACCAGCTAGGCTTAGTTTGGGGCTAGATGGTGTTGTGTGCATTGTCCACAATTGTTTATATAATATTTATTTATTTAAAAAAAACTGATAGAAATGTGAATTTTCGCCCAGGTGGCGTGGCTTCGTGTCGACACCCAGACAATCCTTACCATAGCCGGCCACGTGATCACCAAAAACCACCGCATCAGCGTGGCTCATGGAGACGGGTCCTGGAGCCTGGGGCTACGTGATGTGGGAGCAGCAGATGGCGGCCGGTACATGTGTCAAGTCAATACTGAACCGATGATGAGCCAGACACATTATCTACATGTTGTTGGTGAGTTATATCCTTAGTAAGTTCCCGTAACCCCCCAGAATTTGGTCGATATAATCCTTACAGCAATCAGAATACCGCAGGCTCTACGAAATACGAAGTACGATTAAAGTATTACGCCTCACTACTCTTGATGAAGGTCGCCTTCACAGCGACATCGAAATGTAAAAGATGAATTACCAGTTTAACATACCAGAGATACATCATTATATTCAAGGACACCAGGGTGTTACTTGGCCATCAATTGATTAAATCGTGCTCCAACCAACTCGCTCAATGCACATATTTTTTTCAGCAATGGAGTTGTTCACAACTTAAACATACAACTCCTAACTCCTCTGGTAACTCCTCTGGTAAACCCTGGTAACTCATTTAAAAAATATACCAGGCTAATAAATCAGTGATTAAACAAGAATTCTAACTAATATTATAAACTTGAAAGTGACTGTCTGTTTGTTTGTAACGTTTTCACGCCTAAACCGCTGAACCGATTTGGATTTTGGTATAGAATATAATAGAATAGAATAGAAAATACTTTATTGCACACCACAAATACATTAGACTATTATAAGAAACAATGTTTAGCTACACGGTAGTACACGGTACACGGTAGTGCACGGTAGTACATGGGCGGTCTTATCGCTAGATAGCGATCTCTGCCAGACAACCTTTGGATGGATAGAAATCAACATAGCTAAATATGGGTTGATGAAAATACTATGAGTGATTTATGATAAAAATAATATGTACATACATATTTACAGAAAAACAAAAAGTGAAATACATCAATACCTAATATTACCTACAAAAATAAGTATAGAGATAGATGGGACCTTGGAGAAGAACATAGGCTACTTTATATGTAGGTACCACGAGTGCGAAGCCGCGGGCAGCAACTAGTATAAAATAGAATCTAAAATCCGCTGGCAAAAATACTTTTTAATTCCCAATTAAATTTAAACATATGACTTATTTATATTTTTGTAATTCTCTTTTAATTTCCTTTATTTTGATAGGATAGGTACTCCCACTTCTAACTAGGTTAGGGTATTTTTTTAATTAACGTATTACTATTTCTATTACCACTCAATGCCGATCCCAGATATGGAATCATTGTTTATGCTGACTGTCACGTAACTACGAGTAAGTTTATCAATTGCCGAAAAATATGACTAAAAAAATTTATACCTAGTGAGGTAATTCTAACAATCTATTCGAATTAAAAAAAGGGCAATACGTGCCATTTATAAAATGAAACCACGAGAATCTTTGAGAGAAATATTCAAAGAAATTAAAATTCTCACAATAGCTTCACAATATATATATATACGAAAGTTTGTTATACACACATAAAAATAAATATGGGTTTCAGCAAAATAGTGACCTTCATAGAATTAACACTAGGAATAGACACAAATTATACATCCTTAGGTTTCGACTAGAAAAAGTTAATACTTAAGTCATTTATGGGGAACACGATGCGCTTCTATAACAAGCTTCCTGAAAATGCTACTAAACTAACTATTAAGAAATTTAAAGCATACAAAAAGGTAGTCTTTTGAAGAAAGCGTATTATAATATAAATGACTATATTATTGATAAGAATGCATGACCTCATATGTTGCTCTGCCCTCAGACAGTTAACCGACACACTTGAAATGTATAAACTCTCTTGTATTAGTATTTCGTAGTTATAAGATGGATCATGTAAAAAAGCGCTAGGACCAAGACGAGTTTCTTGCCAGTTCTTCTCGGGCTTGGTTTAGGAGGAATTGGCACCTAAATTCACCTAGTATGTATGACGTTTCAAAGTGATCCTTGAGATTGTATTGAATAAAGTATCTTCTGAATTGACTTGACTTTGACTTTGATCTAAAATCTGCTCTTTGTGAACATTATATTTTTGTTACCAGTGCCACCAGACATAGATGATGACGTCAGCAGCAGTGAGATCCTAATCAAGGAAGGGGATAATGCAGCGCTCCGCTGCGTGGCGTCCGGGACGCCGCTGCCCAACATAGTATGGAGGAGAGAGGACTCCAGGCATTTCAAGATCGACAACCAGACTTTAGGTAGGTGCATTATGCTTTGCTTAGACCTAATTAGAAAATACCTATTCAAAGAAAAACATTTTTTTGTCGACGCCTTGGAATTAGAAATGTATGTATTTTATGTGTTAAAATTATATTTTTATATATATATAATTCTACTGTACGTGCGTATGTCACTGAACTCCTCCTAAACGGCTGGACCGATTTGAATGTTTTTTTTTGTATTGGGTATTTGCGTTTGGGTGGCGCCCTGGATGGTTTAGGTTTATAAATCAGCCCGGCAGATGGCGCTGCATTCGGTAAATCGGATATTTTTTTTTTCTTTTTAAAACGCGCGGACGAAATCGCGATCGAGACAGCTAGTTTTATTATAAAATTATTAATTCTGAAACAAAGTTTTAGTATTTTATCACAAAGGCATCTAAATGAGCCATCACATTTTTTGCACCTAAAGCCTACCTGTTCTCTCATAAAAGAAAAACCTAATGATTTGTCTGAACAAATCTTTGCCGCTTCCAGCCTCGGCTGCTCAAAGGACACCTATGTACTTTCTATTCCTTTTTGCGCGTCTCTAACGAGGGTTTACTAAGCTCTGTAATCTTATTGATGTGATTCCTTGAATCGATTTCTGATCTGCTGATAGGGGCTGCTTCATTGACGTATTTTTTTCCTTATAATACGTATCTGTAGAATTAATCTGTGCGACGCATTCCGTGGAAATCAGAACCGGGAAAATTGAGGAAAGGTTTTTGATGAAGTCAAAGGAGTAATGAGAAAAATAGGATCATCATCGCATCGTCTGTAGGTATTAGTTTACTCTTAAGATTATTTCTAAAATAAATGGAGATAGCGTCTCAAACTTTCTTAAACAAGAAAGGAATTGAAGTTCTGTCGAAATGAGAAAACCACCGAGCCGCTAATAATCTTCTTTGAGTCAAAAAGGAACAGCAAAATTAACAATCAATGTTTCAAAGTAGCCAAGGTTCTGATTATTACGAACAATATACAAAACGAAAAGCCTGAAGTAGAAGACGGATTAAATCCTGCTTACAAAGTTGAGTCTTCAACAACACACTTATTACCTACTTATCAAACGATACAAACTTAAGGGTTCTGTCTACTGAAGCAGCTGCTGCTCAACGTTACATGTTATGTTATAATGACTTTGTGAACCCAAAAAACCGTTGTTGCTTCGCCTGCTGAACTGAAAATATTTTTATAACTTGCACTGGCTAAATAAAAAAAATGTGTATTAAAAATATAAAACATATCCAATTCTAGTAGTTTCAATTTATTTCGTACTTTGCTTATTAAGTGATTATTATTTATGCAAAAGTTAGTAGGTGTGTAAAAGTTTGTAAATTAATAAATCTTTACGCTTAAAAGGATGAATTAATTTTGATCAAATTTCATATAAATTTGAAAGCTTACATCCTTGAATAGTATAAAGATTTTTTGTCTACATATAAACATGTATACACGTGCATAGAGCCGCGGACAGCAACTAGTTAATCGATAGTAAATCAGGTAATAAAATGATTTGCGCAACGGGTGTTGAGATGCTTTGGTACACAGGACTCCTAATCTACTTAGCAAACTTCCAATACAACACTTACACAGAGAAGGATACTCTACAGTACTAAGTTGTATTATAACAATGCAAATAAGGGAGTTAACATTCAATTTACAGCCACAGGCGCAAAGTTTTGCCTTTGTGCTACCACGGGTAGTTGTTTTGTCCACGACTGTGCAGTGCTGTTACTGTTTTTCCACTGAGACCGCAGAATAGCCACAAAAGTTGCGGACAGAAAAGTCATTTCAAATCGATGGTGTAAATTAAACTTAACAAGTGAACCATTTATGGCAATTGTTTACCGTGGTACCATTAATGGTAGGTACTGTGGTGATATTTCTAGTAAATCGGAGGCCGCTGCCACGACGCGCTTGCTTTACTCGTTCGCCTTGCGATCCTAGCCAACTGGTTACAACTAACAGCTTTCAGAAGCAATTTTTTTCATATAGAAGGTACTTTTGCCTGGAAACAATTGACTTCACAAACCAATTATTACAAAGCGAGTTTTATCATACATACAATAAAACGAAATAACCATAACTACAATTTGACTTTAGGTACCTTTTTATCAAACCAACCAAACAGCAATAAGTGTCGAACACAAGAACACCGCTTGGAAGCCAACGAGCAAATTTGTTATTGAAAAGTATCTCATTATTATATAATATAAATTATTTCCTGAGTCAGGTGAACTACATTTTCTGGCGCTTCAACGGCTGCTGCCTCGCCGCGCTCGCTTTGCTCGCTCGCATTGTGCGTTATTTTTTATACTCTAACATAACCTAACTAACTGGTTTCAACTATCATCTTACCAACCTAATTATAGGAACTATATTTGATTTTAATTGATTAGTACATTCCTACAGATATCAAAATACAATATTTGCAGTAGCTCAATTGACGTAGTGGAACGACGGCAATAATAATTGATACAGTACCAATAATGGTACATTCGATTCTATGGTAAAAGAACTGTTTATGGTATACCAACAGTGCGTCGGTGAGTTTAGTCAAACTTAAAGGCTGTCTGAACAATGGATTTATTGAGTTAAGTCAAGTAAAGGCAACGTTAACAAGTGTTGTAATGAATTAAGTTAAGTTCAATGAGTAATTATCTGAATGCGAAATGTATTTTTTTAAAGTTACAATAACGTGTGTTTGTTAAGGATACACAAGTCAGCGGCACAAACTCGTTAGTGGGCGCAGCTAAAATACATGCTATTTCACCTAGCTTAGTGTGAGAAAAGGATAGACGTGCACCAAGGATAGAGATGAGGAGTAAGGAGATAGCGTGATTATAATTTCGAGTCATATGATCAGATTAATCTATGATTTCTAAATAAAACGATTGCGTAAAAATAATGAATAGACCTTTGGCTCAAGGGTTCTCATGAAAAAACTACTGAATGTAATTATAAAAAAAAAAGTTATTTGAGCTCTTGAATAAATATCTATGTATTATATATAAATAATATTTTTTAGTTTGCGTACTCCGTTTGTTATTTATTCACACCTAAAGTTGCGCTAAAATCAGTGATGAAAAACATTTTTTTTTGAGTCTTGTATCTTTCATACCCGTATTATTTTCACAATTCTGTTTTGATACAAGCATAGATTATGACAAGACAAATTTATATCACTTTTAGTTTTGGTTGTTCATCATTAGACGGTGGTGTGATCACCCTTCGACGTTTGTATGGAAAGATAATCGACTTGTTCACTCTTAAATGTTAACCTTGAGTTACGTTACGATAAACGCAAGCATGATAGTTTATTTGTTTATTAGTTGCATCAACGAAGTGTACATTAGCACATCCAAATAATACAAACAAACTTATACTAAATACTGTGTGGCACCTCAATTACAGATGCAAACAAATACAAATACAAAACTTTATCTATTCAATAAAATCACAATACCACTTTGAATCATCTTCTTACATACTAGAGAATCTAGGTGCCGGTTCCTCCTAACCCCAGTTCAAGAAGAATCCGACAAGATACTAGTATGGTCTTAACACTTTTTTCTCGCGTCTGGTTGTTTCTATGTATACTCGTAATATGAATGTATTTACAAAAAAATAGTATGTAAGTACAATATTAGTCATTTGATACCTTTAACACAAGCTCTGTTTACTTTGGGACCAGATAATGTTGTGTGAAATGTCCGGAATTATGATTATTATTTGTTTATTAGTGAAAACTTTATAACTACTTTATACGTGAAATTTAAATGTGTTGAAACGACATTAAAATACGTCAATAGCAAGATGTCTTTCCATTACCATTTCATCAAGAACCTTAACGAAATATAACACAGTATTAGAGTTATGATTCCTATTCTAAATATGGTTGAAGATATTTTTTACTCACAAGAATTGAGTAATTGACTCACAAGAATTGAGTAAGATAATGCTGTGTGAAATTTCCGGGATTATTATTATTATTAATTCACTTACAGTGAAAAAATAACTTAATATTAGAGTGCCTTACAGCTTTAACATAGGATATTAGTTGTAAAAATAATTCTGGTTATAAAAAACAATATAGGTATAAAAATAACAATCACAACAACAAAAACAGAAAATATGGTTATAAAAGTGGGTAGGAGCTTAATTCGTTGATTTGTGTTAGTATTACCGAGCGAGAACTCTGCTTGCCTTTCCGTGACTATTATGTAAGGCCTCGGCCGTGGTGAAATGTTGCACTACATTTAGGATGCTTAGTTAGTTAGTCAGCTTAGTTTTAGTTGGGTAAAAGTTATGTTTTTAATGAAAAATCCTTTAAAATGTGAGTTTTTAGCAATCTTTTAAATGTGACTAATTAGTTGTTATCCTTAACGTCTTTTGGTAGTTTATTGTGCAGCTGCGCACCTTCATACAATATTTAGAATTCGATTAAATGGAGAATGTTGACATATGTTTGTTTTAGCACTAATTCGATGGGTGTTTCTATGTATAATATGTATGTATTTACAAAAAAAAGTATATAAGTAGTATATCAGTCATGTGGTACCCATAACACAAGCTCTGCTTACTTTGGGGCCAGATGATGTTGTGTGAAATGTCCGGGATTATTAATATTATTATTATTAATTCTGAAAAATGAACTGTATTTATGATTTTTTGGTAGGTACTCGTATCTAGGTACAGAAATATTAATTTGTTATAAAATTATAAAGAAACTTAAAATTCACCTTAGATAGAGTCTATTCTCTTTTATCATTGTTTGATCAAGCTAGGAAACTAACACATCCTAGAACCTAAAAAAATTTATGGCGTAAGCAGTAATGGGCTTGCAACCTGTCACGTACGGACACAAACTGCAGTACAAAGCGTGGGCCTGTGTCAAATATAATGTTTGGTCATGTCTCTGACTGCACCCTGTAGATATACTCAAAGATCAACGTAACTAAGGATTAGACGAGGAGTCTAACAAAGCCGGAAATTATAATCATGAGCATGTTCGTTTTTAAAACCCAAAATAAATAGAAAAACTCTTATTTCGGTCTATTATGCTTACTGACATTTCATTATAAACTATGCAATAACAGTATGGGAAAATGCTGCCTAAATTTGGTAAGTTATTTTTTTCTAGAAAAGTTCAATTAGAATTATGTATGAATTAAATAGAATAACTCAGGGAGAGTATATTTTAAATAAAAAATATTGAATGTTACATCTCTGTTCATAAATAATTATCTTACGGAAGTACGTTTACAAAAGGATGAAATTGAAAATGCATATATTTACAACATTTATCACAAATATTTACATATATTTACCCATGAAAATGCATATATTTACAATACTCGTTATAAGGAATATTTAGATGTACCAAGAACCAGACTTGTCAAAATATATAAACAAGGTTTCTGCTTGTTAAACACAATAAACTGCTACAATAAACCCTTAGAAGTTACAAGGCTCCCGCTAAATAAGATAAAATACAAAACTAAAGATATTTTTTGAATGCCACCTATTCCTTAAATGAGTTCAATCAAATTTTAAAGATATATTTTGAATGCCACCAATTCTTCCATATAAATAAGTCAATGAGTTGTTCATGATCTAATTTGCAAACGGGAGTAAGAAATCTAGGTTCGGAGAGGAGTGTATTACTTATTAGAAAGAAACTTAGATTAGATTAAGAGTGTATTATTCATATTGTACAATTTGTCAATGTCAATGTTGTGTTACTACAAGTATAACGAAATGGTTAAATAAATTTAATTTTAAATTTTGATTAAGCTTTTTTTTTCATTTGAAAACTATATTAATGTTTGTATTTCTTCAACCCATAATGAATCTGAAATGAGAACAATAACGTTCATTTTCCCTAACAAGCTAATTTTAAAGCCCTGGCTAATACGGAAGTGTGAGGTAGTGTACATAACAGATAAAGGCTATTTCCCAGTTTAAATAAAACATTTGTTATTCGGATGTTCTAATGTTCTGGAATCACAGGAAATAAGGATAATTCTGGGTTTATCACGTTACTCGAAGGCCGGTTATGTTTTGTTTTGAAGTTATCTGCCTCTATTTCTGGGAAGTTTTGGCAGAATGTCCATATAATTATGTTCACTTTGATGTTTGTTTCATCCTTGGATGTTTCATCTTGTCTGATTGAGATGTTTTTGTTTTGTCTTGAAAGGAACATTTCTTGAGTTACTTAATTCAGTCTTACAAAGACAGTTTTATTACTTTGACATCTTTTGGTCGATGGTCCATCAAAATTAGTAAGTAGTTTCCGTGACTCTTATCAGCCTTGTACGTACTATTTTTTTGTAATGTTTGTTCGCAGTGTCAAAATGGAGTGGTCCATGGCTAAATATGAGTGCTGTAGAGCGAGTGACATCGGGTGCGTACCTCTGTATAGCAACGAACGGAGTCCCGCCATCCGTCAGCAAGAGGATACAGATCAATGTGATGTGTGAGTTTGATTTATGATTACTTAGCTTTGTTTAGGAATATTTTGTCTTTTTCATCTCTGGTTAGTAACTCATTGTTATTGTGTTTGTATAGAATTTTGTATTGGTAGGTAATAACTGAGACTTCTGAAAGACATTAATAGTCGTATTGGAAAACAAAATACTCAGATATCTTGGTAAACATCCTGTACATTTATAACGACATACATACCTACAGGAACCTGTGCAAAATATTCCGGTGCCATGATAACTAGAGCATGGTGTAACCCAATTCCAAAGCCTGTCAAATTCTCGTTGCACCAAAAAGTCTATTTCAAACCATGTTGATTTTATCGTCGCAAAAGCTATTTAATTTCTAAATCCATAAAATACTGTGAACGTTCTAGGGTATTAGCTCTAAAAGTGCGCTTTATGGGCTAAAGCGTTGCATAAGCGTTTTATACGACGAAGCAATAGAACTCGAGAGGGGATTAGTGATAGTATTCTTTGCTTATAAACTTGTATTTTACAGTATAGTTAAAATAGTTTAACTGGTCTTCTAGTCTTTATATCCAATTATGCCATTGCCACTTAGGATAAAAAGCTGTTATAAAAAAAAAACTTTTAAGGATAGGAGTATTTAGATAAATATAAATCTAAATCAATATTTTGGCTTTATAGTGTGCATGCAGTGAACTGTGAAATGACGATGATGGTCTTCGACCCTTCAAAGGATTTGTTATCAAAGTCAAAGTCAAAAGATACTTATTCAATACAATCACAAGGATCACTTTGAAATGACTAACATGCTAGGTGAATTTATCTGCCAATTCATCCTCTCATCATTTCATATCTCGCGATGTCCCATCGTGTCGTAATTCGAAAAATCTTAGCAAGTACTATGTACATACAAGACGAAAAAGTATAAATAATGAAAAGCTTTCATTAGGTAAGCGCGAACTGATTCCGTTGAGCCTAAACACCTACCTACTCTGGTTAATTAAAACGTTTCGTACTATAGTAACTATAGTAAGAGTATCTGGCTCCATCATCAGATCAGCTCACTGTCACCACACTGTCATTATTGACAGGTATGTCAATCGGCCCCATTTATTGAGTCATTGATTGAGTTAATATGTATTCCGTTAAACAGAATGTACAATCAAAACATTTTCACTAAATAATTTGAAATAACTTTATTTTGTCCCTTGTGGAACTCCTTATGGAACACAGGGAACAACCCCGTGTCCAATTTGGTCTTAAAAGTTACCACCTTATTTTTCAATTGCATTCTATTGATCTGCTAAATTTCATACAGATCGGATCAACGGTTCAAAAGTTATCGTCGAACAACAAACATACAAAGCCAAATCACTCAAGGTGACATAGATCTTCACTCGCTCGTTCAATTATATCAGTCAAAGAGTATTCTACAAACCATTTGACATTATGTTTTTGTGGTTTCAGCGTAGACAGAGAAACTAATAGACGACTAGATAGCATCCGTCGCATTCATACAAGAAAAAGAACAAATGATGTGCACATACTGTAAAGAAACGAGATAGAATGGTTAGATTTTTTGTTTCATGTCGCGTGCTGGTTTTTTCAAGATCAGCACCTTGAATGTGCTAAGCAACGTTTGACAGTTTGCCATTGTTTGGATGCTTTGTGCTCGTTTTGTGTGAACTAACCGGAAAAAAACAGTTCAAAATAAATTGTGGACACGCTGAATTACTTGCGAATTGCAAATAATCCTTTACCAGATTTTGTAAAGATAATGGTTCGATGTAGCGTTTTAGGATGTAAAAGTGATAGTGAACGGAAACTCTATCATCGTGAAATGCTCGGGCTGCTTAAAGATCGGTAATGACCTAATAGGTATTAAATGCTCACTTCTTAATTGCGATAAACTTTACTGTTCTCAATGCATCAACATTACTGGCATCACATCGGGACGGAAGAAATCGTGGAAGTGTCCCGATTGCGGCGCTGCGAACAAAAAAGGCGGAGATAACAGCCTAACCCCGGCACGCTCGAGCAATGAATCACAAAATGTGACTTCGCGAAAGATACCGGAATCTTTGTTGGTGGCATCAGAAAACGTAACTGTTTGCAAGAAACCGGAATCTTCATTGGTGACAGAAGTTTCAGAAGTCAAAGAGCTGACCTCAGAGTTACGTCAATTAACTCAAGAAATATCCTCTTTGAAACATAGACTGGAGGAAGCTACAGAATCACTGATCCGCTGCCACTCTCGCCTCGACGAACTGGGTGCAGCTGTTGCCGCTAACGAATCTCGAATCAACAAAATTGAAGATCGAGAAAAGGAAGTGTTATCTCTTAAAACAGTAGTGACGCTCCTTCAACGGGATCTGAACTCCCAGGCTCAAGCCCATTTAAGGAACGAATTGGAGATATCTGGTATACCTGAGAGTCCCTCGGAAAATCTTCAGCATACGGTGCTGGTAATAGCTAAAAAGTTCGGGGTGGAACTGGTTGAGGGAGAAATCGACTGGGTAACTCGAGTTGGTGCTCGGCAGCTAGTAAGTAGCCTTCCAGAAAACAGAAAAGGAGTTCCCCGCCCTGTGGTGGTCCGGTTGCTCCGTCGATCAAAACGTGACATACTCGTAAAAGCGTCTAAATCTAGAAAGAACATTACAAGTGAAGATCTCGGAATCCAAGGCCCAGCCCTGAAGGTGTACTTCAATGAACGTCTAACTAAGGAGAACCGTATCTTATTTCGAGAAGCCCGAATTCGAGCAAAATCCCATGGTTACGCTTTTTGTTGGTGTAATCAAGGTTCCATTTATATACGTCAGCGCGAAGGTAAGGCTGCAATGCACGTGTTGTCTAGAGAAAATCTGGACAATATGCTTAGTCCTTGCATTGGTATTTAATATAAACGTTATCAAATGTATAATCTTTGTCCGGCTCACATCATATTCATATAATAACCTACAATTATTATTATGTAACAAACTCCATTATCCTTTATATTACTGTATATTTTGTTTATTAATTGAATATAACTTTATCGTATATTGTTTACTAATATATTATTTATATAAAAATACAAATACTGTGCAGCAAAACTATACAACATTCAAATTAAAACAAATAAGTTGTACTAAAAAGTTACGAGCTTACACAACAAACGTTTACCGTAAGATTCAATCAGATGACAGCTATACATACGTTTTCATGTTACCAACATCGGTAATTAGCTGTGCTAACAATCATCTAGATTAATGGATTTAGATCACATTATATCAGAATTAGATTCTATGAATATAGCTTGTCATGCGCTCCCAGTTCCCGAAGATGTCAACACAATTATAAGTTCCAACTTTAATTTTACAGTTTTAACGTTAAATATCAGAAGTATAAACAAAAATTTCGATAATTTTCTAATAACTTTCAATCGGCTTAAAATAAGTTGCGATGTAATTGTTCTAACTGAGTGCTGGCTCAGCGACACTTCTATCATTCCTCTAATCCAAAATAACACCTAACACTCCTAGGTGTATATCGTTCTCCATCCTATAGAAATCTTGACCCATTTATTTCTTCGCTGGACAACATCCTGACCATGAATGTAAGTAAAGAAAATCTTGTGATGGCTGGTGACTTAAACATAAATATATGTACAACTAGTGAAGGTTCGAGACTTTCCCCAGAAAGTCTCGAATATTTGTGCCTTTTATCAGAACACGGTTTAATCCCAGCTATCACGATTCCTACAAGAGGTCTATCATGTCTTGATCATATTTTTATTAAGTCCAGAGCCTCTTGTGTGGGTATTGTTTGTGAGTCTGATATAACTGATCACGAGTTGTTGATGGCGGGGCTTTCATTGAGTCAACAAAAACAATATATTCCTATGAACTTTATTTACAAGAGAGATATGGAATCTATTAATAGAGACTTAGGTTCTATAGATTGGGTTTCATTGCTTTATATGGATGATGTTAACGAATTAGTTAAAGAATTTACCAGTACATTAAATAAAATAATTGGTAAACACACAAAAAAATGTCTTGTTAGTCGCAATAAACGTATCCTAAAGCCATGGATTTCGCCTGGCCTTCTACGCTGTATGCGACATCGTGACCGACTACATGTTCGATCGAGACGGAACCCTAATGATAATGTATTAAGAACGGTATACACTAGATATCGCAATTTTTGCAATAATTTACTGCGTAAACTTAAGCACGATTTTGAGAGGAAAGAACTTGAAAGTAATAAAAACAACCCAAAGAAGTTATGGAAGTCTATTAAGAATATCTGCTACCTATCGAAGTCCAAACGTGAACCTATTGAGCTATTATCAGCACCAGGTACTATAAGCGCTAAGCAGTCACTAGACCGTTCCAATTTATATTTTTCGACAGTGGGCCAACAATTTGCTAATTCTATATTAACTGAACTTCATACTTCACAAGAAAATCTTGCTAGTGCAGTTAATGCCGATAATTCCTTCGTACATTCTTTTTACATGCACCCTACTGATACATCTGAAATAGAAAATCTCATCATGAATCTTCGTAATGATAAGGCTCCGGGCATAGATGGATTTTCAAATATACTTATTAAACAAATTAAAAATTATGTTATAGTACCCTTAACTCTTATATTTAATCGAAGCTTGATTACCGGCATGTTCCCTGATTCTTGGAAGCTGGCTGCGGTTAAACCAATTCATAAGACCGGCCCTAGAGACTTGCCTGATAATTATCGCCCAATCTCACTGCTGGGTGTTTTTTCTAAGCTACTTGAAAAAATTGTAAATCGAAGACTAGTTCAATACTTTGAAAAATGGAATATTATTTCCAATAGACAGTTTGGCTTTAGACTAGGTAAGTCGACGGATGACTCCTTATCACTTTTACTTAAAAACATAGTTACTAATTTGGATCAAAACAAGTGCTGCGTGGGGGTGTTTCTGGATTTAGCCAAAGCTTTTGACACTGTTTCCGTTCCCATTCTACTTACAAAACTTGAAAACTTGGGTATCAGAGGAATTGCACTTCAGTGGTTCAGTAGCTATTTAACTGAGCGGAAACAGTGTCTTTCAGTAGACGGCGTCACCAGTTCCCCCCAACTAATAAATTACGGAGTCCCCCAAGGGAGCATACTTGGGCCTACACTTTTTAATGTTTACATCAACAACATACTTAACTTAGACACAAACTCAGAGATAATTTGTTACGCTGACGATACAGCCCTTATATTTCATGGCCTCAATTGGCATGATGCTCTTGCTAATGCCGAGCAGGGTATGACTACTGTTTATCGCTGGCTTCAATCAAACCTGCTGACATTAAACACACAAAAAACTAAATTCATATGCTTTCACAAGACTCAAGCCTCCAAGCCTCCCCCATCTTTTTCCGTACTTAAAATTCATACCTGTAATAGTTTTTCCTCAAATAACTTATGTAGTTGCAAGCAAATTGAGAGAACAACAGTCATAAAATACCTTGGAATACTATTAGATGAAAACCTTAACTTTAAAAGCCATATCAGTAGCTTGGCTTCAAGAACACGTAAAATCATAAATGTCATGAGACTTCTTAGAAACTCCGCAGACTTGGACTTGTTGAGATCCATCTATGTCAGTCTGTGTCAGTCGATTCTGGCTTACTGCATTACTAATTGGGGTGGGGCCTGCAAAACCTTTATGATAGATTTAGAGATTGCCCAAAGGTCTGTATTAAAAACAATGTTAAAAAAAACCATTTAGGTATCACACAGAGGACGTGTATAGGGAAAGTAAAGTTCTCAATGTTCGGCAACTATACATTTTGTACACGTCCCTTCAAGTACATAAATACGTCCTTAATTCTGACGACTATAAAAGTATGCTTGAGCGCAGAATCTTTAAACTTAATAACGTCTCGGTTAAAACTTCTTTTGCCCGGAGATTTAGTCCTTTTCTTTCAATCCTACTCTACAATAAGGTTGCAAAATTCTGCTCAATCAAACACTGCTCAATGTTTGAAGCCAAACACTCTATAACTACCTGGCTGAAAACATTATCGTATGAATGCACAGAACTTCTTATTGTCCCATCAACCTGATTAATTAGAGGTATCTAATTAGTTAGGATGATCTATTTATATAATTTTATTATAGTATATGACATTATATCTATATTATATGTTTATGTATCTTTATAATAACTATATATATAGAATATTAATATTATTATTATTATTATTTTCGTACTTTCATTCAATGGTTAGCTATGAACCGAAGCTACAATTATCTCGTGTAATAATGATCGTATATCAAGGTACCTGCAATACAGATATATATCTAGTGTGGGTACCACTGTCAATAATTAGAGTAAGTTCGACACTCCATGTATAGAAATAAGACGATAGGTAGCAACAACTCATTTATTTTTAATGAAACTGTATCCATTTGTTATATGTGGTGTGTAATAAATATTTTTCTATTTTCTATTTTCTATTTTCTACTCCTCGATTTGTCTATTCACTCGTAAGTACTAGTATTTTTAAGTAGTTATTAGCTTTCAAACTGTTTTTTTATTAATATACACAATAGATAACAGCATTTCGAACTGAACTTTGTTCGCTACAGCATAATCTAATAAATCATAACAAATAATTTATTTATTTTGGTGTTGCCTGCATTCAACTTTAACATTCCCCGGACTACATAAATTTTACATAAAAATATGTCTTGCATTTCGTATGAATATTAATATTTCAATTTAACGTAAGTATCGTTCGATGTTGTATAGATGAATATATGGTGGCAAGGTAATTCATGATAGCAAGGGAGGCCACCTAACTTTAAAAGCTGCTTAAAATCGGTCTGAAGAGACCTTTCATGGATTTACCATACCGTCCATAGAATAGAATAACCATACCACTCTATTTAAATAAATAGATTATTTCGCTATTAATTTGTTACAGTTTTCCATAAAACGATAATGTAGGTTTGCAGTGGGTTGAAGCCACAGGCCGAAAACATTGGACACCTAAAAACTCTTCGAGGATTTGTAGCACCCATTTTGAGAAAAATATCTTGTTTAAAACGAATAAATTAACCATTCTGTATCCTAATGCTGTTTCACTAGTGGTTAGTAGATAAATATTTGATTTATGACTTTATATTCTGTAGGTATTTAGATACTGATCAATACTTATCGACTAGAAAAACAAAAAAAAAGTCTTTTATGGGGAACACGGTGTGCTTCTATAATAAGCTTCCTGAAGATGCAACTAAACTACCTATTATGAAATTTAAAGCTTACACAAAATATTGAAGAAAGCTTAATATAATATAAATGACTATAATATTGATATGAACGCATGGCCTTATGTCGATCTACCTTCATACAGTTTGAAACCGACACACTTGAAATGTATAAACTCTCTTGTATTAGTATTTCGTAGTTATGGTAGTTATAAGATGGATCATGCAGAAATGCGCTAGGACCAGGACGAGTTTCTCTTCTCAGGCTTGGGTTATGAATTGGCACCTAAATTCACATAGTATGTAAGACGTTTCAAAGTAATCCTTGTGATTGTATTGAATAAAGTATCTCTTGACTTTGTCATTGTATTATCTTTATAGTTTTATTATTTTTGCAATGTTATGCTTAGCTTTAATAATAATAAACAATTAAATACACAAATGTTGTTATATTTCTTCTATATCACATCTGTTATAAAAGTTTGAATTTTGTGATAGAGAGAGAAGCTCTAGAGATTATCTACTTCAACACGTCTCTAATAAATCTAGGATTACTTAGGATTAGGGTAAAAGTTTTAATGTGGCAACACCACCCACCTATCGTTCAATCTGACACACGGCACGATCACCATGTGTCTATTGGTTTCTCTGTCTACGGTTTTCAGTGTTTATTGAGATTTATTTTGAGGTTCTCAATTCGGTTCTGTTTTTTATGTTTGTTATCTCATAACTCCGTAACTTATGAACCAAGTTGCAAAAATATATACTAAAAATATATTAGTGTGGGATGCTACTTGCGTAGACACCCTGGCCGCATCCCAACTGTGACCAGCGGTGACCTAACGGGGACTTCATATACACATATGATACATATATGTCATCCAAGTAATCTAATATTCGTATTTGGCTTTCCTGGAACTTCGAAGTGGTGTTTACGAAAAACGATAAAGTACTGAAAAGCGTAAAGTTAAAACTTTTTGACTGAATTCAAAAAAAGAAGGGGTTCTTAATCCGGTTGTTTTTTTAAAAATTATAATTTAATTAAATGAAGACAGTTTTCTCTTTAGTTTTTAAAACGTAATTATTTAGCTCACCGTACACAAGGCAGAAAAAAAAACGGGTTATAGTTATTATAATAAGACTATGTTATGCCTATTTCATCTAAAAGCTAAGCATTACAGCGCCCTAATGTGAGTAATGTTTCACTTGACGCTTCATAAATCATTTAGTTATGTACAAAGGCCTGTTTATATTATTATAACAACCACTGTACCTAAAACTGTATAATATCCTCTTTCCCAACAGTCTCTCCATTAGTGTGGGCAGGCCGCGTGGCAATCCGCGCGCCCTCAGGCGGCGTGGTCACTCTCCAATGCACTGCGGAAGCCTATCCGGCTCCAACCACGTATTGGACGCTTAATGGGGAACATAGACTTGTTAATGGTGAGTTTTGAGTCCAGAAATACTCGAAGCCAAGAAAGGTTTATGAGATAAAGAACTAATAAAAGCAGGCAGCTTTAGTAAATTGGTTTCAAATTTATGTGATCTTTCACATCGTACATCCATATTTTCTTAACTTATTTAGTTATTTCTAAGATTTTTATCATGGTTAAAGATAAACAAAAAAGAAAATTAGTACGTAGACGTCCTTGTTCAGATTTTTTATAGCTATATGTTTCATCCGAGCATGAATGTTTTGAATGAATGCTCGGATAAAACATATACTTAGTTACGACTGTTCTGAATTAACCGGAGTTATGAATGTAGTTTGACAGAAATTTATTGAGAAACAATAATAATATTCAAATGGAATAAGTAAGCACTTTATCGGGCTATCAGGTATTATAAGTATGTTCATTGTTCTAAGTGCCTTTTAAATAATTACAAAGACGTTATAAACAGTTCATTATAACCGTACTTATAGTTTTAATAACGATATCAAAATGGCTTGCTACGCTTGGCTACGCTAATAAAACGAATTAACCTGTCTAAGAAAATGTTATTCCAAAGATTCTATTTACATCAATTAATCCAAGATTTCAAAGTAGATAGATAATATATGATTCAATTAGTGATCCCCGCACTAGGCTAGGCCAGTGAGGTCTGTATCGCGGGAGATCGGTCAAGCAAAACGTAATTATCTAATAAATAAGTACGGACATTACAGGGTGGATTACAGAAAAAAACAACAAAAACAAAAGTAAATTATACAGATAATAGATTCAGGCGTGACTTTGTGGACATCTGTTACAAAACATTAAACAGATGAACAAATATTAATAGTACTTAATATTAAGATAAGATAAGATAAGATTCGTTATACATGCCTAGGTTATATGAAAGCTTAAATTATTATTTAATATTAATTTATTTTCATAAGGCTCAAAGCATAGAATCAGCGTGACATCTCGCGGATACCGACATTCGCTGAACATGGTCGTGAGTGACATGTCGAGGGAGGACGCGGGCGCATACCGCTGTCATGTGGAGAACACGCAGGGGCGTGCGCAGGCTGAGCTATTTCTCCATTGTAAGTTTTGTTAAAGCTCGCTTTAGCAGATACGGAATTCACATCTCCCAGGACAAACAGTAGTGTGCTGAACATCGATGTTTGATCTGTGCTGACAATGAACAAACAACCATCCTGCGGTGGTATAAACTACTGGCTACATTATGTTAAATTCTTTTATTTAATTTTATTCAAATTAAATATGTCTATCAGTAATTATATTCCTATATACCCATAACTTGGGGCTAAAGTGTTCCTGGTCTACCAATATTTATTTAGCTCATAGAACATGCTTAGTTTGGGATTAGATAGTACTGCGTTAATTTTCGAGTATGGTTTTTTATCTATGAAAGCAAACATGTTGGGCTATTTATTTGTAAAGACGTTTGCAACACCAGGTGTGTCATTCACATGTCGCTGTCCGTTACTACCACCAAGATCTGCATCAACGAACGGCAGCTCTAGGCGGGCTCACGCCCAGACCATCTGCGCACACCGCCAAGCTATCCCACTCGTTACGGCCTCATTATGAATGAAAATGCCGGTAGCGGTTTATTTGCAATTTAGAAACGCTACGGTCCTTCATCAGGGTTTCCCCTGACATAGACCTGACCAGGCAAAGTAATAATTATCTATCGTTTATTTGGCTCATTGGCTCATTAATTTCATTCGATAAATGCCTTTCGATCCTGTAATGCTACTTCTGCTTGGAGGTCTATGGTATCTGTTAATAATGTGATAACCGACAAACAGAATGATTTTTAATCTAAAAAAAACTAATAATATAGACAAACTACTGATGCATAACTGGAAAATCGTCTATATATATATATAAGTATAATTGCAATCTAATCTCAACGCATTATTGATTCTTGCCCATTGTTCTGTTTTATATTGTCCATTGCCCATACAGTGCTAACAACCACAACAACGACGACTACAACCACTACAACCACGACCACGACAACGACGTCTACAACCGTGGCTCCGACTACCACCAACATGCCCTGTAAGTTCATCATATTGTGCTATATGTAGATACTATAAACAATGTAATGTTGGTACGGAATGTTTAAACTTATTTGTATATTTCTTGTAAAATTAAAGCTGAAACCTTATTTTTCGTCTGCTTGGACACAACCAAAACCCTAAGAGAGCTTCAAAGTTCAAAGTTTTAAATTTAATTAAATAGTAGATCAATGTATTCTACCCTATTGAGGCATGCAATGTCTTTAATACAACAATAACTTATAAATAATTAAATTAAATAAATGGTCATGCATGCTAAATAATTATAAACTAAAACTAAATGATTATATTTTTATCGGTCATAAATTCATCTAATGTATAATAACATTTATTTGCGAGTATGGTTTTGAGCTTTCTTTGAAACATTATATTCGGTAATTCTCTTACAGACTTAGGGATCTTATTATAAATGAAAGGAGCCGTACAGAAAATACTATTACGCATCATTGTAGTTTTTGAGTCCCGAACACAGACTTTATAGTCATCTCGTCTCGTACGAACCACAACATCAGAAAGCCTTAAAAATAAGTTAGGGTTATTTCTTACAAACATAGCTGCTTCAAAAATATACAGCGAGGAAATGGTCAAGATTCTATGTTTAATAAATAACGGTTTACAAAAATCTATCATTTTGAGGTGGAACATGGCTCTGAAACACCGTTTCTGGTGTTTAAAGACCTTAATAATGTCAGTTAAATTGCTCCAGAACATTATACCATATCTAATATTGGATGCAATTAGACCATGGTACGCAATTAGTAAAGTTTCCACGTCTACTATATGAGAAATTTTGTACAAAATATATACTAGACTGTTAATTTTTTTGCAGAGACTGTCTAAATGTAATTTCCAATTAAGTTTTTTGTCAATAGTTATACCTAAGAATTTTACATGGTCAACTTCATAAATTTTTTCATTATTGTATTGTATGTCATAATTTATGCTAGAAGCAGCAGTATCGCGTTGTCTAAAATGAATTATTTTGGTCTTATTTATATTTATTTTTAAATTATTGTTGTCTAACCAATTTATAATCGATGTCAAAGCTAAGCTTATGTCATTTTTATATGAATTAGTATTGTTACATGTTATGGTTACGGTACCATCGTCCGCAAATAACGTCATAGGTTGTATTGTAGCTTTTGGAAGGTCATTTATGTATATTAAAATAACAATGGCCCCAGTACACTCCCTTGGGGAACACCATATTTTATTGTACGTTCTTCAGAGACGTGACTTTCTTCAAGTTTCGTTTTAGGATTAACATTTGTTATCTTGGTCAGTTGTTTCCTATTTTCTAAATATGATTTGATTAATTGTAGTGGACTTCCTCTGACACCATAGAATTCTAGTTTTTTAAATAAAATGTCATGTTGGACATATTCAAACGCTTGAGTCATGTCACCGAAAATTTAACACACTAGTGTTACTTTATCGACGTTACTTGTAACACGATTGAGAAAGTCGTATAAAGCCATATTTATTGTTTTGCTTTCTCTGAACCAAAGGTGAAAGAACAAAAGGTGTTCTATGCAAAAGGTTTTGTTTAATTCAAAATAGTTATTAATTTTTATAGATAGGTAGGTACCTTTCAAATATTTTAGAAATAACGGGTATAAGAGAAATAGGTCTATAATTTTCTATGCACTCTTTGTTCTGTTTTTTGTATAGAGGTTTAATTATAGAAATTTTTAATGCATCGGGATATACACCTGTACTTATGCCTGAATTAATAATGTGACTAATTGGTGCACATATGCTATGAGCTGCAGATTTTAGTATTTTAGTCGAAATTTCGTCATATCCGACACTGTTCGTATTGTTAAGGGAGTTTATTATCCTAATCACATCATCCGGTATGCATGGTTTTAAATAAAAAGAATCTCTTCGACTTTCTATCAGTGAAGTGATGTTTTTTCCCGAGTATTTGATTGGATTGATTGGAACCACTTTGTCAATAAAAAAATCATTAAATGCATTAGCTATATCTTTAGGGTTTGTTATTGTGTTATTATTTAAACTTAATTTATTTATAGTATCTTTAGGTAGATTTCGCTTTGAGCTATTTATAATACCCCATGTAGTCTTTGATTTGTTTTTAGATGATCTAATGTTATGTTTATTTTGTGCTTTTTGTGTAAGTTTGGTTATTTTTTTAAGGATTTTTGTATATTTTAGATATTCTTCTTTACTGTTTTGTGTAGGTTTTTTTCTGTGTTTCCATAGAAGTTTTCTTTTTTTTTGACAACACAGTTTAATTCCGCGTGATACCCACCGTACTGGTTTCGTAGTCTTAATAGTTATTAGTTTATAGGGGAAACAAAGGTCATAAAATAATTTAAAAATGTCAATAAACTGATCGTATGCAATATTAGGATCGTTTTCGCTGTATACTTCTGAATATGATATGCCTGTAAGTATATTGGTAAACCGTAATATGTTATAAATTCAGTAATCTCTTCTCTGAATTCGCCAGTACTTAAGGATACTTAGATTGCTTACTGGGCATTTTATAAGTTGGGCTGTGTGGTCCGATAGAGCAAGTTCTAATACCTCCGTTTCACACGACCTTCTGTAGTTGTGTGCAATATTATCTATACAAGTTTGGCTCTGAAGTCGTGTCGGTTGTTTTATTGCTAATTTAATACCAAAATTCAAAAGTAAGCACTCAAAGTCTAGTGTTAAATTATTTCATTTTAAAAAATTAATGTTAAAGTCACCAGCTATTAATATATTCACATAACGCAGTTTTGATAGGTGATGCAGAGCTTTTTGTAAATTATTCATCAATATGTCAATATTAGAGTTAGGTATTCTATACACACATAAAATGGCAATGTTATAATTAACTAATTCTATTGCACAGCATTCGAATGCACGCTCCTCCCCTATTTTTTTTTTCGACAGAATTACGGAGCTAGCGTGTAATTATGAACTGCTAGATACTGCTCATATACATGCATCATGTTGTGTTCCGTAATACATAAGACGTCCACTATTTTATTATTTTCTGCTAATTCACTTAAACAGATGGTTAACAAGTCCGACTTGTTAAGTAGTCCTGCAATGTTTTGATGAAGAACAAGCAATTGATTTCTAAACCAGAAAAAGCTGATTTTGTAGTTGATTACCAAGATTGTACCAAGTTCCTCATTTGGTAGTTCTACTCTTTGTGAGTCCCTATTTGTCATGTATTTCTTAATTATTTCAATGTAATCTACCAGGTCTTAGAACACTGTACGAAGTCCAGCATTAATTTTCCTGATGGCTTATGGAACATACTGTAGTCATATATTAAGTTTCTGTTTGTATCAATCAAGTATGCATATCTATTCGTTTGTATATCTTGGTAGAGAAGGTTGTTAAAATGTAAAATTCATTGATTTATTATGTTTCTATTATTTCCATATTGATAGGTAGGTGTGCATAGTATGTCATTCGTTTGTGTAATTTTCTGTAAAGTGTTTCTGATGTAGTTTATCAATTCCAGATTTGTTTCTTGGAAGTCTTGATCGCCAATTAGGATAATGCTATAATCCTCCATTGTGTAGTCATTTAACTTAGCTTGTAGCCCTTTTAACATCTGTCGTATACCTCCGTTTGGGGTAAGGTAATGGCAGATTTTGAAGTCATGATTTATTATATCCTGCGCAATTGATAGCACCCTGTTTTGCTTGTTATCACTAATCAGACACAATTTTGGTTTATATGCAGTAGTTAGATGATTTGAAGCTGCAATTCTTGAGAACTTCTTTTTTAGGGCAGGTTTGGGTTTCCGTATCAATTTTTTGGGTTATGTTTTTAATTAATTCAGTGTTTGTTTGCGTTTTCTTGTGTAATTTTTGACTCGTATCATTTTTTTTCAACTTTTTTAATTTATTTTTGCGTCTTCTTATGAGCTCTATTTATAGATTGCAACTTAGTAGTTTTTAGAGGCGTTGAAAGAGTTGACTTAACGAACTTGGAAGGACTGTGTCCAATCTCTTTTGTACAACGTATTCATTCTTGTCAGCTCTTTATTATTTTGTATCAGGTTTCTATTTTTAAGTGATGTTGTTCTATTTTATGTACTAGACTACTTACTTGCTCAGTTTGACTGTCAACAGAGAGATCTGGAAGGGTACTGGTACTGCCATCTAGTCCTTCCATATTCCTGTCTATGTCGTTTTGGCTTATTGATATTTGCGTGCGCGCTCGTCTGAAGGTAATGTTGTCATTCATCTCGGTGTCCATTGGTATAATGCTTCTGCTGTTCGTAAGGTGGCGTAGTGGAAGTTATTTGCCAGTTCAAACCAATATTCTAAAACTTTTTGAGTTTTTAAACTTTTTCTGGGATTCGATCTCGGTGTATCAGTTCTGTATTAGCATAAAATTACACAGTGCAAACAGCTAGGCCAAACGTCCATTGAGAGACGCGGCGAAATTATGCATTGGCTCTGTGTTATTATCCTATTTTAGACAAAAAGTTCGTTACTTTATGATCAATGATGAGTCACAGTTTTTTCACAGCACCTTCAATTGTTTTGTGATCACAGAATTTATTTGTGTTTTTAAATGTTTCTTAGATTATAATTTTCACTCAAAACGGGATATTTACCATGATATATGAGTTTTTCTGCTTCTCGATATTTCGGCACAGTTGCATGCGCCATGATCACGAGATAACTGATAGTTTATCTCGTGATCATGGCGCATGCAACTGTGCCGAAATATCGAGAAGCAGAAAAACTCATATATCATGGTAAATATCCCGTTTTGAGTGAAAATTATGTGCAAAACCATGATAGTTTTAAAAGTTGTTTCTTAGATTAGTTTTATAATTGTTATTTAAAACGTTTCTTTGTGTCACTGGGTCAATTTAATAATGTTTTTAGCACTATGATTTTATACTGGAATGAATATCGAGTATTATCGTCTTAAAGTATTCTGTGAGAGATTCACACTTATCTTAATTAATTGTTTACTTCACTTGCTCACAACACTGTCATATAAACTTTACAACAATGATATAGTTTTAATGTTAAGTTTTCCCGGAATCATGCACTTTAAGTATTTTAATTAAATTAATACGTGCGGAGCCAATATTGATGCAGTAGCAGCGCCATCTACTATTAGCTTAGGGGCTAAAGCTATTACAAATAATATCTGGCAATAGTTTTGTAGTTTCCTTCCTGGCTATAACTTTATCTTTATTTATTTTATTTTTGTTATTTAACAGATGACGTGGAAAGACATCTAGAGCAGTTACATCGCGGAGTGCTAGAGGACCCAAACCTTGAGAATCCTTATATTGTTCTGAGCCAACATCAAATGCAGAACCTGGGTAAGTTAAATTTCTATCTGTTTCTCTTTCTAACCTTCATTTAGGTCCAATTTTCTCATAGATCTTTAGTTATACTTCCGAAACACTGGGTTCTACCGGGAAGACTCCATAATGAACAATGATTATATGTGCCAACAAAGTTTCGGTGGTATTTTAATTGGATCTAGATAGGTTATATCCACCATGCCTTATGATTCTTGTGAGAATTTTATTTATATTATAAATGGTTGTTTATAGAAATGGTAACAACAATGTGACCCGAAGCCGAAGGCCGAGGTCCCTGGAGCGAGGGCTGGCCGCCGACGAGCGTTGCCGCGCGCTCTCTGTCTACGTGGACGATGTTGTGTGTTCTCGTAGCCTTGGCGTGACATTCCACTGTTTGGACTATGTGTGGGTTGTTCTTGTGGCGCGACGGTTTGAGCCGATTACTTTAGACTTTGAGTGGTTAAACCGTTCTGTGTATAGTTAAGGAAGATTTGAGATGGAACTCGTGTATTATGATCGAGGGCAATCTTGCCACGGTTTTGGTCTTAGGACATTGGGTGTACAGTAAGGTTTGACTTGTTGCTGTTCTTCCTACTCTTTGTAGTAGAATATAAAAAAAACAACAGTTAGGTTAGTAATTTACAAAAATATCTGTTTCAAAGCACCGAGACCCTTGATGTTTTACAGTTCTGGTATTAAATTAATATAATCTGGGATATTAAGTATGCCACCAGGTACATATTGTGAGCCTAGAGAGCAATTTTCATAATGAAATTAAGTGTTAAAAGTAAAACGTTGTCACCGCTCGTAGAAACGATTTTGTGATGTTTATTCATATTATTTGAAATTCCTAATTTCTTTACGGGCTCGAATAATTTAAGAGTTTTGCATAATTGAATTGTAAATTTGAAGTAATATTAATTGAACAACGACTGCTGTATTTCAATTTGGATCGTTCCAATGTATATACCTACCTAATTAGAATGATTGTTTATTGATACGAAATTAAAAGAAAAGATACGTTTTTTAAGTAATTTTTCATAAAAAGATACGTTTTTTAAGTAATTTTTCATGAAAAGAAAAGCATATTTTATGATTATTAATTGGTTTTCAGATTAAAATAAACTCTGAAAAAAAATGTTTTTTTTGTTAATGTTGTAACCTAGCTCTGTATTACAAGCGTTCATATGTTACGATAACTACATCCCTTACGAAAATTTGCCTGCTTGGTTGTATGATAATACTAATGTGCAAGTAGAACACGTGTCATTTCAGTTTTTCCCGTTGATTTAAAAAGCGTATCTTTTTTCCTTTCAAAGTAAAATACCCATGCTGTAAATATCATTGCACGAAGCTAGTCATATCAGACTTATAGACACCTGTTTGTAAATAATTAGAAAATATGTAATAAATATAGGCATAATCCAGGCAGAGTGAGTCCGGTCACTGTATAGTAACATTTAATTTGAACACTAGAAGTTATTGATTGAAAAAAAAACCTTTTCTGTCAATTTGCCGTCAAAAAAAGGATATTTTCAATCTGAGTTGAAATTTTAATTTTGAATACCTTACGTTACGCTAAGGCTCAACACTAACTCAACTGTAGAGATGCGTTATGTTTATGAAGTTGGCTATCATTAAGTACCAACTACCTACATATAAAGTTTTTAAACTTACGCGATCAGAACACATTATTATAAATATTTACAATAATATAGATTATTGTGACGGCATGATGTTGCCATGATGTTGCCAAATTGTCTACTACACTCTGAATGCCTAAAGATACGGCCTATCATTGTAAAGTATGTTCTGTTACTTAATAAAAATCGGAAATCGAAAGTTGGTCATTTTACTTTTATTCCTCTTAAATTTTCATTTTTCCTTTTGTATATAAGATTATTTTGTATGACAAATGTTTCTATGATCAGCAAGTATTTGTCTCGGGTCTGGGTGTTTCTATGTATATTATCTATGCATTTACAAATAAAAGTATATAATTAGTATATCAGTCATGTGGTACCCATAACACAAGCTTTGCTTACTTTGGGGCCAGATGATGCTGTGTGAAATGTCCGGCGTTATTATTATTTATCTACTATAGTAACAGGTGATCAGAAACATTTAAAAAAAAACTGTTAGAAATTTATTTTACTTTGCAAAGAAGTTAATTAATAATGTTTTATAAAAGTTTTTCGGAAGCTACTGTGTAATCGCGGTATAACGGTGATATTGATTTGCGACACTAACACTTCGTAAGAATGATCGGAGCAGGACCCCCACCTACTCGGATCTTTTTAAGGAAAATAAAATACCTATTCATAGACCGATGCCCAATGAACGTTTAAAATGGTGCTAATTGACAAAGATACTAGTAATACAGGCTAAAGATATTTCCAATAAAATTAGTTCCGAGCGATTCGGCAGATACATCTCCCGCTTGCTAATTAATCTTACAGTTTTGCATTTTCTCCGGAACAGCTAATGTGACGCATAAAATTACAATAAAACAGCCTTATCTAGAGCTAATGGAGCAGCCTTCTTATTTATTGCACCTGGACGATAAATTTTGTACGCCACCGTCACCGTTTCGTCTTCTTTGGAGGAATTTTTAATAGCAGAATTTGAGGTATTCCTTGGAACAGTGATTACAAGACTTCATAAACTTGCATAAAATTCACTTCCTTTGAGAGCTTAGGCTGAAAAAAATATTTTATTTAGATTTTCAAAAATGTGCGTTTACAAAGAATCAATTTTGATCCTTAAGGCTTCGTTTACACGGCATTGTCCTGCGCGTTTTTTTGCAGTATACGTCTTAACGTATAAATAGTGACCACACAACGTACATAGATCCATTCACACGTCGATTGTACTGCAAAAAAACGTTTACCGCTTATACGTTTAAACGCATACTCAACGGACTTGTCAAGCAAATCGAATGAACTTTGACGTATTCGGTTCACAGTGGCATATGGTATAGCTTTGTCTCCTTCACACGACACGATGTCATACGTTTTTTATCGAATAGCAACCGAAGAAGCGTTTAGTACCTGAGCGTCTTTTGGAGGGGTGGCACGTATTTTATCTTTGATTTGGTTTGATATTCAAAATGGTTGAGGAATCTTCTATAGATAACGAACTATTAATTTCTTTAGTGGAACAAAATCCCGTTTTATGGGATAAAACTTTGGAACTTTATAAAAATCGCGTCGCAACTCAAGCGGCTTGGAAGGGAGTCATGGTAATAAAAAATCGAAATCTAAATGTGTTCCTCCAAAAGGGCGTAGTAAATTATTATGTAGAGCAAATCCCTCATCACCAATAAATACGTAAGGTGTACTTTCTCCACCTTCTAATAATGGCATTGCTTTGGGTATATTCAGCGAACCATCATTAACTGTTTTCCATAAGACGGAATTTTTCAAAATGGATGAGTCACAATCTTTTCCGTATGATCCTATGTCTACATAGTCTACATACATATAAATCTGTATTCCGAATCAACCACCGCAAGTAGCACAATTGAAAAATAATCTTTATAATTGAAGTACATGATGGATCCACTATGAGGAGGCTTTAAGATTTTTATGTGTTTCCCGTCAATTGCACCTAAACAATGAGGGAAATTAGTCTTTCTTTCAAAACCTTCCACTATTTTCATCAATTCACTTTCTGTAGAAGGCGTTTGAAGATATTCTCCCTGAAGGACATGCCACAGAGTCCAGCAAACATCCCAGATGATACCACTTATAGTCGATACTCCAACTTTGTATGAATAGTGTAAATATTTCATGGAACACCCCGATGCTAAATACCTGAAAAAAGAAATGTATATGTACCGTATTACTTATCATGTTTGTCTTTTACAGCTAAAATGATTATTCAACGGTGGACTCATATAAGATAATAATAATAATAATAAAACTTTATTTACCAAAAATTTACAATTGCGTAAGTGAAGTACAAGTAGGTAGTAGGTATTTAATGTTTTCATATAACTAATATAGCTACGTATAGGTACTCAATAATTTTTTAAATACTAACTAATATTTTACTTATTGTTTTTAATTGCAAGATCAAAACATTGACTCCATGCTCTAACTAAGTTCAAAACTTGTATATAGATGCAAGGGATCTCTGCTTCGGCTATTACAAAGAAAAGTGGATCAAGCACAGTATTCAAATTTTTGTTAGTAAAAAGTCCTAATACATAGAGATTGCGTTAAGCTAATAAGGAAAAAAAAAAATGCGCTATGTTAACAAATGCTAGACTAGAATTATAAAAAAAAATATATATATAAAAAATAAACAACAAAATAAACCAACAACCATCTTTTTTTTGCAGGTATTGGAGGATGTAGTGTAGAGCGTGTGTTTGTGTGTTGGAATGTGTGTGCGAGAGTGTGTGCAAGAGTTATATGTTGTGTATGTGTTGTGTATGTTATATGTTGTAGGTGTGTATGTTTTGTGTGGATAATATAGGTCTTGTTTAATTAATTCAATTAAAGTGTGATATATTGAATCAGAACTGAATGTGCAGCAAATCTTCTGTTTGTTTATAATCTAGTCCCTGTAAAAACATTTTATCTTTTTTTTACATTCAAACTTTGTAGTATTATGTAGAGTCGTCATTTTATTTATTTTGTTGTAGAGATATGCTGCCAGGAAATAGGTTTTTTTTGTGCAAAAGAAGTTCTGCATAAATTTGTTAGGAATATCTCTTTTCGTCTTCTGCTTACTACTTCTAGATCTGGAGTAACTTTGTTTTGTCTGAGAACAACTTGTTATATAAACAGCTGTCTTACAGATAAAACTTTACAATCTTTATAAAGTTGTTTAGTAGGAAACCTGTAAGGGAGAAAATGAGATACCTTTAGGACAGCTCTCTGTGCTCTCTCGAGCGGCAGAATGTGTGTCGATGCAGCTCCGCCCCAAGACGTCTGGCAATATGTTAATAGTGATTGGTATAACGCATAGTATATAGTGTTTAGCTGGGATTCATTGGCAGCATGTCTTATATTTCTAAAAACCGCAATGAGTTTGCTTATCCTAGCAGTAAGTAACTTTATGTGAGGCTCATATGTCATTCTCGAGTCAAGTGTAATTCCTAGGTATTTGATAGTGTTACAGTTTTCTAGCAAGGGGCAGTAACAGTTTGGCGTGGGAGTCCGAAGACACTGTATCGTGTGAGCTATAATGTGCATGTTATTTGTGTTTGGGAGTCCAGGTTGACGAATAGAAAATGCTATATATTTGGTTTTGTTTCCATTAAGAGTAAGATAATTTTGGCACAGGCATTCCGATACTACGTTGAAACCTATTTGTGCATAAGCATAAGCCTTTACCCAGTTCCCTCCCTGAATGAGCATTACTGTATCATCGGCAAATGCTAGCAGTTTGCAATTGGGCACCTCAATGTTACATACTTGATTCATAAATGCCAAGAAGAGAGTTGGGCCAAGGGTGGAGCCTTGTGGAATTGTGTTCAGGAAGTGGCGCCAAAACAGCAAAGCCTTATGTATATAGTAAACAGTTATCTTTTCTGCAGAAAGTAATACAACCTAAAGAGACAATAAATAATGTTACTACCGAAAATATAAACACGGAATCCGATAATAACACAGAATCCGAAAACCAGAAAAATAATTATGAGGGAGGAAATGAAACATTGGAAACAAACTCTATAGAGACACATGACACAATGGCGGCAAGGAGCCAGATACCTAATCGTGTACCTAAAAGATCTCTAAAGAATATGATTAGTCCTGTAGATGCGAAGATGATGAAATTTATGGATTCTTATTCAAATAACGAACCTAAAACAATGAATCGGCATCTTTCATTTTTTAATGGGATATTACCATCATTAGATAATTATGACGATGATGAAGTCCTTGAATTTCAAATGGGTGTGCTACAATTAATGAAAAAAATTAAAAACAGTCGCCAAATTCGTGAATCGTCGTCTTTCAATCTCTCATCAGTTCACAGAGGATATTTTACACAACAATACCAAAATAGTAATATTACACAAGAAGCTACGAATTCTATCATTACAAACATGAATACAACGACTTCTCTTCAAAGTCCAGCCTCTGTAGAATTAACTACAGCAGCTTCTCTTCAAAGTCCGTCCTCTGCCGAATCCTGCTATTCTAACTACACGGATATGGATTACAATGGCTTTTAATACGAAACACGAATATACTATAGTAAAATTGTTCAAATATTAATATTTTTTTAATTATAATAATTAACATTAACAAAACTTAAATAATCACAACCTGTGTATTTTTATTTGTGTACTCACCTTAAACAGATGGCTAATTTCATTTTAGTACTAATGCATTTCCGCATATTCGTATTTGATATTGGTGGGCTTGAATTTTCCAGTCGAGTTAATAACTTTTCAACATTTTGCCATCATTTCTAAGATTTTCGAATAATTTTTCAAATGTGATCGTACGCACAGATTCTTGATTAATAGGATGTACCCAAAACCGTCTGTTTTGTCGGCGGCGAGACCGTTGGCGCCTTCGATACCAATATAAAAGTACAACCAAGGGTGGATCCATCAGTGACGTCTACTCACTGTGACAACTGTGTGGAAACTGCGGCTATTCGTTTTTACACGAATGAAAATTTACCATATGAACACCCGGTTGAATATACGTTAAAAAAACGATTACAAAAAAACGTGCAGGACAATGCCGTGTGAACGAAGCCTCTATTCTTTGCTGCAGTAGTTGAAGTTTGATACGATACGATAAATAATTACGCAAACGATGTCACATGAAGTTCTATTGAGTATGAGTGTACGGTTCACACGATACAATAACGCAACGTTTGCATTTCCCTGCGAGGAAGGAAAACGGCACAGTCGCGCGGGCAGTCCGCATACCAACCGCGACGCATTAACATCTTCCCGATGTATTATTATAATTAAGGTTTTTATATATAAATAAACTTAAGTCAAATAAACAAATATTCTTATATTTTGATGTCCCGTATAATGAGCAAGTCCCTCCGTCTCTCCCATGCTGACTTTGAACAGCGCTCACATAGTTTATTTTAGTATAGTCCATTATTATTCCTTTGATAGAAGGCGCTGGTGGATCTCTGGTAAGTGATTTTT
Source organism: Lampropteryx suffumata (assembly GCA_948098915.1). Taxonomy (NCBI): domain Eukaryota; kingdom Metazoa; phylum Arthropoda; class Insecta; order Lepidoptera; family Geometridae; genus Lampropteryx; species Lampropteryx suffumata. The sequence continues at coordinate 740,934 of OX402553.1, forward strand.
AGTGTTCCGATCCAATCTATGTGTCGTAAAATTCGTTTAGCTATTTTATTAGCTGCTTTTCGTCGATTGATTTATTAAAAAGCTTCAGTCACTTCGGTCAACGAGTTGATTAAGGTATACATATAACATATAACTGTTACTGGTGCACATTAGTTATTGCTTTTCCTGTTTTTATGATTGCTTCTAAGCTTAACATATATTACCAGAACACTCGAGGGCTACGCACAAAAACGCAAATAATAAAACGTAGTATAAGTCTTAATGCATATCGACGCTTGAAAGGCAATAATTACCAAGCGACATTTTGGCGATATTGAGTTTTATATATCATTGAAATCAGAAAAAAAATCTGCGTCGATTGGTCCTACTCTCATGCCGCTAGGACGAAGTTTGTTGTCGCTTGGTAACTCTAAAAAAAACGAATTTTCTTTGTTTTCGGCTTCCAAGCGACTATAATTTTACCGATTTATGAATAACTTTTACTTAGTATGTATTAGATTTTTAGCTTTTACACTTAGTAATTTTTGCCTAGACTCGAAATAATGCTTTTAAACATAAATATTTTTTTGCCATGCGGTACCAAGGGTATAAACATTGATTAAGAAATTTTACCAGATTGAATTTTTTTTTCTCGTAATTTATGACTTTTTAACGCACCTTAATGATGTATTCATTTTCATTTAGTGCTTTTTACCTAAATACAATGGACTTAAAAACGTAACAGTAGTAATATTTACCTGCCTAAAAAGGATATATTTTGTCGTTTGGTATTTTTTTATCTACCGTTTTTTTTATTGTTTCTGTTACTTTGATAACTATTTTTGAAATTAAAATTGTATAAAACTGAGCTTATCCCTGATGCACGTATTTTGTTTTGTTACTTATCAGCACTCTAAAGCAGATTTTGAGTGGCTGTTGGTAACAAAATAATGATTTAGTCATCGAACTGTCGCATAGGCAACCCGCGCACTCACGCGCATCTGACATAGTGCTTCATCGCGTAGCTTGAAGTGTACTTGGTAAGTGCAATGTAATGATTTTATGTGTAAGATTATTTATAATGCGCATTTTGTATTGATTCAAATTTTTTTTCTGAGATTCATAATTAATAAGCGAGTAGATAACATCATTATACGAGCTATGTCAAACGCCGGTGTGGATAGCAGGGATTTGACCTTGGTAATGTAGCTGCTTAGTTAAATAATTAAATCAATAAAAAAAACATATTATTTTATTTATCAAATTTATTATTTTTCAGGGTGATACACTTTCATAGGAAGGCCCTTCAATGACATCCCATTCATGTACTTCTGAGACCTTTACTGCTGGCAATAACTTTGAGAAAACTGGCCCAATAAATTATAATTAATTATTAGATGAAATTGGTGGTGGCTCATTTTGTCCTACCCTGGAAATTGTACCTGCAGATCAAGGCATACCAGAAAATTAACCAGACAAAGAACTTACTTACAAAATAATAACTTACGGAGCCGAAACGTGGCCACTCACCATGACCAAGTCCACCAGTTCAAGGTCACTCAGCGAGCTATGGAGAGAGCTATGCTTGGAGTTTCTCTTAGGGATGGAATCCGAAACGAAAATATTTGTCAGAGAACTAAGGTCACCGACATAGCTCAGCGAATAAGCAAGCTGAAATGGCAGTGGGCAAGTCACATATGCCGCAGAGCCGATGGCCGTTGGGGCAGACTGATTCTTGAGTGGAGTCCGCGTATCACAAACGTAGTGTAGGGCGCCCTTTAGCTAGGTAGGGTGATGATATCCGTAAGGCAGTGAGAGAGGCCGAATACAACACCCGTGGTGCATGTAAACTTGCGACAGTCGCACAGAGGCTCACCAAGTCTGAAAGGCTTACTCTCGTCCTAGGGCCAACAGTGTACAATCGCCTGCCGGAGCTTGTCGTTGGCGCGCCCAGTATTTCATGTTTTAATGTTAGGTTAAAATCGTGGTTTATCGAAAAGGCGTTCTACAGTGTAGAAGATTTTATATATAAAATTGAACATCCTGATCCTGACATTATATTAATATAATTTATTACAAGACTATAATTTAATATAATAGATATTGTTGTTCTGTATTTTTAATTTGTAATTTAAACCGACCATTGGTAAATTGTATGTTTACATACAATTTACCAATAAAATGATTATTACTGATTATTATTACTGGCCTATGTCCAGCAGTGGACTGACACGGGCTGATGATGAAAGAACTTACAAACATGGAGGTTGATTTGACTACACCGGAAACGTTTACTGCATGTAACGCCTAAAAACAAACAGCAAAAAATTTAAAGATGGAAAGACTACACCAGAACTATATACTGCAAGCAACACCGAAGTAATTTCCAATTCTTCAAGTTTTACCATTGTGTGATGCTCTAAATCTGGCGGATCAAAAACTATAAATCCACAGAGAGGTCTTAAACATAAATGCACAACTAATGTACATTGACTACATATCAGATAATAATAATTGTTACGTATTAGATAACAACTTCTATCGATTGTGAAGAAGTTACAATTTCAGGTGAATGGTTAGGGTCTAAATCTTCTTATGATGAAGAAGTGGAAGTAGTTTAAAAATCAGCAACCACGAAGAAAAAATAAATAAAAAGACAATAACTTAAAAGCAAAATAAATGTTTGGATGATATTAATAAAGAACAACACTTTCTTCACAAAAGAAAAGGGCTTGATAACAAAAAAAATAGATAAGAGAAGAAAACGGTAACAAAAATGAATTGCTGGACAGGAATATGTGCGAAGTGGTGGTAAAATTAACAAACCTAAATCTACTCGTATTCAACCTATGTATTGGAAAACAAAATTGAAATAACTGAAAATATTGAACCTGGAACAGAAGTTATTTGATCATTTTTGGGGACTCTCGGGAGATCGTCGTAAAGACTTGTTAGTAAGTAGGTACATTATATCGCAGAAAGAAGAGATCAAGCGTAAAGAATTTCTGAAAAATCTGTTATTAGTATTGTAGGTAATTCTAATTTGCATTTCCAAGTAATAATACTATAAGACTGCTTAAGAAGGCTGATCTGAAACTTAAACACTTGGTGTGGTTGATTAAAATTTGGTTTAATTAAGTAATGAATAGTAAGGGGACCTTACTATTCATTACTATAGAAACCCATTCCAACTTTGAATTTTTTGTAACTTTCAATTTAGTTCTTCATTAAAATTGTATTTTACCTACCTAATTATGTAATGATTTTGAAATTTCTAAAAAATACTATGTATAAAAATAAAATGCCTCTGTTATTTATAACGGCAGCTTATATGTTCTTTATAAAATCAGCTATCCTATTTGCGAGAGATTTGACTGCAATATTTGTATATTGAAGGCTCATATAGACGTCTTTAACATAGGGTTAGACACAGGCCTAAAACCTCCTTCACTAGAGCAGCGTGGCGGAGTATGCCCTAATTTGTCCCTCGTCAGATGGAGGCCCATACTCAGTAGTGAGTGATTGTAGATTACTACAAGGGCTGTTTTGATGTTGATGATGACGACATCCATCGAAAACCTTTGTCCGAAAATCTTTAATTTTGTGTACTGAAACCTAAATTCTTTGTTATTTGTTCAAAACAGGCCAACACTTACCTTATTTAATTTGTACTATGGTTAAAATTGCCTGGCAGAAAAGTTTTTTGGTTTTTAATTCGATCATTTTACCTATATGTCAAACATCTGTTACTTTTGAATGCATCATTTTGCTTTAAACACAATTATAAAATACTGGTGTTTAGTTACTTTTACATGTTTTATAATAAAGTTTTGTTGTCGGTAAGTAATTTTTACCTGTTTGTGATTTTGATTAAAATTTTACTAACCGACAGTATTTCTTAAAGTATTGAGAAAATTCATAATCTTCAAATGCCAGTTTATAAAACTTTTAAACTGCATTCAAAATTCGTTATAATCGAGTAGCTATGATTAATTGGCGATTTTTGACGATTTTTTTTCGAAAAAAAAACTTTAGCCAATATGTCGCTTAGTAATTATTGCCTTTCAAGCGTCGATATGATGTTATTTCAATCACAGAGAGCTGGTTGGTTGATAGTATTAACAACAATGAGTACATCGACGATAGGTATGTGGTTTGGAGGCGCGACAGAAACTATGCTCTTACCCAGGAAATGTACGGCGGCGGGGTCTTATTAGCGGTCCGCAAAGAGCTGGGTGCAGTTGAGCGTCCTGAATGGTGCTCTTCTGCAGAGGATATTTGGGTAACTGTGACTACTAAAAATAAAGATCGTGCTTACAACAAAATCCACTTTTGTACCTTATACCTCTGTAATGAAAATGAAAACCTAGGGAACTCTTTCAATACTCAGCTCACTAACTTCACTGATAAACTATATCTGATGTCGACCTCCTGTCCCAATGATACTTTTATACTTTTATACTTATACGTTGACTGGCTCTGTAACCGAGGGTTGCCACAACCTACTGGAATTGCAGGGGATAGTCAGATTAACTTTTTTGACACATGGTCAGTGTGCAATTTAACTCAATTTAATATATATAATTAAATAAATTATTCATTCTATATATCAAAATACTAATAAAAATATTCTAGATTACGTTTTGTCTAATGTTGATGTTTCCGTATCAGTTTGTGACGATCCACTGGTACCTGAAGATGGGCACCATAAATCCTTAGTAGTTGTTCTAGATCAACAAGCGTCTATTACCCTCGCACTAAATTCACGTAACAAATACTTATATCATTCTGGAGATTATGACGGTATTAATTCTAACTTAATGGACACTAATTGGAACACACTATTGAATAATTAGTCTTTAGAAACCACTGTAACTTTGTTTTATGACCATTTATATGAAGTCCGTGACAAATTCATACCTCAAAAAAATATTGGTACGTCAAGTTTTCCGCCATGGTATAATGTCCCTCTTAAGAAAATGCTGAAAAAAATAAAATACAAGTACCTAAGCAAATATTACACATACGTCAATGTCTCAGATTACAGTCTTTTTCACTTCTTAGACAGAGAGCTAAGACTCTTGAAGAGTCGTGCTATACAGCTTTTATAAAAACCACTGAAGACTCTATTCTGAAAAATACTAAAGTTTTTTGATCGTATGTTAAATCTCTTAAAAAAGGGTAACAACTCTTTACCCTCTTCTCTTATTTTTGAGGGGCAGGAGGCTGACGACGGAGAAGGTATCTGTAATCTCTTCTCGGATTATTTTCAATCAACTTTTCTGTCTTTGTCTCAGTCCTCCCAAGTCCATCTCACTGATTTTGATAATGAATATTCATCTAGCAAATATCCTTGCTCTATTGGTGACATTGAAATTGATTCAGCTTCTGTTTTAAAAATTCTTAAGTCACTTGACGTGTCAAAGGGAGCCGGGCCCGATAATATTGTCCCCTCATTTATAGTTAAATGTGCTGCAAGCCTAACTAAGCCGCTGATTATACTTTTTAAAAGGTCTATTAGGGAAGGGGTGGTGCCAAAAATGTGCAAATCGGCATTTATCTCTCCTATCCACAAAAGTGGAAGTAGAACATAAATTAAGAATTACAGGCCTATATCAAAATTATGTATTTTTGCCAAGGTTTTTGAAAGGATGGTTTATGCTCGGGTATACTCAACGCTTTCTGTTTTATTCCTGAGCAGCATGGATTTCTGAAGAACCGCTCAACCACGTCTAATTTACTCTTATTTAACGACTATACTTCCGTAAACATGGACTCAGGGGGACAAGTGGATGCTGTATACAGTGACTATAGTAAAGCATTTAATCGAATAGACCACCAATTGCTTTTACAAAAGCTCTTATACGCTGGAATTCATGGTAACTTGTTCAGATGGTTCAAATCATACATCCAAAATCGTTCTCAGAAGGTAGTATTCAATGGTTTCTGTTCTTCCACTTGGACCTGTGTTCCCTCAGGTGTACCTCAAGGATCCTTGCTCGGACCCCTACTTTTCTCAATATTTCTTAACGATATAGACTCCTGTTTTATACACTCTCGCTTTTTATTATACGCCGACGATATGAAAGTTTTCAGGCACATAAATTGCATTAATAATTGTTATTTACTAAAGGAAGATCGAACTCGGTTCGAACAATACTGCCTACAAAACAAGTTAGATCTCAACGTCGCTAAGTGTTTCACCATAACATTCACCCGCAAGCTAAAACCCACTAAATTCATCTACGTGTTGAAAGAAACCGCCCTTAAAGAAGTAGATGAAATACGGGACCTGGGTGTTTTACAGGACTCTAAGCTGTCCTTTGACAAACACATCGACAATGTTTCCACCAGAGCAAATAAATCACTAGGTTTATCATGAGAGTTAGCTCACAGTTCTCCTGTATAAAGGTAGTAAAAAAAATATATTGTGCCTATGTGCGTAGTATCCTCGAGTACTGTTCTCAGGTGTGGAACCCACAGTATGATATTTATATAAAAATTTGGTGTGACGTCACGTATGCGAAAGTGCACGCAACTTGTCCGTACCTTTTTAATTCGTTTATGCTTTCTGAACGTTTGTATAGTCTCGCGAGTTAGTACTACCGATTGCCTGTAGCTTGATTCGTGTGTGGGAGTGTTTGTGGAGTGAATCGCTGTCGGGAGTGGTTTTATTGGGCCAAATTAAAACTGGGAAACATTGCATTTATTTATCATTTCATTACTGTGGGGGTAGTCGAGCCACTTGCGTAACCAGCTTTGTCGCTCTGTTAACTAACTTTATAGTGTGGCGCCACTACTCGACGAGTAGCGAAACTATATATGTGAACTTTCTACAGTGCCATCTATTGGGATCCTTCATACTTTTTGAACGCCGGCTGCAAGGCGACGGTTGGTGTTGCTCGTAACAGTAGTACGAAACAGTGCCATCTACTGGCTTTAATCGATTTTCTCAGGGACATCTGTGACTGAGTAGTGCAACTATGGCGAAGTCATGCCAAGCCTGTGGAAAATATCTTTCAACCACAGGGGCCGTCACCTGTAGCACCTACTTGGCCCATAAAGCTTGTGTATCCCTCCCGGAGTTATTTGCTGCTAAGGCGTGGGTGTGTCCTGGATGCAAGGTTCGAACGCGTAAGGGCGATAACACTCCGGTGAGGGTGGCCACTTAGGATACGCAGCTGGCCCCATATTCTTCAACGTTGGGGTCCTCCCCTGCCTCCTCGCCTACGGCACCTTCCGTAGACTTGCAGGACGTGCATAGGGAGATAGCTGGGTGGATGACGGAGATGCGCGAGTTCCGTCAAGAAATGTTGGAGCTCCGGACGTCTATTAGGGGACTAGCCACACGAGTAGACTCAATGGAAGAGCGGTTAGTGGCGATCGAGCGTCGTCTGGAGGATTCCTCCTCCGCGGTTGCCGATCTGCAGTCTAGGGTGGCTCTGCTCCAGCAGGAGCTCATCGATTGCGACCAGGACGCCCTCCTGTCTGACCTTGAGATCGGTCACCTCCCAGAGGAGAAAGGGGAAAATGTGGTGCATATCGTATCAGTGCTGGCGATAAAGTTGGGCGTCGCGTTGGACGAGCGCGACATTGTATTCGCGGAAAGGGTTGGGGTGGCAGTTCGCGGGCGCGGCGGGTATGCCGCCGGGGCCTCGTCGAGTCGTCGTGTGGCTGGCGCGCCGTCACTTGCGCGACCAGATGCTGCAGGGTGCGCGTGTGCGGCGCACGTTGACGGCCGCTGACGCGGGTCGTCCCGCCGCGCCGCGAATATTCGTCAATGAGCGGCTGACACGCGCAAATCGCCAATTATTCCACCGCGCGCGTGAGTAGGCTCGAAGACTGCAGTGGCGGTTTGTGTGGACCAAGAGAGGGCGCGTGTACGCCAGGCAGGGTGACGGCAAGCAGGCGTATCCAATACGTACTGAGGCTGATTTGATCCGGGTTTTAAGGTCTCATCCCGTTTGACTGTCCGGCCTGTAATTTCTAAATATAATTATGTATGCTTAGCTTTAGTTCTCTATATTAATTTTTATGTATATCTCTGGTCTTCATCTAAAATGTTACCGTACCTCACTTTGTATCTATGTGGTCAAAATTATTATAGCCTTTCCTGTGGTCCATTCAATAACAAAAGTTCTAAGGCAAAACAATTATTTTATTATTATTATATATGCATTTATCTAACTGTAACATGCCTTTGTGTAACTCCAATAATAATTTGTAATAATTTGTATGATATTATTATACTATATTACATTATATTATTATTACTATTGTATATTATAATATTCTTAAACATTATTCTTGTAACTACATCTCTCAATAATATTATACATCGGGCTTATATTGACAGTACACTATCTATCTATAACTATAAAATCTCCCCAAATGCTCATGTTGCACCCGTACCGGTACATGTTGAGAGCGATATAATCGAAGTTGTAGATTATTATGTCTATTTGGGTCAGACGATTCAACTAGGCAAGTCCAACTTCGACAAAGAGGTCAGACGACGAATCCAACTCGGATGGGCAGCGTTCGGGAAATTACGGCACATCTTCTCGTCACAGATACCGCAGAGCCTCAAGACGAAAGTCTTTAATCAGTGCGTGTTGCCAGTGATGACATATAGAACTGAGACTTGGTCGCTAACTATTGGCCTCATACACAAGCTCAGAGTCACGCAACGAGCTATGGAGAGAGCTATGTTGGGTGTTTCACTACGTGATAAAATCCGCAACGAGGAAATCCGTAGAAGAACCAAAATCACCGACATAGCACTCAAAATTTGCAAGTTGAAGTGGCAATGGGCAGGCCATATAGCTCGCAGAACTGATAACCGTTGGGGAGTAAAAGTTCTTGAATGGCAACCAAGGACAGGAAAACGAAGCGCAGGACGACCCCCCACCCGATGGACAGACGACATTGTAAAGATCGCAGGAAGTCGGTGGATGGAGAGGGCTCAAAATCGTTCTTCCTGGAAATCAATTGGGGAGGCTTATGTCCAGCAGTGGACTTCCTAAAGGCTGGTATGATGACCTTTTCAATAAGTAAAAATGGTCATGGGAGAATAATCGTTACCCACGCAGGGTTTGTTCTCCCGTTCTTGTCACCATACAACACAGAACTGTTGCGTTTAGAGGTTCGTTCCGTTTTGCAGCCTCTCGCTGCTGGAACGATCTGCCTCCGCCGATGCGGGCCCTGAAATCATAGTACACCTTTAAGCTTAAGCTTAAGCAGTACCTTATACATGCTCAAAAAACCTCCTAATATGCGTGGTGGCTGTAGAAAGTACAATCATTTTTCTCTGGCTTACCTTAAGGTTATGTCCGACTAGCTAGGTAGGCAGGTCGTCCCGCTCTGGTCCAGTGCTGAGTTCCACTGGTCTGTCCCTTTACTCCTCCAGCACTCTACATTCCACTCTTCTAGCACGTAACATTTTTTAATATTTAAATGCCAATGCCACGTTTTTGCCACGTATAAACACGTTTTTGTCTGGCTGAGTAATACTGCATGGCCACTGACACTGACATTGACAAGAAACTGTTTTTTCAACTGACACTGACCCTACTACAAGGCATGGCGGTTAGTTAGTGTACATGTGTATGTTTTAAATGAATTTATTGATTTATTATATAAATATCTGTAGATGGTGGGATTGCAAAGTCCTTGCAAATTTTTTCGTGTTGCTTTCGCTTCGTGAGTTCGCTCCTATAAATTGGTTTAATCTGAAAACCAGCGCTACTTCCGTGCCTGGAAGTAGCACATGCTGAGATTAAACCTTTTTAGCCACACTAAAATGTTGATTGGTTTGCGGGAAGGGCTAATTTCTTGCTCATACTTAGTGAATTTTTGTTTGTTTATGTGTTTTGTATAAATGTGTATGTGTTTGTTTAAGATTCCCCTTGGGGCCTATTTTTAGTCTGTTTTCCGCTCATGTGTTCTCTTTTGTTTTGTGTGTGCTAAATAAATGTTTTTCTTTCTTTCTTCTTTCTTTCTTTCTTTCTATAAAAAGAATGGAGTCCATCCAACGTCGATTCTTAAGGTTTTTACAATATAAGTGTAAGTGCCATGATGTTGACTACGCCGCTAGGTGTAGGAGACACCACATGTTGCCACTACTAGAGAGACGTAAAATAGCTGATATAATCTTCCTTAGTAAAATAGCGCAAAGTAAAATAGACTCCCCACAGCAACTTCAAAATTTAAATTTGAAAATCCCAAACAGATCAGTTAGACTCCCTTGTTCTCTAGCAGTGCCATTTAGTTCGACTTATTATAGACAAAATGCATACTTTAGCAGAGCAGTAATCGCATGGCTGACATCCCTGAACTTGACCTATTCACCAGTAAACCACCCAAAATAAAAAATGTCTTAGCGGAACGCTGGTTTAGCATGTCTTCTTAACTCTTTTTCGATAATTTTGTTATTTTTTTTTATCTGTTATATTATTTTATTTAGATGTAAACATTTTCATTTTCTTTCTCATTCTCATTATCTTTTTGTTTTGTTTAAGTAATATTTTGGTTTTTTTTATGTAAGCAAGCTTTACACTCGATAAGCGAAAACTACTTATTGGTCTTTAGTTATCTATTTAGTTCATAGTTGCAGTAATAGTAGACTGTTTGTTTTCCTAAGAAAATAAAATAAATAAAATAAAAACATTGTAATCGACTCGTTGAGTCAAGGTTGCAGTCGTAGAGAGAAAAAGAAATGAAAAAAATGAAGGAGTTTTAAAACGAACTAGTAAAAGTCTGTGCATGAATTCAAATGCTGGAATCTAGATCTATCAAAATACTACTCAAATACTGTCGACTCTTTAAATTTGGTAGGTAGTCAAGCTTGGTAACCTTCGAGTACCAAAAGAATAGGGTAGATAAAAAAATGTACAAAATAATGTAGATAAATACATAGTAACCTACCTCGGTAAAACGTTTCCACAAGCCAATAACTCAAATTGGAATTCTCTTTCGCCAGACTCTTGTATTGCAATTCAATTGAAACGACTCCATGTTGAAGAGATAGTTCTAGAGAAAAAACCTTTTGGAACCACATGTGGGGTTGCCGAAAGCCGAATAACCTGAATAAAGCCGAAAAATAAGAATAGGCTAAGGGCGAAACGTATGAGAGAAAGGATGGGTTCACGATTATGTCAAATTGCACTAAATTATGCCAGACGGAAACGTTCGTTCCCGCTTAAATTCGTTACTGAAACATAAAAATACCCGAAGTTAAAACTCGATTTTCTCAAGCATTAATTTACGGTTTAAGAAACTTTATTCTCATAAAATTATTCACAATTAACTTGATATAAGAACATTAAAAAAAATTACATATAAGTACCTTAAGATAGCTTGCGAGCATACGTATAGTTTAACATGAATAAGAAAAAATAATATATAAAGGTAGTTTTACTTCATTCCCTACCAAAGTCAACACCACCGCTTCGATATCCGAGGCCTATCCGAGATATTTCGGTGCAAGTGCAGCAACTAAGCGAGTTTAGAGATACGGATCAGCAACAACTAGATGTGACAAAATTATAATCAAGAGTTCTACTCATTTTTGTTCTGATAAATAATTTTATCAGATTGATGATTGATTGATTAAATAATTTCAACTGGTATTTTGAGTTTCAGATAGGTAAACAATTTTCTATTGACCAATACTTAGAGTACGAGTAAAATTGCCAGACACAATCAACCAATTAATTATTTAACAAAAAGAGCACCAATTAGTCGCGATTTATGTATATATAAATAGATAGTGCCTGATTTTCACAAAGTAAGCAAAGTAAGCAGATCTTGTGTTATGAGTACCACATTTGTAAATAATATTCATATTATACATAGAAACACCCAGATTCGAGACAAATATTTACAGACAAACATTTCTTCTGCGGCGGGAAATGAACCCGCGAACTCAGCGGCCACAGAGGTCGTCAAATATGTACATGTATAAGTCAGGTAAATTTCCTGATGATTTTTTTTTAATGCCGGATATTTCACACCACATCATCTGGCCTAAAATTCAGCGGAGCTTGTGTGTACCCATTACACAAGCTCCGCTTACTTTCCGCACATGACTGATACTTACTACTTAAATACTTTTTTTTTTAATTCATAAATATTATACATAGAAAAACCGCGAAAATACTTGCAGATCATACAAACATTTGCACCACCACAGAGATCGTCAAATATTGTAATAATAATTGTAGTAATAATAAAGAAAGCAGAGCTTGTGTTATGGATACCACATGACTGATATACTACTTATATACTTTTTTTTTGTAAATACATACATATTATACATAGAAACACCCAGACCCGAGACAAATACTTGCAGATCATACAAACACTTATCCCGCGGCTGGAATCGAACCCGCAACCTTTTGCGTCTCAGCCGGACCTAAGCCCATTGCGCCACAGAGAGGTCGTAATAATAAAACCTCTACAGAAAACATAGAAGTTATTGTTTATCATGGTCATGTTCATGGGTATACTTTATCATGGTCTGATATAACGCCCAGTGATAGATATGGTACAATGTTCTGAGGCAATTTAACTGACGTTATTAAGATCTTTAAACATCAGAAACGTTTCGTCAGAGTCATGTTCCATCTGAAATTATGAACACTTGTAAACCCTTCTGTATTAGATATAAAGTATTAAATTTCCTCGCTGTATATTATTGTGACATTAATAATTATTAGAAATAACATAGACTTACTACATGTATTACTGCTTTATGATGTTGTTGTTCGTACTTAACGAGATGAGTATAAAGCCAGAATTCATCACTTAAAGACTACAATTGTGCTTAATATCTTTAGTACGGTTCCATTGATTTTAAATAAAATCCTTAAGTCTTTAAGAGAATTATCAAGCCTCAAAGTAACCTTAAAATCATACTCCCAAACAAATGTTTTATACATTAGGTATTTTACACAATATATTTCAAGCAATAAAATTACCTTGAACTTTTAATTTTTGAACCCGGCTGTTATCAGTCACCAAACCATCACAAAAGACAGCTTGCATGTTCTCAGCTCCGTTACCAAAGTCTATTACTATTATTATTATAAATTTAATATTATTTCATTTCAGTTAATAATTTAAAGCCGAAAAGGATGACTATGGACATTCCTAGTGTACAAGACAAAGGCGTATCGTATTGAGACAAACGAGCGTCACTTTCGATCGCGTGCGTGACACCGTGAATGATGTGCCGGGATCCTACGAATGAGAAATAAGTGACTTTATGTGAACTGGAGCTTTGAAAGGCTTTGGATGATGTGTAAATGATACGCTTAAACACGGCTTGTAAGAAATGTTGATATAAATTCAACAGACCGATCAATTCCAGAAAGGTACACAGGTAAGATTAACTCCAGTCAAGTACAAAACTTATGCATCTATTCCTCAAAAAGTCTGCAGAGTAGAGTGTTATTTTGGATCGAGTCAGGTGTTTTGAAGATTCTTCAAGCTTCTTAAGCATCAACGCAGTCTCTGAAATAAAAACCCTAGGACTTTAAATGAAAATCTCTAAAACAAAAGTAACTTAAAAACAGTTTCAGAAAAATGCGATATAAAACGTAAAGCGACTTTAAGATCGCTAACAGTCGTGGAATTAAAATGCATAAAAGAAATCTCGGCTACGTGCTTATCGTTGCGCGGCCATGCGCCACTGCCATGCCGCTCAGACCTAGATATTAAGTTTAGCTCTTATTGGAGCTACACTTTTATTGGAAGCCCTTGCAAAAGAGATTAAAAATTTCACAACTCGTTATCTCGAGCCTTGATCAAAACAGTCGGAAAATATAACTGGAATAGATGACCCTAAGTATAAAACTTGACTGTGTGTTTGCGTTTTGAGTTGAGTTTCGTACTTGATGTAGTTTTGGCACTATAAAGGCCTACGTGCTTTGCGTTCGCGTCTGAGACGTTCGGCTCTAAGTCCCATGTGCTTGTAATCTCATGATGCATTCTGCATTTTAAACAGCACTATGTTACTCTGGATCCTGTGCTCTAAAAGTAGAGTGCTGGGGTGACATTTATGTCAATTACATAAAACACAAAATACGGTTCTTATAATATTGAGCACTCTTTATAATAATTACGTTTTAAAAACTAAAACGAATACCGACCGAAAAAAATACCGAAATTTGAGTCAATAATAAAATTTTAAAAGTGGAAGTAGAAAAGTAAATGTATTTTGTATATATATAATATGGGTAAGCCAAATAAACACACTGCTCCAATGAGACAGCGAGGTATTGGAGTAAACTAAAATTTCAATGGGACCACAACTAAAAAAGAATTTTCCAAATCGGTTCAGGCGTCTTTGAGCTATTTTGCAATAATGTGAAGTAGCATAAAGCTGAGACTGGGCCTTTTTGGCAAACACAGACTGGATTGGTGCAGGGTAGGTACACATTCTCCTATTTTTAATTTATACTCATGTTATTGTCCTTTTCATTGTGTACCTCCTATTTTATGTTATTTTTATCTGTGTGTTTCAAAATAAACCTATTTCATTTCATTTCATTTTCTTATTTTTTTATTTAATCGGTGAACATACATAAATAAAAAAATTCAGACGAATTGAGAACCTCATCCTTTTTTTTTGTTGAAGTTGGTTAAAAATAGATTTTGTATGCACAGCAGTTTTGTATCACAAGGTTTAAGGTATCATTTCAAATGCTGCAAATATTTACAAACAGAAGGGTATTGTTTTTGAAATATGCATTCTAACACAAATATAAGTCTTACAAAATGTCAGCAAAATTCAACTTTGAGTCTTTTCTGTTTCAAGAATAAAAATAAATACCAAGATGCAGTTATTGTTATTAATGTTATAATATATAATTCATGTGATAATAAAAAATAGAAGAGTTTCTGTACGTGTTTGTTTGTTTGTTTGTAACATTATCATGGCTCAATCATTACATTTTGCTGTACGGATTATAATTAAATTTGATAAGATTGGATTCGTTTATAGTAAAAAAAAATGTTTTTTAAATGTACCTATTTACCCTTACAGCACGGCATTACAGCAGCTTATGAGATACAAAATATACGAACAAACATAAAATATCACATCGCTATCATTGTTTACACAGACCACTTACTAAGTGCAGAATAGCTCGACGCCAACAAGCCTCATTATCGAGCTCGCCTAATTAGGCTTATGTCGGGCCGGGATTCGATATCACGTCACATTGAACGCTGAGCTTCCTCCATAGTTAAAAACATGAATATATTGCTGCTGACGGGCTTGGCCCGGTAAAATATGGAAAGGTTTCCGTATGCTTCGATACAGGCTTTGTTAAATAATTGGATGGGATTGGGTCTTTTAATCAGCATGGGCCGAGTGGATTTGTTGTGACGTCATACACAATCTAAAAACGGTTCTCAGGAGATATTCTGTACCCGCTTCCGTGTTTCAGAGGGCACGATAAGCTGTCGGTCCCGGTTTTACAAAGTTGTTAGACAATGACGGACGCTTTTGGCCGGTCTATTCGCTCAGTTATCAGAGTTTTTCACTGATGCGTACGTATAGTATTCTAACGTTTTAAAGCCACTAGTAAGTCTTCGTAAATGGATTTGAAAATAATTAATTTGAAAAAACTACATGGTAATATGAAAATATATAATTAGAAATGTATATTTATCTTGTCTCTTATGTTAAAGGCATACGTATCAACTATCAGGAAGTTTATGTCAGAATAGTGTGAAGGCTGGATTCTGCGGCGAGTGGTCTTGGTCCTTGACCTACTTGTGGTAAGTGTGCCAAACCACCCAGTCCCATGTATAATGTTTATCATTATAATCCGCCGAGCCCATCACCACTTACGTCCATTACCACAACTCAACTCCACACCCGGCACTAATATCCCCAATTATATTACACACAGCTACCCTATCACCGAATTAACAGAGCACAATATTATTAACCGTATCTCACCCTTTTACATTAAATTTGAAATATGGGTCTAAAATTGGTCCGTGCATAAATCAGGCCAATACAGGCCTACTGGCACTATCACATGGTATTAAAACGGCTGTTTAAAATCCTTCGAAATGCCCCGTATAAACGCAAATGACGCCTTTTGAACCCTTTTTGCAATAGGGGTGGGAAAAGTGTGAAGCTCAATTATTTGGTAGGTGCCATGAATTTTTTATCATATTGTTTTTTGAACTTGGAAATCACAATGATCTGATTCATGGTTTTACCTAAGAAATAAGTTTTTGGTTCTGATTTCCTGAAAGAAGAAGTACCTTTTATTGACTTCCTAAAAATACATATAGAACAAAAACAGTGTATCTGATTAATCCGATTAATATATTAATTTTGCCGATTAATCTGTTCGCTTGCGGTTTTTCAAACTATTGATGTTCTTTAAAATAACTGATATGAAAAAATGGCATCGGAGATGAGTCGTCAAAAAAGTTGAATTTTATGTTATACATTCTCGAATCCCTGAACACTGCAGTACTGTAGAAGAATCTGAATGAAGTTTCCTATATTATATTTATTACACATTCAAAATCTCTAATGAGTTTTTACGCAAATTATAAAATGAGAGAAAAAATCTCTAATTACGAAAAACTCGAAATTGCAGCCGCAGTTTACACTCCAAAAACATTATACATACATTTACAATTTACAAACACTTACACAATTACAATAGAAAAGCCACGGCAGATTTTAACAAAATTTTAAAATACCTTGTAGATATTTTCAATATTTCTGCTGGAAACCTTTAAGCCTCAAGTACCCCAACACTACACATAAACCCTAAATTCGCACCTTCGTACGTCGACGAAACTAAAATGGAGCTTTTAAACGTACGGCAGGTTTTATGACGAGGTCGTGTCGTGTTTTATACATTCGAGAGATTTGTCCGACAAATGGATGGCAAATTATTGACAAGTACACTACAAATAATATTGGGGAATACAGCAATGTTCATCGAATTAAAAAATAACAATAATAAAACATGCTAACGACTTTAAGAGTGAACAAGTCGATTATCTTTCCATACAAACGTGATCACACCACTGTCTGATGATAAACAACCAAAACTAAAAATGATATAAATTTGTCTCGTATCAATGCTTGTATGCTTGTATCAATCAATAAAGAATTGTAAAAATAATATGGGTTTGAAAGATACAAGACTCAAACAAAAACGTTTTTCATTACTGATTTTAGAGCAACTTTAGGTGTGAATAAATAACAAACGGTGTACGCAAACTAAAAAAATATTCTGATACAAGCATAGATTATTTATTCAAGAGCTCAAATAACTCAATTTTTTTTGTTTAAATACGTTCAGTAGTTTTTTGATGAGAACCCTTGAGCCAAAGGTCTATTCATTATTTTTAGGCAATCGTTTTATTTAGAAATCATAGATTAATCTGATCATATGACTCGAAATTATAATCACGCTATCTCCTTACTCCTCATCTCTATCCTTGGTGCACGTCTATCCTTTTCTCATACTAAGCTAGGTGAAATAGCATGCATTTTAGCTGCGCCCACTAACGAGTTTGTGCCGCTGACTTGTGTATCCTTAAAGACGCATTATCACAGCTGCAAAAAGCTTGTAACCTTTTTTTTTATCCAACTGATCCATCACACATGCATACGGGCCACCTGATGGTATATATTTGGTACCGTAAACGATGACGCTTGCAATACCACATGTATCACACACATTTGACTTAGACATGATTATTTTTATTTTGCCCTGTAATTTCACTTGCTCGAGTGCACTTTGAACCTAAATACAGTAATACTTGCAGTAATAGATAGATAGATGGATTAACTCTTTTATGTACACAGAGAGAACATACAAAAAACCATTAGAAATAAAGTTTTACAATGGGCGGCCTTATCGCTAAGAGCGATATCTTCCAGGCAACCTTTGTAATTTTTGTAGTACTGCTTTGAGTACTCTCAAAATTTATAAAGAAAAACATCGCAAGTCAACCGATATGTCGTTGAACCTAAATTCGAATACATGTGCCAAGTGGATGAAAGGAAAGGCGTCTCAGGCGCACTTAAATCTCTTCATTCAGAAGACTACTTGAAGACTGAATATCTGACTGATACTGGTATCCACCAAGATGGACTCTTGCTGTAAAGTCCTTCACCAGGTACCATCATCAAAGTCATGTGTGTACATCAAAATTTGATATTTAGTATTTACTATAGACAATTGGAAATTATTATAAAGTAATCGATATGATACAGTACATGAATGTCCCATTAGGGTCCACCAGTAAACACAAGTCAACACAGGTATTCCTATTTGGGCATTAATTCCGAACGTGCCTCGACTACAATGTCAATTTAATTGGTCCGAGATAACGAGTTTTGGGCCCATTCAGGTAGCATTGAAGTCGGTTCTACAAGGGAACGTAAGTTTGGGATTTTGATCCCGATTGATACATTGATCTTCTTGTTCTAATTTAAACTGTCTTTGACGTTCATTATTTAGATCTGTTATGGTAACTAAGGGATCAAAGGAATCGTTGTATAATATGTATGTATTTCACAACAAAGTAAATTAGTAGTATATGAGTCGTAGTAGTAGTATATGAGTTAACACAAGCTCTGCTTACTTTGGGGCAAGATGTGTGAAGTTTCCAGTAAAAAAAATGGGTCCAATTTTATATTGAAATGTAAGTTTAAAGTAATACCAGTAATCAGTAATTGCAGTATTGTAACAATCTATATTGTAAACATAAAAAAACTCATGATAGCTCTTGTTTTCCCAACTAGTGGGTGTTGAATTAGTTTGGGTCCTGAACACTAATAATTCTCATCTTTACTGACTTTGGAAGCCATCATGCGTGGTCACATCATGTCCTTGGTAATTTTTTTTAATACAATCTGGTAATTTACGCTGCGATCACTTAGCGTATTAAAACCATGAGCCTAATATATGTTTAACCCACACAAAACAATGGGTAAGTTACAGGTTCTTATGACCCGTTTTCATCAAACGAAAATCCCCTATATGTACAAAACTAAAAAGTTGTATTACAAAATGCCAAAACTAGTGCCCATATAGCTCGGTGTAATCTTCATTCAACGACTCCCAATTACAGTTATCGGAGAAACAGATGCGTCCGGCCTAAAAGTATATTCCCTGGAGGACACTTTACACAACGAAAAATATCACACGTGACTAGATAACACAGTAAACCGTTTTTATGCTTATTCAGTGCTGCTTTTAACTCGAATTTTGATCGAGGAATCAAAGTTTTTTAAATTTTTTTCAAAGTTTTAACGAAGATCGTTAATTTTTAAGCGCAAATACTACAAAATCATGTTGTATCTGTAAAATATTTGATATATCATAGTTTTCAGAAAAATTGTGATGTCTAGAGGTTATTGTATCCGAGGGTCCAGCCTACCCCCGCATAATCGATAGATTTCTTCCGACAATTGGCTCGTGGAATATACGGTAATTGTACCAGAATAAGGAAAATAGAAGTACAAAAGGTGAACAAATAATAAAAAATAATATTAGTATAACATTGTTCTAAGTTAGGATAATAAAGTCCATAGGAACTTTATTATGATAATTTAGATGTACTGCGTACCACCTAAAATTTATTTGATTGTCAAACAATATGTCCGCCAAGAACGCCATCTATTGAAAGTAGTAAGAAGTGGTAATTCCTATAATCCGGATAGGGTTTTTTTTGTTTTTTTTCTAAACCACCCCGGTAATAGTGAGACGAAGAAAACAAGAAAAAATATTCAAATCGGTCGAGCCATTCAAATTTTGCAACAAACGCACGGCAATAGATTCTTAAGTGTATCGGTCCGTTTGTTTTGGTACGTTTTTAGGGCTAAACCCCTCAACAGATCTTGACGAAACTCGATGAGAAGATAGATTAAACATTTAGAATGGAATTACGTTTTTATTATGTAGAGTCCCATGCGTGTGACGGAGCGGACAAAAGCTAGTATATTCATAAACATTTGTCATTACCTCACAGTACATCATGTATGCGAGCTAAAATTAAAGCATATACAGCATTAGAGATATACGGTAAAGCTAGATTAAACTCAGTGTTTCAACATTCGTTTTTATTAGCTACGTCCCTAAGTTCTAACAACCAAGGCCTAAATTGGTGATAAATGTTAATGGACCGACCGCATTGACAAACACACCCACTGTATGAATAAACTCGCAACCCAATTTATAAAGTTGCCAAAAATTTACTGTATTTTTTTAAGGCTAAGTCGGATTTTTAAGGTCACGATGACCATCACTTATTATGTGCATAAACTTTTTTGTTTTAAAAAAAACTACATTATATATATACTTCTCCGGAAAGCGTTCTCCGTGGTCAATGGTAAAAATAAGTGTACCACAAGCCTCAATACTCGGGTCATTCTTGTTTGTAATTTATATAAATGATCTACCTAAACTTGTAAAGGATCACGAGATTTTACTGTTTGCTGATAATACGTCACTTTTATTTAAATTAAAGAGATGACTTACTAATTTTGACAATGCAATCTCTAAAGTTGTAACATGGTTCAATGTAAACAACCTTATTACTTAACGAGAAAAACACGAAATGCATTAGTTTCATACTGCACAATGTTAAACAGGTGAAAGCCCATGTAAAAATTAATAACGAAAACATATATCTCGTCGACACCATAGTGTTCTTAGGCATTACTTTAAGTAATAAACTGCATTGGGGACCGCAAATAGATAAATGTCGAAAAGACTCAGCTCTGCGGCATACGCTGTTCAAAAAGATGCGGCAAAAAGATCCGTAATTTTACCGACGTAGATACCGCTAGACTCATTTACTTCTACTACTTTCATAGCATTATGTCTTATGGCATTCTGTTGTGGGGGAGTGCTGCTGATATAAACACTATATTTGTGTTGCAGAAGAGGGTTGTTCGTGCAATTTATAACATGTGCCCCAGAGAATCACTAAGAAATAAATTTAAATAAATTAATATCATAACAGTGCCTTGTCAGTATATACACGAAAATGTAATGTATGTGCACAAAAATTACCATTTATTCAAAAAAAAACTTAGAAATACTAGAAATAAAACTAAAATCGCTGTTCCCACTGTTAGGTTTGCTAAAGTATATAAGTATTTTATAGGGCAAAGTGTACGCTTCTATAACAAAGTCCCAAGCAACGTGTTAGAATTGTCGATTGGCAAATTTAAAAACGTAACAATAAGAAAGAAAATTCCAAATTGCAACAAATTTCAAATTTTCAAAGTAGTAGGTAGCCGTACATCAGTGTTGCGGTACCCATAACACAAGCTCTGCTCACTTTGGGGCCAGATGATATTATTATTATTATTAAAGGGTTCAGCTGAGTCATACTGCAAGGAATTACTCGTAACATGACGTAATCATAGAACATTCACCAGTTTTACAAGAATATCATAGTGCTTGATTGAGTGCCTCTTATTGGCCTCTTATTATTAATAGTGCTAGTTTAGTGCTAGTTCAAACTCTGCTGAAACACTCAGCGAATCAAAATATTGACCAGACATATTATTGAAAGTTATTTCAACCTACCATCGATGTTTACCTCCATCTCGAATTTCCGATCCTATTCTAGCTCGAGGCAATAACCAACAAACAATTTAATGTTAATGTCTGGACCTCGCGAACGTTTTTCGAAATGACTGAAATATAACTTTTTTTACGTTTTCAACCCCCATAGCTCCGCCATTTTTAAAAATAATGAAAACTGAACCAAAAAAAATATATATATTTATAGAACCTACTCACAACATTTCACGAAAATCGGGTGAGAAATGCGACCAGTAGAGGATGTCCGGTATCATTATTATTTTTATATATTATTATTATTAAATGATGATGATTATATATTAATCAAGTCATTATAATCATACTTATTTTTATATAACTAACAGTTCAAACAAACAATTGAAAACGAGGAAGTAGGAGGCAAAATATTAAGCACAATAACTTACATACTGTAGTTCATAACAGAACGTGACTTCATATTTTCTAACTTAAGAAACACTGTAGTTTTTGTGCAGGAAACTTATTGCTAAGAGGAGTAGTAATAAGGCGCGTACACAATGTGAACCATAAACTCTAAAACATTTTGTGGATACACAAGTGTAAACTTACTAAGCATTATAATATCTTCATTTATTTCAAAGTAGTTAATTTTAATAGTTTATTTTAGAACTCTTTATAGAACATCATGGTGTACAATAGCTAACCCGCGTTTTGAGCAATAGTTGCTCAACTTGTAAGGATCAATCTCCAGCAACTATTTTCCTAAATTGCTTCATATAATGAGGTATGGTGTGACGGTATTTTTTTACAACTGTTACTGCTCGTTTGATGTTGTCGTGACGTCATAATTGGCGAGTATTGCCCAGGAGTGAGCAATTTCAATTGCATGTGTAAGGGTACCTTAACAAGGTGATAGAAAGTTAAAGTTTTTATAATTCTATACAAAGTTAAAGTTTTTATTCTATTCTATTTTAATTCTATTAAACAAACTACAACAATCACTATAAACAGATATTGAATCGTGTCAATGTATTGATGTAGAGCACAAAGATATGTTTTTAGGGTATTCCAAGAAGCGAGAGTAATTTAATACACAAGTTTCATCAGTAAATCCATATTACGGATAAAATCACTCGCAGAGTTAATAAGTAAACTTTATTATCCCAAACATTCACATATTTATTCTACTTATTTATCTTATGTATTTATTATATTATTAAAAATAATATCAAAACATTGAAACTATTTGTGTATTGCAAATGAACAACTTTCTATAACAATTTATAAAACGCGACCAACTTTCTGTGGTTTAAAAACCGGGCGTATATTTCAGAAACTACCCTCAAACCGAGAAACGTAATGAACCCCGCCTCTAGGGGCGAGTTGGAAACTTTTTTAATTTTCGTCGAAGTGAACGGTTCCATCCCCAGCTTGACCCCGGGCTTAAAGAAACTTCGACCCAGAAGGGTTAGAATTTAAAGAATTTATTTTCTTTAATGGCAGGTTTCGTAGGAGTTCGACATCGTCAAGTAATTAATTAAGACATGCTGTTTTAATCAAAATCTCGGAAATTTTCTGATTTGTGTCCGCAAATTATTATTCAGAAATTTAAAGGAAACTTAATTAGGAAAATGTTCCTGTTATAAACAAAGTCGATAAAGTGAGACTTTATGAAAGAACAGCCCATGATGAAGGGCTTCGGGCAACCTGTGAACTTCAGTTACGGGAGCCAGAAGAACAAAAGTGAGTAAGTTGGTACAATAGTCTGCTTAACTCTTGGCCAAAACAAGTTGCCCATAAACATCGCTACCTTTTGCAAAAATATATTGTTTTTGTACTTTTCGTAAAGAAACGAATCTTAAATGGTGGTTTTAGTTGTGTCCTATCATCTGCACTATTAGTATGCGTGTGAAACAGGTTATATCGCTCCTGCATTGCATCGATGAAAACGACTCCCACTGGGCAAAGTCTTTGGGCCCATCTTATGTGTTATTTTATGTTACACTAGATAATGTGTTGTCTGAATCTGTTGCTATATTATATTCATTGTGTTCAACTTCCAAATCTAATAACTGGACTGGTCGTTTAGGATCTTTAGAAATAAAACGAACATAATTTGAGCTGAATAGAAGTCATTATAAAACTGCATTGACCCTATATGAATGAGGCAAAACGCAACGATACCGCGATCTGGAAACCGGACAAATTAAACAGCGACATCTAGTTCTGATTAGTGGAACTAAAAATGCAAACACCGTGCCTTACACTTAATTTATAAAATAACATTAAACATGCTGCCCACCAAGAACGACATAGACCGTTCTTCATAACACTTATCGTAAACACAGCCAGTCAGCAAATCAGTTAAACTAAATTTTCTTCAACCTTATTATCATTTCTTAGAATCTTCAGATTATAGACCTGATAAATAACATAAAAAAAAACTCGATCTAATGAACAATTAACTGAACTTACTAAACATAATGTCTAATTCAAACAGTAAATTTCTTATGAACTAAATCTTACACAAAATACATGAAAATAAATCTGTGACCGGTAAAACACAAATCTTTGATGTGGGTCTCTTTAGAAGAGATTGGCCACACTTCAAGGGCACAACTCGAGCAATCTGGTCTGATCCAGGGTGCGTAGTAACCACTCTGCCTAGCATCCATCGAGCTGAAGGAAGATTGTCCTCCTTGATTAACACTACATCGCCAATTTTAGGTTCGGGTGTTAACCTTGACCATGTGTATCTTTGTAAGCAATAAACTAAATATTCGTTAGACCACCTTCGCCAAAAAACTTGCACCATCCTTTGAGTCAATTGCCAGCGTCTCAATGAACTGACGTTACTGTGTTCGTAATTATGCTCAGGTACGATCACTAACGGCGCGCCAACCAAGAAATGTCCTAGCGTTAATGATTCAGGATCACCATGCTCGTTAGGCAACAGCGATAATGTATTGAATTGAGGCATGCCTCTATTTGGGCGAGAACTGTGGTCAACTCTTTATAGGTCAGAGTAGAATCGCCTATGACACGTTTCAAATGAAACTTTCTAGCCTTCACGCCCGCTTCCACATAGCCCACCGAAGTTTGGGGCATGAGCGGGGATAAAATGCCACGAGACGCTATTTGTACTTTACCACTCTCGTATTTCAAGAGCGACTGATGATTGCTCTGCGGTGACAAGCATGTGAAGTTCCTTGGAAGCTCCGACAAAGTTTGTACCGTTGTCGCTCCAGATATCACTTACGTGACCTCTACGAGCCACAGATCGTTTGAAGCCTGCAATAAATCCTACCGAGGTAAGGTCACTGACAACTTCCAAATGGATGGCTTTTGTTGCCATATAAACAAAAAGACTAATATAGCCCTTTAGGATTTGTTACCTCTTTCCTTAGACAGTCGAATATTGATGGGACCCGCAAAGTCGACACCGCTGTTAAGAAATGGCCTAGCTGGTGTGACTCTGCTGGATGGTAACTGACCCATGAATGGAGGTTTGATTTTGGCTGCGTGTCTTACACAAACAACACATTTGCGTACATGATTCTTAACAAGGCTTTTCACTGAAAGTATCCAGTACCTTGTTCGCATATGGTTCAGCATCAGAGTCGGGCCTCCATGCAAGGTTCTTCTGTGGGCTTCATCAACGACTAAATCCATGAAATGGCTCTTATGAGCAAGAATTATGGGATGCTTAATATCCTCGGGAATCTCAGAATCCTACCACCCACTCTCACAATCTTCTTATCGTCTAAAAAAGGGCTTAACGGGTTCAATTTGGGTTACACCTCTTCTAAATCTATTTGGCATTGCCTGACACATACTTCTAGTGCTTCGTTGATTTCATGTGACGTAAGGCAAGGTTCAAACTTATGATGTTTCTTATACTTTAAGATTCTACAGTATGCTACAACACGCACTAATCTTTGTAACGTAGAATATTTTGTCCACAGGTTATGGTCAACTAACAATTTATCGCTAGTTGCCAGATGAACCTTAATCTTTCTTTGCTCCAAGTCAGTTGAAGTCTTAGGTTTCTGGTAAGTAATATTCACGTTTTTTAGCCACGGTGGTCCATGCAACCATACGCCGTTCTCA
Source organism: Lampropteryx suffumata (assembly GCA_948098915.1). NCBI lineage: Eukaryota > Metazoa > Arthropoda > Insecta > Lepidoptera > Geometridae > Lampropteryx > Lampropteryx suffumata. The sequence continues at coordinate 766,595 of OX402553.1, forward strand.
GCTAGTTCCGAGGGTATATATCCCCTGGATGCAATATCTGCCGGGTTTTGAACTGATTGCATGTGAGACCACTGCGTGTTATCCAACCAAAATTTCAGAAGTTCTATTTCCAAGAAACGTCAACCAGTGACTGGGATGACTGCTGAGCCACGCCAGCACCACAGTCGAGTCTTACTGCGATCGATCCCCACTAGGTTAGCTACATCTGAGATTAACTTAGCTAAGAGAACTGCTCCCATTAACTCTAGGCGAGGAATCGAGACCTGCATTGTCGGAGCAACCTTTATCTTAGCTACAACGAGGCCAACATGGACATAACCTTTAACATCTACAGTTCGTAACTAAACGACTGCCGCGTATGTGGTGATAGAAGCATCACAAAACCCTTGAAGTTCCATACTAGCATCATCCCTTCTCACTTCTAGCCACCGTGGAATTCTTACTTCACAAATGTTTGTAAGCTCGTTTTTGTAAGTAATCCATTCCTTTAATAATTCATCCGGAAGCTCATCATCCCAATCTATTTCTGCTAACCACAACTTCTGGATCATCACCTTGGCTATGATAACACAAGAAGCAACCCATCCTAATGGATCGAATAGACGTGAAATGTTGGAGATGACCTTTCACTTAGTTATAGGATTTTGCAGAACCGGGAGTCGTACAGTGTAATGGAACTCATCTGATGCCTTGTCCCAAGAAAGACCTAGTACTTTCACTACCTCATCCATCTTGAAATCGACTTTCCCTTTCTTAGTTTCCTTTTTAATCATATCCTTGTCCATTAATTATTCCGCTAAATCCTTGTTATTTGTGACCCATTTCTGTAATTAAAATCCCCCTTTGCTCAACAGTTTTCTAATTTCGCTATAAATTCATTTACCTTCTTCTACTGTCTGGCAACCAGTCAGCAGGTCATCTACATAGAAATCACTTTTTACACATTCAACTATGTCTTGACACTCTTTGCCTTCATCTATTTCTACTTGATGTAAGGTTTTTACTGCTAAGTATGGGGCGGGTGCTGTTCCGAATGTAACTCGTAATAACTTATATTCTTCTTTTTCAGATCCAGGGTTATCTCTCTAAAGCAACCTCTGGAAGTCTGAATTACCATCTGTTACTACTATCTGACAATACATTTTGATTATATCGGCGCTGATGCATATAGGATGCATACGCCACCCCCATTATACCCCAAGATACCCCATTGGTTCCCTTACACGACGCATCAAACACTACTCTGATCTTGGTTGTGACTTTATCTTCGCGTATGACGGCATGATGCGGTAAATGTACCGCGTCTGCTTTGTTATATTCTTCATCAGTCATACGCACCATGTGTACCATGGGGTCCAAATATTCATGCATTACTTCGGAATACTTAGTTTTTATTTCTGGGTTCTTCTTAAATCGATTTTTAAGAAGATGAAATCTTTTCAGGGCTATATCTCTGGAGTGACCATATTTGCATTTAGGATCATCGTCACGGTACGGCAGTTGTACGACATACCTCCCTGATGAATCTCGTGTAGTTGTTTCATTGTAAAACTACTCACAGCGCTGTTCTTCATCGCTTAGAATTTTCTTGCTAAAGGAATATGATGCGAATTGTCAAAACTGTTTGAGCAAGTCATCAACACATGAATGATTGCTGACAATGTTATGATGACAGTGTTGACCACCTTCAGATTCAATCGTTGTATAATATGAGGGACCTGATAACATCCATCCCAATGCTGTACACTGTGCAGTCGGTGTACCATTGGGTCCCTTGATCAACCCGTCTCTTATCGTCTCTTATCGTCGACGACCTCTGTGGCGTATTTACTAGCCATAATTTCAACGAATCATATTACAATCACCATGATGCAAAAAGCAACGATAGCGCGATCTTGAGACCGGACAAATTTAACAGCGACATCTAGTTCAGTTTAGTGCAACTAAAAATGCATACACTGTGCCTTACACTTAATTTATAAAATAATTAAACACATTGATACTAGAATGACAAAGACAAAACATATTTGTTATGTTAATATAAACGCCGCGAGTATCGTGCAACAACTGGTTTATTTAAGTACCCACATCCAAACAATAAAAACAATATTCAACATAATCCCAAACATAAAATATTTTAACTCTAATATTTAAGCTACCAATATGAGTAAAACCGCTTAGGACGGATAAGTTATCTATAGCTCATCGATAGCTATGCTGAATAACTCCAACCGTCCCTGGGTGTATTTTTATATTTTATAATCGCTTAGTTTAGTCAAAATATTAATTGTCGCGCGCGTCGCTTGCACCGACCCAAATGGCCCTAGTGAACGACATTTAGCATGACATGTCTTTCCTTAGACTAGTAGTCCATTAAAATGTTACATTTTTTAGGCCTTAGTGTGCATTTGTCAGAGGACGCAATTTTATTTTTTTAATGTGTAGGGGGGGTCAGTAGAAGCTTAAGTTCAAGTTTGTGGGGTCGGCACCCTTGTCCCCCGGCCGCCATCTTGGAAAAGGGGGTGCAAAGGGTTTTCGCGCTGTATCTCGTAAACTAGTTACCTTACAGAAAATTTAATCAAACATAAAATGTAGCAAATTAAATTTCCTACAATTTTATTTCTATTACTTTTTATCGTCAAGTGACCAACAAAAAAGTTATAAACAAAAATAAATGAAAATTTTGTTTGTTTGTTCTAGGTTTTACAGCGCTCCAAACTTAAACGGATTCTCGAATGCTCATAGGGATGCAATAAAAACTAAAAATTAGGCTTACTTTTCTATCTATATTTTTTTTATTCATACAATTTATTATGATCTTAACATTCCTATGCTATTATTGAACTATGTTTGACCCTTTTACCCACCACCTATGAGGTATAACATGGGCAAAGTCAAATTTATAAAAATTTAATGCATTTTTTAATGCATTTTTTGTCACTGTCTTAGCAAATCGTTTGTATCGCAGAGTGTCTAGAGTATCGTCTTTATTTCCGCCATATAAAAAGACGAAAAAACGTTCGCCAACAACACTGAGTAACGATGACTCGACTTTCTCACTCATAAATAATTTAGTTCCACTTGCTAACTCTGGATGCTTCTGCAAAATTTTTATAAATTTGACTTTGCCCATGTTATACCTCATAGGTGGTGGGTAAAAGGGTCAAACATAGTTCAATAATAGCATAGGAATGTTAAGATCATAATAAATTGTATGAATAAAAAAAATATAGATAGAAAAGTAAGCCTAATTTTTAGTTTTTATTGCATCCCTATGAGCATTCGAGAATCCGTTTAAGTTTGGAGCGCTGTAAAACCTAGAACAAACAAACAAAATTTTCATTTATTTTTGTTTATAACTTTTTTGTTGGTCACTTGACGATAAAAAGTAATAGAAATAAAATTGTAGGAAATTTAATTTGCTACATTTTATGTTTGATTAAATTTTCTGTAAGGTAACTAGTTTACGAGATACAGCGCGAAAACCCTTTGCACCCCCTTTTCCAAGATGGCGGCCGGGGGACAAGGGTGCCGACCCCACAAACTTGAACTTAAGCTTCTACTGACCCCCCCTACACATTAAAAAAATAAAATTGCGTCCTCTGACAAATGCATACCCAAATGTAACTTTTCAATGGACTATAGCAGATTAATACTAAAATATTTTTAAAAACAACGTCGTCGCCTATGAGCAATTTATTCTATATATTTATATAAAATTTATTCTAGATATATTTTCCGGGTAAATAAGTGACAATTAAGTCATAACCTTGAACTCTCATTCACGTTAGCATACGTTGCAAGCGGGCCAGACATCAATGGTTTATTTAATGGTTTGTAAAGGTTTATGGTCTAACGTTGGCACGCAAATACAACCACTAACACTTATTTTTTAACCTCTGCGTACCTTCTCTGCGCGGCGGTGAGCGTGCGTGAGGCATACTCTACAGGCCGGCCGACCTGCAGCAGCACGGCGCCTAGCGCGTCGCGCGACGCGTCCACCTCACTACGTGCAGTTTAATTTATCAAACGCGGTGCGCTCGCTTTCCTCACAACGGCATTCGCTGTCTTTTTTCACCAAACTCGTTAATAGAATAGGTAATTCTGAGTAGTTTTAAATAAACTTATTGACATACGAAACGTTAAACTTTTTTTAATGTTTAATATTATCGTAATCTGGTCGTATGAGACCTTTGCATCAAATATGTGCCCTAGATTTTGAACGCCGATTTTAATTATTTCCAAATTTTAGGTTAATCTCTCTAGCTCTATCTAAAAGCGCCTTCAGTCTCTTATCGTGAATCTGTCCCCTCCCCTCCAGTCCTTCCAGAAGCTGTCGCAGTTTTCCGTGGAAAAATTCCGAAGTACAGTTTATTTCAAATGAAAGACCAAGGAATGTACCGCCCAAATGATGTACTGAACGTGCACAAATCAGCACTTTCTTATCTAATACAATAGTCCAAAACAAGGCATTGGCATCGAGAACCGAAAGGTATCGAGCTCCATTCATACGAGATGCTAGCTTGGATAACTTGGCAATATGAAAATGTGCGCGGTGTGCTACTCTGTTTAGTTTGCGTGGATCTAGACATATCCAGATTCCGTAGTTCTTTTTGGCTACTAACACCAGTGGGTTAACCCACTGTGTAGAATAGGTGAATTTTCTTATTACATCTAACTTTTAAATTTTCCTTAGTTCTTCCTCTAGTCGGTCACGTAACCCGTGAGGAATTTTCCTAGAAATGCATATAGGTACCCGGTGGAATTGATGAATGAATGAATGAATAAAACGTTTATTTGGCACACACACAAAAAAAAACATCCTGACTAAAACACTTTAAGACTATTTAAAAATAGGTATACAAAGCAGTAAATAATAGTATAAGTGCCAAAAAGGCGTCCAGCTCAACATATGTTGGATGGAAGCAAGTAATGCTTACACTCAACGCTGATTTTCAGCTGTTACCTAAGTTTAGGAGAGTAGTGCAGCAGAGACAACAGAACAATTAAGATAAGGTGGATACATAAAGTGGAACAATTAACATAAAAAATAAGTAATTATTATAACTTGGTACATTAGTAAATTAGATATCATAAATATAAATAGGCATTAAAAATTAAAAAATTAGATTAATTAGTTAGGTTGTTAGCAGTTAAATAATTTTTACAAAGGTACTATTACAGAAACTACGAAATCTGCTTTATATAAACGAGACGTTCATATTTATATTTCCATGCCGTATTTGAGCTTCCAAAAGAAAAGCTTTGAGTTTGACTTTAAAATTGTTGGGACTTTTAACATTTATTATTGGTGGTGGCAGGTTATTCCAACACTTAGAAGCGGCACATCGAAAACTGCCTCTGCAGGCCTGACACAGGCCATTGTTATGACATTGAGTTGACAAATAAGTGGCGCACTGCCTTCTAGCATCATCATTTCTCGTAGAGGGCCAACTGAAATATGCGATACTACTCGGTAAGCATCCTGCGATAGTCTTCAAATTATTAGGGATTAGTCCTCCTGCTGACTAACAGAAGAGCTAGCAATAGAGAAGGAAAACCTGAAACAAGCCCGGCTCGGTGCCAGCCGTTTTGCACCAGCAACCGAACCGACACCGCATGTACTGATTCGACTTTCCTGCGGGTCCTGTCGGCAAGGTCGAGAGCTTACATTAAGTCTTACCTAAGTGCACGAAAGGAGTTTCTGAGGCGCACTTTAATCATTTTACTACAATAGTTAGAAATAACTAGTGACACGATAAGAAGAAAATGCATCCTAACTCCTTAAAAAGTTCATTATAATATGGTATTTTAACTGACCTTGTACGTTTCACAAGCCTTAAGTACTCACACGATTTATGTTACAAAATACTGTTACATTCCATATCTGCAATAGCAAATTTCAACCTGTATGTGACATTTTTATACGACCTAGGTATGATGCAAATACCTTTCATCGGTCTAACATCGTGCGTGTAAGACAGGAATAGTATTTTATTTTTTACAAACTTCATCAAGTCGTAGTTTACAAAACCTACTATAAGATATTATTTTGTAATCAGCACCTGTATCTAGATTAATAATTTATTTTATGCTGAAACAGATACGTATTAATACTACTTGTTGTTGTTGTTTGTTGTTTTTAGCCCGTACTGTCCCACTGCTGGGCGAAGGCCTCCCCTCGAGTTTTCCATTGCTTTCGGTCCAACGCCATTGTCTGCCACCGACAGTCGCTAAAGGTGTCCAGCTCGTCACGCCAACGCATGCGTGGTCTACCGCGCCGTCTCACTGTCTCAGGGCTCCACTCAGTGGTAGCTTTGGCCCATAGTTCATCCGGCATGCGGCAGACGTGCCCTGCCCAGTACCACTTCAGTTTCGCAGCTTTTTCAGCCACGTCGAGGACTTTTGTTTGGGAGCGAATCGTAGCATTTTTGATTCGGTCTGTTAGTTTAATGCCGAGGATGCATCGCTCCATTGCCCTTTGACCAACCTCGAGTTTAATACTACTACAATGTTTTTTTATTTTTATTTATTTTAGAAATTCCATTGAACTTTAGACACTTTAAACGCCATAAACTTTTATAAAACTGCTGCCACACGGTGTTGTTATTTAAAAATAAACGTCGCGAATATCGTTTAACAACTGTTTTCTTTAAATACCCACATCCAAATAATAATAACATTCTACAACAATATTTAAACGCAACGCCAGCTAATTATATAACTAGAGGATAGAGGAACAGTTTCTAACATTGCATTTTGTACGTTCATGTACAATGTTCTGCAGGTTCTGTCATTATCTAGAAATCACTTTCAGACATTTTTCATGTTTTTGAAGATTTGAGTTAAAGGATTCTTATTCGATATTTATCTATGTATCCATCACATGTCTGTCTGATAATGAAGTTATTTCAAGACAAGTCAAGACAAAATATTATTTATTCAATACAATCACAAGGATCACTTTGAAACGTCTTACATACGAGGTGAATTTAGGTGCCAATTCATCCTAACCCAAGCCCGAGAAGAATTGGCAAGAAACTCGTCTTGGTTCTAGCGCTTTTTTATATGATCCATCTTATACCTCGTATACCTTAACTACGAAATACGTATACAAGAGTGTTTATACATTTCAAGTGTGTCGGTTAACTGTCTGTTGGCAGAGCGACATGAAGCCATGCATTCTAATCAATAATATAGTCATCTATATTATAATAGGCTTTCTGCAAAAGACTACCTTTAAAAGCTTCCTATGCTTAGTAGGCAAAATATAACCAAAACGAATCGATGTTAATAAATATCTTCCGACGCGGACAAAATACAAGCAAATCCAAACAACACAATAACAAACATACAGAAGGAAATCAAAAACTATGATTGATTGACAATAAAAACATATCTCCAATAAAACCTTACACAGTAAACATTGGCATTGGTACTTTCAGAAAAACAGTCCAAAGTTCACAAATAATATTATTGTTATTCTTAAAATAATATCACTCAACGTAAATCAAACCTATCATTATAAGATGGACTCAAGCCAAGATAAATGCACGCAACTTTGGCTCCGCCATTCGGCATTTTTGCCAAAACACTACTGTTTTCAGGACAATCCTATCCAAAACCCCATTAGTTTGAGATAACACGCACTTAATGGGTTGTAACATTGTAATGGGTTAGGTATAACTGCCGGTTAACCTCATACAAAAGTTAAATCCCATAAAAGTTAAGCTGCTTTAACTTTTCTCTTTTTTTTTCTTTGTGATAGTTGTAATTTTTTTTAATTTAAATTTTACGTTTTATTAACAAATATTAAGGATATATCTGTCTTCTTCTGTACAAAATAATATACAATATTATGGAATACATGTGAAATAGTTGAGCTATCTAAGGACCATTCAAAACGTTCTAGCTTTCTAAGGTCAACTGATCCAGATCACTGCCAGAAGGCAGCGTTCTAGTACCTATCTACTTATGAGTAAACAACTGATATTAATATTAAGCGGAGCCATACCTACATGAAATAACTTTGAAAAGTACCTTACGTACATGTCAACTACGCTATGTTTGTTTTAAATTGGTGTATATTTTCGAAGTTTTCAATAATTTAACAGTGACATAAGCTTTTGATTGTACAAGTCATAATATTTTTATAAATTTTAGCTAAAAATATATACAAAACCATCAAGTATCTAAAATTACTTAATGATATTATTGTATTCATCATTATTAATTATTAACACAATATTCTGTCGATCACCAGCAAAGCGATGTTTGCAGCCAATTTAATATTTCTGTAATCTGACTAATGAAGCGGTATCGCGCCCGGAATGGTGCCTTAATTACTACTTATAGACAAACCACTGCCAATTTAATATTAATTGACCAATTTCCAATTCAAAGAAATGCTTTATAGCAGATTAATTTTCGTTGCTCATCTTGTAGGTTTTAGTTTAGATTGGTTTTGGACGTTTTGGTCTTCAAATGGTCTGAAAAAAGGCAATATCGACAAGAAAATACAATTAAGATTAGCAATAAAATAATACTTTTGTATATTGACAGAAAAAAATATTATAAAAATAATAGATCAAGGTGGACAAACAAATCCCAGAAGAGAGCATCCGCTTCTCCCGTCAAATAAATAAGATTCCTCCTTGTAATTTAATGGCCCTCCTGTGTCAAACGGAACCGTTTGATATTGTTTGTATTTGGAACGCGCAAGTGAAGAAAGAACACGATATTTTAAATAAGAGTTTTGTTTCGTTTCAGATGTTTTTGAACAAAACATTAACCATCATATTTTTTTCAAGCTGCATATGGTTCCATTGAATTACTTGGTCGACTTTCCACAATATGTAATTTGACATAAAACAATTCTATTAGGTTTCTTTCTAGTATTCCTTATTATGTTATAACCAATTTTATTAGTCAATGGAATATTGAGATATGTACTAACCACGTGAATTATTGCTGGCAATAAACTCACGAGTAATCTGGTTTCGTGTCCATTGTGACGCCCAGGCTTATCTGAAGCCCGCCATAACTTGCGTGGCTAGTAACCGTTTATCAATTAGTGTGCCACACCACTATTTTTAATTCAATTTCTACTTTTATGGGTCATGCTATTTCTACTTTTTAATGGTGTAGAAATAACTCGAATGCGGTTTACCACGCTACGACCTCGGTGAAATATGTACCGTGGCTTGATTTTTTTTTCAAACTTTCGAAGATACAATCTTACCCAAGAACACGCTTCTGTATGACAAAGTTTCTATACGAAAAAAACCACTTAACATTGTCATTTGTCAATGTTACCCCTATGGTTATTCCTAGACAAAAATACGGATGAATTTACGTTCATTCGTATTTTTGTCTAAGGGCCGGCAACGGCAACGTACGTGTGGTACCTTGTATTGTAAGCGTCATAAGTTACAGTAACCACTCACCACCAGGAAAGCTGTAGTGTGTTTGCTGGGTTTTATGTATAAAAAAAATGTGTGCGTCTCGGGACGCCTGACAGAAGTGATAACTTAAACTAATCTAACTAGCGCTGTGGGTTAGTGTGAGAGAAAAGGAGCCTGCCTACAGCTGCTGTATGCGTAAGAGAAAGGGAAGTCAGACAGACTGGTTTACCTTCCCATAAGAATTTATCACTTACTTACTTACTTCAAAAACAGAAATATGACCACACTTTCAGCTCAGCTCAGCTCAGCACTCACTTTACTTAAAGAGAAAAATTCAAAGGAAAATTCAAACAGAAACTGTCTATTAAAGCATAAAGATTCATCCCAAGCTTTTTTGTCATCCAAATAATCAGATATTTTATAATATATATTATAAAATATCTGATTATTTAGATGACAAAAAAGCTTGGGATGAATCTGCTCCAACTCGACTCGGCATCCGTAACAAAATGATCAAGAACCATACAAAAAAGTGTTAAGACCAGACAAGTTTCTTACTGGATTCTTCTTGAACTGGGGTTAGGAGGAACCGGCACCTAGATTCACTAGCATGTAAGAAGACGATTCAAAGTAGTCCTTGTGATTGTATTGAATAAAGTGATATTGAATTTTGAATTTTGAAAGCACCCTTACATGTATTTTAGTATGCAACAGAAAGGCAAGATATATGTCACAATCACTGTGATACGAGTAATCCCATGGTAAAATGATCTGGAATTCTCGCGACCCCCTAATACCTTGCACCAAACAAAACGCGTAGGTATGTCTTGTCATACATTCGCACGGTCACGTTCGTGACGTCCAATAGTTTAGCGGACAACGGCCTTCGTCATTGATCGACAAGATACTTTATTGAACTGTTTTTATTGCTATGTCTCTTGTGTGCTTTTGAGTAATGTGGTTTGTCATGTCTATGCCGTGTTTAGATGGGGAGAGATGCTTGCTGTTTAGGTTAATATTGTTGCCGTTTCTTCCTAACCAAATTAAGTTCTTGTTTGAATATAATTGGAATTAGAAAGTTCTAACAATATTCTTTCGCTGAAATTTTAAGACACAATATTTAAGCGTAAAGCTGGTTTAATACAGAATAATAACATGTAATCGCAACATTTTCTAATCAAATAATTCAAATTTAGTTATCGATGATTTCTTCGATATTTTTTTCATAATTTCGATATTTTATTTGAAAAATTTGTAATATAGAATAGAGTTTATTTGACATCACAGAATAATAGAGAGGTACAATGATAACCTAAGATAACATAAAAATGTTTACATTGAAGACCAGAACAGATTACCTATCTCCAACTAATTAGGGAAGGTCATTCATTGGCCCAACTAGTACCGCTCCTCATGTGCAGCCAAACAGGCCCTGAACTCAGCATAATGCTGCCTTACAAGGTATAGGATACCATGCAAAGCAACGCTGGTTTTTAGTCAGGGCCTGGATATTTAGGTGACATCACAAATACATAGGTACTTATTATAAATATACTTACGTTATAATCATTTACGTCCGAACATACAAATAAATAAAAAAATAAATAAATGAATATAGTAAAATGATATGCTTATCTACATAAACGGATAATTAATATATAACATATATTAATATACACATATATATATATATATATATATATATATATATATATATATATATATATATATATATGTGTATTTATTTATAAATATAAAGATGTACAATTTGAAACAAATTTTTAAAAGACAATGAAAAAAATATTAATATAAAATATAAGTGCGTATAGTGTGCGAGATGGATTCTTGGGAATTGAGAAGTACTACCGATGCAGCAGGCAGGTCATTCCAGCTAAGATTTTTATTCAAGTGTTTTAATAAAATAGTCACTAGAACTGAATGTTTGAAAGTTAGCGTAAAAAAACGGGTCCAAAGTACGCTACGGGAAAAAGTAAGATTAAAAAATGAAAAGTTCACTACTGGTGACCAAGCTCACTATCGATTTTTAAGGACTCTTAAGGATTTTGTACAAACTGATCACTAAAGTCACCATTAAGTGTTGAAGTGGTTATATAATTGACATAAAAGTCACCCTAGCACTCTACTTTTACAAAAAACTACACAACTCTACTCCGTCTTCCGTCATAAAGAAAGATACCTCTAGTCGCTCGTAAGAAAATGCGACTAGAGGTAATTCGTTTAATGTATTGCACAGAATTGCTTACTTAGCTCATTTATATGCAACAACAAGCTAGTGACATCCCAGCACTTCAAGACAACTGGTGTTCGACACAAGTACTCAAACTTCGTAGAATTTGTTCCTCTAATGTTCACAACATTTGCGAAACATTAAACATAACCCACAAAATAAGGCGTTCTACAAAACAAAGCGAGATCAAGTAAATTGCCTCGTAATGCTTAAGCAATATCGCGTTTGTACAATGTTACAATCTTCTACTCGACGTTAACGACCAAGAATCGTTTCTTGGAAATATAAGTTTTAAGCTATGGTTTAGGGTAAAGCAATAATCAAAATAATATACATAAAGTTCAGAGTATGTTCAAGAATTGCGAGAAAACCGATTTCATTGATAAAACTCCGTAATAAAAGCACCTGACAGGTAAAGCATACAAAAAAATGCATCTCCTATTTAACCACTTTTAAGATTTTTTTTTATTTCAATTTATTTATTATTTATTATTATACTCGCTGTCCCGTTCGTGAATTCGTCTGTACGATTTGAAAGAAAAATATCACATTAAAGCACATTGCCATTAGCTTCTATATTTATTATGCGCGCACAATCATAACCTCATCGTCTTCGTCGTCGTCGTCGTCGGTTGTATCAAACTAAACTTACAAAACCTTTCATTATTTAATTTTAAAAAGTTTAGATATTTTTTTGTTATAAGGGCCGGAGACAAATCCCACAAATCAAAAAATATGAAAATGGGCCCAGCCGTTCTCGAGTAATAAATGCGACTAAGACGACTATATTTATATACATTATATATTATATAATCTATATCCTATTTAGAAAACAGAAAACAGATAACTGAAATAATTAAAATTACATAGTAAAAAATAAAGTCCCTTCCCGCTGTCTGTCCTTATGTATGCTTAGATCTTAAAAACTACGTAACGGATTTTGATGTGGTTTTTTTTATAGAGTGATTTAAGAGAAAGCTTTATATGCATAATATAGTAGAGAAACACTGATAACTTTAGAGGTTACTAATGTGATGTCGTAAATAAACACAGTTTTTTGCGCTTACATTGCAAACGCTGGCTGAACCCTACGAGATAGATCAAAATAATGTACTACAGTATTGCACACCTTAAAAAGTTCTACAAAAAATCTCTTAGGGTATGTTATTATCTTAGATATAACGTTGTATATAAAGATATTCTGTTGTATATTAAGTATCAGCATTGCACCCGTGCGAAGCCGGGGCGGGTCGCTAGTTATTAATAAAACTAAACTAGAAGAAGTCTTTGTATATGTGGAACGTATTATAAATTACGGAGTTCCACAATGGAGTGTACTGGGCCCACTTCTTTTCACTGTTTATATAAATGATCTGCCTAAAGCCACCGCACAACCTATGTCGTTATTTGCAGACGATAGTACTGTAACTATCATTTGTATAATAATATTGACACTTATAAAAAGGACATATATCTAGGACTGGCATTTAGATAATAATAATTCTAAAAATTGATATAAATAAAACAAAAATAATTAATTTCAGACAACGCGACAATGCTGCTTAACCTAATCCTAATGCAAATCCTGATTTATTTAATTTCCTTCGACCAGAAATTGTAATGTGTGTGACATTTGTATTAATTCATTTCATTTCGCTTTCTGTATTTTTTTTTTGTTTTATTGCTGTTTAATTTTTTCTTGATTTAATTTTCTGTTATTATTAGTATGACATAAGTATCAATGTTTATCATGCAATATTTCTTTCTTTTCAATTATTTTATTATTCTAAATTATTATAATACAGTAATAATACAGTACGTTGATGAGTATATCAACTTATGCCAAGTAGTCTCCTTCAAATGCAGGCAAGACAGAGAAATAAGTCGCCGCATTGAGAACGCATGGAAGAGCTACTGGGCCATGAAGCAGCATATGAAGGAAAACCTTCCAATATCAATAAAGCGAGAACTCATCGACACTTGTATCTTGCCCATACTGGCATACGGTGCTCAGACATGGTCATTGACAGATTCACAAAAATCAGACCTCAAGATTTGCCAGAGAGCTATAGAGCTGCGTTTTGGGAATAAAAAGAATCGATAGGGTCCGAAATACCGAAATCCGATCGAAAACGGGCATAGCGGATGTAGGTACGAGAACTGCATGTTTGAAATGGGACTGGGCAGGTCATGTGACTCGAACGTATTCAGAACGTTGGGCGAAGCTCGTCACTCAGTGGTTAGCCGATAGTCGGAGACGACGCGGCAGACCCAGAAAAATATGGCGAGACGATCTAGATGCATTCGAGCCAAATTGGCAAACTATGGCCTTGGAGCGCAAAGAGTGGAAGGTAAAGGGGGAGACCTTTGCCCAGCAGTGGGACAATATAGGTTAAAGAAACAATAAATAATTGCACGCCCATAAAGGGTAGATTACATTGAATCTATACAAGTTGTAACATCTTTTTGAACAAGTAATGATGCAATAAATATACTTTGACTTTGACTATAATCCTCATAAATACATAACTCAATTGAAAGCCCAAATACAAAATTTGTTCTCCAAATCGGTTCATAAATACATTTTAAAAAAGGTAACTAAATTGAGAACCACATCCAATTTTGAAGTAATTTAATAAAAGGAGAGTCGTGAGATTAGTGGAAGTTTGAAAGCGGTGCCAGTCACAGATAAGTTGAGGAGTAATAGTTTTAAACGGTATGGCCATGTTATAAGAGACATGAATATTATGGGTCGAGAAGATTGTTAGATATAAATTTGGATGCCATAGGTTAAAGAAAACATGGATGGATCGTATGAAAGTCGATATAAGTATGAAAGGCGTGAGTACCAAGATAAAGTCTTGCTATGCACGTCTAATAAAGGGAAATGAAAAAATAAATATTTTGTGCTGAAGAACTTAATTATTGCATTTTGTCGTGTTTAAAATCCGATTGGCATTTAATAAACAAACTATCGTTATACTCGTATTAACGCAAGGCACACAAATAAGGTATAAATCACAATGTTTCACTGACTAAGCATGCCTAACTCATTCTTTGGAACAGTCAAATTAACTAAAGGAGCATTCACACGTCTATCCGTCTCTCCATTTCCGAATTCTTGCAGAACTTCTACATATAAGGCAGCGGTTATAAAATAAGCGTAGCGATTCATATTTAGTGTGTGTTTTATTATTGGACAATCATTTGACGATTTACGACAGCACAAACATAGGTAGATACTATAGTAAATTGTTACGGTCTACGCGCTATGGAATATACGAGCTGCAGTCTAGGAGCTACAGTCGACAAGCTATCGTCTACAAGATACAGTTTACGAGCTACAGTTTACGAGCTACAGTTTACGAGCTATAATCTACGAACTATCGTCTACGAGCTACGGTTTATGAGCTACAGTTTACAAGCCATCGTCTACGAGCTATAGTTTACGAACTACAATCTACGAGCTATCGTCTACGAGCTACGGTTTATGAGCTATAGTTTACAAGCCATCGTCTACGAGCTACAGTTTACGACCTACAATCTACGAGCTATTGTCTAAGAGCTACGGTTTATGAGCTCAAGTCAAAGTCAAAGTTAAAAGATACATTATTCAACAATCACAAGGGTCACTTTGAAACGTCTTACATACTAGGTGAATTTAGGTGCCAATTCATCCTAATCCAAGCCCGAGAAGGACTAGCAAGAAACTCGTCTTGGTCCTAACGCTTTTTTACATGATCTATCTTATAACTACCTTAACTACGAAATACTAATACAAGAGAGTTTATATATTTCAATAGTGTCGGTTAACTGTCTTAGGGCAGAGCGGCCATGCATTCCTCAATAATATAGTCATTTATATTATAATAAGCATTCTTCAAAATACTACCTTTTATGTATGCTTTAAATTTCTTAATCGGTAGTTAAGTAGCATTTACAGGAAGCTTATTATAGAAGCGCACCGTGTTTCCCATAAAGGACTTATTTACTTTTTCTAGTCGAAACCTAGGGATATATAATTTGTGACTATTCCTAGTGTTGATTCTATGAAGGTCACTATTTTACTATTTAGCTACAGTCTAGAAGCCATCGTCTGTAGTCTACGAGCTACAGTTTACGAGCTACAATTTACGAGCTATCGTCTACGAGATACGGTTTATGAGCTACAGCCTACAAGCTACAGTATACGAGCTTACGTTTACACTCTATGATTTACGGTCCATAGATAGATAGATAGAAAACACTTTATTGACTTTATTACCAGATGGAATATTGCAACTTTTGGATGGATTGAACTATAAATAAACAGAGAAGGGGTATGCGATATAATAAATTTGTTATCGCGTCGTTCTTCGGCTGACGCTTTTATCCATTTTCAGTTCGCTTTGCTGAACGCTTCGTCTATCGCTCTGCTCATACTGTGATTTTACTTTACATCCGTATTTCGACTTCAAAGCATAACTTAGAGCTGCAGAATGACGTTTCACCTGCACTGTCTGCTCTCTTTTAACTCCAGTTTCTAGAGCTATCGGCTCATTGCGAGTCTTACAAGTGAAATTACATATAATATTATCTGACATTATGGCGAGGATAGTAAGCATTTTAATGTTGATAGATTGGCGGCTAGCACTGTAACGACATAAACTGGTGCTAAGAACACAAGTGTTCCGGAAATTTGCTCTTTTAACTCATGCGACGTCGAGCGCATAACTTTTGAGCTACAAGTTTTGATGAATGAAATGGAATGAATATACAGTGGGGTTATTGAGGACATTGTCAGTATTCGTTTTATATTTCGTAGCATGGCATCGACAAAGTAATTTTTTGACTACTTCTGTAGCTCAGAGGGCCGAGGCTTAGCTAAGACGCAGTTACAGGTTAGATTCCCATCGCGAGAAAGTTTTTTGTATCATCTATGTATATTAATGATATATCAGTAATGTTGTACCCTTAATACAAGCTTAGCCTACTTTGGGGCTAGATGATGCTGTGAACTGTCCGGTATTATTTAATTATTTTTCTAATCCTTCTGACGTTGCCTTTTGGCGATGTTGCAATACAGTTCCTATACAAACATGAGCACTTAAGTATGTAATAAAACTACTGAAACTATTTCATCTCCGTAGTACAAGTAATAAAGACCAATGATACTATGGAAACCGATACTTTTTGTCCCAGTAATACATTTAATATAATGAAACTTTTGGGAATGACCCGTTCCATTAGGAAAACTAGTACCACAACCTCAAAAATTAGACTGGTAAGAAAACATTTTTTTTTTGGTAACTGTTTGAGCTAAACATTTTTACTGCATTTAAGCCGCTACACTATCACATCAAATGCATAAAATAAATTGTGTTTTTTTTGGGCTGGAATAATGTTGTTGGGTTGTCTGACAACCGTGACAACCGTGACAGCGTTACACATGTATACTCTGTAAAAAGAAAACAAACGTACTCACACTGACCTCTACGTATAAAAATATATTTATTTGCCGTATTATTTTCAACTAAAACAGATATGAAATTCTCTACGAGACATCACAAACTAGTTGCCAGCTGCAACCGTTTTAAACCAATTTTGCAGCGAAAGATTTCCCGCGGGAAGGCTTAGGGCCAGCGCTTAGTAGCGTATTATTGCAGATATTCATAGCCATGTGTTTTACGCTATTTATAAAAACTTAATTTTACTTTTTAGGGTTCCATACTTCCGAAAATAGAACCATAATAAGATGTCGTCACTTGTTCTTTGTCTACGTTGTCCATCTGTCTGTCTGTATGTAAATACTCTTTTTCTCAAGAACGCGGAGAGCTATCACTCTGAAATTACTATCAAATAGGTCTGCGGTTTTATGAAGCTGTAGAAAAATTAAGCTTTTAGGTCAAAGCAATCAAAAATCCACCTTAAATGTAATTTACGCCCAATATTTTAAACAAAACCTTTAAGGTATTTTCCGTTAACTTAGAATCATTAAACTAGGCAAGAAATAAAATCATACACCACAAGTAAAAATAATACGAATATTTTTAATATCTACATAAATTAACTTTAATGGAAGCTACAAGTGGTGTATATACGACGCTGAACTTCCTAATCATTCCTGAAGTATAATTTATAGAATTTATTTAATTTATAGAAAGTTGTTTGTATGTGTCAATGTTTATCATGTATGACAATTTGCATCATAACAGTAATATTTTGTATATTTATATTTTAGTATTAGTGTATTAAGTAACTTTTTGTACACCGCAGTCGTTGTTTTTGTATATCCTGCCCATACAAAAGTTGCCTGGAAGAGATCGCCTTTAGCGATAAGGCCGCCCATTGTACAATTTTATTACTATTATTTCTTCTGTGTTCTTTTTGTGTACGAAAAAGCGGTAATATATCTATTTATCCATCTTCCGTGACGCCTGAGTACGTTGCGGCAGCAAATGTGGTACACAACGTTCATTATTTTTATTAATGTACTCGTTAAAAAGAAAAAGTACCTCATTATTCAGAGGGAAATATTAATTTTTTTTTAAAACAACAAAATTAGAATCTTTAAACTTAATATATACTAGTCAAAAACGATTTAACGAGTATAAATCATTACTGTACCTAATATTAATTACATAATATTAACAAAATTAAACCAAGTACTTAACTCGCCAACAAAATTGGAGTAAGTAGTAATTGAAGGTTGTGGTATTGCAATATAGCCAAGAGGAATAAACTAAAAAATTAGATAAGATTATATATTTCTTGATCTCATGTATTGAGGTTTACAATGATAAAAAGCTGTCATTTTAACTAGGAAATCAAGTGCTATAAATAAATAAATAAATAATAAATAAATAATCCTGGACATTTCTCACAACATCATCTGGCCCCAAAGTGAGCAGGGCTTGTGTTATACCACATGTCTGATATACTACTTATATACTTTTTTTTGTAAATACATACATATAAAACATAGAAACACCCAGACCCGAGACAAATACTTGCAGATCATACAAACAGTTGTCCCACGAGCGTTGTTCATAAATCCTTTCCATCCAAAGGTTGTAAGGATGAGATCGCTCTCAAGCGATATTGCCACCCATTGTACTACTTAAGTACTGTTACTACTATTACTACTACAATTAAGATATATATTCTATTCTCTATTCTATTCTAAAAGAAATATTAGTTTGCGTATGTCATTGGCAAATCATCTCGATCAGAAACCTATCGAGATAACCATCCGACTTCTATGAACCAATACATACTAGCTTCTACCCATTACGCACGTTTTTATCAAGAGTGATATATCTAAATAAATATAGAAACTTAGACAAAAACATATCATAAAGTCCAGTGGAGATAAAACGGTTTATAGTGGAAACAGACTTCCGGGCGGCAAAATATTGCTGCCTTTAGACGTAATAGGCAACGCAGCTTATCATGAAGCTAAAAAAGTTATTTTATGTGAAAAACTTGCAAAATACTTACTAAAACAGTTTTTTTTGTATAAACTAGGCATTTTAATTAGTGGTGGAGTTTTAGCTAGTTAATAGCCCGGAATTAATCAAATGTTAATGCCAATAGCGGTCATCAGCTTACAGTATTAAAGGTGACATATTTACTTGATAAAGGCAATGAAATAATTATTTGTTATGATAATATTATAATAGGGCATTAAAATAGAGCCAGAGTAGAATTCTGTAGTCGGTTTGATAACAGAGTCAGGAGCGATATTTATACCAATGAGATATATACTACACTAACAGGATTCATGTGTATTACTATCATTAGATATTTATACATAATGTAATGTTCTACCCATGTAACAATGTACAGTACATTGTTACATTGTTATATACCTTATACATAAAAGCAATTAATAAGTTAAATAATTTACGCTTTATGAGGCTATTTATTTTATTTCATACAACCGTTACATGACGGCGACTGATCTTGAAAGGCCACAGCTTAGTCATTCCCCACTGAGATGCAATATCACAAGATACACAGTTAATCTTTCCACTCCAGTGGTAAGTCGATAAGAAAACACTGTATCCTCTTTGTAGCCTTTTTGAAAGGCTAGCACCAGACAGCTTCGTCATATTCGAACCATAAGCATCGAAAAATCCATAACCTTCTGGTAACGGAGACATTTGTAAAATTACATTGACTAGTAATAATTAGTAAGTATTGGCGCCATATATATAATTATTTAATTGAATAAAATATGTAAGGTAAAACATCAAGTGTTTGATAATCAGGAACATATTAGACGAACTCTGTGTCGCAGTGGGATAAGGCCCGTCTGAGGCGCAGAAAGTAACGGGTTCAATTTCCGCCAATAAAAATGGGACAAGTGTTCTGCAAATATTTGTTTCGGGTTCGGGTTATGTATGTATTTATAAAAAAACGTATGTAAGCAGTTTATCAGTCATATGGTTCCCCATAACAGAAGCTCTGCTTACCTTAGGGCTGTGTAAAATATCCTGCATTATTTTTTTATATATATACTTATTTGGTAAGTATAGGCGTCACATATTTTTCAAATATAAAGTTAATTTATTTGTACCATGAAAGTTATAGATCAGTTGCTGATATATTTTGATACGAGCCAGGACTGTGTGTGTTGTAAAACTAGTGCTAGCCTCCCAATCCGATCGCACGATTGGTAGCTTTGCTGCAGCAACGTCATGTAAATCCAACAAGATTGAATGCTGAGACTGTTTATAAAAGGGTAAAAACTGAACCCGCGTTAAAGGCACTTACATATATTAATGTAGTATTACTCTTGTAATACTTTATAGATGAAGGCAACGAAACTGTTTCGATTAATCTAGAGAATCTCAGAGTGAATTTGATCCACGGTCCGCTCGTTGCCGCTCGCGTTCTCTGTTCGTGCGAAGCATGAACGTCCGTGTCAGCGCCTCTTGGTAAAATCGTGTTTATCAAAGTGTATCAAAGTATAGTACAAATTTCAAAAGTTTTTAAAGTTCACCTTATATATCATTTATTTTCAAAATGTTTAAGTCTAGTTTTGCTAATTGTGGCTTCGGCAAAATTCTATTTTAATGTTTTTTATCTCGATTTACGCTATCTCGCTTGGAACGCAAGCGAGGTAAATTGGGATAATAAATTCTTTGTGCTTTTCTATCACTTAATTGATGACGTGAAAATGGTCAGTAGTAGAAAGACCTTTTCGTAAGCCTACCTGTTTCAGTGGCTGCTTTAAGTCCAGTATCCCTCCAATACGAATCAGGGCTTTCGCTCTAACTAAGTGATATATATGCAGCAAACTGCATTTTCCAAAATATAAACTTACATTAACACAATGCCAAGCCTACTACATGTGTGTTCAAATGTGTGTGTTTTATAATGGCCACGTGACAACATTAAAAACCTAAATGGAATTTCGTTTTTTATAAAATTGAAAAAGTTTCTTTTAGACAAATGTTTTTATACAACTAGTGAATATTTTAACTTTAAGGACATCTAAACTGTAACATTAGTATTAACATATTATAATTTTATTACCTATTAACTCTTATTAAATAATATGAAATTCCCAGGAAAATAAACTAAAACTAAGAACTAGGTTAAAAAAACATTAGATAAAATTTAAATGCCTATGAATATAATTTACAAACTACTATAAGACCAAATTGTATCACATATTATGTTTCAAGCAAATACATAATATTTTATTTCATTTACGTCGTTTGAAATCCTTATTTAATGTTTTATACAAGTAGGAAACCAGGCTTATAGGCCCGTAGTTTTTTATATCAGATTTATCACCTGTATTATGGGAGAAGGATGATATTAGAACGGCAGAACTGGTTTGAAATAATGTTGTACAGTTTTTTAAACTTACGCGATCAGAACACATTATTATAAATATTTACGGGTATTTATCGCGTTTATTTACCTATTTTTCCCGACGTTTCGACAGGTTTACACTCTGTCGTGGTCACGGGATGACTCATGACCGTGACCACGACAGAGTGTAAACCTGTCGAAACACCGGGAAAAATAGGTAAATAAACGCGATAAATACCCGTAAGTATTTATAATAAAATGTTGTACAGGTTGTTGATGTGGGGCAAAAGTTTTTGTTCTCCCAGTTTTAAAGCCTCTGTGCTGATGCCATCTTCCCCTAGTACTCGATTGTACATCATATTACAAAGCGCAATATGCACTTCGTAACCAGTTATAAGAGATACTGTCTCTATTGAAAGAAACTTAATAATTAAGTCAATTCAATTCATGAAACAAAAGATCTACTAACGAGTATTAAGACCCCTGTATTTCACTTGAAGCGCACGAAACTTATTTAATTAGCAAAAGTCTCAAAATAAATAAATGTTTAAAAGAGCATTAAACCCATAAACTTAATCACATAACTTTCATTTCCTCGGTAAAAGAGCAGAATAAAAGGTAATTGACCTCAAATTCATTAGTCGACCATCAAGTTATACGACTACACATTTTTTAGGGTCCACCATTAAGGCTCTATTGCGCTAGAAACGACCTTAGAGGCGTTAAGAAGATTAACAGTCGATCCTTCCGACTTATCTCAGATCTTTATTTCCTGTGTTATTTTATGGAGCTTGTATTTGAGTCTCCCGATCTAAGATCTAATACGTGAAGCAAAAACTTTGTACCCCTTTTTACGAAAATTGCGCGGACGGAGGAGTATGAAATTTCTCACACTTATAGTTTATATAGATATATAATATTTAATCTTTTTTTTTTTAATTATGCATAAAAAATACATTAATTATTTATAATTTATGGTCGAATTTCGACAAGTGGGCGACCACTAGTTATAACTAATACGCCTTAATCTTACAGTTGTATGAAACAAAATTATTACTATTTAAACCATTTGGCTGATTAAAGCTGACGTATAATTAAAGCTACAAACGTTAAACTTAATGATCTATCTTATCTTGATTATTTGTTATTGATTTATGAGTGAAATATGATTATATTTCCTACAGAAGCGATAAAAGTCTTAATTGCTTGTAATTTATGCTTTCAGAACTTTCATACTAAAAACTATACTTTTAAATTATAAACGTCCATAGCAATTATAGCTGGACCCGAACAACCCGTTTTCATTAAAAAAACTTCAGCCACTGAAATAACAAAAAGTTCTCTGGTTCACCAATTTTTATAACAAAACAAAGTTTTTTTGCGTCGAGTTCTGACATGATACCTGCCCCGACGGCTTTGGCCAAATAAAAGTTGCCAAATTAGTTGCTCAAACTCGTTGCTACTGAAAAAAATACTTCGTTATAGAACAGATTTTTTTATAATCAGATTCAAACTCAAATATGTTTTTATTCAACACATTCACAAATATCACTTTGAAAAGTCTTACATACTAGATATATTTTCGAATTCAATTTGATTTAAATAAATTAAAAATAAATGTATTCCACATTTATGTGTCAAATATGTCGAAAAATAAGTCGAAAAATAAGTGTAAATGAAGAAATTTATAAGTGTAACGCGTTTTGTTTCTCATGTATGTATGTTTTTAAATACGTCACATTCTCAACATTATTGAGAGATACTAAAATATATGTTCAATATTATTTATATTCTTATATAAATAATAGTTCAAAAATATTTAGTACGTAGTAAGTTATAATTTCATCATTTGTTATATTTAGGCTCATGCGCTTTCTAGTAAAGTTTCGTGTTATTTACTTACGAAATGGAGTAACACTTCTATACGTCAGTTTATAACCATTTCCATGCTGTTACCGTGGGATTACCTACTCTTGTTTAGCTTTTTCATTTTTATTTTGATGAAATTAAGCCAACAAGATAACGTTCAATGGCGATGACACGGTTAACTGACACGCGGTTGCGATGTATTTTTTATTATTGTACATAATTTTGTAACGTGTGTGTCCAAGAAAGCTTGGATTTTAGAGCTATTAAAAATCCATAAGGTGTGCATTATTATTGAAAGGCAATCTAATTATGATTGATGGTAGGACTCTACACTAAGAGTCTACAGTATATAAAAGCGATACTGTGTTTGGTTCGTAGGGCAATTGTTAACCGCGCCGACAGTGCTAACAGTAAAATATAATAAGTTTAAAAATAGTCCTCATCTACTCTCTAAGTTGTAATTTTGTACAGACTCATAGCTTATGTATTAGTTTGAATTGAGAGACAAAGAAAAAAATACGTCTCTCTCTCTCTCGCTCTAATATATTGAAAATGCGCTGCCTGCCTATAGTGCGTGCGGAGTTACTTAAAATAGTACAAGTATTGTGTGAAATTTGTAAAATTATTTCAGAAAAAATAAGAAATTAAAACAAGTCAAGTAGTCTGCCAGCATTGTTTGAATTAGCCGAACCAGCCCTCCAGCCGCAACATTTTTTCCTTCGAGCCGGATTGGAGAAGTCAGAAACCAGAAAACTCAAGCAATGCCGATCGTCCGCTCCAGCTCACCGCCACCTAGGAGAGAGGACTTTACGGAAACTACCGAAACTGATTGGTCCATCAACACGCCTGCTACCACGATGGAGACCGAGAACACCACAGCCTCCGGAAGCACGTCAACCAAGACCGCAGAGCAAGAGCGAAGACCGGATCAACCGGACTGGAGCGGAAACAGCCCACGCGATACAAGCGACTTCGCAAGTCGGATAAACAACGCCGTTACTACGATCGCCGCCTTGAATAAGCCGCACTACTTACACTCACCAGAAACAAGTAAGTGCATCGTCGAGAGGCTCCTGCCTGTATTACGACACCGGTGGTTCCACTACAGCGCTCTAGTTAGTGAAAATGAACCTGAACTGATGAAACTAAGAACATTCCTGGACACTGAAGCAGAAGTATGTAGTGCGTACGTGCCCCCCAAGACAACGAACAAGTAAGAAAGAGAAAGAAGATACCCAGTGCACGCAACGCAAGAGGCGGACGAACGCGAAACTGTCGCCGCCATGAACGAACACTACAAAAAGTTCTACTTTAAATGCCAGGGCAAACATTGGCTGACCGAATGTCCAGCCTTCAAGGAAGCTTCGACGGACGACAGATGGGAAGTAGCAAAGAAACATAAACTTTGCTTTCGCTGTCTTCGTCGAAGACACATGAGATCTTCGTGCAGGGGACAGCCTTGCCGCAAGTGTAAGAGGCCACATCACGCCATGCTGCACTCGAAGCCCACACCTCGCACCCCTGCACAACCCTCACAGCCAGATGAGGACGCACGACCGCCAGAGGACGATAAAAGAAGAATAGTGAAATCCGTATACGCGAAGACCTACCTAAAAATGATTCCGGTAGATGTCTACGGGCCCGAAGGGTCAGCCCGCGTCCCGGCACTGTTTGACGAGCGGTCAACAGTGTCGCTCCTGGACGCAGTCATAGCCACTCGCATTGGAGCCACCGGCAAGAACGATCCTCTTACACTTGAGACCGTTGGTGGAAAATAGTGGAAAATCGATACTCTCAACGCATGAACCTAAGCATTAAAGAGGCGCACCGAAGGGACAAAAGGACCCTCAGAGGAGTACGCACTGTGGAAGAACTGATGCTGTTGCCGCAGTACGTAAGCAGAAAATCACTTGAAAATTGCAGCCACCTGAAGGGAATGATCGATAAATTGATTTACGAGACAGAAAAACCAGCACTGCTGATTGGCCAGGATAATTGGGACCTCATTGTGCCCCGCAAGATCCTGAGGGGAAAGCAAAACCAACCGGCTGCTTCACTTACCAGCCTGGGTTAGGTACTACATGGGTGTACCGAAGCTGCCGCCTCGCCAGTCTGCTACGTCAACCACTGCCGTAGCGTAGACAAAGATGAAGAAATATGCGAAATGATCGAGCAGCACTTCGACTTGGAATCACTCGGAATAAAGCGACATTGCCCCAGCAATGACGCCGACCAGCGAGCGCTCACTGTCTTAGAGAAAACAACGAAGCAACTCCCAGACGGGAGGTACGAGTCAGGCTTCCTATGGAAGAAGGAACACGAACAGTTACCAAATAACTACACCCAAGCATTCAACCGGCTTATGGGCATAGAGAGAAAATTAGACGAAAATGCAAGCCTGAAAGAAGAATACAGAAAACAATTAAAGAATCTGATGGACAGTGGCTACGCAGAGGAAGCCCCGGCCAACTCTACGCCGGGGCGAATTTTCTACTTGCCACACTTCGCCGTGTCCACCCGCAGTGGCAGTAATAGAGAGGAAACCATAGCCAACCTGAGAGGAGAGAACGCTCCAGGTGAAAAGAAACTGGGCGAAGAGAAAACCCTCGGCATGCGGTGGCGCGTAAAAGAAGACGACGGAATTAACATCGGTCTGAGAAACACACCCAAGGTTTACGAACGAAAAAGAGCGCCAACGAAAAGAGAAGTGACGAGTGCCGTTATGTCAACGTTCGATCCGATGGGCACTCCAGCCCTCATCCAAGGAAAGAAACTCATCCAAGATTTGTGGAGCACGGGCGTAAAGTGGGACGAGGCTATCAGCGACGAGCAGAGAGAATGTTTGGGACCGCTCCATTGACGACATCGCGACGCTACGCGACCTGAGAATCCCACGATGCCTAGCCCCGGCTTCTAGAAGAGGCGAGATACATACTTTTGGCGATGCCAGCGAAAGTACCTACGCCGCCGCCATCTACTGGCAAACTACGTCTGCCGACGGAAACGTCAGTATCTCGCTGATGGCAGGCAAAGCCCGCGTAGCGCCCACCAAAATGACGTCCATCCCACGCCTCGAGCTGCAGGCAGCTCTGCTAGGAGCGAAGCTCGCCGCTACCATCTCCGAAGAGTCTGACCTGGAGGTTACATCTCACACCTTCTGGTCGCACTCTACCACCGTGCTGCAGTGGATGAAAGCTGATTTAAAAGCTTCGTCGCTCACCGGCTGGCTGAAAAAGAGGAGATAGCAGCGACGTGCGATTGGAGATGGGTACCTACGAAGGAGAACCCAGCTGACGATGCCACTAGGAACCTGCCGCGAGAACTTGACGTGCGAGCATGGTGGTTCGTTGGGCCCGCATTCCTGTATCGGCCGCCGTCTGAATGGCCGACAAAAGTCATAGGGAAAGAAGAATCTGATACTGAAGAAAAAAAAGTTACGTGCGCCGTAGTCACAGAAAAACGAAGCAATAAGACGCCCGATCCCAGAGCTGAAGACTACGGCGAGAGTGTTTATATTCGCCGACCGATGTTGCCTAGAGAAAATTGAAGAAACCAACGAAAAATCGTCGAATAAGTACCCGCCCATAGAAAAAGAATATTTACTCAAAGCTGAAAGAGCTCTACTACGGCAAAGCCAGCAGGATAGTTTTGGAAACGGGATAGAAAGACTCTAGAAAGGGATGGCGATAGAAGGCCCTAGTAAAATAAAGAAGATTGACGTGGCCCTAGACAAAGAAAACGTACTCCGACTCCGCAGTTGCACTGTAAAGCTACAAGACTGTGATAGAAATCAAAACTTACCTATCCTAGATGGTAAACAAAAGATGTTACTTTAATGGTGACGTAGGTACTTAGGTTTATCTACAATAATTTTAAGTTCATAGTGTTTCTCTATTATTCCACGTCATTGTCTTGAGCTATTGTTATGTTTAAAAAACATATGTAAAAATGTAAAAATCAACACTAGGAATAAACATAAATAGGTTTCGACTAGAAAAAGTTAATAAGTTATTTATGGGGAACACGGTGCGCTTCTATAATAAGCTTCCTAAAAATGCTGCTAAACTACCTATTAAGAAATTTAAAGCATACATTAATGGTAGTCTTTTGAAGAAAGCTTATTATAATATAGATGACTATATTATTGATAAGAATGCATGGCCTCATGTCGCTCTGCCGTCAGACAGTTAACCAACACACTTGAAATGTATAAGCTCTCTTGTATTAGTATTTCGTAATTAAGGTAGTTATAAGATGGATCATATAAAAAAGCTCTAGGACCAAGACGAGTTTCTTGCCAATTCTTCTCGAGCTTGGGTTAGGATGAATTGGCACCTTAATTCACCTAGTATGTAAGACGTTTCAAAGTGATCCTTGTGATTGTATTGAATAAATCATCTTTTGACTTTGACTTTACTTATGTTCACATTATTGTTAGTTATATTGTTACTTCACGTGAAAATCTGTTACTAGCTTTCTGTTATTATTACTTTAATCTATTTAAGTTATGATAGCTGTTGATTTCTCAAAAAAATAAATAAATAAATAAAAAGATCGTCCAACTTCTGATTGAACATCATCACAGAAGTTTTCATCACGAAGCCCGAGTACCCGCCGTTAGGGAACCTACCGCCGGAACGATTAGCCTACAACCGACCGTCTTTTACGTGCACCGGAGTCGACTTCTTTGGCCCGATGCACGTATCCATAGGCCGACGGCGAGAGAAACGGTGGGGAGCCCTCTTCACGTGCCTGACTACGCGGGCTATACACATGGAGATAGCCGCGTCACTAAGCGCAAGTTCGATGATTATGGCGCTAAGAAGAATGGCCGCCCGGTGCGGAACCCCCCGCACCATCTATAGTGACAATGGAACGAACTTCGTGGGAGCAGATCGTGAGCTAAAAAATGAATCAAAAAACATAAAAAATGAAGATCTCATTGAGGCGGCCGAACGCGAGGGCATACAGTGGAAATTCATCCCTCCTGGGGCTCCCAATATAGGCGGGGCCTGGGAGCGCTTTATTCGGTCAGTGAAAGCAGCCCTCGCCACCGTACTGAAAGAGAGAAGCCCACCGGAGGAGGTCCTACATACACTCTTGATGGAGGTCGAGCACACAGTAAACTCTCGACCTCTGACGCATCTGAGTGTCGACCCAGCTGACGAGGAGGCGTTGACCCCGAACCATTTTTTAATCGGGAGATCGTGCGGGGCAACAGTCATGACGCAGAGCGAGGACCAAGATCTTGTTGGAAGGGTGAACTGGAAGACGGCGCAACGATTGGCCGATCACTTCTGGTCTCAGTGGCTAAGGGAGTATCTACCAACCCTTATGCCCCGAAAGATAAGCGGCAGACAGCATCGAACTTTCCAACGAGGTGACGTCGTGATTGTAGCCGACTACTCCCTGCCTCGCAACACTTGGCCGCGAGGAGTGGTCGAGAACGCCTACCCTGGACCCGACGGCAGAACCCGCATCGTGGACGTGAAAACAAGAGGAGGAGTGATGAGGCGGCTAACGTCTAGATTAATCTACCTGACGACGCAGAACCTGGAGCTTTGAGTGCCTGGATTGTCGTCAGGCACTCGTGGGGACTGTTAACCGTGCCGACAGTGTAAACAGTAAAAATAAGTTTAAAAATAGTCCTCATCTACTCTCTTAGTTGTAATTTTGTACAGACTCATAGCTTATGTAATAGTTTGAATTGAGAGACAAAGAAAGAAAATACGTGTCTCTCCCTCTCGCTCTAATATATTGAAAACGCGCTGCCTGCCTGACCGCTGCCCGGAGGGACTTAAAATAGTATAAGTATTGTGTGAAATTTGTAAAATTATGTTCAGTTCAGTTTGTAATTAGCTCTTTTAAAAATAAGAAAATAAAACAAGTCAAGTAGTCTGCCAGCATTGTTTAAAACAGCCGAACCAGCCCTCCAGCCGCAACAGCAATAGAGCAAGTTTAATTAGTGGGCAAACAAACAAAACAAATGATGTCTGGGCCGGCAACGTGCGTGTGAAATATCATATACTACGAATATGGTTTTGTATGTTACGGAAACTATATAAATATTCGTTTGCTTCCATACATTTAGTTAAATGTTGTTCTTAAATTGGCAGTACGGGCTAAATCGAATCATTGATCAAGTTTTCGAACGAATTATTGGGTTTTGGCAGTACGTGTTCCCACTTTGACAAAATGTTAGTAAACCTTGACGTGTACGATGACTTTCAAAGAATTGTTACTCACTAAATTAATTTTATTGAAAGCTTACAAATGTCATGCCAATATATCTTTCACTTTGATGAACTAATATCGGTAGTAACAAGATACTTGTCTTTTTTTGCCGATGTTTAAGAGATGTAATAGGAAGAGAC
Source organism: Lampropteryx suffumata (assembly GCA_948098915.1). NCBI lineage: Eukaryota > Metazoa > Arthropoda > Insecta > Lepidoptera > Geometridae > Lampropteryx > Lampropteryx suffumata. Next base: position 796,297 of record OX402553.1, read on the forward strand.
GAGAAGTATAAATAATAATAATAATTGACTCGTACTACCGATTTAAATGTAAAAAACTAGTTTAGCGAGCCCACCAAAACTGTTTACTAACTAACTAATACTTATATGATTATAGATTACGTAATTTGTAAGCTCATTTGTGACCATTTACCATCAGGTGTACAGGTGTGTCAGTTGCATTTTGCAGTTACAAAAAAAAAGTGTGCGGGACGTGTCTCGGGACGTCCGACAGACTATTCTAACGATAAACTAATATCACTAGCGCTGTGGGTCAGAGTGAGAGAGGAGGAGCCTGCCTACCACTGCCGTAGGCATGAGAGAAAGGGAAGCCAGGCAGACTGGCACCGAAAGGTGTTACGTAATAAAGCGGTTTACCCTCCTGTAAGAAGTTATCACTTCAAAAATAAATAACAAAACAATTAGAACCGAACAAAAAAATTCATGAATTATACAAAAGCTATAAATTATTTAAAAACATTCGTAACGATACGCTAAAAAGAGCAAAACTCATTATTGGAATATTCAGTTTAAAATAACGAACTCGTGTAATAAATTAGCTACTTGCGTTAGTTAATGTTTCTCATTCAGATACATTCTATCGCTATCTGAAGTTAATGGAATACGAGAAATATTCATTGTTGTTGTTGTATAATAAATGGGTGTACTCTACTCGTAGTTTCATACGAGTTACAATCTATAGTTTGGTAAACTACAATTTTATGAAACACCTTTTTTAATAGATGGCTAGACTTGGAAAGGTATGCTACACTTGATTTAAAAAAAATATACATCTAATAATGTGATTTTTGAAAAACAATTTACGTAAAAAATTACTAAAAATTTTTATAAAAACAATAAAGTTTTCAATATTTTATCCAACGCCATTTTAAAAAATACTTGATGTAAAAAGTAATTGTATGAAATTGTGATATTCAGAAATAAAAAAATGAAGAACAAATATAAATCATTCAACAAAAATTAAAAAAAACGTCGTAAATTTATGGTAGGGACGCGATATTTTTAATATCTCACCGGCAGACTTATCTCAGCAATTTATGGGTGCGATATCACACACGCTTATTTCGCGGCTCAGCGCCCGACCACAGATAACGTTAGCACAAACAAAGATCCAGCCAGCATTGTTCTTAAGATATATTTTGAAATAAATTTCTGCTGATCTTCTTGATGGTGTTTTTCTAGAGACCTTGATGAATATCGGTAACTACTTGCCAGCAGCCATATAATTTTTGTTACATGGCAAAAACTGGTATAAAATATGTATGAAAAGTTTTTTTTGATATCACAACAAAATAAAAAACAATTTATATAATAGCTACCCATCAGGAAAACTGTTCATATTTTCCGTAAGCCCACCAATTCCACCGTTTTTGACAGGCATCATTGAGAATGACAGCTGTCTGGTTATACGTAATTCAGGCAGTCAGTTACTCGCATTTTGACAGTGACAGAAATACTGTGTTTTTCAATAATACGTACATCAAGCCTCGATTTAACAGTATTAGAGTTTGAAAACCTTAAAAGGAAAAAAATAACCCAATATAGGTATAAGAAAGAAGGAAAATATTATTACAAGATTTTGTTTTACTATAGAATCACTACGTGGTCCAACTCTCTGTCTGTAAGGCAATACTCCTTTCATTAGGAATGCGTGGTATCAAGTTTAAATTAATATCAAATTCTTAGGTCTGCGGTCGCTTGAAGCTGTAGAAAATTCTTGATTCTGTATCATAGCAATAAAAAATACGATCATTTAAGCCGCATATTTTGAACTCGACAGTAAATCAAAACTTTAAACATATTTTCTCGATGACCTAGAATAAGGAAATTAACAAGAAACAAGGTCTCACATAATAAGTATAGGAATAATTCTGAAAGCCTGCTGTAAGCTGTAAAAAAATAGTACTCACATATACTAAAGAAATTTTTTTTTTGTGAAACTTTGATTCAGTGTTTTGTATGTTTATAGTTTATGACGGTATAATTGCACATAGTAGTAACTGTTACCGATTGTAAAATAACCATTATGCTGAAAAAGTAGGTAGGTAACTCGGTGCGGTACATTCTCATGAGCGTCTTTGGCACATGAACGATTGTTTTTTAATAAAACGTATTGAACATTTTGATAAACACGGGCTTTACTCACGTATTATTTTGTCGATGGAGGCACTGACAATGTTTCGATTCATCTAGAGAATCTTCATCAGGGTGAGTTTGATCCGCGGTCCGCTCGTTGCCGCTCTAGTTCACGGTTCGCACTGAACTGAAGATTCTCTAGATGAATCGAAACATTGTCGGTGCCTCCATCGACAAAATAATACGTGAGTAAAGCCCGTGTTTATCAAAATGAACTTACGAAAGTTTTGAAAGTGAAAAAACGTATTGATGTTAATTTAACCTCCGGTCAGTCGTGCAATTTTTGTTTACGCGGTTCGCCGTGCGAGGTCTCTGAAAATTACAAAAATAAACAGACAAACCTCTTTGCATATTTTTTCCTAATTATCTAAGCTGTTTATTAACTTACTAACAATAAAAATACAATACGTTACGTAAATTTATTCATTTAAAACTGCTCAAACTTACAATCTAAAAGTAGGAACATACATTACTCTCTTTGAAGTAATATTACAAAATTTGTTATTTATACGTTCTAATAAATAATAATGCGACACACTGTTACATTAAAAATGCACAAACATAAAAATATATAGACTAAGTGACTAATTGAAGTCAGACATTTCAATTTAGTATGTGTTGGGCACATAATGTTACCTTTGCAAAAATGTCGGATAGATTTGAATTTCCGATCAGGCAGTTCATCCGAAGATACCTTATGTTCATTCAAGTTCACATACCTGTTCTGAGTCTGTTTTATGCTCACTTCTTTCATACGTATGAACTCGAATAACGCCTTTATTTTATTCATCATCACTAACGTAAATATCGTATCATTCATTCATCTTCTAACCACCTCTAACTTTATAATATAAATCGTCTGCGCGTGTGATTGTAATTAAACTACTCCTAAACGGATGGACCGATTTTGATGATTTTTAGGATTCCATAGCCAAATGGCAAAAAACAGAACCCTTATAGATTCATCATGTCTGTCTGTCTGTCTGTCCGTCCGTATGTCACAGCCACTTTTTTTTCCGAAACTATAAGAACTATACTGGTGAAACTTGGTAAGTAGATGTATTCTGTAAACCGCATTAAGATTTTCACACAAAAATAGAAAAAAAACAGTAATTTTTTGGGGTTCCCCATAACTGAAAGATTATTAAAACATCGATCAAAGTTACAACAAGTTACAACAACTACAAGAACTTTTATATTGTGTTACTTGCTGCTACGGAACCCTTCATGGGCGAGTCCGACTCGCTCTTGGCCGCTTTTTTTTGTGCGTGTTCAAGTGGATTCAAGAATAGTTTAGTTAAACTTTTTTTTTTTAAAACGCGCGGACAAAGACGCGAACGGAACATAGACGGTATCTTGTAATACGAATGTAGTATGCAACCTCAATATAATGGTTTGTATAGACCAAATTGAGAAAACAATAAACCTTACTTTTGATTGGTTTTCTATGTTAGATATGTTTGGCATCTCCCTTACAAAAATATAACACGCCTTCAGCGAATAGCGATAAGATACAAAAAAAATACACAAAATACAAACACATAAAACGCACGTTACAAAAGAAATCAAAAATATGTTTTCTATTTATAGAACATACAGATGAACTTTGCGGCCTGACTAAATAAATAATTATAATAACAAGTTAATTTCACCCAGGCAAATAACGAAAGTGCCTAAAAATAACATTAATTATGAACCACTCCTGAGATGGGCAATTACATGAGCACTGATGAGAAAAAATATTTCACTCCCAAAATGTTTTCCTCTACTTTCGCTTAATTGCTTCAACTTACCACAGCCCATTTATAATTCACCATCACTACCGCCCATACTCAGAGACGTTATTCAGCTTAGATCGAGTTTAGTTCTACGAGTTTTTTATAAAAATGGTCGATACTCTTAGAAAAATATGTAATACATTTATTTTATAAGCCAGATACACAATCTCTGTTATCAATATAATAAAGCCTATAGTTATTAAGTATATTGTATTGTACAATTTTCAGAAGTACTGCTCAGCGATATTATTGCTTAGGAAGCAAACACATTTTTTTCAGCTATTGCCCTCGAGATGACGAGCCGAACACGAACGCTATACAACATTCAGTGTACGTACAGTTCGAGTGGGTTAAAAGTTGCGTGCTAAGGTGCGTGTATAAGTGAGTAATAAATGAATTTATGTTCGTATTTTATGGTATGAATTCCTCTGATTGCAGTAAAAATACTGTTATAAATTCAATTCCATGGCTAATCAAACTGTATTTATAAAATAGATTCGTAGGAATATTGAATAGATTGACCAATATCTAGTACTATCCAGCAAATCTATTCTTATGAGTTAGGCCCAAAGATATTCGATACGTGTTTCGCCTCCACTAGGGATCCTCAGGAACAATTGACTCGTTCCTCGCTGAACGAAAAAAACACCAACACCACAAACAGCATCCCTCGTAACGAGCTTATCTGCTGACTTGTTACTTCGTAGAGCGCCGGAATGAATTTAATGAATATAATATTACTAACATAATTAAAAAAAAAAAAAAAAAACTAGCTTACGACTGTAATTTCAACGCTTAGTAGACACCTCTTCAGATCTGTAGTTATTTATTTCTAAGAAAATTCATTAGATTTTAATATTAATTAAACATACTAGAAAATAAAGTACGTACAAATCTTCAATTGGACTTAGTAGGTAAGTTTTGGACTCTTAGTGCGGCCGCAAGTAAAACTCGAAATAATTAAGCTTCCAAATTTTTGTTCTTGAATTAATTACACATTTACGTTAATGTGAAAAGTGTTTGGCGAAAATTAAGTTCAGGATGGTGGGATACTGTCTACTTTTAATTAAGATTTTTTTAGATAAGAACATAGCTAAAAATGAGAACACCTGGTCTATTTCTCACTTCACAGGTATATAAATATGAATAATATACTAAACCACAATTCATACAGCTAAGCAGTCCCGAACTACTCGTTATACTTATATAGCTATAAAGATCGATTAAACGGTCTTTAGATAGATCAATTGTTTCATATGTATTATTTTGTACATTTCTGTAAAAAATATTGTATTAATATTCTTATATACTTGTATTTGAAATATATAGGTATTCTATCAGACATCTGGTCACCATAAAACAAGATGTATTTAGTTTGGGGCTCGATGATGTTGTGTGTATTGTAGAGTAATATTTATTTATATATTTCTCATAGTTTGGAACTATTTAACAACCTTATTTTTTGTGATTTTTTAATCTAGACCTATGTGTTGTTTTAGTTTCTATTTTAATTTTAACTAGCGTAAAAGGGTTTTTATTCCGTTCTAGTTTCACATATATATAAATAAATAACACCATAATATTGAATTGGTTTATTTTTGTTTTATTTCTAGATGCCTAATCCAATCTAACTCAGTAGGTGTAATGATGAGTGTAATGATGAATTCAATACCATCATCACAAGCTTCACTTTGAAACGTTTTACATACTAGGTGAATTTAGGTGCCAAATCCTCCTAACCCAAATTTTTCAAATTGTCAAGACAATCGTCCTGGTCCTAGGGCTTTTTTGTATGACCCTTCTTATAACTACCTTAACTATGAAAACCGAATACAAGATAACACTAGTTTATACATTGCAAATCAGACAATTAAGTGTCTGAGGGCAGAGCAACGTGAGGTCATGCATTCTTATCAACAATATAGTAATTTATATTATAATACGCTTTATTCACAAGACTACCCTTTATGTATAAAGATTCATTAGAGTGAATAGAAGGTATATTTACTCGTTCGGCAATAAAAACAAAATTCTCACAGAGAAGTAGTACAACTTTACACTAATCTTGTACAACTTAGTATGTAATATTTCTAAGCCATTGTAAGCTCTAATTTCAACCATTTTTTCTTTTACGAGCGATAGTAAAATGTTTAATTAAGCAATTTGTTTTTAAGCTACTAGTAGCTGCCCGCAGTTTTGCACGCGTATTATCTACATAAAAAGTAGCCTATGTCTTTTCCCAGAATATTAACTATCTTTTTACCAAATTTTATGAAGATCCGCTTAGCCGTTTACCCGTGGAAACGTAACAAACAAACAGATATATTATTTAGAAGAATCAATTATTCCGTAGTTTTTCAATTATAATAATAATTTCACGGCCAGGTTTTTATTATCCTTTCAACCGTTGATCGATAACGTTCGATCGACAGTCTAGCGTAAACGTTGATCGACCAGATTGGCCATCTCCAATGACATTTTGGCCTGCCCGTACATTTTCACTTATTATGAATAAAAAATACACTTACAATAGTAAAATAACGTTAGTTAGAATACTTAACTACCTACCTACTAATAAGTATCAAGCATATAATTTGATTTGATCATCATCTATGCGAAAAAAACGAGATAAAAACTGATGCAAAAGGAATTTAGCTGCTAGTATTTTAGTCTGCGAGAAGACGGTCATCTGAACGCATTACCTTAAGGTAAAATCTGAAAAGAAACGCACAAAAAACATTTAATCTAAACTATTTATCTCCTCAGCTTTTATCCTAAATGTCTGTTATCTAGTTTTAAGAAAAATAAAATCTTAGAAAGAAAGCAAATTCAATTTCCAGTTCCGAAACAATCAAAGACTTTTAGAACATCATAGGGTTTTCAATTCTATATATTTTTTATCAAAATTAGAAACAACTAAGTCCATGTTAATATTTTTATTGGTATCATGTCTATATATAATAGATATGATTATACTTGATATCAAAAATATAAGGGTGGAGATTGTTAATCTGGTCGATCAACGTTTACCTACTCTTGACTGTCGATCGACATGATCGATGAATGGTTGAGAGGATAATAAAAACCTTTGAAAACATTAAATCTTTTAAAACACTTAATTATACTTATATATGAACGTATTTTAGCATCGTGAAAAACCGCCATCCAAATAATTGCAAGATAAGTTTCATGTTCAAATAATTCTATCACTCAATTTGCAGTAAATTCAACTTGAGATAAATCAGTAATGTTTTAGGTTTTAACTTTAAATTTGATTTATGCTTAAATGCTTAGAGTGTTTTGTACCAAGATCTCACATTACGTTGAAAATTTAAAGTCTTATCATATATTATGAAAAGTATTTTTAACCGACTTTATCAAAAAGGAGGAGGTTCTCAATTCGTCGGAATCTTTTTTTTTATGTATGTTCACCGATTACTCGAAAACGGCTGTACGGTGGTCCCATATAAATTTTATCAAAATCGGTCGAGCTGAAAAATCAACGAAAATCTAAAAATTGTATACATCGATGATGTTTTCATGTGTTTTCATACCTCGCTGTCTCATTGGAGCGGTGCGTATATTTGGCCTACCCATATTATATATGTACAAAATACATCTACTTTCCATTAAAAATGCTCAAATTTCATTCAATGAAGTCGGTTTCTTTTTAGTTTTTAAAACGTAATTATTAACCTTATATTGGAAAGGTTGACAAATCTGCAACTTTGCTTTTTCTATGTCGAGATATAAAATGTATCTCACTTGCATTAAAGTTGAGAAGCATGGTAGATCGTGATGTAACTCCCATCCAATGACATTTAACTGAACGTTTTCAAGCATAAAGGCCACAGCCTGATTCGTACACTCAAATGAATCATACATTGTCACTTTCCTCACATACAAGAACATTTAAGGTTGAAAATTGAGTCGGCTCTAGGCTCGTCACATGAACACATGTAAGACAGCACGCAACACTCGTGTCCCTACAATTTGCGTGAAATGGCGCGGTAAGTAGCTACGTCATTACGTGGAATGGAACGTGCTGGAAGGAATTTGCAGTGCAAGTACCTGTCATTATAGCCTTTCAAGCCTTCGCCGTAATGTTTAGACGATTTTATTGTGCAAAAATAAAGCATGAATAATTTATTTGTAATATTTTATAATATATTTTATTGAATGATGTGTATTTTGAGAAGTCATTTACCTTAAAAAAGGTGCTATGAATTTTTAAAACAGATACAAAGTACTTTTTATAGTTTACTAGTATATTTACAGTGTTTTAAACAGCAGAAATAATTACCCTTATTGGTTATTGTAATAACCATATTTAGTACTTACTCGTACAAATTCTTAGTAAAGATGTTACAAGAATCCATAAAAAAGTTAGAGAGTACAAAAAAAAAGTTACAACACATATTTATAACTTTATAATTTTTGTATTTGCTGGTTTAGGTAGCGATGTTGAATTGGTTGAACAATAAAGGACTGAACAAGTCTAACGAAATAGCAAAAGTAAAACCATATATAAATTATCAAACACCAAAACAACGTTTTTTAGCAAAACAAATGGAAATTAATTTGCAATTTGTGAGGCATGCCGTTGTTTCAATTAGGCAAAGTGAACATTTACGGACCGTACAACTTGTTGACCCAATTTGATTGGGCAATTCAATAAAGCTTTCTTGTAATAGTCCAATGTATTTGTGGTGTGCCATAAAATATATTCAATCTATTATATCTATCTAAAACTTATCATCTATTAAATTCGATTAAATCTGTCTATTAAATCTATTTAAATATACATAACTGGAGATATATGTACGTATGTATATAACATTATAATAATATAAAATTCATGTTAAATAGTTGAGCTAGCTGAGGGCCGTTCAAAACGATGTAATGATATTTCAACCGTTCCAGAGAGGAGCGCTCTCAAGACACTGTAGGAATTGCCACGTTGGATGGCAGAGCTAGATAGGTGTCAGCTCTTAGGTCACGGGATCAAATTAGACACCCTAAAACTAAAATGCTCTTCTTTCCCGACGTGCCAAGAATTTCCACTCAAAATATGTAGGCCTCCAGAGACCGATATATTTGCGCCTTTTATGGTCCTAGGTACAATTAGTCGGACGTTATTTGCATCGATGCGGCAAGTATCAATGTAAATAGCGTACCATACAAATGGCCTGTCATCATATCAGTCATACCATCAGGCCTTTTACCATCATGACGTATCAGAGCGCTCGGCTCGAGAATTGAGAATTGAATTGATTCTCAAAATTACTGCTTTGGCAATGATCTAGTTCAATCGAAGCAGTTATCAGTTGGCTATTTAAAGATTATAATCATCAGAAACGGTTTGTAGATAACGCAACTGTTTTGCGTGTACATTATTATTATCATAATATCAAATAATTAAAAACAATTCAAATATTGGTACTATGCAATACAACGCAAACAACACCATCTAGCCCCAAACATAGCTTGTATTATGGTGATCGGATGACTGATAGAATACGAGTACTTACATATATATATATATATATATATATATATATATGTATATATATTTAAATGCATATGTATGGTGTTTTATAACACCCAGCCACATGACAAACACCTATGTTAATCACGCAAATGTTTGCCCCCTGAAGGAATCGGACCCTTAACGTACAGCGCAGAATAGCTACACTGAGCTGACAGGCCAGTCAGTATTCTGTCTATTTATGTAATTAAACAACTATTATTATACTGAAGTCGTGCTGTGTAAAATCATCGAATTTTATATTTATTCTTATAATAACAAACACGCAGTTAGAAAATAAAAAAAATAAGGTTAATATTATTTTAACAGATTTTGAATTGGATCGTCTGAAAAAGTTTCGTAAAGATGCTATTTAATTTCCATCAGGCCTCCATTCGCAGGCCGAATTGTATGACGCGTATCGGATTAATAGCTTAAATGGACATTGGGATGGAAAATGAGTTATTTTAGGATTGGGTTCAGGTTCATAACCGGATTTAATAAGCAGGAGCATGGGAGTACTTGTTTACTGTCTAAAGCAGTTTTATTTTATGAGTTACTGCACGATTCGGGGGCACTGATCTTTATTAAACATGACCATTTTCAAGCTTAATATTTATTTTACAAATATCTGTATCGAAGCTGTTCAAGAAACCTCGTAGTATTTTTAAGAGACCTATCTAACGATATGCCACACCATGATATAGTAGTAGACAGGAGCTATCCCTAAAAGATAATATTTCATAGCTTTGTAAAGGCCACTACTAATACAATGTATTATTAGTCATATTACCGTTTAAAATTTTAAAACTAGTAACTAGGCTGCCTATTTAGCTAGCTGTTCTTAATCAGAGCAGTACTCTGATTAAGAACAGATAGAAAGACAAACGGACATAGGCAAAATTATAAAGGTTCTTTGCGGACAAAGAAACCTTAAAATTGCCTAAAAAACCACCGTATTTTTTCTTGAATGATATGTCTGGCATATTAGCTCAGTCGGTAGTACCTCAGTCTTCTGTGCTGTCGGTTGAGGGTTTGATTAAAACAAAACAAAACTTGTGAGATGAACATAGATGTTTGATCGGTATTAAAAAAAATAGTATTCTATTATTCATGGTCACCAAAATACAAGAAACCTATGCTTAGTTTAGGGCTAGATGGTGTTGTGTGCATTGTCCACAAATATTGATATGCATTTATTTTAATAAAATTAACTAAATTATATATATAATAAACACAATCCATTGCAAATGAAATAACTAGAGTTTCTTGTTCCCAAGCTTATTTGCAAAGGTTTAAGCATCTTAAAATTTGACACAACTTTCAATGCCTTTGAAAGGGGTTTGAAGGGGTAAAACACCTCGGACAGTTATATTGACGGAAAAGTTATAAGAACTATTGTTATCATCATAATCCGTTGTATTATTACATAAAAGTAGTAACGACTTCATTAACAACACGACACTATTGTGAAATCAGTCTCAAGCCGTAAAAATATCAAAGGAAGCTACAAGCTGCACATTACTCGCATCTCGGCGACATATAGACGGAAATACGCATTATAGCAGTGATATTAGCGTACAAGAATTCGTTATTGCCAGTTGTCGTGGGTTACGTAATCTAGGTACCGGTCTTTTTTTGGCTGGTGACCTAGGATGAGACCTCAAACTTCGGCGCAACTCTAGATGACATGCCAGAAGCACGGGTTTGATACACACTGCAAGATGAATATCTGTAAGAATTTGACTGGAGTAAAAGCGTTTATCAAATATTTTTAATTTTAGGCCACAACAAAAATGATTTCTTCAAGTGAAATCAGAAGACCTATTTTAGATTGTCTTAAAATATCTTAATATCGCTTGGTGAAAAAACCCGAAATTCTAGGATGGGTAATTTTATCGGATCTTTAATTATTTTACTTTCAAAGGGTATCTAAAGATATCTAAAGAAAAATTCAAAGGCTTATTTTAGTAATGTACTCGACTTGTTAGGAGTTTTCTGTTATTTTAAGATCAGGGTATCTTTTTTATTTAAAGCTGGTCTATTTTTTACACATTTTTTGACTATTTAAAAAAATGTGATACAAAAATACTATATATAATTTATTACAGTTAAGTTTCCAAACACTCATTTACTTAATGCAGCGTATAAAGTCAACTTTATATCTCTAGGCACTAAGTTTAAATCAAAATATCTTCTATTTCATTCACTACCTAACGCTGCAAACCACTTTTCACGAAACCTTAAATTTTGTACAAAGTCCATTAACTAAATTAAATTTAAAATACCCTCATTAATATAGTTGGAAAAGATAATGAACTAGCTCTTTACCTATTAATAACTTATTATTTCTGCTCCTTATCTTATTAATTTATTGTCTGTTTTTCATAGTTTGCTCCAAATATAGTGACGACGCTGACACAGAAAAATAGACAAGACAAGGTTACAGCTCAGTTATGGTGAGAAATTAATAAAATTTAAAATTTAGGCAAGCAGTTCCATTCTAAGTAAATTGTCTATTTGACTTCAATCGGTTTGATATAAAAGTAACTAATAGTAAAAGGAAATTTTGTTCAAATCCACAAAAATCCACATAAGATAAATACGCAAAATCTATGAATGAGTTGTGGTATGACAGATTTTATAAAAGATTCCTCGTGTATTACGTGTAAATATTGATAGGGACTCTTCGTGGAATAGCATTCGTTCTATTGAGAGTTTGCTTTACATATTAGTTTTCACGGAATTTCTATATATTCGGAATATAAATGACGGAATTTTTTTCTGCTCCATTTTGGGAGCATGTTTTTAGGGTACAGAAGTCCACAAGAACCGCTTTTGGTTTTGCTTAATGTCTTCCTTGTTGACAGACTATTAGTTTAATCATGATGAGATTTTGTACGGTATTAGTGGACCCTATAAGATTGAGGAAACAAGTTAAAAAAAAAATATTAGGATTTTTTACATACGTTATATATGTAATGTGGTGTTGGTTTTTTATTTTTAGTTCTCCATCGTGTGACATATCAGTCACATTTAAAGATTAAAGGTTTTTTCATGAACATTTTTTATATACCGGGAAACTTGAGATGTTTTTAAAATTGTTGGATACTTATATGATGAAGTAACTAGAAAAATAATCACAGCCAGTAAGGCTTCACTAGATTTTGAGCTTGATTTGAACACTCAAAAGGACCACGGTATATTTATGGCCAGTATTTGTTATTCACCCGTGCAATGATATATAAAAAATGGATGATTTTTTTTATCTTACATTTGTAAATTATGTAATTATAAATTTATAATATACTACTCTGTCAAGAAAGTACCAGGAAACGATCAATAAAATGTACACAAAACGTTATTTATTCATCCAAATTTATTTTATCGCGTTCAAAGTATGATCCTTCAGAAACGATACATTTACGCCAACGAATAATCCAGTTATCAAAACATTTATTAAAAGCTTTATCCAGTATTAAGTTCAGTTCTTGCCGCGGATTCTCTTTTACGTCTTCTACCGAATAAAAAAAAATAATAAAAAAGTCGGCTGGAGCCATCTGGTGAATAAAGTTGTTGCTCTATGATATTTGTTAGTTTTTGGTCAAAAATTTGTTCATCATAATGGCCTCGTGTGAAAGCGCATTATCGTGGTGTGAAATCCAAGAATTTTCTTTCCACAAATCTAGCCTATTTCATAGAGTTTGCTCTCTTAAACGCCGCACAACGCTTAAATTATATTAATGTTTACCGTTCAACCTTCCGACAAGAATACCGAGTGCACAACACCGCGATAGTCAAAGAAAACAGTCAATATGACTTTGACTTTTGATCGACTTTGGCGTGGTGTTTTCGGTTTCGGTTCAGTTGGAAGGCGCCACTCCGAAGCTTGTTGACTAGTTTGCATGTCAAACTCGTAAACCCACGTCTCGTTATCACATAGTTTCATGAATGTTAGGTCGGGATTGACTAGTTCTAGCATGTCCTCAGCGACTCTTATACGATTGAATATTTGAAGAAAATTTAGGTCTTTTGGGACTAGCCGAGCGGCAATATGTTTCATTGTTTAAAATGGTACGGATCGGATCGTGAGACATAGAAAGTTCAGTGGCTGAATATGAACGCTGTAATCGGTTACAAACAGAAATATCGTATAAAAAAAACATATTCCCGGTTACATAAAGGAGATAAAGGAGATATGGCTTCTAACAAGGAAGTGATTAACAGAATTATATTATTATTTTGTGTTTATTACAGAGCAAAATGATTATAATAATACCACTTCCATGACTGGTAACGAGGGTTACGTACGTGGCACAACTCCGTCGTCTGTGGCCTAGCTATGAAAGTTTCAGCGTGCTTAGCTATAACAATCGCAATAATCTAGAAATTCCAACAAGATCGGAAGTTCAATATTAACTAGCTCCAGTAAACTTGCACGGAGTTGATGAAACAAGCTACTACAAATTAGTTAGATACAGCAAATGTTTTAATGCAAATATGAGAACTGCTGAAGATGGTTTCGTAACTAGATTAAAAAGGCATTAACTTTTTTGTTCGTAATTCAAAACACTGAAATGCATAGAAACACTTTTTTAGCTTTAAATAATTACGTTTTAAAAACAAAAAGAAAACCGACTTTATTGAATATAAATGACGAAGTATAGAAGTCCATAAACCGACCGCGGACCCATGTCGGTTCCGCAGTCATTGTACATAATTTTGAGGTATTCTTAGTTGTCAAATTGTTTATGTGCTAGTTTTAAGGTGTACAATAAAGTGTTTACATTCATTCATTTATTCACACTGTAACAGCTGGGTAAATTTGAATGAAATTTAGTGTTGCCTATATACTTAATGACAGCTTAAACACTTTTTATGCATAAACTTTTTATGTTAAAAAAACACGGACAGAAACTAGTTAAAAATATAATTATTCACGTGGTAAATAATGTGAATACCTAATAATGTAACACTATTGTTGCGGCTATCCAGTTCTGTTTCTGTTTTAGATAACTATTTTCAGAAATTCAATTATTGTTTGGCACTTAGGAAGACATTTGTAATCTTAATATCATTGATACAAGTTTCAAAATGCAATCATCCACGCATCTCCGTAAAGCGGCAAATACGTAACGCATTTACAATTAGCCGTACACACTCAACTCAACGTGAAACCCTTTTCCGCACAATGGCGGAACAAAGCCTTTGTTGCGCTCGCTATTGTGACACTGTATGGTCACAGTGTATTGAGATACAGAAGCGCAACTTTTATCAAAAGCAGCTAAGATGTTACTTTGAAGTCGTTAATCAATGCGTGTTGCCAGTCAAGTTATTTAAATAATTTTAAAAGGACATATTGACTTGAGTTTTATTTTTTTCGTGATCACGGCTTAATATCCGTAATATCGGAAAAAAACAAAAAAATAATAATATTAGACATTTCACACAACAATCATCTGTCCTCTAAGTAAGCAGAGCTTGTGTTATGGGTACCACAGGACTGATAAACTACTTATGACCCATTTATTTGTTATACATAGAAATACCCTGACCTGATACAAATACTTGCAGATCATACAAACATTTGTCCCGCAGCGGGAATGAAACACGCAGCTTTCTGCGAATGAATGTATGTAGCCATGATAGTTTTGTAAGTAATATGTTATTTTATGGTGATGCCATTCTATAAGGTATAATAATAAATAATAAATAAATATTGCTGGACAATTCACACAACATTATCTAGTCCCAATCTAAGCATAGCTTGTATTATGGTGACTAGACTAGACACCCAGACACAGAAGAAACAACTAAGCTTTTCACACAAATGTTTATCCTGGGAGGGAATCGAACCCTCAATCTACAGCGCAGAAGGCAGAGCTACTATCAACTGAGCTAACAGGCCAGTCAAATCAATTACTGCCGCAATACAGCTTGTTCCCGAACTTACCAACATTCCGTACCACGACTTACTATACGTATACCTAAAAGCTTAACAACTTTTCCCTTAGCATAACCAGTTTCAACTTGAATGAGTGGAATAGACTCATATGTTTAATTTTAATTATTGTGAATAAGTTAATGAATTTTAATTCGGCAGCGAGATAGGTGGACGACATTATCAAAGTCGCGAATAGTAGATGGTTAAGACTAGCGCTGGAGCGCTAGAGGTGGGTTGTACGCACATAGAGAAAGCCTTTACTTAATTCCAATGATAATGGTGAAAATATTTTATAGAAGCTACACAAAATTGTAGATAGATAGTAAAATTAGCCTTTTGTTTCACAAGGATACAGGACACAGGACACTAGTGTCTGGGCCAGTTATTTAGTAGAACTGGTTGATGACAGTACATTGTTCCGCCATCTGTTTACTCCAATCATTTCAGTTTAAAACTCGCGTTTTCCTATTTCCTGCTTTATTTTTTGTTGCCGGCAATTTATTCTGGTTTAGCACCAGTTTATAAATAACTCGCGTGTGCTATTGTTTTTGTTAATTTGTTCTGTGTCTGGGTGTTATAAAATATCATAAGTATGGATTTAAAAACATCTATGTATTCTATCACTCATCTGGTCACTATAAGACAAGATATGATCAGTTTTAGCCAGATGGTGTTGTGTGCATTGTCCACCAATAATAATAATTTATTTATTTGTGTCTAAATGACGGTCAACTAGTTATCAAATTTAAAAATTACGTTTTAAAAACTTAAAAGAAAACCGACCAACCGAAATTTGAGCCCATAAAAATACAAACGAATGGAGAGGAGGTTCTCCATTCGTTTGACTTTCGAAGCTGGTTAAAAATGTTTTTATTTTACGCTTTTTAGTACCTTATCATTTTTCGAAATGCGTAAACACCACTGGAAAGTCACAGGAAAGCAAAATATCAAAATTTAGATTCATCCAAATGGATGACATATTTTTTCAGTTTTTTAACTACTGAACCGATTTTTAAGAAATGTATATGAAACTAATCGGGGACCCTTCACATGAAATCAGATTTTTTCAAATTGATTCATAAATGACGGAGTTATGAGGTAACAAACATAAAAAAATACAGTCGAAATGAGAACCTCCTCCTTTTTTGAAGCCAGTTAAAAAATAAAAATCTTTGCTTTCAAAAAACTACCGAATAATTGTCACAAAACAGGTGAACCAAATTTATTGATATAAGCACTTCAGAATGTGTCTTTTATAACAGTGGAATGTCATTCATGTGGTTCCCATAACACAAGCTCTGCTTACTTTGGGGCTAGATGATGCTGTGAGAAATGTCCGGCGTTATTTATTTACCTACTTTAAAACTAGTCGTCACAATCACTATCGTCTGACTAGCACTCCGATAGAGCACTAATGGTCTAATGGTAGTGACGCCGCCTTCCGATCGTGGGTTCAAATCCCGTCATAGTACGTTGAAGACATAAATGCATATATTACGCCTCAGGGCCCTTTTCGTGCACATGGCACTTGTGGACTTTCGTGCCCAGATGCGCACTTTAATTCTTTCGCGACACTGGCTTAAAATAACTAGAGACACGATAATAAAAATAATCAATTCGATAACGTAATAACTCGTACTAAGAACCATGTTAGCTCATATTTTGTAAAGCAGAAAATTACAATTCAAAATTCCCGATGGTACTTTTTATTCATGAAGGAGCGACAGTTTTCATTGTTTTAATGGTTAAAATTATATGTTAATTTCCAGATTTTTCGAGATTCCAGAACTATTGCAATTTTTGTCATTGTTATTGAGACAATATACATACATACCCGTAGAAACAAAAAAATTAAATAAAATTTAAATTAAAATCATTTTTATTATTTTAAATAATGGAAATTACTTTTTTTATCACTATTTAACACGTGGATGCGTTGAAAAAATACGAAAAGAGCTTCTAAGCCGCACTTGAATCCTTTTACCACACTGGTTCAAATAACTAGTAATATAGTCAATTAATTAAGTTATATTGCATTTCACTCTATAATCACATAATTAGATAGAGCGGCATTAAAGTATAATCTGTCCTTGTCATTGTCTAATGTCAATGAATTAAGATACATTTTGATTAGCACGGGTTTTACTCACGTATTATTTTGTCGTTGGAGGCACCGACACTTTTTCAATTCATCTAGAGCTAGATATACATATACATAAAGATATACAAATATACACTATAAATAAATATAAATATATATATATATATATATATCTTTATATATATATAATTCTACTGTACGTGTGTATGTCACTGAACTCCTCCTAAACCGCTGGACCGATTTGAATGAATTTTTTTGTATGCGTTTGGGTGGCGCCCTGGATGGTTTTGATTCACAAATCAGCCCGACAGATGGCGCTGCAGTTGGTACAATTAGATATATTTTTTTCTTTTTATAACGCGCGGGCGAAGTCGCGACCAGGGACAGGGACAGCGAGATCTATGATTACTGTATATCCAAATATATATAGTACAAATCATGACTCACGCTTTGAAAGTGAAATCTTAATAATTAATTAAGATGTCAACAAATATATAAATATAAGACAATTCTGGTGAATCTGTTGTCTCGCAAGCCTAACTAAAATTTAGTATAAAATGGAAATTATCTAATTAAAGTCCAAAATGGAGAACATAATTCTTTTAAATTATAATTTAAAAATATGTTAGAATTATCATTTGGTTCATTTATTATATATTTTTTAAGAATTTTTGCAGTTTTATTCAATACATCTTACACTGCCTTTTAAAAATGTTACTCTAATTAGGCTTTTGGTGCAAAAGAAATAAGATCGTTCGTGTCTTACAACATTTTAGATAGTTCAGCGCACCAACAGAATCAGTGTGTGATCAGACAGTGTGATAAAAATACGATAGACCCTTTTCTAAAGCCTGTGTTTTAGAATAAAATTTAGATTGACATATAAGCACAGATTTACTCATCGTATAAGACTTGTAAAACAGATTACGTATTACGTACGTATCGTACACATAACAACAGAATACAGAACATATTACGAGTCAAAAAATCTATACATAGTTCTCGACCTTTGTGTTTTATTTATAATAGCGATCATTAATACAGGTTTGCCTTCAGAAATATCGTATATCGAAACAAACGACAGCTTGCGCATGTTAAGGAACTTCCCAAACTTTTTCACATATCCAGAATATTCCGTACGGTATCGGAACAACTCGAGTGAATTCAAATTTATTCTAAAAACAAACGCCAAATTATTTCCCGTCTGTTCCAAAAACAGTAGCGGTTTCCGGCTATTATTCACGAGTCCGACATTATAGTTGCTTTGTTTTACTCCGTCTTTTTCACGTGAACAGCTAATAATTATGGTGACATTAATAACAGCACAGCTACGTGTCATGTTCATGTTTATCTTGCTTTAAATTCTAATGTTATCAATTAAAAAGTTTTACTTGTTAGAACTTATCAAATTACTTCGAATTCATTATAAATTTCAACCTTCTTACAAAGAAGATACCATATTAAAAAAGTTTATTAAAAACTTAATTGGTTACAATAAATGATACCTTCTTAGTAAATGAATGACTTCTGAATTTGAATTTCGTGGAACTCCATCGGTGTCACGGAGAATTAGATTTGAATAGAACGGGTAATGTCTTGCGGCGAGCTCACTGGAAGTCAGTGGCGAAGCGAGAAACGGTGAAACTATCCAATTAAGTCCAACCTTACAGTTTGGCATTCGACCGCAATCATCCTCTATGATGCTGGGGTTACGCTGTCTTAAAGCTAGGAATTATTAAAATTATTTGATATTCCAGTTTTGCATTTATTATATTAATAATAAAGCACTGATGTAATCATTTTATTATAAAAAACAATTTCAAAACAGTTTTCTTGTTCTTCTGGTTTTTCTAATTATTGTTTGTAACTACAATAATTAGAAAAACCAATTCGACTTGTGTCTGGATGGGGTGAAAAATAATTTTACATACATAATTTTAACATAATTTAGAACATAATTTTCTCCCAAAACAATGATTATATGAGTATCATTTATTTCTTTCCGGTATTTCGGCACAGTTGCATGCACGCATCGCGCGATAAAATACAGAATGATTGTTTCTTAAATTATTGTAAGTCGATTCCATCTCTTTTAAAGCCAAGTTCGAGAACAGTCACTCAAGAAACACGTCTGTGTTTACGCTTTACGCTTTTAGTACTAGATTAATTTACTTTCATTAAACAAATTAAAGTTAAACTCATTTCTAAAAGCATTTTTTTTTAATTGTCCGGAAAACTCTGCACCGCATACTAAAGTTATAAACTAATGTGTATTATTCAACTCAATACCGGAGCACAAATGGATACAGCTGATTGTAGTTCTGTTACCAAGTTAATAAATTATTGCAAGAGTTAATAATGTTCTAGTTTGGCTTTGGTGTTATTTTTGTCTGCAACAGATCCTGTTTTGAGAATTATACATGAGCTTAAATAGGTTTCAGGTACGAGTATAACTTTTGTAATTGGGTAAATCGTGTCAAAAGGATGGGAAGCGATTATCTAAGGAAATGTGATTTTACTTATATGAGTTTAATGTTATTATAATAACAGTTCATAGACATTATAGTAATTATTTCGTTCTGTTTATTGTTTTTTATTTATTATTTTTTATGTCCTACTTGTGTTTTGTGACATTTTCTTTTCTTTCTTATGTAATTTGTGGAAATTGTTTATTTCTCTGGCTTCAAGCTTGCCCTAGTGTGAAGAACACAAGTCATTTTTAAACATAGATTTTTCTTCTTGTTAAAACGAATCTGTAAATGAGTTTGTAATTATTTCTAGCTTGTAGGATAATATTATTTTATAGTAAAGCCACTGCACGATAAACTATTAAAATTGATAGCATCTGCAAACGAATGTACAGAAGTTATTTTTACACTTCGTAGTATTTTTTTTTCATAGACATTTAAATAAAAAAAAATGTATTTGCTTTTTATCATACAATACACTTATACAGCAAAAAAACAAGACACATGGTAATAACAATAAAATATATTTTTACAGGATAAAATTAATACTTCGCGTTGTGCGAAATTGACCTAATCCCTTGTTAAAACAACAAGTATTCCAATTTCAAATAAGATTAATTCAAAATCGGAACGTTGTTTTTGTTGGAAACTAGCGCCACCTGCATTGAGTTCGCGTAATTATGTAAAGTTGATGTAAATCCGTCAACCCCTAGTCGTTTAGAGGCGGAATATAGGCGCCGTCAAATTGAATATGAAAGCGCTTAAGGAAACGGTAGGATTAATTTGAATTTTAAAATGACTTTAAAAGGGGAATGGGTTATTATAATAATTTAATTTTAAAGTACTTTATTTTATGATAAGCTGTAACCTGTTACTTTGTTAGACTCTAAATAATGTAAGGGCCTAATTTGATTTTGGTTATTACAAGAGCAAGGGCTTAGAGACTCAATTCTGCTAAGGCGATTGCTTGAAAATGTCAATGACGTAAAATTTAATTATAATATCAAGAAGCATAGGGATATTCTATTTATACAGACCTGTCACTCTTTTAAGTTAATTCATATTTGTGTTATTTCTATTCCATTGAAAATCCATTATATTATTAAAGAGTGTATTTGATTATGTAAAAACGTTATAAGTATTTTTCTTCATTTAATGAGGATTAGTAAAATTGTAGCAAATTCAAAATAACTACTTATTCTTTATGGCATAGGAATGATATATCTCTTCGAACTATCCAAATCGGACCACTAGGTATTTACGAAGATATTAGGTAATACACATTATGCCGTTCCTACCGGTAAAATCAATGTACGCGGGTGCGTATGACGTCACTGGGACGGTCCGAGCGCAGCTGGCCCTCTTACTTCACGGTTCGATAACTGGCGGCGACCGTCCCTGTGACGTCACAGCTGCCGCGGCGGTCACTCATTGAACTTCGCTAGTAATTTCAATATAACTTTGTTAATGTTTGTCGTGGAACAAAAATGTTTGAACTGTATGTTAAAGATTTCTTAGCTGTATAAACCTGCATTCTCAACTAAAAACGTTACGGATCCTCATTTAAATCTATCTTAAAGATACTGGCAACATCAGTGCCTAGTGAATTAAATTGAAAGCGTCAAAACGTAAAAAGTTACGTCACAAAGTCGTATGCAGTCATTCGTCCTTTGTTATATTTTACAAATTGGCTAATCTTTTAATTAAAATCTATAAGCAGATTATTTTTGCTCGATACACATAAGAAACACAAAACTTTAATATGAATTATTTAAGATATATCGCCAAAACTATTAAGAAAACCCAAAATAAGTCAAAGAAAATAATAATATAAGAGCCCAATATGTGCTTTGTCAAAAATAACTCGACGTCATAAATAAAATATCACAAAATTTTGACCTCCATACTTAAATGTCACTTCAAAGCTGTTCAACATTACCAATACTATCAAGGTACATACATAGAAATCTAAAACCTTCAAAACCGAAATGTAGTAAATTAAAGTTATACCAAGCTCCTTAGCACACATACAATGATTAGAAAACCAAACATCTCGACGTCGCTGTACTAACAATGTAAACCCGGTGCCACAAGTTGAATGTTCTGGAATCTAGATTGACGGATGTTATGAAGTCTAGTATTACGTAGAGTTTAAAACTATTTATATCAAAATTATTCTATATTTTCCTTAGTCACGACATTACACGTGAACTGTTAGATCGATTTCGCTGATTCTTTGTTTGTTGTGTTATTATCAGAAGGTTCTTATGAAAGAAAAAAATAAGAAGTTTGCGTGGAAAATTTGAAAATTTACGAAAACGACGACATTCACTTTTCTAATGTAACCTCGCTTTAGACAATATAAACTATTGTAAAATTTTGTTTTATTGAATGTAAAACCTTGGCGTTTGACATAACTGTTAGTCGGTTGACAGTTGGCGCGATCGCTGCAAATATTGTTTGGAATTATATTTATCTGATATATTTTTCTTTTTAAAACACGTGGACGAAGTTGCAAACTTCGTCCACGTTCATACTTTATACATTCCCAATATTCGTACATATTACGTCTCAAATACTTTAATTTTTGTTTCATACTAGCTGTACCCGGCAAGCGTTGCAATGCCACAATTTTTCTCACCGCTTAAACCTTCCCTGGACCACGACAAACATTTCAACACCAAAATCAGCTAAATCAGTCCAGCCGTTCTCGAGTTTTAGCGAGACTAACGAACAGCAATTTATTTTTAATATATAGTTTTTTTTGTGTTGATACTAACTTTAATGAGAACTTTATTAGGTAATTATTTGTTTTCCATGTTTAATTTATTTGACCTCTCCCTTTCCTAATATGAATACGCCATCAGCGAATAACTATTTTTAAATTTCTTGTGGAAGGTTTAAATCCGTTATTTTTTGTAAAAAAAATACCTGGTTTCCATTTGACGTTGTAAGTTTTAACTGGAAACTTTTTGGATTATTTAATATTTTAGTGATTTTGTTTATAAGTTTGTTTTGTTTGTTTTTCAATTGTAGAACAGCCTTTATTCAGCAATCTATCTCTCGTATCACACTCGTTTACTGTATTATGTTTGCTCATTACGCGATGTAGTTTACTTTAGGTCTAGTATAGCGCCCCTGACAGTACTTGCAAATAGTTATTCTCTTACATAACCACCGCTGCACCGCTTTATATGTAAAATTTCTGTAATTAAATTTCGTGGTAGAATTTCTTTTGATGTTCTTCTTTTTCTATATAAAAAAAACTGTATTTTAAGGTTTCACTTTCAAAACTTTCGTGAGTTGTACCCTGATGGAGATTCTCCAGATGAATCGAAACAGGTTCTGTTCCTCCATCGATAAAATAATAAGTGAGTAAAAACCCATGTTTTTAAATATGAACGTTCTTTTATGAGTCTAGACATGCAAAAATATTTGACTTTAAGGTGTCCAGAAGTGTCCATATGTGTCTAATTTTTTTCATATATCTTGTAATTCGTTTTTGTGTCAAAAACACAAACAAAATACTCATTTAGGTAACATTTCTTCCTCCGTTGAACAAAGCCTGTCTTAGTACAACAATTATTTTCTCTTTCGTGTGTGAAGTGCGTGTAAACAATTCGGCTTAGTACAGCTACAGTTTGCTAAAATGCAGTGGCCATTACCTGAAACTCACTCAGTGGGCCAGAGTAAAATAAGTTGATAATATGGCGTTGCATAAATACTATCAAAATTAGATATATCTTTGTTGCGTTGGCAACAAATTTTAACGACATTAGCTAATATTTGATGGCATACTTACTAACTATCTTAGAACCACAATAATTACCTAGCGTTTAAGTTTGTTCTGTCCTTGTCATTTTAATGACGAAGCATAATCATTCAAAATTCATTTATTTCCTCTTTTCACATGTTGCATGTACTTAGATTATGTCATAACAATATTTGGAATCTTATACAGAAAGTGTTTCACAGAAGATAAATTTATCGGCCATAGCCTCGTCAATCTTATAGTAACTCTTATTTAATAATAGCCTTTTTATAATATTGAAAATTCAGGGTCAGATTTAGATTTAATGTCAGTAGGAATTTTGTTAAATAATTTAATGGACACACACATAAAACTCTTTAATTTTTTTGTCAGTCTAATCTTAGGAGTCAGAACATTTCTTTTATTCCTCGTGTTATACTTATGTGTAACGAACTTCATGTTGGTGATATTTTCTGTAATAGAAATAATATTTTGATAAATAAATTCACCAATCATAGTTATAATGTTCCATAGAGACGGCAGTCAATTTATACAACTCATTTGCTAATTTGTAATTATTAGATACAGGGTAATTGTCACATTCACAGTTTTTAATTTAACAAATTTAACTATTAAAGACTGATAGGAGCATTTAGAGTCCTTTTATTGGGTAGTTAAGTCGCTCCTTAGTATAGACCTTACTAAGAAGTTCTAATTAACCAATAAAGACTCTGCATGCGTCCTTATTAGTATCCTTATTGGTCCATATCTGCTATCAGTCTATAAAAGTTATAACAGGCTTGAATAGAATCTACAAAAAAACTGCATTACGGTCGTAATGACAGTCACTGCTTTTTCGAAAATCTTATCAGTGGTGCGACACAAAGACGTTTCTTTGTCTCCTTCGTCACCTTTGTCCCGTTTGTGTTCCGTAGTCCCATAGCACTCCTCAAGTGGACGTTGTGAGACTGTTAACTGTGAATAGTGTGAATATAGTTGTTAAATAAAAAAACCGGCCAAGTGCGAGTCGGAATCGCGCTCCGAGGGTTTCGTACAAACCTAGGTATATAAGTAAAATTTCACCCATCACGACAATCGAGTCATAGTTGGATGATGTAACAAAAAATTTACAGTTTTCGCAATTAATCCTTTATCTGTGCTATAAGACGTTGCTTTGTACCAAATTTCAAGATTCTGAGTTCACGGGAAGTACCCTGTAAGTTTTGATTCCCTTGAGAGTTGCGAGTTTGAATATATGCGACTTAAATTGCTGTTTCTCTTAATTGCGTTGACATAGAAAATTGATTTTGTTACAGCTTAAAGGTATTATAGACCTGAGTGTTTTATATGAATTTCATTTAATACCTCTACGCGTTCATGAGAAAAGGGGTAGTAAGTTTAAAATTATTAAAAATATTTTTATTATATGATGTAACTAAAAATGTATGGTTATCGCAATGTATCCTTTATCTTTTAAGATTCTGAGTTCACGGGAAGTAACCTGTAGGTTTTGATTCCCTTGCGAGTGTCGAAAATTTGTGGCATAAACGGCTGTATCTTTTGATTGCGTTGGCTTAGAAGTTTGATTTTTTCACATCTTTAAGGGACAGTAGACCTGAGTATTTGATATAAATTTCAGCTTAATACCTCCGCGCGTTCCTGAGAAAAAGTATCTTGACAGACAGACGGACAGACGGACGGACAACAAAGTGATCCTATAAGTGTTCTGTTTTTTCCTTTCGATGTACGGAACCCTAAAAAAAACTGGACAAATGTGAGTCGGACTCGCTCACCGAGAGTTCCGTACAAATTTGTAGGTACATACAGTTAAAATTAAAATTATTAGGTACCTATACTTATAAAAAATGGAAAATGTTTTTATTCATTCTTCGTCCTAAATCGAAAACTGTACATAATAAAAATAATTAAAATTCTGTTTAAGCTTGTGCCAATGAAGCCCTTTCATATGATATCCTACATGACATGGTTAAAACAATTCAAAATTTGGACCGCTGTTCCTTTCATAAAGACTATTATTATGATTTAATTACAAATAGTATTTAGATGTTTCCCTATACTTGTAGTATAAGACAGTATTACTTGCCAAATTTCATAGTTCTAGGTCAACGGAAAATACCTTATAAATTTTGATTCCCTTGAGAGTGTCGAAATATACGTATTTTGCGGCATAAACTACCGTATCTTCTTTTTACGACTGTAGACTGTATATCGTTTTGATTTCAACTCGATACCTCCACGCGTTCTAAGATAAAGGACGGACGGACATCAAAGTGTCCCATTTTTTTCTTCTTAAGAAAAAAACGGAACCCTAATTACGAAAACAAAGGAATAGTTTGTTCAGTATAACAAGAGTTATACTGAACAAACTATTTGAGTCGTAAAAACTTGTTGAGTCGTAAATCATTGCACTTTATATATATATTTTTTTGATTATGTTACTACACAAATTATTTAATATTATAAAAATAGTTACATAGTAAAATTGTAATGTATCGTAAACATAAAACTTACTACAATATAATAACCAATCGCATAAAGTTCTTCTGTGCTTCCTATGTGTGCACAGAAGAAGAATTTTGTCTGTGGCATCTGTCTTAATGTAAATTTTGTCAATGTCAAATGTATTTTTTTCAAATTATATTATCGACACAAAGTCGCAGTCGATCTACATTTATCTATTCTAAACGTCATCACGAAATGGTTGCCTTGAATTTTCTTGGACTCCTTCTCGTATAAATTGCAAAGCAACTTTATACACTTATAATTAAACTGTCTGTTTATACTTGTGCACAATTAATCACAATTAATTGAATAATTTAAGTATGAATAGAGGAAACGGAATCAAATTATAAGAACTATTCATTAAATGTAACTCGCTAGACATAAATATACACTCGCAAAGGTTTTGTTTTCAAGGCCATTTTTATTTTCTTTTATTTCATAAATTGGAGCATCTCCTTTGCTGGTCCTATTCTCTCACAACTGTCGACGTTTAAAAAAAAATAAACAAAAACTGTACGTTATCCATAACCTACTTTCACGTAGTGGCATAGTTGAAGGCTAGCTTTGATGTTCAGGCTTCAGTTATATTAGGATACATTGATTAAAAGACAAAGAGGCCAATATCCGGGGCATCCCCGGCAATCGAGTTATCCTTTACAGAATTGGTTCTGTCATTGATTCAATAATAAAATGAATAGAGGTCGGTTTTGAGGTGCCGTTTGATTCAGGGTGAGATAAAGCTGTTCTTGTTTTGAAAATAATATATTTTCTGTTTAGTTTTATTGACCTGAAGTTTGTAGTTCATTAACAGATTGTACTTCTTATTCGATTTTAATAACAGGCTTTATTCATTTTTTTTACTAAAATTTGAACTTTGAAGCTTGAAAGCCAAGGGATGCTCAACTGCCAGGAGGCAGACCACCCGCCCTATCGTCAAATGATAAAAGTCAACATAGTCGGGAACCACTAGATGAGTCCTAACGGGGCCCAAAGAAGTGGTTTAATAAATAAGAGGCCTGTATACAACAGTTGGTACAATCAGGCTTATCGATGACGATGGATGCTAAAGTAATCTTAATTACAAATGGAATAAGTACTATTTTGCATTGCTCGACATAGCAATAATTAAAATAAATTTTGTGTATAAATGTTTTATAATAATATTTTATGTTTTATTGCATTATAGCCACATATTTAACTAGGTACTCGAAACTCAATGCGATAAACTGCAATGACTTTGATTACCCTGGCAGTAAATAACATTATGTGAGGTTCCTGTGTCATTCTCAAACCAAGTGTAAGTATATACGAGCGAGTTCGTAGATACTGTATCGTGTGTTCTTTAATGTGCATGTTATTTGTGTTTGGAACTCCACGTTGACAAATAGATAATGGTAAATATTTTGTTTTGTTTTTATTAAGAGTAAGATAATTTTGATAGGTACAGGATTTTTTTTGTCTGTGATTAAGCATATGCATTTACCTACTTTTCCTGACTGAGCATTACTGTATCATCTACTAATGCTAGGAGTTTGCAATCAACCTTAATGTCACTTTTTTGTTTCATACATATCAAGAAAAGAGTTGGACCAAGGAAAGAGCCCTGTGGAATGGCGTATGAAACTGGCAGTTCAGCACTAGAGTGTTCACCAATTTTCACACTTTGCGGTCTTCCTTTCAAGTAGTTATGCATCAATAAAATTAGTTTACCACGTATTCCTAGTTCTTCTAGCTTGCACAAAAGTAGTAGTATAGACACGACATTAAAAACCATTGCCAGGTCTAAGAAAATGGCTAAACATTTGGTAACTTTATTCAAATATCCTATGACATAACTAAACGGAACCAATCAAATTCCGTTACGGCGTCCGAAGTTGATTTACCTCTCCGTAAATCGAATAGCTTCTTGGAGATAAGGAATATTTTACCTGTCTATTATTCACCGCTCATTCAGTATTTTTAATAGAGCTGGAATTATTAAATAGATGGACAAATATTTAGTACTATTCCGCCAATCTATTCTCAAAGAGTTAGAAACGATGCAGACGCATGCAACTCCCTCTCCCTAAGTCTGCAGAAAAAACACTCTGCTCTGCAGACTTGTAGGTACAAAACATTTTATTTATACTTACAAAAAACGTATGAAAAAGCAATAAAAAATCTGAAGAGGTATCTACCAAGTCTGGGTAGATACTTCTACCTCATTGGTACAGTTTTAGTCTTGCGAATTATTCCACGGCGTGATTCAGTCACAAACAAACATACGATCTATACAAACGTTCGCATTTATACAAGAGGTCTTCACGTCCCATTTGAAATGTATTTTTTAACCGACTAAAAAGGAGAAGGTTCTCAATTCGTCGGTTTTTTTTTTTTATGTATGTTATTTATGTATGTATGATGATGTTTTCATGTACTTCCATACCTCGCTGTCTCATTGGAGCGTTGCGTTTATTTGGCCTACCCATATAACTCAAAGTCAAACTGACAGTTGTTTTATTGTCATATTCAAGTTATAGTATAGTCTGTTATGAAAGATTACGACACCGATTATCAAAAGTAATTTCGGTCGTTCCATCACACAAAACGAGTAGAAACGATGTAACTAAGAGTAGGGTTTTCTACGATGATTGACCCGATATATCGATTATTGATTTAAAGAGTAGGGATTCGAGTTTTGTTTTTATCTAATTTGAATCTATTTTGTCAACATTGATAATCGGTCAAGTGCGAAAGTCGCGCCTTAAAGTGTACACACCTACCTACCTACTTTTTTCAGTCTACTGACTACTCTTACCATCGGTTACTATTTCTAGTCCAATTATACCGCCCTAAACTATGAAACTACCAATCATTGTTTTTAAGTTTGTAATCACAATACTTATTATATGATATTAAAAAAATTGCTAGTTTTTGTTTCAAGTATTATGGTGGTCAACGGGAAGTAGTAGCCCATGAGTTTTTATTTAATGGCGAGTGTCAAAATATGTGGCATAAATGATTGTATTATTTGATTGCGTTGATTTTAAAGCTAGATTATTCTTGATACATGAACACGGTACCTCCACGAGATTCTAAAAAGGACGACCCAAAAAAGATGGAATAGGGACGTATTGGCTTACTTACTACAGTTCATCGAGTAGTTTGGGTTAAAGTTGCTAGATAATACAGAAACAGGTATGATGATGCTTTGGGAAAAGTACTGTTCACTAACGCTCTCACTAAGGGTAAAGATACGTTCAATGCAAAATTGTCGGAAAAAAGCCATATGGTGAAGGGTCAGTAATAGAACGGGGCGGAATTTGCATAGGGGTACGTACCGAGCTACATATCGTAGAAAATGAGTCTCTCACTGCGTTACGGTACGTTACCAAAATTTTATATCCTATTGTGATGCCCTTTGCATACCGGAGATTGTTTTCGTTTATAGTCCGCCTAAGAGCGATAGTTTTGAGGTATCTTTGGGTCTAAATCATTTATTTAATAGGCAGCATGCTCATTGGACCTAAATACGATCGTACATGTTTAGTATTAGATTGGCAGTCAAATTAAACTCAAAAATCTTGCACCAGTAAACGTAAGAGTTCTAGTTCTAGCAAACGTAGAAATTCTAGATAAGTTCATAACAGTAGTTCATAACGTAGTTTTTGCGGTAAATACAGATTTTTAAATATATGTGTTTTTTTCCTCAGACAGTTAACCGAAACATTTGAAATGTATAAACTCTCATGCATTTTTTTATAGTTTTTCGTAGTTATAAGATGGATCATGCAAAAAAGCATTAGGACCAGGACAAGTTTCTTGCTAGTTCTTCTCGGGCTTGCGTTAGGAGTAATTGGCACCTAAATTCACCCAGTATGTAAGACGTTTCAAAGTGACCCTTATGATTGTATTAAATAAAATATTTTTTGACATTGACTTTTTATACCTTGTATGTTGAGATGCATAACGCTAAAAGAAAAATATTTTATCTATCAACAAACACAGATAACATATTCCAGGTTGCAGTTTTAGTGAATGGTAGGCGTCGCAGAGGTTTGAATTAATTTAATTATGAATAAGGTAAGTATTGCAATATAACATAACAATGTAAGTATTGCTTTTAAATATAATATTTAACTAAACATTCATTATTATTCAAATTACATTTAATGATGATGTTTATAAATATGATGAGTGCTGTGTTTGAAATCAGCGTGAAATCTGTAACAAGACATTTTGTTTTTAATACTGTAATAATACTTAACTATAAAAAAGATCTTCGGAAAAGTAGTAAGTAGTTTAAAGTTTTAGAAATTAGCGAAGAGGTGCAAACACGTGTTTGTGGTTCTGAGCCGCTTATAAAGCTTATGAGGTTTTCTTGTTTGAAGAGCTTAGAAGAACCGGAAGGTTGCAACTTACCCAGAATGATGATCGCCATGGTAATGCACGTGCCTCTCTGCGTGAGGGTCGTGTAATGAGTAGAAGCCCTTCACGACGTCGTCGTGGCGAGTCTCGTGCTGGATTTTGTGGTCGTGTGTGTGCTTGTCCTTCACTTTGTATTCAAACTCATATTTTGGATGTGTCTAAAGTCATGACAAAAATAATCAGAAAACCAGTAACACACAAGAATAAATAAGGAGTCTGAAATAAGTCTCAATTATGTATGGCCATATATTATGTATTTGTATGGTTGAGTGTATTTTTAACAGACTTTAATAGAGGAGCAGGTTCTCAATACAGTTGCTTTTTATTTTTAATTTATGTGGTACCTCATAACTCCGTCATTTAAAAATCGATTTAAAAAAATATTGTTAAATGTGAAGAGATATACTTTCCTATTAGTCTCTTAGAAATTAAATATAATTCACCAAAGTAAATGAAAATTCATATTTCTATAAAAATGAAGCCGTTTTTTTTAGTTTTAAAACGTAATTATTTTTTTATTTATCTTATGCTTAACAAAACAGGGTACTAAACAGGGTAATAAATGTCAAAGTAACTAATAGGTTTGTGTCAAATTGCGCAGAATTTACCCTATAAATTTACTCTACAATTTTGAAATGTTTCTACTATCTTGGTAGATTTATTTCTGTACTCTGTATTTCTTTCAATCGTTATTATTATCTTGATATTACAAAAAGATACTCTATCACCATCATAGAGTTTAGTAATGCGTCTGTAACTTATCATTGAACTCCAAATTATACATTTGATTAAGTTATTTTATAATAAATAAAAAGACGTCAAGATTCATAATGCAGTCTTGTCTAGTGAAAAGAACTTACGTAGTAGTCATAATGATGATGACCATGTTTATCTTTGAACTCCACTTTGGTGTGATGCCCATCGTGCTTGTGGATGTGTTGAGAGGAAAAAGCGTGTTCGGCGGACACTGCTCCGATGACGGCAATGAGTAGCAATATCTGAAATGAAGATAAAAGAATTATTGTATGCCTTAACTATCAGAAAAGGCTTTAAAAGAGGACACATTTATCATGAGCGTTTGCCAACGTTATTTTGGTGAATATTTTAGAGCAAAACTCAAACTCTGATCAAAAACTGAACAATGATTTTTTGAGAGGTTATTATTCGAAACTGTTATAAAACCCATGCCTAGTTATAAAGTATTAAAAGTAGTATTATTATCATAATATATAAAGTTAGGAAAGCATGGGTTATAATTTTTTTTTATGTAGGTATAAATGTTTGGGAGGTTCACAGTTCAGTGAATATTTTATAACTTTAATAAAAATAATACCTTTGAATACATTTTGTTATTCCGTATACAGTTAGACTTTGACTGATAAATTGATTTCTACGCACACGCTTTTTATTTGGACGTTATAGGAGAAACCAAGGTGACATTAATTTCTCTGCAACATGGTTTTGCGTGTTAATGTGATATAAATCTAAAAATTGGTAGGTATTTGATTGGTATTTCGTTACATCAAATTAGCTTACCTGTGCCAAAGAAGGTGAGTAATGCTGCCTGTCTTTTGGCAGATGATGTATTATTTAGAGCTCTCACAGAAACGGTTTTGTGTTGCACTAAAGCGGGACGGAAAGGGTCTAAGTGGAGCTGAAACGAGCAGTAGTTTACAGTTTCAGTTTCAAGTTTCAGTTTACCTACATTAGTTTACAGTTTCAAGTTTATTTAAAGTAAAAGTAACATTACAGCTGTATCCAAAGCG
Organism: Lampropteryx suffumata; assembly: GCA_948098915.1. Taxonomy (NCBI): domain Eukaryota; kingdom Metazoa; phylum Arthropoda; class Insecta; order Lepidoptera; family Geometridae; genus Lampropteryx; species Lampropteryx suffumata. Next base: position 828,716 of record OX402553.1, read on the forward strand.
TTACATCTACCTATATTTTACTAAACAATGTACAAGATGAAGAAATATAAACAGGAAAGAGCTTGAAACTAGTTATTAGGAACAATCTTTATTTTAAACTAGGTAACTACAATTATGCCTTGTCAACCTACAGAAACATTAACAACCGCTAACAAGATCCACATTAACAATATGTGAATTTTGATTAATTTATATTATTTATCTGTCTACACTAACAATATAAACTCAAGTGTCTATGATGGTAAAAAAAAGTCAAAACTTAATTTTGACGGCTAAGCTACTCTTTTGGTAATCAGATCATTATTGTAACCTGACCTGAATCTGACTTGGTAAACAGATCATTATTGTAACCTGGAGAAGGACATAGGCCACAACAGCTACTAGTGATTTAAAAAATAGTTTTTTTTTATTACATACGAAAATTATACGCCCAAGCCAGAATGGAATATATATTATGTATTTCATAAAAGTCTCAAAGTGTAAGTCACTAATGCAGCGACGAGAACAATTTGATAAAAAAAAATCTTAGTGTAATTCGCTTATACTAGTATTCAATACTGGATTTGTTAAAGAGTAGGTTTATAATTATAGGGAAACAGTAATATCGGGAAACAGAACAACTCATTTAGCATGGTAAATATTTCGTTTTGAGTGGAAATTATTTATTAGTAAATATAGTAATTCCTATGTTCCTATGTCCTATGTGTAACCTTACCATAATTTTGTGGGCAGTGGGCTAAGGTCCGGCTGAGACGCCGAAGGTTGCGGTTCTATTCCCGCCGCGAAACAAATGTTTGTATGAACTGCAAGTGTTTGTCTCGGCTCTGGGTGCTTCTAAGTATAATATGTATGTATTTACAAAAAAAAGTATATAAGTAGTATATCAGTCATGTGGTAGCCATAACACAAGCTCTGCTTACTTTGGGGCCAGATGATGCTGTGTGAAATGTCCAGGATTATTTATTGATTTATTATTTATTAACGAATCTCTGTTATGTTTTTTTTAAATAATTAGTAGGTATATTCAATTTAATTGCAGATTGCAACCAAAGTTTTGGTTTTGAATAATTTTATACATAGGAAGTAAATTGTTATCCCTTATGTAAAAGATTCTATTTTTATCTGTTAGTTTTATACGGAATCAGATGTGTACTGTATAAATTAATGTACCTATCTGGTAAACGAAGTGAGTTCTGACCACCTACAAAGCTTATCTACCCAAAGTAAATAACAAGTAGTGCTAGCTGTAATATTTTTTTTTAGCATTCTATGATATTTACTCAAATTGTTATATCACTGTTTATGGAGAAACGAAGCAAAGCAGCACTAATAAAAGCAACAAATCAAAACAAAGTCATAGCGAGCAAAGCGAGCTCATTCATTCATTCATAATGTCATATTTTGCACTTCACACTGACATACGTACACATTGGAATGTATGTTACACAATAATATTGTACAGATAAAACGATTTCGAAGAAATTTGGTAATTGGTCTGCGTGATGATGTTTAACTCATGTATAACATAATGTTCAAAAAAGTAAATACATGGTTTTTGAAACTAAGGGAAAACACACTAAAAGTATACCTCCCGTGTTACTTAATGGAGTTCCCTTGGAACGGGTCAGACACTTTAAATATCTTGGCCACATTGTTACCGAAAGCCTAAATGATGAATTGGATATGGAGAGGGAGCGAAGAGCGTTGACCGTAAGAGCTAATATGTTGGTTCGTAGGTTTGCTCGTTGTTCAAATGAAGCTAAAATTACACTGTTCAAATCATATTGTCAAACATTCTACACGAGCAGCCTGTGGTCCTCATATACTCAAAAAGCGTTCAACGCCCTTCGTGTCCAATATAATAATGCATTTAGGATATTGTTGGGGCTTCCGCGATTCTGTAGCGCGTCCGGTATGTTTGCAGAAGCACGCGCTGACGGTTTCCATGCCTGCATGCGCAAAAAAGTCGCGTCCCTGTTACACAGAATACGCGGAGCCACCAACAGTATACTAAATACTATAGTGGATAAGTGGGACGGTCCTTTTTTCAGGCAATGTAGTCGAGTTATGATGGCATAGGAAACTATTCTGTTTTAGCTCGATCACAGTGTGAGTGGCCTTGCCTTATTCCCACTTCTATTTAATTTTTATGTCAACCTTAGATAACAATATTACTAACACCTAGAGTAAGTATTACTAACACTTTATGGATCTTAAGTTATCTGAAATAAATGAATTTATTATTATTATTATTTTTATTTAACTCGCCTGTTACGTTTAGTTTAAGTTATGTGGGTGTGAAATTAAAATAATTCAAAAATGTTGTTATATACATTTAAGGTGAAGCCTGTTCTTTACACAATTTAAAATATGTGTTCCGTTCGCCGTTCTTTAGCAACTTTTCCAAATGTTAATGAAGGTTATGTAAGGGAAGGTTTTTTTTTGTATGATCAAGTTCGAATAACCTTTGAAAAGGACCATTATTAGATCCTTTTGCACTTTCAACACCTTATTATCTTGGGATATAGGACGATAGACGTGTATGGACGACTGCTATTATGATGACCAACGGGTTCTTTTTGTCCTGCCGCTTCCTGCATTTTTGCTTAACTTCTTTGTAGCAAATAGTTTCAGAAATACCCTCCGATTTCTCATGTTAATTGTTGACTTAATTACATATATTTGGCAAGCGAGCTATCTAGTTATTAACATGTATAGATTTCAATTTGTATTGTTGAACTAAAGCTTACGTGTCACTTAATTCTAGTTTAATATTAAAAATCATAATATGAATGCAGATTAAAAATATATTTACATAAGTTTTGACAAGCGCTTCTAGCTTAATTAACATGTACAATATAAGATTGCTGCTTTCTAGGTTCACACTTACACTGGAAATGAACTACAATAGATTTACTTTATAAAATAAATGACCTTTAAAAACTGAACTGAACTTTCAACACCTTTCTGCTGCTGACCTTATCAAAGCTGGTTTTATTTTTATTCTTTATCCCTATATAATAGGTTGGGGAAAAAGTTTCTTCGCATTTTTTAAGAAAATTCAAAACATTTTTTTATATAGTTTATTTACATTTAACTAAAGTATGTAGGTACCATTTTGTTCGATAACTTTTTGCCATCTTGTAGGTAGGGACACGATCCTATTGCTATAGAAATTTTGGGACTTCTGATCAAAATACCGCGACAAGTGGTTTTGGCAGTCCTCTCGTGATGTTAACCTGACACTGCCTAAAGAATTCTGAAGAGACCGAAACAGGTGGAAATCTAAAGGTGCAAGGTCAGGACTATACGGCGGATGCATTAACACCTCCCAGCCAAACTCTCTTAATTTTTGCTGAGTGGCTAAAGATATGTGAGGTCTAGCGTTATCACTATGAAAAACTACACACCTTCTGTTGATTAATTCCGGCCGCTTTCTCTCAACTTCTTAAATTAATCTCATCAGTTGTTCGCAGTAGAGATCAGAATCGATGGTCCTGCCTGGTGGTAACAGCTCATAATGAATAATGCCCTTCCAATCCCACCACACACACACAGCATCACCTGCTTGCGAGTTAACCCGGGTTTCGCCACAGTCTGAAGCCTGACCGGCCTTTGACCACGACCTTTTTCGCACGTTCTTGTCGTACGTGATCCACTTTTCATCACCAGTTATCAGCTTCTTCGAAAATGGTTCGGTTTCATTGCGCCGTAATAAAGAATCACAAATGAGTACCCAGTTTTTTTTAAATGCGCCAAAACTGTTTTGTGGTCAATTCCCAGTTCTTCAGCTACGTCGTAACTACTGATAAGCCGATCTTGTTCCACTTTTTCAAAAATGGCATCCATTTTATCCGTAATAGGGCTACCAGAGCGACGACATCAAAATTACCGGATTGAAAACGCTTAAACCAAATTTGTGCTACTCTCACAGACACTGCACTAGGTCCATAAACATCGCAAATTTTTTTCAAGTACCTTACCTTTTTTGTAGTAAAATTTTAAAATGTATCAAAGTTTTTCATTAGATTCACTCTTTTGACAGTACGAAAAACAATTTTTTTTTTTCGCTCATATGAGCAGGCTAAAGTCTAAAGACCATACTGCCTTGTCTTGCGTAAAATAATTTCATCCGTTTCAAGGGTAAATTTTATGTCTTTCGTAAGTTTCATAAACAATGTTTATGTATTCATCAAAATACTTTGATACATCTGAACGATTTTTTTTTTTAACTTGAATAAGTATTTATTTTGCTAATAAAATTATAAAATAGTTATGTACATATTTATTATTGTAAATAAAAGTTTTTTTTGGTTTCCCATTTTTTGTTATTTTTTTTTTAATGATTAATTACTATAATATTCTTTTACATTTATAATTATATTATCTATGTACATTTTGCACATTTTTATATATCTATTAAAATACTAAATAAAAACTTATACAACTCTATATAGGTTGACTCATTCTTAAGTAGCTCCAGAATACAACGCGGGACCAAATCAGGCTCACCATAAATTTGGAGAAGTCCATCTATCAGTACAAGGCGCTGAATACTGAATGATGGACAATCAAAAAATATATGATTTAATGATTGAACTTCTCGTGACTGGCATTGCTCACAATCAGAAGAGTCAACCAGCTTTAAGCGATAGAGATGATAGTTCAAACGACAGTGACCAAAGCGCATTCGACAGATTCTAGAATAAAATTTTCTATTTAAGAAAATCTTACTCTTACAAAACCACGGTATGGAATCAATCTGGACATCGAGAGTTGCATACCAGGAACCTTTATTTTCGACTTGCGTATAGTGATACGAATGTCTTCCCCATGCATGACACATCCGTTGTTTTAGGAGACTTACAACGTCTGTGTATGGTAACAAGACATCTGCATCACCACCGCTTTCAATATTAGATGATATTGTATTTGAAAACTTAACTATCGTATTAGCTAGATAATCTGCTTTTTCATTTCCTTCAACACCTTTATGTGAAGGCACCCACACGAAGCTAACATTAATATTTAAATCAAATAACTCCACCCATAGCTGTTTTGTTAAGTAAATGATGTAATTAGTTTCAGCATGCAATTTGTTATTTGCCAGGTTTTTTAGAACACTCATGCTGTCACTAACAACAACCCATTTATTGTGTCCCAAGTTACGACTTTTAATATGTTTTAAAGCGCTCGATATTGCAACAGCTTCAGCTGTGAAAATACTAGCGAATTTATCCATTTTATGACCAACACCAATATTCAAAGACGATTCAAATATGGCAAAAGACACAGCGTTATCGTTTTTGGCTCCATCCATATAGACAAACTTGTGATCTGTCCATTCAGACAGCATTGTGCACACTTTTTCTTTACTTGACAAAGCATTATCAATAACTACATTAATTTCTGGGAATTTACTATTAAAAGATCCTTCATAGCAAGGTAAGGTATGATTTGGATCTGCTCCCCAATAAGAGCCTGACAAAGACTTTATTACATTGTGAGCTTTTTGAGCTTTGCAAATGATTTGTTTAGAGTAATTATTCCAGGATAAGTTATGGGAGAATAATACTCCCAAGAACTTAACTTCAAGAGACACTGTCAAAGGTGCATTTTTATAATATATCGCTGGCAAGTTATTAGATTTTTTCCCAAAAACCACTACCTTAGACTTCGACGAATTAACATCAAGATCTAAATAAGAAAAGTATTTTTCAGGTTTTGTCAATGCGTCATTGTCAATTTCAGCTACAGGAGCTAAATCTGCTCCCGACGCATAAACAACCAAATCATCTGCAAATTGAAGATTTTTAACATGTGAACCTAATATTAAATTTAAACGAAATATATACAAAATGAAAATTAAGGGTGACAGAATGCCACCCTGACATACACCTACAGAAGAATATCTTGGACCATAAAGATGTTTATTGTATTTTACAAAAGCTTCTCGATCTGAGAAAAAACATTGGATCCAATTTATAAGTTTTTCAGGAATGCCTTGTAATAGCAGTTCTTGACAAAGAATTTCAATATTGACGCTATTAAAAGCGCCTGAAATGTCAAAGAAAACAGCGACAAGATGATTGTTTGCAGCCAAGGAATGACATATATCAAGTTGTAATTGACAAATACTCTCCTGAGCAGAACGATTTCTACGAAAACCGAACTGATTGTAAGGTAAAAGTTTGTGATGTTCTACATAAAATTCCAAACGTTGCTTTAGCAATTGCTCAAAAATTTTACCGACACATGAAGTGAGCGCAATAGGACGATAAGATTCAGGGCATAATTTGGGTTTATTGGGTTTCAAAATTGGTACTAAACAGTCAGTTTTCCAATTGTGAGGTACTATATTATTTTGCCAAAGTAAATTTAAAATTTGAAGAAAAATTGTCAAACAGTTTCTATTCATTTTCTTAAAGATTATAAATGGAACTCCATCAAGACCAAAAGCAGTATCCCTCCTAGAGAAAATGGCAGAAGTTAATTCACTATATGAAAAAGAGTCTACAAGAAAGCTATTATTAGAATTTAAATTATTTGAATTAAGTGTTTTCGATTTAGGTAGTACAAAATCAGGAGTATATTTGGATAAAAAATCACAAATCCACGAGTCGTCTTCATATTGAATAGGTTTATAGTAAGATTTATTAAATTTACGCATGAACTTCCATACAACGGTTTATGGAGTGCATCGATTGAAAGTTTCACAAAGAGAGATCCAGCTTTTTTGTCGTTCTATTTTTATTGTAAGTTTTTTGTGAGCTCGCAGTCTCTTGAACTCCAAATAGCTTTCTTCTGTTGGATTGAATTTAAAATTTAAATATGCTTCTTTGGATTTCTAAACAGCTGCTGAACATTTTTTATTCCACCAAGGCAGATAAGGTTTTTTACCAGGTTTATTAACACATGACTGCCAGTGTCAGTGACATTGACAACAGAAGAGTTTCTGCTTACAATAGACCTATCAACGGCCGTACGCAATACTTTACAAAAATCTAAATAGGAATCTTGCGGACATTCAGTATCCACTATAAAATCAACCAACATTTTATCCATGCAACTACTAAACATTTTCCAATCTGTAAGTTTGTAATTTGGATAGATTGGTAAATGTCTCAAATTATGACAACTAGGATCCGAACCAGTGATATTGTTATTCAATAAAACTTTAATTATTACAGGAAGATGATAGCTTGTGCCGACTGGGCTATCATAAAGAGACCAGTCACAATGTAGCGCCAATGATGTTCCAGTAGTTTTTTATTTTGTATAAAAACATTGGCGTTGTTAGATAGGTCTAATGTTATTCCTATCTTGTACCTATTTATTGATCTCAGATGTAAAACTCCAGAGATGCAATGTTCACGCAATGCTTTGGAAAGTTTTAAGCGGTCACGGTCATTAAAAGCAACACCGTCATCAGTGTGCGTCAGGAATACGATGAATCCGTCCGACTTGTTGGAATTATCCGGGTATTTTCGTATGTATCCTTGAACTTTATAAATCTCATACCTGTCCTTTTCCTTACTGTTTTTTTTGACCTCATCAGCTTGTGGAGATTCGACCGAGTCGGAGTCTGAGGTCGACCCTTCCGACCGGTCTTCATCCGGAGGTGGAGGCTGCTCACACCTCTTCCTCTTTTTCCCCATGGCTTACCGGTACCAGCACTAGCTTTGTATTTTATTTACAACGAAAAAAAGTTATATATTTACAGAGATTACAATTAAATTATAAAAAGATTTCGAGAGTTCGCGCCTTTCCACTTTCCACCTTTTTTTTTCGTCTTACGAAAAACAAATAAAAATCACACATTTTCCTAATTTGAATTTGAAATTATGTTCTTTAAAATTTTAACTTTTAATGATACCAAAACCAGCCAGATACAAATAGTATAGCCAAAGAGATTTTATTACAAGTTCATACATACTATAATGCGAAAAGATATTTTCCCCAACCTAATATATAAAAATCTTGTGTCACAGTTCTCGTGTTTATACTCCTCCGAAACGGCTTGACCGATTTTGATGAAATTTTATATGTATATTCAGTAGGCCTGAGAATAGGTTTATAACTATTTTTTATACCCCTAAGTGTTAAGGGTGGCTTACCCCATAAATTTTTTTTTTATGTTTAATCAGGCAAAACAACGTTTGCCGGGTTAGCAAGATAGTATAATATAGAGCTATATTTAAAATAAATTGGTCAATTGCATGTGACTTTGGAAGCATCAAATCTTTTTAACACCTAGGGGGGGATAATTACCTTGCAAAATGATATAACGATAAAACATATAGTGTGCGAACTAGAACTCTGATTAGACAGTATAGATATTAAAAAGGGAGTGAACTCTTTTCTCGCTTGTCTGAGTGAGAAAAACGTTCGCTCCCTTTTTAGGGTTCCTTCGGCACTGCCAAGCGTAGGTAAGTGCTTTATTAGCTTAGCGAGACCTTTGTACTAATATGGATCGTATATTGGACTTAATAAGGTTCAACCATCGCGTTCATATAGGTACCTAGTTTCTTACAATTTCATATGAGCTCTCGATGTAGAAGAGTGGCGTATTTCTCAAAGAAATACGCCGCTCTTCTACAGAGTCTGGAGTAAGTATGCCAATACCACATATTATATTAAAAACATATTCTTACATACAAACAGAGAGACAGACGAATAGCGAAGTAATTCTTAAAGGTTTTTTTTTCTTGTTAAGGTATGGAATCCTAAAAAAATTCTTTATGTTATCTGTACAAAATGGTAACTACATAGGTAATGATTGATCTATTATATTAGGATATAGCACGCTGTGTGAATGCGAACTCTGTGATCGGCCATTGGATCGATTAGCGCTAGATCACGTAGAGAGGTAAAGCCGTCATTGTACACCTCGCTGCTTGAGTTGGCACAAGGCATAAGCCGAGCGCTGATATTAAAAATGTCGCTTAAACAATATAACTTTATTCAACAGCTACTAATACATGTATTAGTAATACAGGTACAGAAATGTAGATTATAAAAAAATACATATTTAATAATAATAATAATAACATTTTTATTTGGAACCACAAACAATATTAACTAAAACATAATGAAAAACGGTGATGCCTGTGGTAGTATATTATACTGTGTTACGCACATCAACGCCCTCCTCCGTGGTACACTCGAGATTCCAGAATACAAACAAAAAGTGACATACTCGATAATTAAATAAATAAGATGAAGTTGTAAAGTATGAGTATGAGAAAGGGTATATGTGAGTTATTGGGGTGTGTGGGATGTGTTGTGTACGTGACATAATGACACAAGGCTGTTAAGAGCTTGATAAGGAACATTTGGCAACAGGAGATTGTAGGGTGAGCCAGTGTAGGTGTGCGTGTGTGTGTATTAGGGTGTGTGTATGTGTGTATTAGTGTGTGTGTGTGTGTGAGTGTGTGTGTGAGTGTTTGTGTGTGTGAATTTTATTACTGCAGTTATATATTTATTACATTATGTATTTAATAAGGTCTTCAGAATCCTCAGACGATTTACATGAAATCCATTTAAGACATTTTACTTTGCATTTATATGAAGAAAGGAGATAAATATTTAGTTCATTGTTCAGTCTGTTATAAATGTAGAGCTTATAAACTTGTTATGTCGGCTCGCCACTGCTGTACGGATTTGAATAATACAAAACTATTATAATTATTATGTACCAACCTGTTAACAAATATATATAATAATTTAATAAGTACCTACTTATTTAATCTAGATACTACAGCAAATTGTTGTTAAACTTTTTAGATACCCATTTGGATATCAAGCATCCATAGTAGAAAAAAACACGATTTTAAATACCTTTTATATTATGAGTACTTGTGTAAATTACGTTCTTTTTAACCTTATTATTTTAGTTTTTTTCTGTGTTCTTTCTGTTACAATTTAAGGACCACAGAATAAATAATTGATATTTTAAGTTTACACCTGTACAGGTGTAAACTTATCTGAGTTGTATTTGAGTTCGATACATACTAATGGAGGATAGACGAACATTATTTGCAGCGCTTAGATAGGTTAACGGCAGAAAGAACTTGAGAGTTCAGTAGGGTACCAAAATAATAGTGATTATTTTAGAATAAACAAAACGTTTAATACAAAAAAATAATGAAACCCTTCTTTATTAGGTTTTTTGATTATTACAAAAAGCTGTTAGCAGTCGCGCGCGCTGCATGTGCGAAGCGATACCTTACGCAAAATGAGTGTGATCGGGCGTTCGCCTCCGAACGTCTCGTTTGCGAACAATCGTAACGATAATGGGACAGTTGATTTTCGATGTGTTCAGTGTGAAGCAGTCGTGTATGAGCTATTGACCTTTATAAGTAATAAGGTTGACACCCTGCCAGAAACCGAAATAGTACAAATATGTCTCAGCATCCCGCATGACTTGAGTTTTTTAAAATGAGATTGACAAGGATTTTGCCTGCTGCGCTAAATCAGCTGTGGATAAATCTGCTGGTGTACTGCGAGGTCACCCATACGGCGGGACGGCGATAATTAAATTAAATTTTATTTCAGGCAAATACAATATTATGTGTATAAAATACATTAACAAGAGCCCATAGAAAATAAATACCTTATAGACGAAAAAACATATACATATAAACTTATTAACTACACAAAAAGTCAGGGCACTTTCTTCGTAAGCGGAGCTTCCCTATACCGTCAATATACAACTCCTGCTGACCAGAAGTCGGGTGCGAGAAATACGTCCTTGTACTTGGCAGCTACCCGGAGCACGTACGACTTGAAGTTGGTCTCTCTACTTGATTCTAACCGCGTCAAGCCATGCATAAGTACGGCGGGCGGCTCCCTGATCCGGCATCGGCCTCTCTCATCCACGTATCGAATAAAACTCTCCCCGGTAGTGGTCGGGTCCAACTGAGACACATAAATCGACACGATAGGCTCCACCATCTGCAGAGTGAGCCCAGCAGATAGCGGAGCGGTACCTCGCTGATTTCGGGACGATTTTGGTCGACGTTTCTTTTCCGCGACAGTGAAGTCATCATCGTCGACCTTATGCAAGCCACCGCTAGGCTTCTTCGACCGTGCCTAACTCATTCGGTGCGTCTCGGCGCTGGCCGCCAGGCGCGGCGGCTGAGGCTGGCGGGACACTTGCGCGTAATTCTTCTTCTGCTGGCGAGCTGGAGGCGCGGGAGGGGCGCGGGGAGCAGGGGGGAGCGCAGAATTCGCAGGCTGCGGGGCTGACGTTTCGGGGGCTGAGGTCAGCGTAGCCGGTCGGTCATCTAACTGCGTATCGGTGTCGAGTGTCAAACAGTGCAATAGAGATCGTCTGTGTGCCGTGCGCTTAGGATTGCGTGAAAAGAGTGTGCTTGTATTTTGTGTTTACATGCCTGTGAACTGCGAAGAAAATCTGCCAGAATATGCCACGTCTGCCCCAGATGACGCTGTTGGTTTGCTCACGTACTGGTATTGTAATCAAACCAATAGCGTTAGGTGGGACCAGGATCTTTCTGAAACCCACAGGCTAACTTGTGGTGTAAGACAGGGAGGTTAACCTCGCCGGAACTATTTAAGAACTACGTGAATGATTTGATAGTGGAGCTGAGCAGCACCCCCGGTAGGGCTCAAGTTAGATGACAGTTATGTCAAAATTTTAAGCAATGCTGATATGGTGACGCTCAGTCTCTCGATCAAAAGATTGAGACCATTATTAAGTATTTATGAGAGGTATGCGAAAGAGCATGACCTAATATATAATGTTAAAAAAACTGAGATGGTAATATTTAGATCTGACATGGGTCCCGACAATGTGACACATAATATGTACACAGGCATTCTAACACACGTTTTTAATTATTTGAATTCACAACACACGTAGTTTGTAAAATATATGTGGTATAAAAAAGTAAAGACGATTTAAACCAGACCAGAAACCAAATTTCTTTGAAATCAGAATGTATCAGGGTGTATGACTTTTTCTATGAACGTATTAAAAAAAATAGGTATATAAGTATTATATCAGTCATGTGGATCCTATCTTTGGGACTTGATGATGCTGTGTGAAATCCAGCATTGTTTATTACTTGCTAGTATCTCTTTTCACTGAGGCCATACGTCAAACCAATACTATCGGAGTCTTTCCGAGCACAACATTTCGGAGAATTTGTAATTCCCGCAATGCTGAATCAATACGTTTGCGACGACACCTTCGATTCCTTTGACGGTACCTTTGAGCAATCTGAGACGCTTAGGTTTTATTGAAACTATTTGAACTTGATTTTGTTTTATGAGAACTTTTTTTTTGTTTTATTATAATTTATTAGCGATATATTAATGGTTGCTTTGTTTTTATATTGACAACTAGACACCCAACCCCGGCTTATGTTTGACTAATTTGAACAAAAAGCTATTTTTGTAATTTTTGGAGAACTATTACCATATTAACATATTTGTATAATAAATTATTTCACGAGTATGTATGTAATCGTTTTTGCAGCGCACGCCAAATATTAACTTTTATAATGTAATTTTTGATACCTTGGGTGAATAATGAAACTTTCTAAAAGTAAAAAAATGTTTTATCAGTTAAGCAGTTTTTGAGTTTATGCATTATAAACAAACTAAATGTATAATCTATTCTTTTTGTAATATTGTTTTAGATATGTGTGTATTTGTAATATTACCATAAACACAGGCCGTGACAGTAAGCCATCGCTGCTTTTCTTGGTATCTTATATATAGAATAGAATAGAATAGAATAAATATTTATTTGGTACATATACACACACGGAAATTGAAAATACAATAGAAACAGGCAGTTAGGAAAGTATCTATGAACAATGAGGTAAGAAGGTAACTAAAAAAAACAAAACAAAAAAAAATAACAGAAAATAAAAGGAAATACAGAGTACAAAAATTCAATAAAAAATAAGGTACAATTGTACCTACACCAATAGTAGGTACCTATACTAACTGTGGTTCGAAAACATTAAGTACTTTCCCTGTGTGTGGTATGTCCAAACAGGCCCAGTCTCAGCGTTGATGCTACTCTCCTAAAAAAGTAGCGCTGGTTTTCAGACTAGACCTTAACTGGCGCCGTGACTTCACGGGCGCGAAACATAACGTTAATAATTAATATAGGTACATATAACATTTTAAATAAATAGTATTAGATTAAAAAGTATATGATATAGATTAAATTTGTGTTCATCGCGATTTGTGTAAAGGTATATAATAAAATTATTATTGTTTAACTAATCCCTATTATTTCTTACCAGCAACACAGAGCACTGAGAAGCAAAGCAAAAAGCAATTTTTATTTTTTTTATTTTTGATTGATTGAGATCGATCGATTAACTTGAGTGAACTTATGTAGAATAAAAAAGTAAGGTTATTTTATTGCAAAATAAAAACAAATAGTGGCAAACGTGGCACCATGTGGCATTACGTGGGTACGTGACGTGGCATAACTTGTGAGATTATCCAGTACTGCCCAGCAACAATCCAAATAAGCTACCATTTACCATCCAATACCATAGCGCTCTTGCGCAATGAAGTGAGTGGCGCAGAGGAGTGGGCAAAGGACCAAAGTAACCCAAGAATCCAAAGATACAGCTGCCTAACCAAGGCCAAACTCCCCTGTACTACAGACAGCACGTAAGTACGACCCATTTCTCATCTATCTCCGCTTATGAGCTTTTTTGAGTCAACAGAAGATGAAGTTTCAACCTAGATTTAAAGGTATAAGACGTTTTTAGGTCTCTCAATGGCGGCGGCAGATCATTCCAGCAGCGAGAGGCTGCAAAACGAAACGAACCTCTAAAAGCGACTGTTCTATGCTTCTTCGTCACAAATATAAAGGAGCAAGCCCTACGGGGGTAACGAGGATTCACCTGAGCAAACTCTAACTTGTGATAAAGGTAAGGGGGAGTTTTACTATGAATAACGCCAAATAGTAAGCTTGCCAAATGTAATTTCCTACGCAACTTCATCTTTAGCAAGTTAGAGGCATTCAAATAGGGTGTCACATGTGACCGAGGAGGAATGCAAAAGCAGAATCTTGCACAGGCATTTTGAATGCGCTGGATGAGCTTCTCTGTCCTGCCCAGTAAACAAGGCCCAAAAACTACGTCACAATAATTGAGTTTTGATAGAACAATTGACTCGCACAAGGCTATTCGAACCTCCTCGCTCAGGTGTGGGCGGATTTTATACAACATTTTGAGTTTGTAAAAGCAACTACGAACGCATTCCGATTTATGACTTCAAACTTGAGCTGAGAATCAAATATTATTCCTAAATTTCTAGCCTCACTCACAAATTCCACGGATCCACCACCAACCATGATATTAATTGTCTCAAGACTAATTTAACTCAAACTTGCTCTGGAAACAGTTATCATGAATTTCGACTTTTTTGGATTAAGGACTAAGCTTTTGTAGAGAGACCACTGAAAAACCTTGCTTAAATCATTGTTGATATCATTAACAGCTCTGATACTGTCGCTGGGCAAGAAAGAATGGTACAGCTGCAGATCATCAGCGTAAAGATGGAATTGACAATGAGTAATGTCCTTGATGATGTCTGCACTGTAGAGGATGAAGAGGATTGGGCCAAGAATCGAACCCTGGGGAACCCCACGAGGAACAGACTGAAAGGCAGATCGGAGAGAGGAACCATCTGGCAATCTTAGTTCCACACACTGCCTTCGGTGACTGAGGTAGCTGTCAAACCATTTAATTGTGTTTGGGGTGAATCCATAAAAGGCAAGCTTTGAGAGAGGCAGTGAAATATTTATGCAGTCGAACGCCCGCGAGAAATCCAGCAACACCAGAATGCTACACATACCCTGATCTTGAGCTAGTAAAAGGTTGTCGACCACATCTATGAGGGCAGTTGACGTACTATGACTCCTACGAAAACCTGACTGAAACTGTGGCAGAAAACCGGAATCCTCAAGAAACTTGACCAATTGCAGACTTACCACCTTCTCTAGTATTTTAGATAGACAAGGAAGAAGACTGATAGGCCTAAGATCATTAACCAATACTGGATTGCTATTTTTGGGTAATGGTTTTATGACCGCCGACTTCCAGTAATCAGGGAAGGTACCACTAGCAATGGATTCGTTAATTATAGAAGTTATGGTCGAAAGAGAATGTGGCAAAGTCATAAAAACCATATCGAGAGTTATATGAGCCTTGTATAATTTTCAACACAGTATATTCACTGACATTGTTCAAAGTGAAAGTTTCTGACCCGTGTCTGAGGTGTTCAAAGCGAGTTAGGAGTGAAATGCTGACGAAATTCGCACCAGGGACATCTAAAATGTGGGTGTTTATTATGTTATATCATGTACGAGTAAGGCAGAATTTTGCTGAGTTCAGGACCTGTTTGGATGTTCATACAGAGCAGGGCTAGTTGGGCCTATTATTTACCATAATAAAAAGCAAGCTAGTGGTTAGATTAGTACTGGATATTTAGTTGGCAATTTGTTATTTTGTCGTTTTATTTTGTTTTTCTATTGTACCTACCTTCACAGTTTCATTCCGGGATAGAGATATCAAGAAAATCCTGATACGTGTTTTTTTTTTCTTATGAATAAATAAATAATGCCGCACATTCCACACAGCATCATCTGCCCCAAAGTAAGCAGAGCTTGTGTTATGGGTACCTACCATATGACTGATATACAACTTATAAACTTTTTTGTAAATACATACAATTTATTCATAGAAACACCTAGAAACGAAGTGAATACTTGCAGATCATACAATCATTTGTACCGAGGCGGAAGTCGAATCTCAGCGTGTCAGGTGTGCCTTAGCCCACTGCGCCACTGAGGTCATCACACTTCTCGTCAGATGGCTAGGTCATCAGATCTAGATTATTTAGCCCGAGTTGAAGCTACCCGTGCCATATTTTTTTACAGATTCTACACTCTATTTCACCCTCTTCAAGGGTAGGTTTGAAAAATCTTGAGCCATGTATCTCCTTAATTTTAATATGGAGTGTCTAATTTAACTGTGTAAAAAAAATTAAAAGCGTGTTTAAAATAATATAAACAAAATATTATTTTACTTTATTTAAGGGTTGTTTTGAAAAACCCTGATGTACATGTATTTTATATTTGTATTTAATGTGTTAAAAATAAGTTTCAAGCAAATCGCACCCCGTTAAACAGATCCCATACAAATTTCAACACCCCATTGCATACTTTCGTAAAGTTTCGAAAGACATACAATTTTTCACCATCTATTGGGTGAATTTTTTTATAATCTTTTACTAAAAAGTAGTCATATAATTCATAAATTTTATAACAAAACGATCCAAAAGTGTGAAAAAAGGCTACGCCAAATTTATTTTCTTCAAGCTTCAAGCTTCAGCGGCTTAGGCCGTGCGATGATACCAAAAAATGGGTTATTGTTCTACATATATACATAAGTTTTTGTTTTTTCCAGTGTTGTCAATTAAACTCTATTGTATTCCTGCTTTCTTTTTAGGGACAGAAAATTGCCAAAAAATTGTTTTCACTTAGGTGTGTGAATTTACATTACGTTAAGACAAATAGTCTGCAAAATTAGACAGACAGACAGATATGGCAAAAATATGGGTCTATGGATTCACGAAATCAAATAGATTTCGTGAAAAAAGCACAGGCTGACTAGAAAATAATCAGTGCAAAATAACCCACAATGTTTTTAAGAAGCTCTTCAAGCACATATCTGATATCTCAGTAACTTTCTGCCTGTCTCTTTCTATCTGAAAATTATCTACAATCCAAGACATCAAGGATTATAGATAGACTACCTACCTAGGAAAGCATTTTTGTTTTGATATTAAATTAAAAAATGCTAGAAAAAATGTTATAATGTTATTATAAAAATATTTTAAAGAAGTTATAAAATATGTACTGTGTCATAATAAAATAAAATTATATTTTCGATTAAGGTCACTGCAATTGGTTTTTGAAACACGAGGGTCCTTACATTGCGATATACTTCTTAGCGGAGTGATATTGTAAATTGTAAGTGATACGACTAACCAGAGGTTCAAAGAAGTCCTAGTCATTTTTTTTTTTGGACTTGACTGATGCTGTTAGGTTGTCTGACAACCCGTGACAGCGTTATACGGACTTTTGGCGAGCGCAGATGCTGCTCGACCTAAAAATATTTAGGTTTTTTGGCAACAAACGCAAGGGACCTCGGCCTGGGCTGTTGCCTGGAGGGACGGCCCAACTAGGGCGGGAACGGAGAGACGTCTTCGAACTCTCCGGCGAGGTCGGTGTATCTGTGGAGTGTTTACTATGTCCGAACTGGATGACTGGGTCGCCGCCTCGTTAGCGTCGGTGATCAGGTCAAGTTATCCACGGGCTTAAAGCCCGTCCCTGGTATTCTAGGGTAAGGACGTCTGATTTACAGCACTGTGGATCCTGGTATTTTCAATAAGGTTCAAGAGGATCTAAGGAGTCCTAGTCAAGGTTATCCACAGGCATATATTCTGACCCTGGTGTTCAGGGATAGTGATGTCTGCTTTTCAACACTGCGGATCATGGTATTTAAGTCTGCCGAAAGGGTATTCTTAGCAAAACTTCGCGAAACTTTTAATCGTACATCGACTGGATCAAACTCACGTTTCCCTTTACTTCATTTCCGTGCGCATTCTGCGCATTTGCAATGTTGGTTTTAGGATTTCATATTCAAAATTTTAGTCATAAATATTTTTGTTATCGTTAAAAATTTTCAATGCAATGTTAGTATACCTCTCGCTTATTTGTTATGAGATACTAGATGGTAACACCACTATTAGAACACACTATCGTTGGGTTTTGGGATTTTTGTTAATTTCTCGCGATTTTTGACCTGATTCAGAGATCAGGTCAGATTATATCGATGGTTAAAAGAGGAATATAATTTTATGAGAATGCTTGATGAGCAGAGTGTTCTGTTACTTATTTTATGAGAATGCTTGATGAGCAGAGTGTTCTGTTACTTAT
Organism: Lampropteryx suffumata; assembly: GCA_948098915.1. Taxonomy (NCBI): domain Eukaryota; kingdom Metazoa; phylum Arthropoda; class Insecta; order Lepidoptera; family Geometridae; genus Lampropteryx; species Lampropteryx suffumata. Next base: position 846,717 of record OX402553.1, read on the forward strand.
TTTATGAGAATGCTTGATGAGCAGAGTGTTCTGTTACTTATTTACATTAAAGTAAAATAATATATATGTAAAACCAAAACCTCTAAGAGCTAAATAAAAGTATAGATATTACAACCGTGCCTCGCGATCACAATCGTTATCTTTTTCTATTGTTATCTTTTTCCGACTTTATTATAAAACAAACCAATCGTTTTGCGTAATTCTCGTTTCTTCATCACTAAAAGCAGCATCACGAAGTAATATTAATCAACGTGAAAGGCGAACGCTGTAATTTTTAATATCAACAAACCTTTGACTAAGATACCATACAAAATGCCTTCATTTTACAAGGTACTTTTTTCGAGTTTTCTCACAAATTGAAACATTATTGCGCTTACAAAGAAGACGTGAAATCCCTAAAGCTTCGATTTTTTAAGAAATTGCTAGCGTCTTATAACGGTCGTAAAGAAACAGGTAGCCTGATTTTAAACTAACGCATTACCTAAAGAACAAACTCATAGCATAGAACCCAAGCAGTGTTCTGACACTGATTTCTAAAGATCAAGGACTAAGGATTACAATTTTTAGATTGGGATTGATGAAATTGATATTAGAATTATGTAAAAAAGCTTTGAGTAAGAAGTGATTAAATTGAATACTTAGTGTATTGATTTTAATACAAATATTATAGATGTATAATTAATAATCTCGAGATAGGTGATTATTATCATATAATTGTTATTTCTGACAGCTATTCTATTTCACGTCTGGTGATTATTTTGATTGGAATCCTATTAACATGTCATAGTTTCATTGCACAGGTATTCATGATATATATGGACTACTATACTTAGCCAAGATTTGACGCATATTTGTTTGACATATAAGTTCTCTTTCTATGACATTTTCTCACTTTTGCGAGAGTTAGACACTTAATAAAGGATGTAACATTTTTATATTGTAATTCAAAAGGACTTTTAATTTCTTAGGTTAATTAGTGCCATCTCGGCACTAATTAACCTAAGAAATTAAAAGCCAAGAACCTAAGTATCTTTTTAATATAGAGAGATGGTGCGTTAATAATAAATTTATAATTATTGTAACAGTGCTACGAGACGGGAGTAAAGTTTCTAAATTGTTTTTCTGTCGTTTAAAAACCACTTCAGATCTTTTTTTGTTCAAATGGATTTTTTACATGAAAATAGATTGTTCTGTTAGTCAATGCTTTTATTTGGGTACTTATTTTAATTCTCATATTTTATTAATATTATAAATAGAAGAGAAAACCGATGTTTGTAATATATCTTTACAATAAGCGTTATTGCCCGGTACACCTTTACACATGTGATTGATAAATAAAACATATTATTAGTAAACTTAAAATTTATTATGATATGACATTGAAATCAGTCGTTTTAAATAAGAAAAATACATAAATTATTTATTTCTTCTACTCCTTATAATTATTGGTTTAGCTCTCTTAATTCTTTTAGCATTTTATTTTTGTTAAAACCAATTCTTTTTAAAAGTTATGCAGCAAATCAGAATAAATCTTGTAATTTTAACGAACAATATTACACGCTGAATTACACCAAAAAGATCATAATTAGAGAACCATCCACTCCACAAAAACAAGGTATCATAATTAAAACGTTTTTCCTTCTCCATTCATTGCCTCCATTTGCCTCCTTCTTCACTTCAATTCCACGGAAAACGCTAAAGGAAGTACCTTTGCAATCTTGGAGTAGGTAAGTCTGGAGTAGCCTTACCCGTAATTGCCTATCAAACTTTCTACCTTTCAAAACAGTTTACAAAGAACGTCTTTGATATTGCATGTATTACAGCTTAAATACATAGTTGCGGGCTAATAGTTGCCTTGAAGTATTAATATTATTAATAATAATACTTCAAGGCAATAAGTATTAATGATTGAACGGCTTTTTAGGGTTCTCAACACTTTTACCTTCTTCTTAATGATAAGACCGAAAAATCATCTGTCTGTCTTAATGTTTGATCTAGCGACTTTTTGATCAAGCGAGCGAAAATCTCAGTGGCAATTACTTAAGCGATTTGGTTTTGTGTGTTTGTATGTTGGTTTGTTCGACGATACCTAGTATCACCCCCAACTGAGATCTCGCAAAGTCCGTATCGTATCGTCGTTAGATAGGTTAGTAGCTTCCTAGGTATCTACAAGAAAGTAGATAAAAGAAAGAAAATGCTTTCGTATAAATATGAAACGTGAATTGTTAAAATATATATAATAAATGAGCATGCCTAATAAAACAAAACTGATGCCCACTTCGCTTACCACTTTATGTAAAGTGGTAAGCGAAGTGGGCATCAATCAACAATCACACTTTACATCTATTTACACACTTTACATAAAGTGTGTAAATAGATGTAAAGTGTGATTGTTTCAAAACATGTGTGATAAATAAGCTCGCTCGCTTGCTAATTATAAATATCGGGAAAAACAGACACCAGATATTTTTCCTACAAACATTGATACCCTTTGCTTAGCCTTTGCTTGCTTAAGTGCAAAGGTGCATAATGTTTCAGACAAACGAAATGAAATGAAAGATGAAATTATAAAAATCAGACACCAGCAATCAGTTTCGTTTCGTAGTAGATTGCTTAGACCGTATCTGAAAAGTAACTATTTGTATCACAGGCTTTAGATACAGTGTTAACTATGCAAGGCTTTTATCCAGACATAATAACTATAGTTTTATTTTGTATTTTGGGTGAGTACACAACCATGTTTTAAGCAAATTGCTCTACGCGTAATAAAGTTTCCATACATATTTTAACACTAAGAGTGTTAAAATATGTATCATTTTAAAGTGTTGTTTTTGAAAACCTCGAATAACGTGTATATTTATTTTGTATTAATGGTACACAAACAAAGTTATAAGCAGAGATCACGACGCATTAAAATGTCCCTATAAATTTAGAGGAGGCCTTTGTCCAAGGACAAGCTGTTGCATAAGAACCGCTTGCCGATACATAACATTAGGTATAAACAAATTTAGTATAAGTTTATAGTATTAGTTCCTTTACTCATACCAAAATTTGTATACAAAATTTCTTATACTAATTCTATACACATTTATATTTTATCAACTATTTTATGTATGTAGCTTTCTATGGGTAAGCTTTGCTTTAGGGTATTGTAGTAGCGTTTGAACTGGAGTCCACAATTGCGTTGTTCGCTTATAATTATTCCGGAGCCTGCACTTTTCGTCGAAAATCACAATCCTCATAATCCCTTCATTCTGTGCCAATTTAACAAGGTACGGCAAGCATCAACGTGTGCTTTTCTCTGCAGATCAGTCAAATCATGAAGCATCCAATTTTCTAATTAATTCCATTTTAACGATTTGGTGCGAATGGGTCAATATTTTGAATAAGCTAACGTAAAACCATGCTGCTAAATCCTTTGTATTTTGATAAAGATCTGTTTTTAACTATCACTTTCAGTGCATCTTTATTTACCTTAGTAGCTGGCCTTAGTCGTGGTTCATTCTTGATGTCGAAGTTTCCACTACAAAAGCGATTAACGCAAAATCACGTTTATTAGCCGTGTCTTCTCCAAACACAGCATGGGAAGACACGGCTAATAAACTAAGCTGAATCTGCTGCGATAGTTCCACATCGGAATTCACAAATAACTAATTTTCCATGTATCCATCTTTACCTTAAAGCTGATTGCAAAAGCAAATGATAGCCAAACAAATTTTTTTTTTTAAATTCATATTATATTCAGTTGTCGTAGGAAAAAAGATGAACTTTGAAATTCCACATTATGCAAGCTTAATTTTGATTCAAAGTATCAGATTAAAATGGGAATTTAATATTTAAAACATATTTTTCGAAATCTTTTGTTTATACTTTAATATCAACAATAATTTCAGTAGTATAACCTACTCCTGTTTTATCCTCTCCAAGGCAAAGTAAGAATGTTAAGCGTTAATTAGACTAAAAAAATTAATCAAAAATTAATTATCCTACCCATTTAATTAGGTGAAATTAAAGTAAGAAAACGTAATATACATTTAATAACTTTTGTTATTAAAAACCTTCTTTGCACAGTAATAAACTTATATGGAAAATGTTTTTTGGTAAAATGTGCTTCATATCAAGATATAAAAACTGTTGTATTCAACGTGAAGCTACTCGTGCAATGGTATTATAAAATGATAGCACGGGTAGAGCTACCTATCAGTAATCATAAAGTGTAATGTAATAACTGAAGTTCATAATTTATATTAAAAATGTCAAACAAACTAAATGAAACAAAATTTATAATTAAATAAAACTCATCCCTTACGTGAGCGGTATCGTAACTGGGTAGATAGGCGGCGGCACTGGCGGCACAGGATACGGGAAGAAGCACTACAGGTTGCTTCAAGACGATTGATGGCTTCAAGACATTTTTTGATGTGTAACTTTTTTCTCTTGCTGTCCTGCAATAAATATGTAGGAGTGATTTCGTGAAAAGGGACGGAAGTGTGTGACAGAAAGCCAGAGATACTATATTTTTTTCCAATTATTTTGATTATAAAATCAAACAACTGAACCGATTATGATGAAATTTATATGGCACCAACCAGAAATTATCCTTTACATGAAACATTTTTTTTTCAATTCGGTTAATGGTAACATGACGAAGCTATGAGTAAACATGAAAAAATAGAACCAATTGAGAACCTTCTCCTATTTATGAAGTCGGTTAAAAAAGGACGAGGTTCTCAAGTCTGTTATATTTTTTAGAAATGAAGTTTGTTTACTATTTAATTTGTTAAACGTTATAATATAAATGAAGTATATTTTCGTTTTAGTTTTCAAATCTTAATAATAAGTATTATTGTAATAAAAATGATTCATCGCGCAAATTATAAAACGAAAATGATGTAACTGCATGAAAGATTACAATCACATTAAAATTTTGTAGATTTAATTGTTTGTAACATATTTTTTACTATATTTCATTAATAGTTTTTGAATTATTAATAAATACCTTAGTATAATATTTTCTGTTCTCATTATTCTAATATTTATAATTTTCTTAATTGCTTGTTCACTATTTTAGTAAATTGTTTATAATTATTTTAATAAGTCATAAATAGCAAAACTATAAGCCTATTGTTTCTTGAAGTATATTTTAACATCTATTTATTGTAATCATATAAATATATTTCCATTATACTTTGTTTTAAAATAGGTGATTGGTTACTTCTACTTCTGTGATTTACCAGATCAGGCCCAGATCTTGCCGGATTCTTCTTGAACTGGGGTTAGGAAGAATCGGCACCTAGAATCTTTAGCATGTAAGAAGACGATTCAAAGTGGTCCTTGTGATTTTATTGACTAAAGATATATAACTTTAATTATTCGATGTGAAATTGTATAAAAGCCGAAGTAAAATCAGTTATTGACAACAAAATCGCAAATATAAGTAACTTGCTATAACATTGTACTAAATATATTTTGGGTGTATGTTTATGTGTTAATTTACATATGATTAGATGACAAAAAAGCTTGGGATGACTCAGCTCCAACTCGACTCGGCATCCGTAACGAAATTGTCAAGGATCATACAAAAAAGTGTTAAGACCAGACAAGTTTCTTGCCGGATTCTTTTTGAACTGGGGTTAGGAGGAACCGGCACCTAGATTCACTAGCATGTAAGAAGACGATTCAAAGTGGTCCTTGTAATTGTTTTGTATAAAGTTATATTGAATTTTGAATTTTGAATGAATATATTTCTATTATTTACTTTTTATGATGTAACCTGTCAGTGTAGTGTCAGTGTGAGTAATGTTTTACTAGCAATATTACCTACCTCTTGATGTGCTTTATATTTTAAACTGTGGTAAGCTATTGTTTAATATATATTTTTTTTAATCTCGGAAGCTTTGACCCATCCACGTTATTGTGAATAGTATAAACATTAAATTGAATTTAAATTTATCAACATACATAATCCCTACTTATTAAATAATGAACAGGTAGTATTTAGTAAATCTAAGGTAGAGCTCTATGTTATTTTTAACACGCGCCTGGTGATAGAGTTGCCAGTCAGATGGTACCAACCCATATCCTGGAGGAACATGGGTACTGTGCTACTGTACCACGACCTCTAGTGGACGACCTCTAGTGGCGCAGTGGGCTTAGGTCCGGCTGTGACGCAAAAGGTTGCGGGTTCGATTCCCGCCGCGGGACAAATGTTTGTATGATCTGCAAGTATTTGTCTCGGGTCTGGGTATTTCTATGTATAATATGTATGTATTTACAACAAAAAAGTATATAAGTAGTATATCAGTCATGTGGTACCCATCACACAAGCTCTGCTTACTTTGGGGCCAGATGATGTTGTGTGAAATGTCCAGGATTATTTATTTATTTATTTATTTATTTACTGTACATGGGACATGGAACTGTCAGCCAACAGTTAGTGCACACACATGTGTGACGAGAATGAGTAAATGAAATAGAGAAGGAAAACGCATCAGCTGTGTGCTTAATCAACAGTGTTGTGTATAAAGTGTGGTGTTATATAAACTAATTCAGAATATAACATTTACTAATGTTAATGTTGCTTATTAGTTATTACCAAGGAGATGCACGAGTGCACGGGTAACATTATTGCAGTTAAAGTAAAGATTTCTAATTAAAAATAAAATCGTTTTGTAATTTTTGTGTTTATTCATAAATAACAAACAACAAATCAAATCTTATCTTTATAATATTAGTTTAGAAGTTTCGATATTTGTTAAGATAATTATTTACTCCAGTAGTGAAACCACAATAACATGTAAAATATTTTATTTTATTTGCAAAATCGCAAATTACCAAGCTACAATATCCTATCTACGTAACTACTGATATATATACAAAAAGTACAAGTTAACTACACGTAGTTAATTAGTGCGTTACTTAGATTCTGTTCTTGAACTGTGTGGCTACGAACATAACGGCTTGTACTACGCGGAGCTACGAACATAACGGCTTGTACTACGCGGAGCTACGAACATAACGGCTTGTACTACGCGGAGCTACGAACATAACGGCTTGTACTACGTGGAGCTACGAACATAACGGCTTGTATTACGTGGAGCTACGAATACTGTTCCTACATCAAGTACGATCGGATTCCTTTCTGCCTTTACACCACTAGGATGATTTTTCTGTGAAGTGACCGATGTGAACCACCCCCGGCTTGCTTGATTTCTTTTGTTTTTAAAGACCAATAGGAGCTACGTATTTCGTGGGTCTGGTCAAGTACTAAAATCTCTTTATTTTGTTTTCTTATTTTGACAAATCGAAAACATCTGACATCATCATCAATAGGTTAACATCTGTTTAGTTTTGTCATTTTTAACAATGATTAAATAAAAAAGGTTAGATTCTGTTTTCTTGTATATTTGTTAACCAAAAAGCTAATTTAGGTAGGTATACATTAAAGTTAATGAGCTCTAAGTGTTCAATAAATAAATTTGTGATTTAAATAAAAAAGGTAGGCAAATGATTAATTAGTTGTAGTGTTCAACAGATAATTTGTATTTGTAATTTGATAGTATTTTTCAGTGCTTTGATTTCAATATAATTTTTTGTTTCACAACTCATTTTTACTCTTTTCTATGGCAAATACAACTTTCCATCACCTAAGTGACATAAATCAACGCGTAGATAGTGGTCCTTTCCAAGTGAATACTTTGAAAGGACTTATGGACTACTCTGAATCATTCTTGTTCAACGGTACTAATCTTTATGGCTCGCATAAATTATCAACAACTGAACACTGTTGACTGACTGACCGGTTGACCAGATGACTTTGCAATGGAAAAAGTCATTAAAAAGAACCATTACAAAAAATTATGTTGACTGCCCGGACTCTATTGGTCAAACAAGACAACAAAGAAAAGAAGGTGTGACCTGTAACCCAAAACCAACGCAAGGCAAAATAGTTTCAAACTGGAAAGGCAGAAAGGAATCCGATCGTGCCTGGCTACAGCATACAATAAATTTAGCTACAGAGTTTGCGTTTATTTTCATAATCACATAATTATTAGCTGGACCTATGGACCTAATACTGTAATTTCGCTGGATTAACTAAAACTTCGTAAATTACGAACGATTTTATTTTATTTGCACCAAAGTCTGAACTAGATTGACGATTATAAATTACACTTCTCAAGTTTACTTTCTGCGTAAGTCATCATGTAAATATATGGAATAAAACCGTGGAAAATCTACAGAAATCAATTCATTAAAAGTCAAAAATGACAAATTCAACCTTTACATTTTTTACATATCGTACCTTGGTACAAATAAATAAGATCCTATGTATATTGTGAAATTTAAATTAGTCAGAACCAATATGTTACTTATTCGGTAGCCATCTCTATTCATGAACATTAGAACAACCTGCCAGGCGATTTTGGAATTCTTATACTACTAATCGCTTTCAGTTACTACCGATGAATTGGTATTACGGAAGGTTGATGTTGATGGTAATACACGCTCTCATATGAATAGAAACCTGAGACTAAATAAATATAAAGATGGAGCACCGCGATCAACCAAAATAAATAAATTCTGTGACACTTTGTGAATGTGTTAATCTCTTTTTTTGTAAGATGTTTTATAGACATGAGATATGCTTAATAGTAGAAGTATGTATTAAGAGCAAGGAGTACAGTTTGGGTGGATGTATGTGTGTGGGTGCGTGTATTTATATACACAGAAGAACATGGTTTTGAGGCTTCACTTATTAACGGCCCTCTGTCTAAATATTTATTTGGTCTGAGATAGAAACCGAACTTACGTAATAGTTATTTATCTTGTCAAAACTGATCCTAATGACAATCAAACTAATGATGGGTCAAATCGAAATCGAATCAAAATCAATTGAATAGAAACTGAAAGACATTGATCTCTAAAAAAAAGTCAAAAAATCTCTAATCGCCATACTGGACATGTCTTATTTACCGGCAAGCTAGCTTATTATGTGTTTATGGAAGTTTTATGTTATGCTGTTACTTATTCTCATTAACATCTTAAACAGTTGTAATACCAATTTATTTACTTTTTAACATATAACCGTTGGTTGGACCAAGAGGCGAGTGGGTGCACGGATACAGACAAAAGCCCCTAATTTGCAAATGGGAATTAGATTTGCTAATTAGAATGCGGTGCGTGTTCTAAATTGTAAATTAATGTTGTTTAGTTGGATAATATTTGGACTAAATAGGTTATTCTAAAACGAAGACTAAAGATAGTCTAGGTAACCTGATAAAAAACAAGGGTTTAGTTTAATCCTAATTACAAAACATGGTTTCTCTCTAGTTACTGTAATATAGAAAAATCTACGAGAACTAGTTTATATTTGAATCTTTGGTACTTAACTTCAAAATGAAATCAGTTAAATGTTAAATTTTATATCTCGTTGTATTCGTTAATGAGTATTTATATTCCTTGGTTGTTTTTCCTTGCGTTGCGATTAATAAGGTGATACCAAAGATCTTATGGATTTTAAAATAATAGATGTTTTGGATACGAAAATACGGCGGTAATTAAATTGGGTGTATTTGAACTTAGTGACGACGAAATATTGAGGATTTTCTACACAAGGATATAAACCATGATTTTTGAGAATGCCCCTGAGTCATGAAGTAATTGTTAAGTAATTAAGTAATTGTATTTGTTAAGCAATTAATAAATTGTTAAGTAATTAAGTAATTGTAATTGTATAAAATATAACTTTGTAATGTACATGGAATGTAATGTCATGCTAATTTAAAGCAACAATTATTAGCAAACATTATACAACTTAATAAATAAATAAATAATGCCGGGCATTTCACACAGCATCATCTAGCACCAAAGTAAGCAGAGCTTGTGTTATGTTTACCACATGACTGATATACTTTTAACTTTTTTTTTTCAAATACATACATAATTGTACATAGACCTGAGGACCTAGACGGTGTGTCATATATTGCTAGTTTGCAGAATTACTAACACTTTCAGTAGATTTGGAATTATTACTGCAAGCCTTCATGACTGCAAACCATAGTAAAATGCCGGACAATAATAATAAATTTCATTTTCCAATATTTAGTGAGTTGCACTACACATTTTGATTTTGGGTTTACACAGGTATTGTTTTTTCAATGGAAGCACTGATACTGTTTCGATTTATCTAAAAAATCTTTATCAAGTTTGATCCTTGGTCCGCTCGTTGCCGCTCGCGTTCTCGGTTCGCACTCAACAAGCAAACAGTGTTGGTGCGTGCATCGACAAAATAATACATAAGTAAAATCCGTGTTGATCGAAATGTATCAAATGTATTATTTATATATAATAAATAATAATAACCCTTTTTTCTTAGATTACCTATCCATTTTGATCAAAAATTGATGTTGGTTCAATTATTTGTGTGGTCTTTGTGAAACCAACAACTTTTAATCAAACTTCACGCACTTAATAGACAAACAACTGACAAGACGGATGATAGTTTTATCATGTGTCCATGGACCATGAACTTTTTATTTGTGCTAGGTGGTATTTAGTTAGTACTACGTTTTATAGTACGGGTTCGTGTTACAAAACGTAGAACTATCCATTTTGACAGGTACTCTCGGATAAACTTTGTTTTAACCAAGACCATTGTGATATTTTTTTGACTGCTATTCTTTCGCTATTTCCGTCTGTATGTCTGTCCACCCTTAATCTTGACCTTACTAGCAGATTATTGGTTTTATTGTGATTAAATTTTGCACGGTAATAATAATCATAATAATTCCGGACATTTCACACAGCATCATCTGGCCTCAAAGTAAGCAGAGCTTGTGTTATGGGTACCACATGAATGATATACTACTTGTATACTTTTTTTTGTTTTAAATACATACATATTATACATAGAAACACCCAGACCCGAGACAAATACTTGCAGATCACACAAACAAACAGATTTTCCCGCGGCGGGAATCGAACCCGCAACCCTTTGCATCTCAGCCGGACCTAAGCCCACTGCGCCACAGAGGTCGTCATAATACGCATTAGTGACCCACTAATTTATGAAACAAAAACAAACTGTCGAACGATACGATGAACTAGATAGACCGCGGAAACGAGTAGATTCGGATAGTGGAGAGCATTATTTATTTACTATCTAAGTAATAATGAAGGTCAACGTTTCTCAAATACCATGGTAAATATAGTGGCTCTACGCATGAATCGGTTTTAGACCTCCTGAAGCATAGATTTGTCATATATATCTCGATGGCCTGAAGTTTCTAAATTGAATTAAATGAGCGAACGCTACTAAACCGTACGTCATGATAGGTATTATACAAAGTTTTGTAAATTGTCACCTTATTCTAAGAGACATTTACTTTGCTTGTTTATAAGAGTTTAATCGGAGTAAAATTAATTAAGTGCGGTTGAGGGTAGAAGTAACATAATTACGAGTAGGTAAACATTAGTCGAGATAAAATATGTACACGGAGTGAGCGCAACTGGAAATGACTAGTAAGTTGTATATGAACATAAGAGTGTGGTAGATATACGAATATTTTAAATATATATTACTAGACAATTATTTCGTCTAGTCTTAACGCTTTTTGTATGATCCTTGCTAATTTTGTTACGGATGCCGAGGCGAGTTAGAGTAGCCGCCATGCTTCTTAATAAAGTGATGATAAAATGGAAAGAACTCGATTATTCCATCAACCAATGCGCTTATCTCGCTTAATAGTGGACTAAGTAACCTAGCAGTGACAATGACTTTACATCATTGTTTTATAATAAACATTAGATATTTGTGATGTCGCGATTTTATCGAGACTGGCTTTTTAACTACAAATATAAATAGACTGGACTGATTACAATAATAATTTCGTCTTCTTCTTCCATTGTGTCACTAGTTATTTCAAACTAGTACGGAAAAAAGATTAAAAAGCGCCTCAGAAGCTCCTTTCGTGTACTTTGCAAATGTTCCCAGATAGCTTAGGTTCTTGGACATGCCGGTTACCTCATGATGTTCCTTCACCATTTAAGAGTACTGGTATAGTGCATATGTTTTGCAAACAGAAAAAATCATTAAAGCACAACTAGATTCGTACCCATGGCCTTAGGAATGGACGGCAGGTCCACTACCTGGAGACCACCAGTGCTCTCTAATAACTATGAATCAATGATATATATTACTTATATCTGAGTATCAGTCATCATATATATTCAAATGCGTGATAATAATTTAATTTTGTGATCTCAGTCAAGCCCTGCCAGACGTGAACGATGTCTCATTTTGACTTACACATTAAATCAACAAAACACAGGTAAGAGGCGGCAATTTTTCAAAATTATAATCTACCCAATTTATTAAGCAAGGGGCTAATAAACAAACGTCAGTCCATTAATTGCGAACATTGTTTAGGCTGAAATATTTCAGTGTTTCCTGCCCTCAAAATTCCTATGCCATTTAGAAACAACTTTAATGAAAATGAGCTTTATTACGTTCATTTAAAATTCAATATGTTTTTAACCCACGCAGACGTTTTGAATGAAAAGGTCTGCCGTGTGCCTGATTATTTAGTTATGTAAACTGGAAATTGAGTTGAAATATGCTATACATAAGCTTCAGATTCTCTTGTAGTTTTATTGTAAAACATTGTTGTTTTGTTTTCGAGTGAAACTGTATCTAATAACTGTTATTTATTCTGTGTTTGGGAAAAGGGTGAATATAATTTGTTGGGGAAATTGCATCGTGGTGGATCATTGGGGTAATTAATTTGTTTGAGTAATTTGGCCGTTAAACTATTTATTATTATTTATTAATTTATTTTATTTTATTAAAAAAGACAGTGGGTAAACATAAATATTATGCTAGAAACAGCCAGTTACAGGTATCTCTTGATAGTACAAAATAAAAATTATATGTACAGTAACAATAAACAAAAATCAACAATTATTATACAATAACTGGTACGAAGTAAGAAGTGGTACTGGCCAAGGCACGTCTGCCGTATGCCGGACGAACTGTGTGCCAAAGCTACTACTGAGTGGAGCCAACATTTACCACTGAGACAGTGAGACGGCGCGGTAGACCACGCAAGCGTTGGGGTGACGAGCTAGACACCTTTAGCGACTGTCGGTGGCAGACAATGGCGTTGGACCGAAATCAATGGAAAACTCGAGAGGAGGCCTTTACCCAGCAGTGGGACAGTATGGGCTAAAAACAACAACAACAACAATATTTTCATATGACACTTATTACTTAAGCCTAAAGGTAGATAATGATCACTATTAACGTAAAGAAAAAAAAAGTTTTTATGAAGGATTTGGTGTTATACCTACAACGTGATGAGCGAATGTTTGTGTGTTGTGTGTGACGTGTCAGTTTAAGAGTGTCTATTGTGAGTGTCTTGAGAGTGAAAATTATGTTCAAAACCATGATAGTTTTAAAAGTTATTTGCACACAACTTGCCATTTTCCATGGCAAGTTGGCACCCAATCCATAAACCCCGTAAAAAGGAAGACTGTATAAAGATAGGAAGACTACATAGTAAAAATAGCAGGCAATTAGCAATTCGGTTGGTTCATTTCTAAAATAAGAATTAAAATATAATTAGTTAGTCATAGCATTTATAGAACCTATTCGGTTGATCCCATCTAACTAAATTAGGAAAGCTTTATTAAGTTAGATAAAATAAAATTAGGATTAGTTGGTAGCAGCAGAATACCAAAGGTTAATTTGACAGTTCAAAACTTAATTTTATCTAAAATTAGTTAGGTTGGTGCCAACAGAATTGAGACCAATGAAAGCTTATATTATATTATTATTTTACTAATGATTTGTTATTTTAGTATATTAGCAAATAAAATGAAGAATGAAAAAACGTTTATTTTAGCATTCATGTACTTATGATAGAATAATCAATGTTCTAATGCACTTAACTCAGAGGTTTTCACAGTAGGCAAACCTGAAGACAGTTATCGTGAAGACCAGAGAGACGATTCACTTAAATACTTTGACAGTAATCTCAGCCTTCAGTAAAAGTTAAATTTAGACTAATTACCCAAATTATTGATGACAAATTACGACGCTGAGAGAAAAAAATATAAAAAAATGTATGTGAAAACAACAAGAGAAATCCTTATGTTACATTCTTTACAAGTCAAAGTCAAAGTCAAAAGATACTGTATTCAATACAATCACAAGGATCACTTTCAAACTTCTTACATACTAGGTGAATTTAGGTGCCATTTCCTCCTAACCCAAGCTCGAGAAGAATCGGCAAGAAACTCGTCCTGGTTCTAGCGCTTTTTTGAATGATCCATCTATCCATCTATAGGAGAGTTCATTTCAAATGTGTCGGTTAACTGTCTGAGGGCAGAGCGACGTGAGGCCATGCATTCTTAACAATTATTTAGTCAATTTATATTATAATACACTTTCTTCAAGACAACCCTTTATGTATGCTTTATTAAATCCAGTAACAACATATAATGCTAAAACAATAATCACGAGTAGTTTCGAATTTTAGTTTCATTCTTTATTGCTTTAATCAAATTATTTTTATTTTTATTGTCATATTTGGTTTTTGAAATATAATTTTGACATTAGTTTGACATTTTAATTCTTGAATAAGGTAGGTAGAAACTTTATTTGTTGAGAGTGTTCTTATTATGTGAATGACATTGTTAATATATTTAAAAACAAACATACAAACGTCTACAAATGTAATTAAATATTGGTGGACAATGGTGGCAATTCGGTTGGTTCATTTTTAAAATTAGGGATTGTCTAAAATATATTTAGTTAGTCATAGCATTTGTAAAACCTATTCGGTTGGTACCATATAACTAAATTAGGAACGCTTAATTAAGTAAGATAAAATTAAATTAGGATAAGTTGGTTGCAGCAGAAAACCAAAGGTTATTTTGAAAGTTCAACACCTAATTTTAGCAAAAATTAGTTAGGTTGGTGCCAACAGCAATGAGGCCAGCATTTACAAACTCCATCTATTACATTGTATTATAGTGTATTATAGTGATCAGATGACTGATAGAATACTAATAATATTTTTAAATGGAGATAACACCCAGACATAAAACAAACACCTGTTTGTTTATCACACATATGTTTGCCCTGGAAGGGAATCCAACCCGCAACCTACAGCGCAGAAGGCACCAACTGAGAGACCAGTCTTAATTAATGGTAGTGTTAGAAGTTTTATGAACTGGGGTTTACAGCTTGTTGCAGTTTTAAATTGAAAGTCAAATTTAGAAATATTTACTTTGAATTAAAAGCGACGTTTAAAAGTGAGCCTTTTTACATACTAGGTGAATTTAGGTGCCAATTCCTCCTAACCCAAGCCCGAGCAGAACTGTAGTTTACTTAGGCTCAAATTCTTTTTTTTTTTTTTATAATAAACAAGTCATTAACATGAACACCGTTTCCTCATAAATTACTTCACTCTAAGTCAAGAGAATACATATGCATATTATGTCGATAGTGCTGTCGCTGTAGCTATCTGAATATGTAAGAAGGTAGTCAGACAAAATATTAACACGAGAAAAACTTGAACCACGTAGATCCTGTAGATATTACAAAAATGGTGTCTTAAGTGATTGGCCTATTTGTACGACTATACAAACAGTGAGACGTGATCAGAATATCTTTTGATTAAAACATGCTTCGGAGCACGCAGGTCTAGAATACACCTATTTACTTTTGACGTGAAGAGACCTAGATTGTAGTTTTCAGGAACGACAGACGACGGCAAAGCATTCCAGTCATTGGTTATGCATTATAAATGTGGAAGCATAGTGTTTTGTTCGTAAGGGTGATAGACTGACAAGGTATGGATGGTATTGAGCGGTACGTCTGCTTGTACTGGTATACATTTGAAAAAGACTCTGATTATAATAAACGTATCGGCAGAAATACAAAGTATTATAAATACAATAATATTCTTGGCCATTCTGAAAGATCTAAGTAATTAAGGATCTGAGGAATTGTTTACTGTCTCGAGATTACAGTCGTAAGAATGTTTTTTTTGTATTCCTGTTAATTAATATTATTTTAAGATTGTAGGTATCGCCAATACCGTGGTAGGTAGATGCTTGCTTATCTATCTACCTAGGTACTCAAGTTCTCTGTTAATTTTAAGTTTCTACCTACTTGCTTACCTAGATGTTTAAGTACAATAACAATATTTGTTATTTCACTTAGGGAAGCATCTAGTTAATATCAAAAATAATAATTATCAGTCCACATTGTCCCACAGTTGGGCAAAGGCCTCTCCCCATTCTCTCTATTCATCCCTCTTCCGCGCTAAGAATGTCCAGTCGGCGCGAAATTTGGTGAGCTCGTCTATCTACCTGGTTTGCGGTCTGCCGCGACGTCGTCGTACCGTATCAGGGCACCACTCCGTGTTCAGTTTGGCTCACTGGTCTCCCGACATGCGGCAGACATAACCAGCCCAGTCCCATAGTCTTATTGTTTTTAAACTCGAGATAGTGTCAGGACAAACTTTGGTGGTTTTTGATACTAATTTTAATTTTAAGATATGTATCTATTGATAAAATGGTAAATAAACTAAAAAAAAGGTTTAATTTGTTTGTTACTCAATACTGGTTAAACCAAATTTAATTTAACTTTTTTACGGCAATTTTTGAAGTAATAACTTCTTATGGGAGGTTAAACCGCTTCCTTACGCTTCCCTTTCTCTCACACATACAGCAGCGGTAGGCAGGCTCATCCTTTCTCACTCTAACCCCACAGCGCTAGTCAGAATAGTTTATGTTATTACTTCTGTCGGGCGTCCCGGGACGCTCACGTTTATTTATTTGCTTACCACGTGGGCAAAACCGCGGTCAGCAGCTAGTACACATGCAAGTAGATACATTCCTGTGCTTAAGCTTCTAAGATTATGCATGTTCTGCACGTTAACAATGACGAGTATAATACAGCTTAGAAACTCCGTTAAAAGAGTTGGTCTTTGATATTATATACCTACAAACTACTTTGGCGCAGATACAAGAGAAATGTAAAATAATAATTGTAAAATAGTTATTTGGCATTCACACGCCATTCTCCGACTATTCTCTGCCAATTCAGAGCTTCTACCCGTAGTAGGACGGCGCGTTGTGAATAAGTAATTATGAGTTGACTTTGAATGATCCTGGGATTATGCTACGAACTTCCAGGAATGCTCTGGATTTGTTAAAGCAGGGGTCGTTATAAAGCTGTGTGTATACTGTTAATTATCCTGAATATTACCTAAAACTATAACAATTTAACCCTAGATAGATAACCATATTAAGACATACATTAAAGATAACCATACGCTTCAGAGGCGCACGGGTTTAAATGCTTTTATTTTATTTATAATATCAATACTTTTTTAAATTGATATTATTATTTAAAAGGTATCCTATTCACATTTAAAAATGATATAACATTGTATTTTGTATTTGTTTATTAATAGTAATTATAACCAAATGAGTAGACCTCTAAAAAAAGTAACAAAAATCAACAGCTTTCTGTTTAAATGAGCAAATCTCGTAAATTTCATAAAAATACTGTTTTTTTTTCTTACAAACTATTAAATCAAAGTATAATCGGTCTAATAAAACTAATCAGTACCCTAGTATTTGGTTTATAGACGGTCATGACAAACGTCGATCTTGTGTTCGCCACAAACTGTCTTTTTGCACTTAGCGCAGATCATATTCGACATTCTCTTTTCTTTAGAAGAGCAATAACTGCAGTATTGCCTTTTTTGGCCGGAGGCTCTTCTTCGTTGGCTGCGGGAGCCTGATCAGCTAGATTCAGTAGTATATTTTGAATAACACTACGTATATGCCTTGGCAATGTGGGAGCTTCTAGTCTTTTTGTCATCCACGGTGCAGTCAGTTGCGTACTTAATTTTTTCATAATATTCTCTTCGATTGAGAGGCCCTATTACCGTTGGATAGTAAATTACATTGTGACAATATATTACATATGAATTGACGTGTGCTATGCTATAAAACATTGTCATCGGCCACCTATTTGGTTCCAACGGGGACAATTATGCGATGGTCACGCTCAGGAACTTCAGTAGGCTCCGAAGGTGGCTGGGCCACTTCGTCTTCATTTAAAGTATCGTGCCTCTCAACTACAGGTTCAATATCATTATACTCATCTTCAAAGTCGCTCTGATGTACATGGTCTTTGCTCACGTGATCTTCTACCTCGCTGTCACTTTCCGGAGGTTCATCACTGCTATTTTCTTGTTCTGGGCCCAATAAATTACATATTTCGTCGTCTGCTAGCACCCTACTGCATATCATGATGAGTTCGTTAATGATAATTCCTAAAAACCAAACAGAACTCTGTATCCATACGTTTTACAGAAATAAATAATAATAACCAACGAACAATAATTTATTTTGAGGCCTGAAATAACATAAACTAGTTTTTATCTACGTACCACACGCAATGCCGTGAGTGGGTGCTAGCAATACATAACAATGCAGTTTTTGTACGTAATATTGATTGTTCTACCTTTATATTATATAGGTAGATACCTTATTAGTTTATTGAACTATCTGCCTTCCGTACATATCCCTTCAAACAAATAACGACATATTTACTTTACTTTGCTAGATTACAAATAATCCAGCCAAAATATAATACAGTGGTTCCTATAGGTTATAAGATAATCTACTGTAACTACATAAAAAGAAGCTCTTATATTATTCAAAGTTTCTGACTATATCAATACCAAATGTTATTGAGTACGTCTAACTGTTGCAGCTTGATAGATCCATAAACAATCATTTAAACATCTATTCAAATATGAACTATTATAATATATTAAAAAATCTCTTTATATAGAGATCTGGTGGATCTACCAAGCCTGGCGATAAGTGAACTTGTAAGTTAAAGTAGATTGCGAGTATTTATCGCGAAATAATCATCTATATGACGATCTCTGTGGCGCAGTGGGCTAAGGTCCGGCTGAGACGCAGAAGGTTGCGGGTTCAATTCCCGCCGCGGGACAAATGTTTGTATGATCTGCAAGTATTTGTCTCGGGTCTGGGTGTTTCTATGTATGATATGTATGTATTACCAAAAAAAAAAGTATTTAATTAGTAGGTATATTGGTCATATGGTAACCATAACACAAGCTCTGCGTACTTTGGGGCTAGATGATGCTGTGTGAAATGTTCGGCATTATTTATTTATTTATTTATATACAAATCACATGATCACCAAATCACATGATTGTTTTAAAGTTATGGTCAGGGAACACTTTTTGTACTGTTGTTAACTGTTGCTTGATTCTTTATGTAATTTAGGATTTAGGTATGTTTATGTATGTATTGGTTTATTTAGTTGATCTAATGAGGTTATATTTAATATATTGTAATGTATGTATTGTAGGTATATATTTTGTATATACCTACGTATACGTATACATAATACGTATGTATATTTTTCTTGTCTTGTTAATTTGTATGTACTTACACAATATTATTATTATTATCACCCTTTTTTCAGCTACATTTAGTTTAATCCATCCCAAGGTTGTCTGGAAAAGATCGCTACATGGCGATAAGACCGCCCATTGTACTACCGACTAGCAAAACATTGTTATTTTTTTAGATTTTTTTTCTAATTGTTTAATGTATTTGTTGTGTACAATAAAGTATTCTCTATTCTATTCTATATATGTATATAAAAATGGTCACGCGTGAAAGGCTTGACCGATTTCGATAATTATTTTTTTGTTGTGATTGTTATTGTCAGGAGAAGCTTCTTATGAAAGAAAAAAATAAGAAAATTGCGTGGAAAATTAGAAAGTTTAAGAAAACTTAACGACGATTATCGATTATCTTTTCTAATGTAACCATAGCGCTTATGACATTATAAACGTTTCTAATGTAACTTTATGGAGTTTCATGTCATAGTCGTTTGATTATACCAATACAAATTCATAGTTAAGACACGACAACGTCTGTCGGGTCAGCTAGTATATCGATAAGTTATTTATGACGTTTTGATTGGTTTGCATTAACTGTGGTTGCGGGCTAACTGAAGCATAGGGAGGCTTACGTTTCCTTGCCGCCCCGCAGCAAGGAAACGTAAGCCAGTTTGGATTTATGTCTTGTTAAATATTAACTGGAAAAATATCGGCAAAAGAAAGTTGTTCTATTAAACCAATCTTTAATCATCTTTTTATTTCCTCACTATGGGCGAGCAATAAAAGAGCAAGAAAGTATCTCTAAGTGCTTATTACGTCCGGGCTCAGTCTGGGCTCGTAAAAACGCCGTAAATACGATTTAAATTGTTGCATCGCGTTCAAAACTGACATAATTGCCGCGTCCGCTGTACGAAATATGGCACAGTATATGGACAAATAACTGGACAATTTACCCATAAGAAGTCTTAGAATAGGACGTGACGAAGTCGTTCTTGTGGTTTATTAACTCTGTCTGTTGGCAACTGACTCATAAGAATCAAACAAACTCGTATCAAACTCAAACTTTAATATGTTTTTTATCCAATACGATCACAACACTCACTTACAACAATTAATAGGTGAATGTAAGTGTCAATTCCTCCAAAAAAACGAAGTTTCTCTAGATGAATCGAAACATTGGCGGTGCCTCCATCGACAAAATAATACGTGAGTTAAGCCCGTTGTTTATCAAAATGTATAGTACAACTCACGAAAGTTTTGAAAGTGAAACATAAATATAGTAACAATATCATAGCCCACTGCATTATCCACTGCAAGATTTAAAATAACACAAGCTCTGCTTACTTTGGGGTAAAATTATATATTTACTATTTTATCGTTTATATTTTAATTCAAATCAATAATATAGTCATTTAGATAACAATACCTATTTCCTTTTATATAAGCTTTACATTTCTTAAGAGGTCATTTACTTACATTTTCAGGCAGTTTATTATAGAAGCGCACCATGTTCCTCTTAAAGTTTTAAATCTCAGAGTTTACTTTTTTAGTCGAAACGGTGTATAATTTGTTTCTGTTACTAGTATTGAATCTATGAATATCACTATTTTGATGAAACCCATCTCTATTTTTATGAAAATATATAAATATATATATATATTTAAGATTTTTTTTATTGCTCTCAAAGACTCGCGGTTTTATTTTGTAAGTGGCACGCTTATTATCCTAGAGAATGATGCCATATGACATAAGTATGGAAGTAGCTAAAATAAACTAGTCTAGCAGTAGCTTAAGTAAGTAAGCCACGGTAACTGCATATGCAGCGGAACTAAGCCTACCTACCTAGCTAGCCTAGCTAGTGTTTCAATTTGTGGTCCCCACTGTAGCTTTGCATCAATATTAATACCTAGAAAAATCCTGGAATCTACAAGATTCATTGTCTCTCCATTTTTTTAATGTTTATCGGGCTATGTATTACATTTAGCAAAGTGAATTTAATACATTTAGTTTTTTTTAATGTTTTGTTAAGAACTGATGATAGGGATTCATTTACATTGCACATGTTTGTTATGGCTCTACCATCTTAAAATACCTACAAAGTATCGTTAGCAAACAAATCTATGTTCAAATATAATTATAATCTATGTTTAAATATAATTTATAAAAAAAAGCAGCTTGTTAACGTAAATTACAATAAAATAAAGGGTTTAGTATCGAACCCTGTGGTATCCTTATATCAATAATAGATTTTGAAGACCTATCAAAACCAACCCACGCTGACATTTTAGACTCTATTAGATACATAAGACTGTAGAGTACAAGGAAAATCGCCCTTATTTGGGTGCCATAATCTTTTTACTTGAGATTGAGGTTACATGAATAACATGTCAAAGGCTTTGGATTGTTCACAGATTACTCTGCTGGCATCCTGTGATTTCTCCTAGGCGTCAAATATATGCTTTAAGAGTGCTCTACCTGCATCAGCTGTTGACAGACCGTAAATAAATTCGTATTGATTACTATGTAGTTATTATATGCTTACGTTGGGGGTGAAGTGAGAAAGCAATTTATTAAAAATGATCTACTCAAAGATTTTACTTAAAATTAAAAAAATAAATAAATTGAAATAAATGTATTTAGACACACACAGAGATACATGTTACCGAATAAAAAAGCAGGTACACGGTGTACACGGTGCTTTTTTATTCGGTAACGGACGACCAAAGGACGATCTAACAAATGAACTTATACTATGAAAAAAAATTAAATTATGAGTATCTACAACTACGTGTCTAGCAAACCTAGTCTGCGTTTGTCAAAAAAGCACATTCTTAACTTCCTGCTATTTCACTCAATGAATTTGCACTTCACTTGAGTTTTGACAATCAGAAGCGTAAACTCACGCTTAGACTCCTTAAAATCTCGGTGGTACACAACAACAAGTGGTACACACTTACTTAGCTGTTACCATTTTATGCTGTATAATGTCACTTTGTAATTATGTAGATAATAACAAACGGATGGCGCGGGGATTGTTTGTAACGGCCTTTATAATTAGCTAATGTTTTTATCTACACATTTTTGATACTTTTGTACGAGTACTTTTAAGTTCATTACAAAAGATGATTGTCATTATCAAACACTAGCTTCTGCTTCTATCAAAAAGTATCATATTTTCTACTATTACTGACTATATCTATACGAAGTCCATTCAGCCGCTTTTAAGTGATCAAGTCACAAACACACATCAAAACTCCTCACAAACATTCAGCGATACCTACGTAGAATTAAGGTGCATGATCTACATAAAGTTTCAGCTTTATAACATTAGTTGGATTTATGTTTAATAATTTCCCAGGACAAAGGAATAAGGATAAGTTCATTACGCTGTAGTTGGGATGAAATATAGAAAGGTTTTTGTACAAAAATTACAAAAAATCTCTTAATAAAGCTTTGAATTTTTCTACAAATGTTTCTATAAATTGATTTTCTAACCTAGTTTTACCATTTCTGTAACATTAATAAAGATATTATCTCAGATATCTCCCCCTTGGCAACAACATACAATGCAAGTCGTATTATGAAACATTCATGGTATATTCGCTTCGATTCGCACTAAACAGGCCCGCGGGGCGAATACATAAGCTGTGTTACATTAGCACACGTATATTGCAAGGACATTGTATAACTCAAACACAGTAGCTCATCGCCATCAAACAACTTGAACTGAACATAGGTAACCATCATAAGCCTTCATATTGTAAGCAATATTGTAAGCTAAATTTAGCGTGTAAGCGATATTTATAAAGGCATGCAACACATCAGCCGAGCCGTATGCCTGTTTGTCTGCTAACTATAGAAAATGTAATTTCATGTTGGGTACCTACTTATATGGTTCTTTGGTTAAAGGAGAGACAAATTAGATGTGACCATTACAAAAAATATTCTCATATAGCGATTAAATGTGATCCGGATGAAACTGTGTAAAAATAATTTAACCTGAAGCTTACGAGAAGTCATTCGCTTTTTATAGATACACACTTACACAGAAAAACACCACATCCGAGACATATATTTGCAAATCACATAAACATTGGTCCCGCAGCGGGTATCGAACCCGCAACATTCTGTGGCTCAGGCAGTGCCTTCGCCCGCTTCGCCACAGAGGTCGTCATAAGATAATGTGAGGTACTACTTCGTACCTTTACTATCACAGTTCAACCATTCACACAGGTATGGGAAACAGAGTATAAATGTTGCCTTAGAGGTAAAGCGACCTTGGTGAGCGAGCGAATGAAAACGCTGACTGTTAAATATTTTTTCCGTTTAACATGAAACATATTTACAATAAATAACTATTTATATGTCTTGGGGATGCTCCTCTCTGGCAGTGATCTGGTTCAGTTGAACTATCAATGTATCGTTTTTAACGGTCCTTAGATAGTTCAACTGTTTCACGTGTATTTTATATTATTCTGCACATTTCTGTAACAAGGTCATGTTACGTAGGTAACGTTATATAAATTTAAACATTTATATGAATAACTATATTGAAATAATAATAATGATTATTAATACCGGACATTTCACAAAGTACCAACTGGCCCCAAAGTAAGCATAGCTGGTATCTACAGAATTATATATAACAATTTGAAATACAATGTGAAACAGTTGAGCTATCAAGGACCGTTTAAAACTATCTATAGATAGTTCGACTGATCCAGATCACTGCCAGAGGGCAGCAACTTCAAGATAATGGGGGCCACGATGAATAGCAATGCTAATACGCTGGGCCAGTTAGAAGCCAGCTCTTAGGTTATGCGATGTTTCTACCAGACGCCGTGAAATAATTTTGAATAAGCGATGGTATCCAGTTTTCCAGAGGCCCAGGCTCAAACTCCAAAAGGCTCAAATATAGACCTATCAAGACTGGCATATTAGCGCCTTTTGAGGTCCTCGGCACATTCAGCCCCCGCACCAGCTCTAACGGAAGTCCCCGAAAGTTACACGGGTTATTGTGTCCACATGACTGAGCTGAGCTACACCACATGTTAGCTGTAGCTCAGTTGGTAGTAACTACCTTCTGCGCTATGGGTTCTGGATGTGATTTCCATCTAGGACCAACAATATTTTATTTGATTTTTGTTCTTGTTGACAGGATTTTATCAGTTTTCTGGTACCAATAGTACAAGATTTGCTCGGTTTGGGGATAGATGTTTGGAAAAATGTTCATCAATATTTATTTTATAATTGTATTATTCATTAAACACCTTGTTATTACTCGAGGTATTTCGTGGTAAATAATTTGGATTTGTGTACCGTAAGCAAATGTCAGTGTTGATTAGGGTACAATTTACGGGTTAAGCTACATACTTGCATCATCAAATTATGTAATGCTTCACTGTCATGGCCGTTTTATGAAAAAAAGCATTTTATCATCCCCCCACCTCGGAAAGAGTATCTTTGCTTTTTGATATCTGAGGCTGGTTTTAGTCTTACGCCGACGGCACGCGCACCGTCAGCGCTGATGGCCGAGATATATGAACTTCTAGGAAGCGTTTTCGATTGACACGTAGCTATCAGCGCGCACGGTGGTCAGCGCTGATAGCTACGCGGCCGTACGCGCCGCGCGTCGGCCCCGCGTAGCTGTCGGCGCTGACGATCGCGCGAGCGCCTCTGCTTTTAGTGAGCGTTCTAGTGTCGAGCGGAGTGGACGTCGTCAGCGCGTACAGTCATGGCGAATCGCGAAGTGGATACAGGTCGAGTTATCGATGAGGTACGCCAGAGGAAGATATTGTGGGATGCATCCGACCCACTCTACAAAAATAAAGATGCTAGAAACAAAGCCTGGGAGGATATTGTCGACACATTGTTCGAAAATATTTCAGGAGAAGAAAAACAACAACTTGGTTTGTTTACTTTCTTATTTTATTATCTGAATACCTACACAATAGTACAAATCCTTTTCAAGTTAAAATATACACGAATCTTGCCAGGGCACGCTTCCAATAGGGCTCACAAAATACTCAGAAAAATGTTCTCGCAAAGCGTGTCCAGACCTGTTTGTAGGTACAGTTGGCAAGTCTACCATACCCTCAATTGTAAGTGTGTCTTCAATACGATAACCATCGCGAATTCTTATAAAGTTATGCAATACGCAGCATGCTTTAACTATATTCTTTGTAATATCAAAACTCACATTAATAGGTGTATGAAACACTCTGAATTTATTTGACATTATACCAAATGTAGATTCTATGTATCGTCTACTGCGGCTCAGTCTATAATTAAATATTTTTTTCTTGTGGGTCATATTAGATCGTGCATATGGCTTCAGAATTTTATTTGATATTCCAAAAGCACCATCACCCACAATTACATGTTCAACTGGAGTATTTGTTCCAGGCAGTGGCTTCGGTCCTGGAATATTTAAAGTATTTTGTTCAAGGCTCCTGTATAGTGTACTGTTTTGGAATATAGTCGAGTCCGAGTTTTTTCCATATGTTCCAATATTTACATATGTAAAACAATAATCTGCATCGCACATAGCTAGCAGAACTATGGAGTAAAAATTTTTATAGTTGTAGAATATTGATCCACCACCGGTTGGATTTACGATTCGGATGTGCTTGCCATCAATAGCTCCGATGCAATTTGGAAAGTTGGTCTTTTGTAGAAAACCGTTAGCAATATTTTGCCACATATCAGGTGTATTTGATGGTATGCATTCATCGAGTAGTGTTTCCCATGTTACTTTACACACTTCGTCCACGATCTTACTGATTGTTGCGATTCCCATCCTAAATGAATACTGCAAATCTGTATATGTTCGACCCGTAGCAAGAAATCTGAAAATAAAAAGTTTTTATTATTTCAGGAAAACTGGTTCAACAAAGGTGGAAAACAGCCCGGGATGCGTTTTTTAGAACAAAGAACGCAATTAAGAAAAGGCCTTCTGGATGTGCTGCACCAAAATACAAAAAGTACATCTATTATGACGAATTAAGCTTTCTAGCTCCAACAGTTGAGAATGAAGTTGATGAATCACTGAATGACTCTTCCCTTCCCTCACCCTCAGTAAATATAGACGATACTTGGGATAGTACGGTATCTTCAGAAAATACTCAAGATTCTGATATATTAACGCAGCAAGTTTTTTCAAACACTCAACATGGTGAGCAGCATGACCGTGGCGTTGATTCAGCATCATCACAAAAACCTTGGCTGGAAAAGAGAAAAACAAGGGCCCGGAAAACAAACCCAGAAAGTTCTCCATTTGAAAAAGAATTATTAACTTTATTAAGTAACCAAAACCCAGATCTTGCCGCTGACGACCTGGCGTTTTTCGCTTCTTTAGGTCCAGTTTTAAAAAGTTTTGATGTAGGACAAAAACTGGAGTTTAGATCGAGAGTGCTGCGCGAAGCCACGGCTATTCAAAATTGCAACAGATCAAATAGCTCAAATAGCTCTTACTCCAATGACGCAAGGTCTACTACACTCGACACGTATGCATCATCATACAATTATCAGACTCCAGCTTATCCAGGGTACGAAACCAATGATACGAATGCAGGTTACTCTGGTTATCAAACAGCGAGACGTAGTGATGATTAATTACATTATGTTTAATTACTAATGTTATTTTCTTACCTATACTTTTCTATGATTAAACATATTAATAAAACGAGTAAATGTTTTTTTTCTTACCTTAAAGTCACCATTAGCCGTTCAATCGGTGGTATAGGCACACGTCGTAAGCTGCAATGGACCAGTTTATCCTGTATCTTTGCCAGTAATTCGTCAAAAGTTCTAGTTGACATTCGAAAGTAATTAAAGAATTTACTTTCGTCAGCCCTCAAAGCGCCATATAACAAGACAAAGTCTCCTGCAACGGCTCTCTGCTCAATTAAGGGATGCACATGGAGTCTTCGTCGTCGCCGGTTTTTATTTTTTTGGGATAGATAGTACAAAGCAGCAATAATTAATACACTCCGCATTTTGGTAGTCGTCTGTACGGTAAGGCGGTCAGTACGATACTAAAACGAGCCACGCTGAGCCTCAGCGCTGAGAAACTACGCGCTGAGCTATCAGCGCTGACTGTCAGCGTGACACTAAAATCAGCCTGAGTGCAAAAGGCGTTTTTATCCGCTAGAGGATAAAGTAAATTGAATTTAGAACATCATGTGCACTAAGTTTGTAAATTCAATAAATCATTAAACCTATTTACTTTTACCTCCATGGTGTCGAATTCAAATTAAAAAAGGTTGTACGTTTTTAATTTGTTAAAAACTCAGATTCAAAACCTTCTTGGTGTACTTTTTATTTAATTTGTTTGCGCGCGCCATTTTCTTCACGTCATATTATTAAAACCTTAGTTTAATAGCAAGCAACCTGAAAACAAGTGAATAACCTAAAATAAGATGATGAATGATGATTCTAGCGACGAGGACGTTTATTTGACGCCAACAGAATTGACTGAAACTGTTAGAAATGCGCAAATTTTATTTTTTTGCATTAAGTCATTTCCTCGCTGAGGTCGTATGAAAAGTTACGTGTTGCATTCGAGTGCAAAGATTTATTAACACATGCTCTTTTAATTCCCTCGCTTACACTCAGGATTCTAATTTTTTATTCACTCGCTGCACTCGTGATTCCATTTTAGAATCCTTCGCTTGCTCGGTCATCAAAATTGAGCACGCGGTTAAAAAGCAACTTAGCACTCTAGTATAACAAATAACTGTTTACGAAACTTGAAAAAAAAACTCAAGAATGGACTGACCGAAACATCCAATTATAAACAGCTCGTTTGTATTGCTTAGGCATGCGATTATGTGTAGATAAAGCCGTTTCTCTCGAGGGAGGTCGATAATAATCGTAATACCAATAATAATTGCGGGGTATGTGATTAATGTTGATTCGGCTATAATTTACTTATACAATCCATAAACGATTACTTGGTGTTATGTAATTATAAAATATTCAGTGCTGCCCGCGGCTTTGCACGCGTTGTACCTTACCTACATAAAAAGTAGCCTATGTTCGTCCCCGAGATACAATTTATCTGCCTACCAAATTTCATCAAGATCCGTTCAGCCGTTTAGCCATGAAAAGGTAACATATAGGTATAGACAGTGAGAGACATTTTTAATGTTTTATATTCTCATGTATTTAAAAAACGACGAGCAAGGGTTCCTGATAATATTTTTTATAAAAAAAAGCGAGTTTATCAAAACGTTACACATTTCTAAAGTTCATCATCGAATAAAAACGATTCATAGGCTTTGGGTGATATAAAAAATCGGTCAAGTGCGAAAATCGCGCCTTCCGTTCTTAGGTACCAAAGAACCTACTTTTTACACCAACATAGTTATTTTACCATCGATACTATTACAAGTCCAATCAGGGCCACTTGACCGTCAACTAAATATGAAAGCACCGATTGCTTTAGCAAATAGATTAAATCAAAAATATGTGTTAAAGATACAAATTAAAGGTTGTCGGATTTTTTCTTTACCTATCTGCTGGCTAATTTCATAATTATAGGTCAACGGGAAGTACGCAGTAGGCTCTGGTTTACTGGCAAGTGTCGAAATCCCTACTAATAATATAAATGCGAAAGTAACTCTGTCTGTCTGTTTGTTACGTTTTCACGCCTAAACCGAAGAACTGATTTTGATGAATATGGTATAAAGATAGATGGGACCTTGGAGAAGGACATAGGCTACATTTTATGTAGGTACCACGCGTGCGAAGCCGCGGGCAACAGCTAGTATAAGGCCGTATTAAGGCTGACGTTTTTGATTGCGTTGACTTATAAGTGTAATTTTCTTATAATTCCAAGGGACCGAAGACCTTAGAATTTAATATTAATTTAAACTCGATACCTCCACGCGTTTTCGAGGAAAAGGGTCTTGGCATACAGACACAGACAGACAATAAAAGACAGAGTGAAAACAACGAAGTGAAGAGTTTCTATTTATATTTTAAGTTACGAAACATTATAAACAGTTAAATACATAAAACGACATATGAATAAAGGACACGCCTATGTTAAATAAACAATTTTTATTCATTTATTACGACTAATATTCATTTATTTTCTTAATTCATAATAATTAATAATTTTATCGGCTAATTTAATGAATTTAATGGAATTTCGATTTTGCCTTTTGATCTTGTGGCTTGGAAAGGAATTTAATTTTCTCTTTTATTATTTTGTTTACTGATGGAATCGGTTGAAAATCCGGATAGGATTTTAAAAAAAATGAAAGCTTAATAATATAAAAAATAAATAAGCATCTGTTTTTGATGCGAAAGCCACGATTTGGCGAGGCGAGAATTTTGTTCGAGCTTGCTTTTAGGTCAGGATCGAGGTGGATGGTACAAGAAGGCCTATTACCCAGAAATGGGTGATGTCAGGGTGTTGATGATCACGATGATTGCTTTGCGAAAACATGTAGTGTGACCACACAGAGGGTGGTATAAAATAAGGAAATATATCTAACTGCTCAAATCAATCGAAAGAAGAAGAAAGTACTCGTGCTATTTAACCATTTTTGACGACCTCTGTGGCGCAGTGGGCTTAGGTTCGGCTGAAACGCAAAAGGTTGCGGGTTCAATTCCCGCCGTGGGACAAATGTTTGTATGATCTGCAAGTATTTGTTTCGGGTCTGGGTATATCTATGTATAATATGTATGTATTTACAAAAAAAAAGTATATAATGTAGTATATCAGTCATGTGGTACCCATAACACAAGCTCTGCTTACTTTTGGGTCAGATGAGGCTGTGTGAAATGTCCGGTATTATTTCACCTGTCCATGTGATGATATATATTCAATAAGTTTCATAGAAACGTCCAGCCAAAACCACCTTGATATAATTTTTTGGGTTAATTCAATTAGAGAAGGTTTGTGTCCACCCAACACAGTAATACGCAAAACAAACTCAATTTTCGCTTTGATTAATAAAAGAAACAAACGTATTCAGGGAAAATTCAATTACGTCAAATTACGCTACGGAAAGTAGCGAAAATTTGAGCCGAAAGCTCCAAACCAAAGAACTCTTCACATAGAGTGCTAGACATTTTGGTTCGGTTACTTCACGAGTTACAATTTAGAACTTAGCTTTAAAAGTACTACGATTATTCATACGATAAACAAAGACAAGCCAAACCACCGCGTGAACTGAGCCTGTGAAAGTTCTTATACTTTTCTATAGATTTGCGAAGACCCGGCGCCGACAACCCGGCTACCGGGTATACACGGCTCAATGCTGGATTCTAAAAAATATCATTTCATAATTTAATATAGACGATTTCCAATTTCCCGAGTTCGTGTTCACTTGCGCACGCGGGTCACGCGCGCGCCTCGATGAAAGGCAAATAAACTGCGGGGTAAAACCGTTCTGATGGCACACGGTACTATATACGCGTGTCTGTTTTTGCATACCATAGGCATACAGGTTTGATTTGCTTCAATGGTTAGCAGAAATAAAGAAAAGGTAGAAAGAAAAGTTTCGGTAAATCGAATGACTACACATTTACACATGTACACATTTTAACATGGGCTTTACTCATTTTTATTTTTTATTAATGGCTCCGACACTGTTTCGAGTCATATAGAAAATCTCTGTATTTGCGATTTACACTGATTCGCAAGCGGGAGCGAGCGGACCGCGGATCAAACTCACCCTGTTGAAGATTCTCTAGATGAATCAAAACAGATTCAGTCTTTATGGGTAAAATAAAGGGTGATTAAAACTCCTATTTTAAAATGTTTATTTATTAATGTATCGACTCAAAAAATTTTGACTCTGTAGGTAGAAAGAATAACTATTTTCGTATCCTGGCAAAGCACATAATGTGATATCTGTATTGCAAGTGCCAGTAGGTTGCAGTTACCACTTATGAGTACAACCAGGGTGATCGGAGGATTAGTTGCCGGCTTGCAAAAATAAGTATACACATAACAAACATGTTAAAATTCCAGCTTATCTATTGGAATAGATAAGCGGGAATTTTCACAATTTTTTTTTTCCGGAATGCTAAGTCCACGTCAAGTCAAAGTCAAAAGTTTATTTATTCAATACAATCACAAGGATCACTTTGAAACGTCTTACATACTAGGTGAATTTAGGTGCCAATTCATCCTAACCCAAGCCCGAGAAGAATTGGCAAGAAACTCGTCTTGGTTCTTACCTTGATATTTCAAACACAATCTACGTCTGAAGCCTTGTGAATTAGATCGTATTTTTTCAATTCGTAGGTACCTGCAAAACCCAATAAAACTGAAACAGTAAAAAGGTTCCATTTGTTTTTACAAGGACAAATTAAAGTCAATGACACCTTTGCCCTTTCCATAAAAATCATCCTTACAAGCTATCACTCAAGGTTGATTTTCAAGTAAGTTTCGATATAGTTTTAAGGTAGTTTGGTTCATGTGACAAGTTCCTGAGCCCCGTATGTCATTGAGATAAGGTTGGTTTTTCAGTATTGGCGTGTGATTTCCGGGTAGTTGTGGTTTTCGTTTGATGTGGATTCGTGACGAAGGTCTATCGGAGATCGTGATGACCTCGGGGCCTCAGATATGACCTCTGGGTCAGTGTGTGAATTAGCCGTTTGCATGGTTCTACGGGTTTTCTGTGTTATTACATCATTAATTACCATCAGTTTACAAAGTTTTATTAGCTGCAACAGTTCGCTTAGTGCGGGTTAATTTCGGTAATTGTTGTCTTATTGCTTATCCAAAAAACCAAAGAACTGTTTCTCGGTGAAATATCATGCATCATTCATCGATCTGTTTGAATGTATATTTAATATTTATTATCATGTTTATACACCTAAACTGTATATTATCTGTATTTGTGTATATAGTTTATGTATAAATATATATAAATATCTATAATATTGTGCAAGTTTATTGCGTTTATTTAATACACAAATATTAGTTCATAATTTAGTGCACCCCTGACCAATCTTTAATTTATTTAGGTCCTTTCCATGGAAATGTTGTCTGGAAGAAATGGCTACCTTAGTGATAAGACCGCTCATTGTACGTAACTTTTTTGGGCATACTTAGTTATCAAATTGTTTATTAACTAGTTTCAAGGTGTACAATAATGTAATTTATTTCATTCATTCGTTCGATAGCCTTCAAAGATCTAGGTTCTTCTTCTGATCGTGTCTGTGTCGCTAGTTATTTAAAACCAGGATGGTGAAAGGATAAAAGTGTCCTTCAAAGGCTTCAGGTTTAGGTGAACTAATAGTTAAAATTCATTGCAACAAATTTAAACTTGCTACTATTTCAAAGTTATAAATTGTGCGGACACACTCCAGGTTTTACCAAAAAATATGTCCATTATACCTTATACCTTAATACAAACTAAACCCACACGAAACCTGCTCATTCCCAACAATATGCCGAATATAAAAGTAGGTTAAAACTTACAAGAGTGTATGGTAACGGCGCTACATTTCTTGAATATCGTTATGGAAGCGAGTACATTGAAAGTTGCGAGTCGTTATTACCATAAACTAGACTTTGCAGAGTAAGTTTGGTCTAGAAAGGCTAGGGTTCATTCTGTGTTAGTGTTTTCTCATTGTGAGAGTTTTCATTCTGGTTTTCATATTTCCCGCTGCCCACGTAAAGATATTCTTTGGAAGTTCAATCCCCTGCTTCATTGTCTAAAATTCTGAAGTCGAGAATGTATGCTAAATTGTCACCGTTCAAAATTCCATGCATTTTACAATAGGAAGCGTGAGCTGATGATTTATGATCTTGTCTTCGAATATTGCGCCTGTTTTACTTTTTAACATGGCGGAGTCTTAATTCTCCAATGTATTATGAATACCTTAATAACGTATTTAACTTATTGTTATCCTACAATCTTTCCTTTTTATGAACACATTATGTTCATAATAAATGACTCTATTATCGTTACTCATTTTCGGTTCTATCCATACCAAGGTTATCTAGCGATAAAATCTTTTGTATACCTGGTGGATAAACATTATTCGTTACAGTTTAGTGTAATTATGGTGTGTTAATAAAGTATTTTCCACTTATCCATGTTCCTCATAAAATAAAGATTAAATAGAAAAAAATATTCAGACTAATTTTAGATAATGAAGTAAAGCGATTCAGAACCTATATAATCCGTAAAACCTTCAATATTTTTGCCTAAGTCAATGTCAGAATCAGAAGTCAGAATCTTCAATTTGTATAAACTCATATTGAAATACTTTCATTCGATTACGCTTATTGTTTTATGCAAATCTGAAAGCCTAACAACTCTGGATGTTATGTGTCAGTAAGAACCATCTTGCCAATAAACCATCTCATCTATGGGATAATATAAAATACAACATCTCCATTTTTCCAGAATCCCAAAAACAACCACATAATTCCTATTCAGGATTATACAAATGGCTAGCGGTTCAGTAATGGAACGGACTGGTTAGTTGGGTCTCTCGAGCGGCTATTACGACACAAAATGGATTTACATAGAGAATGAATGAGCTAAAAAACTAACATTGAGTTTTGGGACGATTTATTAAGATTTTATTAAGCCTCGTAGAAGTGGGAGACTCTTGAGTTAGGAGAAGGTTTATTTTACGGTAGGCTCTATATTTTTTAGGGTTAGGGTCTTATAAAAAACCTTCAGGGTTTCGCCTTGTCTGTCTGTATGTCTGTCTATCTTTAATGCTCTAGCTCGCCGACTATTTGTATTATCGAAATGAATTCGTATTGCACGGGCTACAATAAAAAAAAAAAATGTAAACCAAGCAAAAATACTAAGTATGTACCTAATTTACGGAGTATTAATGATTTAACTACATACAAAAGTTATTTTATTTCTATGTTATAACCTAATTCTATAATTTTATGATGTATTCACGTTACCTAATTATAAAAATTTGCTTTCGACCTACTATTTTTATAAACGCCTCTATCAGTAAAGTATCTTTTAATAATAATTGTATACCTTGTATAATACGTGGTTACGATATAGTTACTAAATTTAAGTTCTCATCTCTCTAACATAATTCTATATAAGTAACGGTTCTGAAAATAAAATACTATAAAATTTTGAAATAGGTATACAATATATCATAACCGAAGATCGAAACTACAAAACATATTCCAAGAAGACCTAAAAGTTGGTATCGGATTGACAATCGCTTTGTCGAGAAACTTTCTCGGAGATCACGATAATAGACTTCTGTGTTCCTAGCATCAGTCTGGAGGTTTGAAACCATTGACGAGGTGGTCGTATAACGGCTGGTTTACTCTGTCTATTTATATAAAATTGAATTAGGTGTATATAATTTTTCAACGTTTTTCAACACACTTGTGAATAAAATAACAATAAAAACTCTTCAACAGTGAAAACGAGTTGTGCAAAATGATTCGCTATGGCGGGAAAAATTTATCAGTTTTCCTATGCGCGCGCATTGTGATCAGCCACAGACTAAAGGGATGAGGTTTTTTTTTAATTTCCGCGCATAGGGTTTGCGCCTATTCTGCCACGTACAAAATGGGGAATTTAAAGTTTTCTTTTATTACAGAGAAAACAAAATTTATATTTGAGTGAAAGTTTTATTTATTAAACACGTACGAGTTAAAATTATCTATTTAAATAAGAAGTTGCATGAAATGAGCAAGCAATAGGAACATTAATTTATTTGTTCTATTAAACACGATCTTTTTTTGAATAAAAACTTTTTTAAGAACAAAGCACCTCAACCAATAAAATTAAAAAAAAAAACTATAACTCACTAGTGAGTTATAGCAATGAAAAAGTTACAGTTTGATTATGGGTGTCATTCTGTGCCTAATTGCGGTGACCATAGAGCCACTCTATGAGCAAGTGTGTTGAAAATGAATATTAATGTAGATTTTATTCTTCAAAGAGCCATTACATCAATTTATTACCTAAACTTACAAGCTTTGCCATAAAACTAATTAAATCAAAATATTCTAAACTAATATATATAAATATTGGTGGACCGTGCACACAACACCATCAAGCCCCAAACTAATCATAGCTTTTATTATGATGACCAGGATATAATACTTATATTTTTTTTAAAACATACATTATGACACTTAGTAATACTCAGACACAGAACACCTATGTTTATCACACAAATGTTTGACCTGGGAGGGAATCGAACCCTCAATCTACAGCGCAGAAAGTAGCTACTTACTGAGCTGACTAGTCATTAACAGTTACTTCTTTTACATTTATGAAAATATTATGCAGGTTAAAGACTTAGTTAACTGTACCAAATGTCGTAACGTCCATGGTATTAACACAAGATACAAACATGTTTGACTACGGCATATAGAACTATAGGATAGTAAATAAGTCCTTTATGGGTAACACGGTGCGCTTCTATAATAAGCTTCCTGAAAATGCAACTTATGTAAGCTTTAAACTCTCCAATAGACAGCTTTATTGGGAAGTTTACAGCTTACATATGGAGTAGTCTTTTGATGAAAGCGTATTAAACAAAAAACTACTATATTATTGATAACAATGCATAGCCTAGGGTTGCTCTGCCCTCAGACAGTTAATAGATTTGAAATTTATAAACTTTCTTGGATTCGTTTTTCGTAGTTAGGGTATGTATAAGATGAATCATGCAAAAAAGCGCTAGGACCAGGACAAGTTTCTAGGCTAGTTCTTCTCGGGCTTGAGTTAGAAGGAATTGGCACCAAAATTTACCTAGTTTGTTAGACGTTTCAAAGTGATCCTTGTGAATATTTTTATGAATATTGTTTTAATAAAAAATATTTTTATTAATACAATATTAATCAAAATATTTTTTTACTTCGACTTTGACTTTGATTCAGATTGCGAAAAACTATATAAACTTTATTGGTTACTCGGTGCAATTTTATAATAAATTTACTAAAATTATTGTGAATCGCAATGAATGATAATTTAAGATATTGTATCAATGATTATTTAATTAACAAAGCCTATTCAAATATTTTTCGGATGATAATAAAGCATGGTGTTTGCCAATCTAAAAAAAATTGAATGACGTACCGAGACGAGGTAAACTTGCTTGCCTTTCGATCTTTAAAGAAATATATTTTTAAGAATGTGCCAAAGTGTTGCATGATCTATTTCCACCATCTTATTTTCACCACATTACAAGCAGACGTGTCGCTTAGTACCATGCATACCTCAAGTCTACCACCCTCTAGAAAAAAGCGCTTGTTTCCTCATTTATAATTCGTAAAGCCAATGATTAGAATACTTTACGGTCGTCTGTCTTTTTAAAAAAACTACAAACTGGGTCTCTTCAAAACAAGAGGTATGCCAAGAATAGGTTTATCATGTCATGAATCGGTGTCTTCTAAACTTGCGTGCCCCATCGTCAGCCGCATCATCACTTACCAGCTTTTATTATCGATGATCAAAAAAAAAATACTTCAGTGACTAAATACTCCCAAAGCTTACACAGCAAAGCAAAGCTCACACAGAAAAGGGCTCAGTACACCGCTACCATTTATATCCATGAATATAAGCAGGTTACCTACCTATTTAGTATCTTTGTAAAAAAAACATATTATTCTAAGAAACATGACGTAACTAAGTGTTCTATAATGTCCTTATGGTTTACAAATAATATGAAATTAAAATAACTAGTATCCTATATAGTACCGGTTTTGTAAATCACTGTCAATCATTTATAGCAGCTTGCCTGGTTATTTCTCTGCAACTGTGTTTTTTAGAACTTTACATATTATTGCCTTACCAGCCTTGCCTTGCCATATTACAGTGTGCATACCAAGATACAATTCAAACTCGTTCAACTTACAGAAATGTACAGTAATTAGAATACATTTTATGATACAGTTGAGCTATCTAAGGAGGGTATAAAACAATCTATAGATAGCTCAACTGATCCAAAAAACTGATTAGGAGCAGTGTTCTCAAGACATGTTCAATGGCAATGAGCGTTTGACAGACAGTGTAAATCACTATTTATACTGGTTTTGACTCATCAATCAATTACGTTACAATGAACTCGTTAGACTTGATATTGTTACTGAAACTGGTGCTCATCCCTTAGGAAATCAGTTGCATTTCCGGAGTGTACTGCAGATGAAGTGTAAACTTCTTGTTGTTGGCCGAACTATATTTTGTCTAGGGACCATCCGCAGATACATCTTTGAACTATAGTCTCACTTCTATTTCAAAGCATGGGTATAAAGAGAATGAAGATAATATTTATATCAAAAGCTTTCAAAAAATGCCTAAATAAACTAATTGATAAATATTTGGTGGACAATGCACACAACACCACCTGGCCCTAAACCAAGCATAGCTTGTATTGTGGTGACCAGTATTATGATACTTTAAAACACCCAAACACAGAACAAACACCTTTGTTCATCACACAAATGTTTATCCTGGGAGGGAAACAAACCTTCAAACTATAGCGCAGAGGGAAAAGCTACTACCAACTGAGCCGACAGGCCTGTCAAACGTGAACCAAAAATCACTTTGATAAACGTGCTAAAAACTGGAAACTGCATTAAGACAAGCGTAGTGTATTACGCTTTCCGGCTAGAAAGAGTAACGATAAGCTCAATGTCTTTAGCAGGACCTTGGAAGAGACTTACGTTCAGCAGTGAACTGGATTAGTTTGACGATGATGAAACTTGCCCCACATATCCCAGTCAAAGTAAAACTGGAACACCGGTTATCTCCTAACACAATGCACGCAGAAACAGATTCACAAATCACAACTAATTACGGTTGTAGGCGGCACAAATAAGAACTTACGTTCCCAGGAAACTGTAAAATACATAAGGCTCCTACTATTTCAGGGAATAATAGGGGCTGACAATAATGAAGTGGGCCCCGGCAATACGGGCCCTAATGAGCGATAACTGGGGGCATTTACACGGTGAAATTACTGGAATGGTCGCCTTGATCGACCTTAAATTACTTAGGGATTTCATTTTGTATCTACGGTATTCAGAGTTGGGTTTTACATTGAAATTGTTATAAGGAAATATTGATTTCAGACGGCTATTGGCTATCCATGGGTTTGGTTATTGCTCGTTTTTTAGCATGGGGCTAGATGGTGCTGTGTAAAATGATCTACCAATAATTAATAATAGAATAGAGAAACGTATAACCAGCAGTGGCTAAAATAACGTTTTGGATGATGATAGTGATGATTGGCGATCCACTCTGGCGAGCCTGATGTTATTTCAAACATGAACTCACCAATGAGTGCTAAGGAAGGATTAGCGCTATAGATGGCTTTTGGGAGAGATTTACAATAATAATAATGTTTTTTCAAATTTCTTAACATGTAAAATCAAATAACAGATGCAATACTTACTATGATTGCAATACATAATATTTTATTCATCAATTATTCACTTACCAGTTCATATGAAGCTATTGTGATCACCAATGCAATCCTTTAATTGTAATACATGAGCTGCTTTTAGTTGAAAATGTATGTGGGGTATCTTTCAAGTCGTTGTAAAGTCAAGACCACTAAAAGGTACCGCAATATGTATTTTCTTAATATATTTTCCAAAAAAAAAGGTAATTTACGACGCGTGTGTCAGAAATTGGATAGATACCTGCTCTATTTATCAGGTTATCAGAACACCATCTGTGTTTTTACCTGTGAACTAATTGAATGACTGGTGGATTTTTATTGGAATCTTACGAGTATAATTTCAATTATTCTGTCACGTGCGTTTAAGAGTTTTGGATTTTTGTCATGATACCCTTCACGATCTTCACTAAATCACTAAATATATTAAGGGACTAATTCAGAGGTACACCCTATTAAATTAAAAATATTTATTACAAATATATATCACACCTAATATCAAGATAAGATAGAACTCTGGGATTGTCTCAAAGAAATCTTCGAAGTTTATAAATACCAACTATTCACATGAGGAATTGAAGCTAAATGTAAGCAAGGATAAATTTAATAGGAAGACAGAATAACAAATTTACCATATTATATTCAGTTTTCTTTATTCAATAAAATCACAAGGACCACTTTGAATCGTTTTCTTACATGCTAGTGAATCTAGGTGCCGGTTCCTCCTCACCCCAGATCAAGAAGAATCCGGCAAGAAACTTGTCTGGTCCTAACACTTTTTTGTATGGTCCTTTACAATTTCACACAACACAAGTACCCTCTTACAGTATAATTCACAAAGATAAAATAGTTTTATAGCCTGGGATATTTACCAAACAGAGAACAACACAGAAAGTTAACGGTACACATATTAAATACACACAAATATATTTTAGTACAATATTATTACAAGGTACTTATCTTTCTAGTTCGGTAGTCACTCCCAATCTCCAACATCACACCATATTCATTATTCAACCAATCACAGAAGCCTATTAAGAATCTAAGTATAATAATGAAAGTTATTTACTTAATAACAATAAAAAGATGTTAAAATATAATTCAAGAAACAATGGATTCATAGTTTTGCTATATATGTCTTAATAAAAGAATTATAACGAATTTACCGATTTAGTAAACAATCAAATGAAAGACTTGTAAATATCAGAATAATGAGAACAGAAAATAATAAAGTGAAATATTTGTTAATAAACTCAAACTAATTAATGACTGGAAAATAGTAAGAAAGTATGTATCAAACTATTAAATTTACAATATATAACAATCATTGGATACTTTCGTTCTGAAATCCTACTTTCGTTCTCAAATGTGCGTGATGGTATAATCATTTTTATTACAATAATATTTATTAAAGCAAATGTTAATTAAAACCAACTACAAAATGATAATATAAGTATAAAACTGTTCCAACTGTTTTATCAGAACACCATCTGTGTTTTTACCTGTGAACTAATTGAATGACTGGTGGATTTTTATTGGAATCTTACGAGTATAATTTCAATTATTCTGTCACGTGCGTTTAAGAGTTTTGGATTTTTGTCATGATACCCTTCACGATCTTCACTAAATCACTAAATATATTAAGGGACTAATTCAGAGGTACACCCTATTAAATTAAAAAGAAGCACAAAAATCGGCTAATAATTAGCGGGGATATTATGAATACTTACAAAAATACATTTAAAAAAAAATCTGCCTTTTACATTTTACTCCGTTTCGAGTTGTCAAGTACGAAGTGTCGAAGTTGCAACATAGAATGAGGGACTAAAAAAAGGTTGATAGCACAATTATAAAAAATAATAATTTAACTGCGTAAGTTAAGATTTAAAATGCCAGAGCAATGTTACCATAACCACATTCACTCATTCACACATACACACACACATACACACACATTCACTCACACACACACACACACACATTCATATAATTACATACCAGCATCACACACACACCATGATTACTGTTGTTTTTTTTTTGGTTAGTTGAAATGTAAATCCGTTATTGGCTGTCGGTTGTATACTTAAGTTTTGTGTATCATATTTTAAGAGCTGTGGATTTTGTTAAATTAATAAATCAATAAATAAATAAAGTACACTAAGAAATACTAAGGCTAGATTATGAATAAATGGGCCTAACAAGCACTCGAAAGAACTGGTTTATTTTATCCAGTAATGCCTAATTATACATTACTGCATTTTTGTAATTTGACGATTGCTCACTGCTCAGATTGCATATTGTCTTGCAACAGAAACAAACCAACATTGCCGAAATAGCTACCACTTTTTATTCCTCTTGACCTAGTACCACTCTGCAATTTCCAGTGAACTCGCCTATTCAATTGATTTACAGAAAATCTCCACTTGTTTTTATTTATTGGGTTTCCAAAACTACTTTTTTTTTTTTTTTTTTTTATCTTCAATAACACGTAGGCTACGTTTGACCACGATCTCGCCTGATGTTAAGCAACGATGTGGCCGACGATGGGGCACTCAGGTCTAGAAGACACCTATTTACTCGAGACTTGAAGAGTCCTAGATTGTAGTTTTCAGGAAAGACAGACGACGGCAAAGCATTCCAATCCTTGGCTGTACGCATTATAAATGTGGAAGCAAAGCGCTTTGTTCGTAAGGGTGGTAGGTTGACAAGGTATGGATGGTATTGAGCGGTACGTCTGCTTGACCTGTTGTGAAAAGGAGATGGTGGAATCAGATCATGTAATTTCTGGGCACATTCTCCGAAATGTATCCTATAAAAGATCGAAAGGCAAGCAACTTTACGACGGTGCTCGAGACTCTGGAACTTAGTCTCAGCGTTAAGCTGTTCACCCATAATCCTCAATTCTCTACGCTCGATTGAGTCCAAGGCAGCCAGCTGGTGTTTGGCTGAACCATCCCATAGATGACAGCAATACTCCATACCCGACCGGACTTGAGCTTTGTATAAAGTGGAAAACTGTCCAGGTGTGAAGTATAGCCTCACCTTGTTGAGGATGCCAAGCTTCATGGCAGCAGTTTTGGCCTTGGACTCGATATAGGAGCCCAAATTGAGAGTCCGTGTAAGTGAAACTCCCAAGAGTTCGAGATGATCTTCTATAGTTAGCGGTACATTTGAGAAAACGGGGACTTGGAGAAACTCACTTTTTTTCGCCGAAAAGAGACAAGCTTGCGTTTTGGATGCGTTGAATTTAACCACATTGGTATTGCCCCAATCGAACACGATCCGGAGAGTCGAATTCAGATGCATAAGCATCTCGTCTCTGAGTTTCTGAATTTCAGTTTTACTGGCTCGTGCGTTTGCAAAGTATCTCTCCACAACTGTACTGTCGTCTGCATACCCAATGATTCCGGGCATAAGCAGATCGTTAATGTGCAGTAAAAACAGTGTGGCAGAGAGCACTGACCCTTGAGGTACCCCGGCATTAATTGCCAATAGCTCAGACGAGCATCCGTCAACAACCACTCGAATAGATCTTTCCCTCAAGAAGTCAGCAAGCCATGAGCAGAAATCTGGCAATCCTTAAACTGGAAGCTTACCAATAAGGCAAGCGTGCCAGACCCTGTCAAAGGCCTTTGAGATGTCAAGTGAAACAGCTAATGCTTTACCGTGTTTCTCTATGGCCTCACTCCAAATGTGCGTGACATACGCAAGAAGATCCCCAGTAGATCGCATTCGGCGAAAACCATATTGTCGATCACTGTTGAGGTCGTTGTCTTCAAGGTATGTAAGGAGTTTCGTATTCAGGACATGTTCCATATATTTGCAAAGTAGGGAGGTGACCGAAATTGGGCGATAATTTGATGGGTCAGCACGACTACCTTTTTTGAGCACTGGTTGCACATTAGCAAGCTTCCAGGATTTTGGGACTATTCCAGTTTTCAGAGATAGGCGAAAAAGTCTTGTGAGTATGGGAGACAACTCAGGGGCACAAGCTTTCAACACTACAGCCGAAATGCCGCCCGGACCACTAGTTTTGTTCACGACAAGACTTCGTAACATTTTGAGCACTTCTTTTTGATGGATGCGAATTTCCTGCATTGTAGCTTCGCATCGAAGAAGGCTAGGTGGGGTTTCGTTAGAGGTGTCTAAACGTGAAACTTCTGCAAATTGAGCAGCAAAGAGATTTGCTTTCTCGATTGCCGTGTGGGCTAGTGATCCATTTGGTTTTAGTAGTGGAGGGAGGGAAGGGCGGCTGAAGTTTGCTTCTACCGACTTGGCCAAAGACCAGAATGCTTTGCTGCCAGCTGGATGTGTCGCAAGCTAGGCACCCATTCGGCCAATTCGATTAAAGCGAGTTTTTCGTAGCACCTTCTCGCAGGACTTGGCGGCTTGATTAAAGGCTTTCTTCATAGTTTGTGTATCCGGGGTTTTGCTATTGCGAGCATCAGCCCAGGCAAGGTAAGCTGCACGTTTTTTCGCTTCTGCAGCGGCACATGCAGGACCAAACCGCGGGCGAGCTTTGCCGGAGGTTGAGACATCCGAGAATGGAATAAAATAATCCATTGCTCTATAGACCACCTCTGTAATGGCATCAGCGTATGTTGACGGGTCACAAGAAGAAAAGCAGGTCTGCCGCCAAGGATAATATGCAAAAAAGTGACGCATCTCATCCCAGTCTGCTGACTTGTAACGCCAAAGTCGCCTACATCCTTGAGACGAGGGATCGGGTGGCGAGTATGACGATACAGACTTAACCACACAGTGATCAGAAGTGCCTAAAGAAGGCAACACCGATACTGAATGTCGATCCGGTTCGTTAGTCAGCAGCAGGTCTAAGCAATTGGCTGTGTGGCCCTCAACGTCTGGTACCCTGGTAGCCTCGATTACCAACTGAGTGAGATTATGTGAGAAAGCAAGTTTATAAGCTT
Organism: Lampropteryx suffumata; assembly: GCA_948098915.1. NCBI lineage: Eukaryota > Metazoa > Arthropoda > Insecta > Lepidoptera > Geometridae > Lampropteryx > Lampropteryx suffumata. Next base: position 890,494 of record OX402553.1, read on the forward strand.
CTCTACCAGCATGGTCAGTTGACTGAAATGGAAACAGCCACTGCTGGTAGTGAGCATTAAAATCACCCAGAAGTACCAGTTGGGCATCACGGTAACGTTGCTGGGCCACATCCGCTGCTTTACAGATGTAGTTAAACAACCTGGTTGTCTCAAGGTCTCCAGTGTGAGATCTATACAATCCGGCGTAGATTACTTTATCTAGACCGGTATCCACCAAAGTCCATAGAACAGAGAAATCGGGCTCTTCAAGGTCACGCAGACGCAGACAACATATGTCATCCCGAGCAAACAGACAAATACCAGCTTTCGGCTTAAAATTGTGCTCCAGTGTATAACCTGGGTATGTGAGGTACGCTGTGTCGGAAGGGCATTGGATCTGCGTCTCCGTGAGAAATAATAAGTGTGGCTTAGTGGTCTCAAGATGGTGCTGGACCGAATCGAGATTAGAGTGCAGTCGCGGCCGAAGCCTACCACCAGAAGAGTTGCTACCCGTTTGGCACTACCCAAGGATCACGTGTAGGGTTACTATGAGTATGCTCCTACGGAAGCGGGCAACTTCAATCCCCAACTCTTTTGAATTCAAACTACATAAATAGTTCTTTCAGTTTGTTTTACAGTTCGTTCAATTTATTTAATCTGTAGATAGGATTTGGAATGGAAAAAATTGATAGTCGACTTATAACATAAAAAATTGTTTCGTGTTAAATAAATAAATATTTGTGAACATTTCACAAAGTACTATTAAGTCCCAAACTAAACATAGCTTGTACTGAGGGAACCAGATGACAGATTATAATACTTATTCATTTTTAAATACATTTTTAAAACACCGTAGTTCGCCATTACACAATGTTGGACCTGGATGAGAATCAACCCCGGTTCCTACAGCGCAGAAAGCAGAATTACCACCAACTGAGCTATGAGGCCAGTATGTACATATAGGTATGTAAATATAATATGGTGTATAGTATATGATCCATATCTTTATTCACCAAGCAAAGCGAGTGTCTCCGTTTCAGCTTACACGAAAATGCTTTCGTATGTCCGACATCTGTCCGGATGTTCTTCTCTACAGGTCGCATCTCTCAACCGATTTTCTTGAAATTGTAAGCAGGTATATAGTTACCTAACTATATAGTTATTTTTTGTTGATTCGGCTTTTGGAAATTTTTCAAAATGTTGGAGATTATGGGGGTTAAAAACGTAAAAAAAGTTATATTTCCGGCATTTCTAAAAATTTTCGTGAGGTTTACAGCTCACAGAGCCACTAGTTTTAATATGGCACCATTGAGATAAAAAAAATGCAAATAAATGCATGAATGTAGGTTCATGGTGTTTTGTAGGGCCCAGTTGTATAGCGGTAACATGTGAAATTTTGACTAACCTTATAATCGGTAGACAAGAGTACTACACTTCAACTACAACACCACAACAGATCCAGTGTAACCTACTGAAAACAGACTGAACTGCAATGAAAACCTCAATTCAATTCTCGGAACAGTTTTTATTCAACTTGTTCCGTTTCATTCAGTACACTTAAACTTCGAAGTAAGTTGTAAATAGAGGTTGTAGTGGAGTTTTTGAAAAACTTTGTCGTTCTCCCCTGTCGTGATTTTGTATGTTTATATGAACCAACTAACCATGGTGATTTTTTAGGCTACTTAAAAAAGGTTTCCAAGGAATTTCTGCTCATTAAATGCATAATTGTAAAAACTGATTAGGTTTTAACGAAACAGGAGGATGCCCTGTTAATTGTATAAGTCGTGATTTTTTTATAAGCTTAGCTTATAAAAATTATAATGCAACCTCTGTAGCTCAGTGGGCTATGGTTCGGCTGAGGCGTAGAAGGTTTCGGGTTCGATTCCCGCCGCGGCACAAATATTTGTATGATCTGCAAGTATTTGTCTCAGGTCTGGGTGTTTCTATGTATAATAATGTATGTACAAAAAAAAGTATTTAAGTAGTATATCAGTCATGCCCATAACACAAGCTCTGCTTACTTTGGGGCCAAATGATACTGTGTGAAATGTGCGGGATTATTTATTTATAGAACGGATTGATTTGGGCCCACGACCTTAGGATCGGAAGGCCCCACGGCCACTAAACCATCAGTGCTCTCGCATTCGATTCAAAATCAAATAAAAAACAAAAAATAAACACACGATTTTTAAGTAATGTCAATCTATGCTAGGTTAGAAACGTATACTAGATTTCTTAGCCCAGACTCAAGACATCTGTTTACACTCATGCATTAAGCATGTCGGATTCGAGCAGAGATACTATAACCTTCTAATAACTACTATACTATAATATAATGTGTAAGTAAAAGAAAATATAAAACTTCTTATATTTGAAAGTGCTCAAAGGAAACAAGGTTAAAACGCGAATCCATATCGAAAATGAGAAAATGTAATATTTTTAAACGCATGTAAAAGATGTGAAATGATTTCCAAGGAGGGGTGTTCAAAGCTCAAACGAACTCAAACAAAATACCGTAGTACACATTTTCTTTTAATTCTCCTTATTATTCTGTTCGTCGAAAGGAGTTTCCTTTGATCGTAACGCTAACATTAGTTTTACTAGCGAGATTTACAAACATCGAAATCAATCATCTATATTATTTTTGTGAAGTAAGCAAAGTCATAAATAGCTTCTTGATCTTTAATAAAATTAGTGTTCCGATAATCAGTTCTCAATAAACAATACCTCAAGAATACGCATTACGACGGACTTGCATGCAACCCGATAATGTTATAAACGAGTGCTAAGAGGACTAACTCAGGAATAATAAGGAAGCGAAGCAAGTCAACAGAATTGATGTCATTCGTAGCATTTATTCTACCGTAAGTAATTTAACAAGAGTGTCTGATTAAAGTTCATCATTTGAGAGGGAGGAAAAATGTCATAACATAATTATATCCAAGAAAAAAGTACTGTCAGTCAGCCAATTTATATACCCACTTCTTCTATTAATTAAATTTAATAGCCCATCCCAGTCTTTAAAATGTAGAAAGAGACTAAAGCTCGGATGATAAATAAATAAGTCAATCTATTGAAGAGCTAGTGCAGCGCACGAAATGAAATGGCCGCAAACCTGCCGGTAAAAGTGATGTGACCACGATGTGACAATGAAGGGCATGACGACAGGTGACAGCACCGAGCCTCCTTGCTCACGATATTTCAATCATAACGTCACGTCCTGAGTTACGATACAGTCTAGCTAAACCAAAGTTGCGCGCAAAAGCCAGCTCTTGATATAACGATGCCCGAAAATATGAAATCTGAACTCAAAAAGGGTAGATTGAGTCCAATTTAATTCAATTACAACTAATAGGGGTTCGAGAGAACCTCCACGACTGATGAGTCGGGAAGAAAAATAAATTCAATAAAAAGTTTAAAGGAAAATTTGATCCTCTCAAATTCGTTTTTGATTCCCTAATTATAAAAAGGGCTGAAATTTTATTATTGTTGACTTTCACACTTCAGCTCTTTGATGGATGAAAATTCCAAGGTTGGTTTAGGAGAGAGCAATAAATATGAAAAGTTCAACAAAATTCTGTTTATGAACCAAATACTCGATCTAACACTTTTACTTTCATATTTTAACCTAAAAAAAAACTAAATCAGATATATTGCAAATTTGCCGAGGTTTGAGCGACATTATTGTATACGCAATCTTTCCAGTGCACAAAGTACCCGTAACATAATACATTTGCAGAAAAAACATGAACGTATCGCGGGACACGCGTTTGGAACGAAGTCCCTTTCGTATGCAGGGTTGGCATAATTAACCGACTTGACCGATAACTATATCCTTCATTCTCTCTTTCTCTAACGGTTTTTCGTAACGCGTTTTCGTAACGTAACGCGTTAGGTACATTTTTTCTCGGTTAGGTCCACTCGGCAACCCGCGATAAGGAACTTCCAAAATAAAAAAGTTTTCAACATGCAAATAAGGATTACATGAAAGCTGTTGTCGGAAAACCGTGATTTGGGCATTTTTCCACCACTCATTCAGTCATTCACAGGATCCGTTTTCATCTGTCAATTACCATCCAACAGGCTTTTGTGATGATTCCGCCATTTTGGAAGAATTGCTACAGTTAATGCCAGCTGCTGTGGCATACCATGTTCAAAAGCTTTTTTGAACATGGTATGGTATGAAAGTTTTGAAAGAGAAATGTTCAAAAGCGTCTCGAATCTATACATATATCTATATATATAGTTATATAATAAAACACTTACTGACTGACTCACTCACTCATCACGAAGTCTCCAAACCTCTCGTAGGTTTGCAGATTTCGTGATACAGATTTTACATATTTGAAATTTGGCACGAGTATTTCTTGAGAGGTAGGCTCTCGCTAAAAATATATTTTTCAAAATTAAACAAATGTAAATGAAAAATGTATTAAAAATGTATTGTATATAAAATCGTATTCTTTGAACATACAATTATGTTACTTGGTTCAAATATACTTTGATACAAATGATAAAAGACTAATAAATAAAAACAAATATTTTTATTTTCGAACAATCACCAAAACAAAGGAAATTTGTATGGAAAATTTACAACGCATAGAGCAATTATTTGTCCATATATTTTGTATTTCAACAAAATATATTTTGTATTTCAACAAAATATATGGACATGAATGAAACATGAATTTAAAAGTTTTTTTATACAACCCTTTTATAGCAGTGAATAGGTTTTTACAAGGTTTTTATTTTATTTTTATTGTGATTTTTAACCCGTGATGCGATCGATCCCAGACTTGACAAGTATTTAAGGATTTTTAAAGTCTACGTCTTGAATGGGGTGAATCCCACTAATGTATGAATTTAAATAAAATATGAAGCCGAACACATACGGGTACGGGATGTAAACACTCTAAGGGAAACACTGACTGTTTGTACTCCGGTACTCCAGTCTCCAGTCTGCTGTTTTTTCTCGGATCGTTATTATTTTGAAGACTGGATAATTATTAACAATTTGTGCATAGTTAGCAACGTGAGAACGGGGTTCGTACTAAAACTTACTTTTCAGACACGGGAAAGCTTTCTACTAAGGAGTCACTCCACTAACAACTTAAACAACTTTTCTGACATGGGATAAAGACTCTACGAAGGAATAGATGGAAGTAATTGCTAGTCTGAATATTAGAACCTATGCATAATAAGCAACCGGACATCGGGGTGTCAAAGCACTTTTCAGTCACTGAATAAGAACTCTACTAAGGAATGGAACTCATGACTGGTGTCTGTTTATATCAATAGTTATACTATTGGAGTACGAGTGAAGTTTGTGGGTTTGTTTGTGATTTTAGATGTAGAGGGTTATCTTTGGAACTAATAAATCGAAAAAAAAATATTGATAGATTATCTCGAGTGCTTCAAGTTGTGTTTTATTGTAATATTTTTTTTTTAAACTCGCGGACGAAGTTGCGAGCGGGGCAGCTACTATAGAATATTGGTATAATGGAACGTCACTCATGTATTATTCTACCCATCACAGTAATTTGAACTAATCAGACCCATATCCAACATTCATTGAACTATACTTAAATATTATTATAAATATTAACGGGTATTTATCGCGTTTACCCGTTACTATACCCGTTAATATTTATAATAATGTGTTCTGATCGCGTAAGTTTAAAAAACTTTATACTTACATATATAATAACATAAGTTATAGCAGGAAAAATGGTACTCTTTTTAAAAATAACTTAGCGTTTTGTGGACTTTTGTTCACGGTGTAGGCACTATGATAGGGCCCGGGGACTGTAATTTTAATACAAACCGTTTCATTTGCAATGTAAATTATTTTTGTTGTTGTGATTCTTCTCTTTTTTCGTGAAAAATCCATAATCAAGAGGTAACGAAGGGTTTTGAGGTTTGACATCACGTACGGCTTTACAAAGCTTTTGGAGCGTCTATTCGCGATGTCCCTCACTTTTTGTTTCCACTGGCGAACATTGGGAATAAAACTTGAACGAGTACCTTTATGTCGGGGTCCGGGATTAATTTTGTTTTATTTGAGACAAAATTGTTTACATGATAAGGTCCTAAAATGAGTTTGATTAGTAAAAAGCTTTAGTGGGAGTAAGTACTTTATTTGGGGTTCTCAAGTCAAAGTCAAAAAGTCTTTTGATTATTTGATTGCTTTCTCCGCTACATTACAGATGTTATTGTAAAATGACGGCGTTGTCAAACCTTAGTCGAGTAGATGAGCGAAATCAGTAGTTTGTCTAGAAATTCAACCAAATAACATAGGTAATTTCTTAATACTTTCTTAATTATTTTGTTTGAACATTATTAGTACTATTTGATATATATAGTTTTAACCGTTTAGACTACTTCCCGAATATCAAACTTCTTATCACATGCAACTTAGTATGAGGACATAATACGTGACTACTAAGTATTGTGTGTTCCGTTTAGATGATTAATAGAAATAATTGTATAGCTATTTTGACTTTTCCAAAGGAACAAAAAAATTGGCAAGCTTCATTGATGTTTAATTAAAGCGCAGACAAGGTGGATATAAATCAAACCGGCCTACCCTAGTTCTTACATTATTTTCACTTGGTCCCTAAGGGCACTTGCACATGAAGTGTGGTATGCCGTTGATATAATGAATATCTGGCTTTTATAATAGTAATAATAGTTATTTATTGAAAAATCAAATCAAATCAAATTCATTTTGATTACGATTTTCTTGCTACCAATGCTAAGAGATTATCGAGACACCATTAACAGAAGTGTCGAGATCATCTCTTTTTGAGTCTGCCACTGCCTAGTCATGCTATCTCAGGGCTCCACTGAGTAGTGATTTTGGCACAGCTCAACCGGCATGCGATAGGCATGAACAGCCCAGCTCCACTTAAGCTTCGAAACGTTTTGAGCTGCATTATGGGTTCCGGAGCGCAGAGTTGTGTTGAGATCAATACATAGAGAGTTGTGCTTTCCTTTTTAGCATTGATCACACCCCACTTGATGTACATATTTTTATTTCCCATAATTGTATAATCATATTACTTTTATTTACTACACCTTGTTCAGTTATTATATTTATTAATGATCGTATTGAATCATTGTGAGATTCCAATTTAGTAAATTCAATAATGTCAAGTAATAATAATTCCCGTCACACGTTATGTGTCATGTCCCGTCACTCGCAGCATAGTCTGCTAGTATCTTTGCCCCTAAAGGCCACAGCAATTTTTTCTGCCTCACGAGGGTGATAAATGGTAGACGTGAAGCGGCGGAATTCTCGCCAAGCGTGAGTTATTATCAAATTCACTCGTTATTAATGCATTAGTGGTTGATCGGGGTTTGAATTCATTGTTCGCGGTGGAAACATGGAGGTTGGTTAAAAGGGTGGGCTATACTAGCCGCCAGAATAACTTCATAGTCTAGTAATATATCTGATTATCTATTTATGTTAAAAAATATTTCTACTTATATTGACTGCCCTGACCTTCTCTATAAAATTAATTTTAATCTTACATAGAACGCTCAGATTTAACTTCGTATTCCTGGAGTTTCTACTAATTACAGACATAATTCGTTTGTATAATGCGAACGCGCTCAACCGTCAACGGTTTTAGTAAGCTGTTGGATTGCATTACTCAGTTTTTTAAGCACTGATGTGTTGTTATATAGGTACTATTTAATGTTATTATTTTAATTGAGTAAAAAACTCTGCATAAGTAAGTTATGATTACTCTGAATTGCAAACACGTGCCTCTTTCCATGAAAGTGTGTTAAAATAGTGTCCACACCTTTCACACCGTTCACAGGTTTCCATCAGTAAAAACCTGTAATTGTCTCTCTGTATTTTTGTCTAGTTTTATGTTCTATATAAGCTGTTGGTTTCCGAATAAATAAAAATAAAATAAACCTTTATTGCTGTTTGCTACATACATATAAGTTGATAAAATAGAAAAGAAAAATAGAGAGGGTTTTACAAATATAAATAAATAAATAATCATTTGCATGAGGTGTAGGTGTAGTAGCAGTTTAGGCGTCCGCACCTCAGGTACATAGTTACAAGTCATTATTGGCCTTTGTTCATCTGCTGAAGATGATTTATTTTATTGTAGGTAATTGAAAATTTTCGATCATGGATCAACTCCAGCAAGCTGAGGTGGGTGAAGTTTCCTGACGTCACTCTGCCTGGGATTCTGTTTGATAGCGCAGGCCTTCCTAGGTACCCACACTAACCACTCGACCTTGCTGACAGGACCTGCAGGAAAGACGAACCAGTACATGCGGTGTCGGTTGCAGGTGCATAATGGCTGGCACCGAGCCGGGCTTGCTTCAAGTTTTCCTTCTCTATTGCTAGTTCTTCTGTTAGTCAGCAGGGGGACTAACCCCCAATTTGAAGCAGTCGTCTCCATGAAGTTACAAGTACATTGTCGCAAATAACTAGTTGGGGAAATCAGTAGAGAAGTGCCGCGCCAGACGAGGCACTAGCTTGTACGAGCTGAATTGCACTTTCTTTCATCGTACCAAGAGTCGCTAATTATACAAATGTGTTCGCGGAGTCAGCTTTCTGTACTATATACTAATAAGTAGTCTGTGGCAATAGCAATAGTAAGTAGATACGCCTCGTCTTGTAGTTTAATATACTATTTCAAGCTAACAATAAAATGCACTTATCGCATCGCGCTGCATTCGATGGATGCTGATTGGACGCTGGAGACATTATATACATTATTTGATGACCTCTGTGGCGCAGTGGGCCAAGGCCCGGCTAAGATGCAAAAGGTTGCGGATCCAATTCCCGGCATGGGAAAACTGTTTATATGATTTTCATGTATTTATTTATTTACAAAAAAAAGTATATAGGTAGTATTAGTCATATTGTACCCCAAAACACTAGCTCTGCTTTTTTGGTCTAGTTCCAAGGCTCCAAAAAATTATACTGTCTGGCATTATCTTTTTTTTAAAGTGAAAACTTTTAAAGGCGCGTTGAGCACTTTTTGGGTGAACAAAAATCATGGAACTCGCTTCATCGATACCGAACGCTTTCCATGAGCTATACGTATACTGTGTATATACTCGTATGAGTACTTTTTGCGTGAACAAAAAGCGTGAAACTCGCGTCATCATCACATCACGCTTGCCATGAGCTATGGATTCGGATTCATTCGTTTTCACATACACTAAAAAGCCGTGACGGGGTGGTCTTGGCCAAACCGCCGGCTAAAAAAAAAAAAAAAAAAGTTTAGACTCTTTTTGTATGTTTTGGCACACGCCTGATCGATTGCGCTCATCCATTTTAACGTATCTCGTTCCGTTTAAAAGTTAGAAAGCCACTGTTGACTGAACAATAGTCGTTTTTTTTGCATCGTCCGGCTTGCGCCGCAGGTAGCTCAGGTAGGCAGACCCAAATCCTTGAGAGAAAGAATTCCTGTTAATTAAATTTAAATAATTATAATATCATATTATCATAATATGATAACCGATATATTTATTTTTTATTTTAATTTTAATATATTTATTAGCAATACGCCAATATATATTTTATTCTATGTGTATAATATTTATTATTGTACGGCCCCCCACGATACATATAAATATGAAATTATTATTTAATAATTTAATAAGTATTAATTATTTAATTGTTATTAATTATATTTATTATTTAAATAAACCACCTTTATAATGAACTAACCGCGATTACATTCAATGCAAATATAAAAAAAAAGCCGGCAGGGAGGCGCCATCTAAACAAAAACTTGTCGGGGCATGACGTCTTGCTAAAACGATGTAAGATAACATCTTCGATCGATAATTCATCATGAGTTTTTGTGACACTGCAAACGCCCACCCACAAGGCAAGTTTACCTGTCGAAACATGTCATGAGTTTTTGTGATGCCTTTCTGCTATAAATTTCTAAAACTCTCGAGTTACTGACACAGTCTTACACCATTCGTGCAGTGAACTACAGATAAATATTGTTATAACGTCTGCTATTATATCTACGTGTATTCTAAAATTATTCGTTACTCAGCACACAGTCTTGTGCCACAATAAATAGTGTTTCCGTGTTCTACAGTAAAAAATGGAGGTAAGTTCTATATTACTTATTTACTTAGAACCGATTTCACCTTTGCGATTAAACTATCAATATAAGCTAAACCGAGTTCAAGATACCCTTGATGATAAACTGTTGTAGCACAAGTCACATTTGACACAACTTTGACTTTATTTGAGTTCGATTAAGCTGAACTTAGTTTTGTTGATCTATGTTTTGCCTGCAAACGGTGAAATCGACTCTTTGTGATCTATGATTTTGCATTTATGTTGTGCGCCTACTTGTATCTATGTATTTTATAAAAGTAACATGTCGTTACAGGACACACCAAGTTACTCTCCCGTGGAGGAGGTTGAAGAACATAACACTTTCAAGCAATTCTATTATAATACTATATCTGATGAAGAGGACACCACCAATTGCGTGCCATACCTATATATATAATGAAGAGAAGACGATCAAAGGAACAAAGCCATTTGGAAACACCATCAACATCGCGGGAAGCATTTGATCCAATTTTCGATAATGAATTACTCAATCTTTGTATGGAGGCTGAAACTGGAACTGTGAATTGCATTGCCTGCAAGTTGCCAATAAAGAAGAGGTATCTAAATAGCCATTTTAATAGTAAACAGCATAAATATAACTGTTAAAATTCAACATTCTTTATCGAATGTTGATCTTATACAATCAGCTTTTGGAAACCGTGTTTATACATACAAAATAACATCTAAAATAGATAAAACGAAAATAGATTTTGAAACTCCTGAATTATTCATAGAATCAATCACTGAAACAATTTCCGTTTTAATCAATGAAGCTATCAAAGAACTCATAATTTTTAAAGTTAATTTTATATTGTACGCTGATTTTGTACAACAAACAAAAGAAATAAAAAACTAATTTGACTTTCAAACTAGTAACTTTATAATCATGCAAGGTGATGATTTAGATATATTCTTAAAATCATTAAAGGACACGTTATCCAACAAAATAAGCGAATTTGAAAAAAAGGATAGTGGTTGGAGTTTATCTAAAATTGTGAGCATTGATATGAATATCAATAAATTTAACCCCCTACGTGGTACATCATACATCGAATTGCCACATGATATACAAACAAAAAAAGCAGTAGTCAATGTTAAAATTGCAGACGTTAAATGTTTCCAATGGGCATTACTGTCAGCATTGTATCCAGTTGCAAAAAATGCTGATAGAGTTACATCATATGTAAGAAATGAAAATAAATTAAAATTTGATGGGATTTCTTTCCCTGTTAAACTATGTCACATCTCAAAAGTTGAAAAATTAAACAACATCAGTGTGAATGTTTTCGGATTAGAATATGATGATGTTAAGAAACAAAATTTTGTTGTAGGTCCCTTATATTTCACAAAGTGTCGAAAAAGTTGTCACATTAACTTATTATACATAACAAATGATACAAATGGTCATTATTGCTATATAAAAAATATGTCACGCTTAATAAGAAGTCAACTCACCTCGCAACACGCTAGAATACATTTATGTGATGGCTGTTTATTGTATTTTCCAGACAATGAGCACTTATTGAAACATCAAGAGCGAGATTGTAATCAAATTCGTACTGACTTACCTTCCGAAAAAACATGCTTAAAGAATTGGTTCGGTGAAAATGTCCCCAATAATAAGGCTTCATTTGATAAATATCTAAAACAACTCAAGGTTCCATTCGTTATATATGCAGATTTTGAATCATTTCTGAGACCAATCGCAACCTGTTCAAATGATTCAGATTTACCTCATACTGAAAATGTTCAAAGACATGATGTATATAGTTTCGGGTATTACATTAAATGTGCCTATGACGACAGTCTCTCAAAATACAGATCTTATGTGGGTGATGACTGTACAAAAAAGTTTATGGAAAGCTTACAGAAAGACATTGAAATAATTACCAAAACAAAATAACTTTCAAAAATGTCCGTTACCTTTAACAGATATGGACAAAATTAAAATAGATGTAGCTACTACATGCTACATTTCTGGGAGAGATTTAAAATCTCAACAAATAATAGACTACGATTGGTATACAGGCGTTTTTCGAGGTGTTGCTCATGAAATATGTAGCAGTAAATTTAGAAGTCAATGTTTCGTTCCGGTTATCTTACATAATCTAAGTAATTATGATGGTAATTTTATTGTTCATGCCCTAAATTTTGCTGAAGGCGCAGTAGAAATAATCCCCCAAAGCAAAGAGCGTTATATATCTTTTTCAAAATTATTAAAAGTTAATAACCATCGAGTAAGTTTACGGTTTATAGATTCTCTGAAATTTTTGCCATGTAGTTTGGAAACACTAGCAAATAATTTAAACATCAATCAATTCGATGAATTGAGGAAACATTTCCCGAATGAGCAGGATTTTAAACGATTAAAAAGAAAAGGTGTTTATCCTTATGAATTTATGACCGGGTTAGAAAGTCTTAAACAAAAATCTCTTCCCACACAAAACCAATTCTTTAGCTCAATAACAAATACAAACGTTTCAAATGAAGACTATGAACATGCCAAAGATGTCTGGCAGCATTTTAAATGTCGTTCTATGAGTGATTATTCGGATTTGTACTTAAAGACAGATGTTTTATTGCTAAGTGGCATTTTTGAAAACTTTAGAACTGTTTGTATGAGCACTTATGGTTTGGATCCTGCGCATTACTATACAGCACCAGGTTTAAGTTGGGATGCGATGTTAAAATACACAAAAATAGAGAGAGAGTTGCTAACAGATTTTGATAAAATTGCCTTTATTAAATCTGGTATTCGAGGTGGAGTATCACAGTGCAGTCATCGATATGCCAAAGCAAACAACCACTATATGAATGATTACGATAAAAATCAGGCAACATCATTTTTAATATATCTTGATGCTAATAATTTGTATGGTTGGGCTATGTCACAGTATCTCCCGGTTGGAGGTTTTCAGTGGGTTGATATTGAGACAAATTTCAAAGTTGCAATCGATTCTGAAATCGGATATATTTTAGAAGTAGATTTAGAATATCCTGATAACCTACATGATTTACATTCTGATTTTCCACTCTGTCCAGAAAATGTTTGTATAGGAAATACAAAAGACTTTAAACTGGTTCCTAATCTAAATAATAAAAGTAACTACGTAATACACTACAGAAATTTAATACAATGCTTAAATATGGGATTAAAAATTAAAAAAATTCATAGAATTTTAAAATTTGATCAAAGTCCATGGTTAAGCAAGTATATAGAATTAAATACAAATCAAAGAACCAAAGCCAAATCCGACTTCGAAAAAGATTTCTATAAGCTTATGAACAATGCAATCTTTGGAAAAACAATGGAAAACATTGAGAAACGGGTAAATGTTAAATTGCTCACTCACTGGGAAAATCGAGGGAAGATTCAAGGGGCTCAAAGTTTAATAGCAAGACCTGAATTTCATAGTCTTTCCATATTTTCAAAAGAATTAGTTGCAATACAACTTCGTAAAACAAAATTGGTTTACAACAAACCCATCTATTTAGGATTGTGTGTTTTAGATATTTCCAAAACTTTGATGTATGATTTCCATTATAATTACATGAAAAATAAATTTCATACCAATATCAATCTGTTATACACAGATACAGACAGTTTGGTTTACCAAATATTTACAAACGATTTTTACAGAGATATTAAAGACGACATTCATACATACTTCGATACATCTGATTACCCACCAGATAATGTATATAATTTTTCACTTGTTAACAAGAAAAGAGTAGGGTTATTTAAAGATGAAAATAACGGTAAAATCTTTACAGAGTTTGTGGGCTTACGATCAAAAATGTATGCAATGCTGGTTGAGAATAGAATCATAACAAAGGCTAAAGGAGTAAATAAATGTGTAACTAAAAAACTTACAATGGATAACTATAAGACGTGTCTCTTTGATAAAAATATTCAATTTTCGCACATGTATAGATTTAAGTCAATAAAGCATGTAATTTTCACACAAAAAATTAACAAAACATGTCTTTCACATAATGATACTAAACGTTTTATTTTATCGAATTCTGTAAATACTTTAGCATGGGGACATTATAGCTTAAGAAACTAAGTTTAAGTAATATTAGGATTTAAGTATCTAGTTAGGTACCTATCTACCTTACCACACCTTTGTAAAGTACCTAGCTGTTAATGTAATAATATAGTTATAGAGTTCCTTTATTATATGACATAATTTTTTATCCTATTTTAAATTTAAGTATAAATATAAATATATATTTCTAATTTTTAATACATTGTATCATTACCTTCATTTACCTCATACCAGAAACACGTGTTGGTAGTAAAAAAATGTTTCATTTCAATCATCCATTTACTGCAATAGTGGCTGGTCCAAGTGGGTGTGGCAAATCAAATTTTGTCACAAACTTTATAAAATATGTAAAAGAAGTTTGTAGTGTGAATTTTGCTCAAACCACATGGTGTTTTGATGAAATGCAACCGTTGTATAGTTTGAGAAACGTAAATTATTTTCAAGGAATACCAGATCTTAGTATGTTCGATGGAAAGGATCCTCAACTAATAATTATTGATGATCTCATGAGGGAATCCGATGGACGCATTGTTGATATTTTTACAAAAGGTAGTCATCACAGAAATTTGAGTGTTTTCTACATAACACAAAACTTATTTCATCAAGGTAAAGGTAATATCATCTATTTCCAAAATCCTCGTGATAAGACTCAAATTCGATACCCAGCACGACAAGTTTTACCAGAAAATATTAAGTTTATGGAAGATTCTTACAAAGATGCGACTAATGAAGCTCATGGATACCTAATGATTAATTTAAAACAAGATACTAATGACATGTGTCGTTTCAAGACAAAAATATTCCCTTCAGACGGATATTGTACTGTGTACATACCAACAAAAGTGTTTAAATATGCTAAGAATCAACAAATTCATATCAGTCATAAATAATGCATCGAAGACTAAAGACGCATACGGATTTACTTAGAGCTCTGCGCACACTAAAACCAAAATACGTAAAAGCTCTTTTAAAATCGTGTGATGAAGAAGAAATTAATTGTATTTGTGAATGCATTCATAACGTTTTAAAAGGAAAAGTGCCCTTAGAAGAAACAACTAGAAAAAACTTAGAAAAATATAAAGACATACTTCGCAAACTAGTAAGTAAAAGTACAAACAGAATTCGCAAAAACATAATCATTCAAAAAGGGGGTGCCTTTTTACCAATGATATTGGGTTCAATTTTAAGTGCATTAGTTGGCTCACTTGTTTGAAAAATGGAATATGCTAAGAAAATGTTGCTTGTTGATCCAAGTGTAATAGAAAAAATTAATCAACATAATACGGCTGATAACCCCCTATCACGATTAGATATGGAAATGCAAGACATTTTAAAAAGTGATATGGAAGAAAGAAAAAAGTGTACTCTATACCTGCAAGTTTTGCAGCGATATTTACATTTTGCTGAAGAAGGACGTCGTCCAATTCAATTACCCATCGTATCAAATATTGAATCTGATATGGATAATAGTGGATATGACACAGTTGATAATAAAAACAATGAAATCAGTGTTAAAGATTCAGTTACTGTTCAGTCTTCAAACGAAGGTGAGGAACAGGTAAATATTACTGTTTCTCATGGAAAACCAACTCCTTACACCCCAAAACACATACTCAGTTTGGTACCTAAAACATATATAAGGAAGGGTGAGAGATTATTGTTTTTGTTGGTATTGAACAAAAATAAAATTAATTGGGATGCTGATGGTGTAATTACTGTAGACAAAGAAAAAATCCCTGGGAGTAATATTGTTGACTTAGTAAATGATTTTTTGAGACCGCTAAAAAGAAGTGCTCCAATAGGATGGGAGAAATTTGCAAAAGCACTGAAAGATATTAAAATACCAATAATTTATATTGGAAATCCACAAAGAGTCGACTATATGCAGCAGCTTCCGATTACACCATATAAAGAACACACACCACATGAAGAGGACGAAGAGTTTTCAACACCAGTTACTAGCAAAGCCAGGCAGAAGATAGATTGGGAAAAATGGAATCCTTATTAGAAATAAACAATATCTACTATAACCCTTCACACCCAGCGGGGTATGGTAGTATTGATAAACTGGCTAGTGCTATGAAAGGTAAAATGAACAGAGAAGATGTTAAAAGATGGTTACAATCACAAGAAACATACACACTACATAAACCGGTTCACAAAAAATTTCCACGAAACAAATATATCTTATCTAATCTCAATGAACTTTGGCAGGCTGACTTAAGTGACATGAGAACTTATTCAGAATATAATAATGGTTTTAATTACATTCTTTGTGTTATTGATGTTTTTACCAAATTTGCCTATGCACGATCAATGAAAAATAAAAATTCTGAATCGATTAAAACATGTTTTGAAAGTATATTTCGTGAAGCTGATATAACACCTACCCATATACAATCCGACAAAGGAACCGAATTTGTATCGAAAGATGTTCAAAAATACTTTAATACGAAGAATATCAATTACTATACTACAAACAACCCCGATATTAAGGCTAGTGTAGTTGAAGGATTTCAAAGGACACTCAAAATGAGGATGTGGCGTTACTTTACACACAAAAATACATATAAATACATTGATATTTTACAGGACTTAATATATTCATATAACCACAGTTACCATTCCAGCATCAAGATGTGCCCTTGTGATGTAAACTCAAAAAATATAATGACAGTGTGGAACAATTTGTATACACGTAAACATGTTCAAAATAATAATACCAATACCAATACACCCCCAACACTACCCAAATTTCATATTGGAGACTATGTAAGAATAACAAAATATAAACATATATTTCAAAAAGGATATGAATCTAATTGGAGTGACGAAATATTTGTAATATCTTCAGTGATAGATCGGGATCCATGGATTGTGTACACACTAAGAGATTTACAGCAAGAAAACATTATTGGAACCTTTTATGATAAGGAATTGCAAAATAAGACGTAAATTAAATTAAATTAAATTAAATTAACATTACCTAGTAACAGTTCTATGGAATATTTTCCAGATAATGTTACTACAAGATTTTCAACTAAATTACCAAAACCCATAAAATTGGAGGGACAATGGACCGTCGGAGTTGTTGAATTTCAATATCCATGTACCATGTTTACTGTTCAAGAACATGAAAATACTATTTACATAACTAAAACGATGTTGATACCAAATGAGAAAATACCTTCATTGGTTTATTATAAAAAACACATTCCAGCTACAAATTATGATAACATTAATCATATTTTAACAGCGTTGAATCATATAAAGGAAAAAGTAACGTTTCGCTATGATGAAATATCAAAGTTTGTGTCAGTTTCGGTGATGGATAATTCAGTAAAATCGCTAACGTTAAAACCTAAATTGAGTGTTCAACTCGGTTTTGAACCTAATAGGAATCTTGTAGATAATGGTCTTGGAAAATGCCCTGCAAATTTGCATTTAGGATTGCCATCACAATTATTTGTCTATTGTGATATAATCAATCCTCAGATAGTAGGAGATGTTATGTCTCCTCTCCTGAGAATCATTCCTTTAGATCTGGCAAAGTATATATATGGCGCAAATAAAATGCATGTTTTCTCACCTCCTCACTATTTACCAGTTATGCGTAGAGAGTTTGATACCATCGAAATAGATATAAGAACCAGCACGGGTCAAAAAATACCATTCCAGTTTGGAACAGTGTGTGTTAAACTTCATTTCAAAAAATTATAATGTATCCCCGTGACAGCATAACTTGTCCATATGAACATTATTATTCTCATCAAGCTGGCTCTGGTATTGGAGTGATTTATAAAGGGGCGCCTTATCAACGTGGTCATGGGATCGGTAGCTTTTTAGGAGGGTTGTTTAGATCGGTTTTACCCCTACTTTCTAGTGGTGCTCGAGTAATAGGCAAGGAGGCACTAAATACTGGTGTCGGTCTTCTATCAGATATGGTTAGTGCCCGCCCCATGGAAGAATCAATTAAAAATCGACTAAAAGTAGCTACTTCAAACTTAAAAAGAAAAGCTCATGATAAAATTGATAAATTAAATATGTCTGGTTCTGGATATATAACCAAAAGGAAGCGTCTTAGTTTAGTCATTCCACCGTCGACAACCAAAGTGAAAGCTCTAAAAAAATTACGAGTTAATAATCAAAAAGATATATTCTCATAAATAATTTTTAAAAATGTCATTCTTACATAGCCATTCCTGTGAATGTATAAAATCAGAGTTAGATTTATTTGCTCTACCATCCACGCAAACTAGCATAGAAAACGGATTATGGATACACTACAAACCCATTTCATCCCTAGCTGATGATGGCCCCATAGAATTTCAAGTACCTGGAACAGGTGATGACTACATGGATTTATCCCATACATTGCTGCACATAAAAGCCAAGATACAAAACCAGGATGGTACAAAATTAACTGAGTCAACTGTTGTAGCTCCAGTAAACAATTGGCTCCATTCTCTTTTCACCCAACTAGATATTTATTTGAATCAAAAGCTAGTATTGCCGCCAAACAATACCTATGCCTATAGAGCTTACATGGAAACATTATTAAATTATGCTCCTGCTGCTAAGGAATCTCATCTGACTTGCGGTCTTTGGTATCAAGATACGGCTGGGAAAATGGATTCAACTGATGAAAAAAATGAGGGATTTGTTAAAAGACGAGAATTAGCATGTGAAAGTAAGGAGATAGAAATGATTGGTCATCTTCATGGTGATATATTTAATCAAGAAAAGTTTTTAATAAATGGTGTTGAAATGAGTGTTAAGTTAGTTCGTTCGAGAGAAACATTTAACCTAATGGCTTCTACAGCCGACTTGAAATTTAAAGTATGCATTACAGATGCAACACTCATTATACGTAGAGCACGAATCAATCCTACTGTATTACTTGCACATCAAAAGGTTTTATCCTCTACTACAGCTAAATATCCTATCACTCGAGCTGAAGTCAAAGTTTTAACTATACCTTCAGGAATTCAGGGTAAAACTCTAGATAATATTTTTTTGGGGCAAGTTCCCAAAAGGTGTATAATCGGATTTGTGAACAATGCAGCGTTTAATGGGGGTCTAACAAAAAATCCATTCAATTTTGAAAACTACAATATAAATACATTTTGTTTATACATTGACGGTCAACAAATACCTTCGAAAGCTTTGCAACCATCATTCGATAATAATATTTACACAGCAGCCTATCACACACTATTTTCAGGGACAGGTATACATTTTCTGAATGAAGGCAATGGTATATCTAGGGAGCAATATGCAAAAGGATATTGTATGTTGGCGTTTGATCTAACAGCTGACCTCAGTTCAAATTCAAACACTCATTGGAATCTTATAAAACATGGTAGCGTTAGACTGGAGGTTCGTTTTGAATCTACTCTTACTCAGACAATAAATTGTATTATTTATGCAGAGTTCGATAATGTTATTGAAATTGATAAGAATCGTAATGTAACTGTAGACTATAGTAGTTAGGATGTAATAAAATTGTATTCCCATTCACAGACTATCTATCAATTGTCAAGATTGAATAAAATTGTATTTAGTTATATAATAAATAAAACATTGACGTGTGCATACGTACATATCGTTTTATTTCCTGAAACCTCTTTTTTACTTTTTCACTATAAAAAGTAATTTACATACTTCCTTTTAACATTCTTGATTTGGAGATTGAACTTGACACAGCTTTCCTTATTAAGAATAATGGATACAATTGATATTCGAAAATATTTACACTACATTCAGCCAGCTTTACACAAAAATGTGTATGCTGCAAACAGGTTACCACTGCATGTAAAAAAACTGATGTATCTAATAAGCAATTTAGACCCGGACAACAAACCAGGATCACATTGGATAGCCATGCACATAGATAAAAATGGAGTTGGCCAGTATTTTGATTCATATGGACGCGCACCTAAAGACTACCACAAAAACTTCCTGCGCAGAAACTCAAGACAGTGGGGTTTTAATAGATATAGATTGCAACACGACTTAACTACAGTATGTGGAGAATATTGTTTAACATATCTGTATTTCAAGTTTTATGGTAATACTATGACAGACTTTATTGAATTATTTAGTAACAATACTATCAATAACGATCTATTTTTACACAAGTTGTTTAATGAATGCTTTAAAAATTAAAAGGACTAGCACCTAGATACAAATAGTTAATGTTAGTTAAATTAACTAAGTTTACTAATTGATAAATGTGGTTAAAAGTGAATCATTAGACTAATAAACTCAAATAAAGTCAAAGTTGTGTCAAATGTGACTTGTGCTACAACAGTTTATCATCAAGGGTATCTTGAACTCGGTTTAGCTTATATTGATAGTTTAATCGCAAAGGTGAAATCGGTTCTAAGTAAATAAGTAATATAGAACTTACCTCCATTTTATACTGTAGAACACGGAAACACTATTTATTGTGGCACAAGACTGTGTGCTGAGTAACGAATAATTTTAGAATACACGTAGATATAATAGCAGACGTTATAACAATATTTATCTGTAGTTCACTGCACGAATGGTGTAAGACTGTGTCAGTAACTCGAGAGTTTTAGAAATATATAGCAGAAAGGCATCATAAAAACTCACGACATGTTTCGACAGGTAAACTTGCCTTGTGGGTGGGCGTTTGCAGTGTCACAAAAACTCATGATGAATTATCGATCGAAGATGTTACATCGTTTTAGCAAGACGTCATGCCCCGACAAGTTTTTGTTTAGATGGCGCCTCCCTGCCGGCTTTTTTTTATATTTGCATTGAATGTAATCGCGGTTAGTTCATTATAAAGGTGGTTTATTTAAATAATAAATATAATTAATAACAATTAAATAATTAATACTTATTAAATTATTAAATAATAATTTCATATTTATATGTATCGTGGGGGGGCCGTACAATAATAAATATTATACACATAGAATAAAATATATATTGGCGTATTGCTAATAAATATATTTAAATAAAAATAAAAAATAAATATATTGGTTATCATATTATGATAATATGATATTATAATTATTTAAATTTAATTCACACGAATTCTTTCTCTCAAGGATTTGGGTCTGCCTACCTGAGCTACCTGCGGCGCAAGCCGGACGATGCAAAAAAACGACTATTGTTCCGTTTTAATCGAGGTTGGGTCAGTCAACAGTTAGTCCATTGAAAAGTTACATTTGGGTATGCATTTGTCAGAGGACGCAATTTTATTTTTTTAATGTGTAGGGGGGGTCAGTAGAAGCTTAAGTTCAAGTTTGTGGGGTCGGCACCCTTGTCCCCCGGCCGCCATCTTGGAAAAGGGGGTGCAAAGGGTTTTCGCGCTGTATCTCGTAAACTAGTTACCTTACAGAAAATTTAATCAAACATAAAATGTAGCAAATTAAATTTCCTACAATTTTATTTCTATTACTTTTTATCGTCAAGTGACCAACAAAAAAGTTATAAACAAAAATAAATGAAAATTTTGTTTGTTTGTTCTAGGTTTTACAGCGCTCCAAACTTAAACGGATTCTCGAATGCTCATAGGGATGCAATAAAAACTAAAAATTAGGCTTACTTTTCTATCTATATTTTTTTTATTCATACAATTTATTATGATCTTAACATTCCTATGCTATTATTGAACTATGTTTGACCCTTTTACCCACCACCTATGAGGTATAACATGGGCAAAGTCAAATTTATAAAAATTTAATGCATTTTTTAATGCATTTTTTGTCACTGTCTTAGCAAATCGTTTGTATCGCAGAGTGTCTAGAGTATCGTCTTTATTTCCGCCATATAAAAAGACGAAAAAACGTTCGCCAACAACACTGAGTAACGATGACTCGACTTTCTCACTCATAAATAATTTAGTTCCACTTGCTAACTCTGGATGCTTCTGCAAAATTTTTATAAATTTGACTTTGCCCATGTTATACCTCATAGGTGGTGGGTAAAAGGGTCAAACATAGTTCAATAATAGCATAGGAATGTTAAGATCATAATAAATTGTATGAATAAAAAAAATATAGATAGAAAAGTAAGCCTAATTTTTAGTTTTTATTGCATCCCTATGAGCATTCGAGAATCCGTTTAAGTTTGGAGCGCTGTAAAACCTAGAACAAACAAACAAAATTTTCATTTATTTTTGTTTATAACTTTTTTGTTGGTCACTTGACGATAAAAAGTAATAGAAATAAAATTGTAGGAAATTTAATTTGCTACATTTTATGTTTGATTAAATTTTCTGTAAGGTAACTAGTTTACGAGATACAGCGCGAAAACCCTTTGCACCCCCTTTTCCAAGATGGCGGCCGGGGGACAAGGGTGCCGACCCCACAAACTTGAACTTAAGCTTCTACTGACCCCCCCTACACATTAAAAAAATAAAATTGCGTCCTCTGACAAATGCACACTAAGGCCTAAAAAATGTAACATTTTAATGGACTAAGTGGCTTTCTAACTTTTGAACGGAACGAGATACGTTAAAATGGATGAGCGCAATCGATCAGGCGTGTGCCAAAACATACAAAAAGAGTCTAAACTTTTTTTTTTTTTTTTTTTTAGCCGGCGGTTTGGCCAAGACCACCCCGTCACGGCTTTTTAGTGTGTGTGAAAACGAATGAATCCGAATCAATTTTTTTGGTGAGCCAGAATGAACGAATCCCTACTAAACTTTTTTAATGTAAAATAATTGTAATAATTATGAAGTGTATTATTTTTTTTTGTGTAAAATAATTGCATTAATTGTGTACTATCGTACCCAATTATTAAAAATAAGTTAAATAAAAATAATAAATTAAAAAAAATTGTATTTCTACATGTATATGATAGTACTTTCTACTGATAAATAAAACAATTCATGTGGAATTATTCCTTAAACATTCTTTGGGATCTTTGAATTCAGATTTGAAAACAAGAGGTAGGTTCTGAATTGAGTGAATTGTTGTTTAATTTGTAAAGGATTGGAAACTATTTCACTTTCAAAACTTTCGTGAGTTGGTTACATTTTTGTAAACATGGGTGTTAAGTGTGTCAAGTCAAGTGTCAAGTGTTATTTTTTCGATGGAGGCACCGACCCTGTTTCGATTCATCTAGAGCATCTTCATCAGGGTGACTTTGATCAGCGGTCCGCTCGTTGCCACTTGAGTTCACGGTTCAGTGCGAATGTGTTTATCAAAATGTAAAATGGATTGATAACTTGTCAGCGAAGCTTACTTTGAGGGGCCTGTGGGTTTGCTAACGCACACTGTATTGGCCCGTATAATATTTAATTATTTATTTATGAATGTATAAAATATAAATAAATTAACAGCTTACACCAATGCGTTATAAAATAAGGAAAACAAGTAACTTATACAAAAGAAACGAAATCACAATAATAATTACTTACATAAAAAAAACTAAAAATTTTAGAATTCTTACTTAAACCTAGAACTTCAAACATACCTAGGTATTTAACAATATTGTTCTCACCTAAGTTAAGGCAAGCACGTTTAATCATTTTCCATTCATCCGCAAATACATCGAAGTGAGGATGCTTGGTGATTAGTGCATTGAGGTTTTTTTTTTTTTTTTTGCGTTAGGGGGGGAAATCCTCATGGATACCCTTGCGGGTTATGTCGGACTCTTACCGACTAAAACCCTAACCCCTGTGCGTGGGACCCTCTGACATGATCAGAGACTTTGTCAATCGTAATGAGGTTAATACAGGTTAAAAACATACTCAAACCCGCGTGGGGTGACTTAAATAATTGGTAACATTAAAATTAAAGAACACAGGGTTTTAAACAATTTAAAATACAGGGCTGCTTATTATCTTATTATAATTAATATCTAATAATGTTTATGTATCACAGAGAAAATCACATATCCTACTTATATTATAATTCTAACGTGTTACATAACTAATACTATTAAATGCTATAGGCGTATTACTCAGAATTACGTTCTAACATATTATGACCAGTTATGCTTGTTTCTGTTCGAATTGTTTTGGGAATACTTCTACCGCGTGTCTGTGTTATTGTGTTCGTGTTTGATTTTAATATGTAGCCTAATGTGTCTGGTGTGTCTGCTTTGTGTAACTGTTTTGTGCTTGTGTTATTGTTGTGCCGCAACTGTTTCTCATGAAAAGGGGACCAAGTTGACTCCTTTGCTGTGGTGTAGTGTAGTGCGGTGTACGTATTTCCCTTTAGCGTTTCCTATTTCAGTATTTAGTGCTGTGCCCGAGACCACTTTAGCAGTAAGCCACCGTGGATCGGGCCAGAGCCTCCCATTTCTTCCTGACCACGCATTCATCACTGAATGCGTTGTGGTCGGCTCTGGCCTGGTTAGCTTGTACACAGTTTGTGCATTGTGGTTTATCCCCTGACTGCCAGATCTCGCATGCTGCCCTCATGTGTGGCCCCCCGCAATGGCTGCACCTTTCGACGGTGTCCATGCAGAACCGTCGCCCATGCCCGTAACCCAGGCACATCGAGCACTGGATTAGTGGCGACTGGTCCGCAACCGTCACTCGCTGCAGGTCGATCATCACAGACCCTGCATCGATTAGGCGCTTCCATATGCAGGGGGACACCCTGATGACAACATGGCCCGTCTGTGGGTTCCGAGTCTTTTTGGTAAAAAGCACTTCTGTTTGTGTTTTGCTCTGCTCTATGCCCTGGAGTATCGTTTTGTTTTGGGCCCATAGTGCCTTAAGGACGTCCTCGTTTGTGTTGTATAGGAACACGTTTTTGAGGACGACCAGCGGGTTTTTGTTTTTTATATCCTCTACCGTCAAGTGTTCCTCAGTCTTTTTCAACTTTTCCTTTACCCTGTCCCTTTCCTCCGCTCCGCTTTACTCTGTTCGTTTGCGGAAGCACCAGTTTTAGCTTTGTTTTGCTTAAATCGTCGACAGGCCTCTTTGGTGTGGTAGAAAGCCGAGGTGGGGCATGCGTTCCAGCTGCCTCTAGTCTGTCGATACTTAGCCTGACGTTCGAGATCCTGCTCGAACCTGACGTCGTGGAGGGGCCCGAAGGATTGGCCCTCTCCATTTGAACGGGGGATTTAAAGGCCTTTTTCGGCGCGTTTGGGGTGCGAACGGCAACCATTTTAGGTCTAGGACTAGTCAATTAAATTTAAATTAAAAAAAAAAAAAAAAAAAAAAAAACTAAAAGAGTATATAGTCTTGTAACTGTAAAAATATAGGTAGATTGTAAAAGTTTAAAATTACTAAAAAGTACGTTACAGACTAGATAAAAAACGGTCACCAAACATAGAACACATAAAGCAGTAAAAGTTAAAATGTCAAAAGACGAGTTCGTGTCTGACCATCTGGTCAGACACGAATAAAACAATATAAAATTAAAATACCAAAAGGGTATAAGAGTCTTGTAACCAAAATTTGTCAAATAAAAAGTCAATAAAAAGAATTTAAAAAGTCAGAGGGTCAAAGAGTATAAAACTAAAACAGGTTAAGTCAAATTAAAATTAAATATGTATATGTCAATAAAAAATTATATAGGGGAAAGTCAAATTACAGGTAAAATTTAAATTAAATTAAGTCTAAAACACGGTAAAATACAATAAAATTGACTTAGGCACTGACTATTGTGGCCACGTTAGGGTTTGAGTAAAGTGAGACTTTTCTATTTCGTCACTTTTTTTTTTTTTTTTTTTTTTCTCTCTCGTAAGGTACTAGAAAGTTTTTAGGAACTAAAAGTGCAGTCAAAAGTGGCCTAACCCCTACCGTTTACGAGATATAAGCAGAGAGAGATAGGTAGGGGTAGGTAGGGTAATTCTAAAAATAGATTTTTAGTCTATTTAATAATTTTTTTGTTTTTTCCGGGTAATAGGATGTATTTCAAGGCTAAGGGTGTGGTCGAAAAAGGCCTAAACTTGACCCCTTTTAAGCTACACGTCTTTCAAAATTTTTAGCTTTTTGCGGTTGGTAAACTGGCTTAAACTAAAATATTTTCGCGCGCTGATGCGACAAAAATCTAAAATTTATATAAAACTATAATACTAAGTGTGCACGATCTGCCCACAAAATTTTGGCCTAGGTCGTCACTGCTAATCTATTTTAAAAAGAGTAACAAACTAAACTACAACCGCAAAAAACTAAAATACCTAAACTTAACTTAAAAATCCGCTGAAGGTGCCTCCCGGGTCCTCACTGTGTCCTCTTCAGGGTGGTGTGGTCAGAGGTACCAAAAGGTCACTGGGTCAGTGACCTCGTGACCACGCGGAAGTTGTTTTTCTGGACTTTATTCCGCCGTGGTAAGCGGAAAAAGTCCAAAAAAGGTATCAGCAGAAAGGCCTTCACAGGGCGCTCCTAGCCGTGCAAAAATATCGATAGGTCACCACTATAGTTTTTGAGTAAATTCACTTTGAATTTACAAAAATTTTTAAAAACATATACACTTATAACTCCGCGGATGTTTCACTAGCAGGGGCAGTGCATTGAGGTTGCGCTGCGCACGGGAGATAGACGAATGTTGACAATACAGTGTCCGTGCCCGCACTGGCTCAAAAAGCCGTACGCGACCAGGGCGGAACCTAGCATGCTGTTCTGGGACGCATAGCCTGCTGGCTTCACTTAGAAGAAAAGGACGAACGGCAACACCTCTCAGCACAAAGATATAGTTTGCTCGTAGTCTTCTTGTTTCAAGAGAGTTGAACCCTAAAGCCACTTGTAGATATAACGTTGGATCCAAATATATGGATAGTAACAATAACATTTATTGTATAGGAATCTGAGAAATCATTTTTGAACCATTTCTAACATCAGTGAGTATGTAACTTCATAAGGGTTCCATACAGCGGCACCGTATTCAACTTTTGTTCTGATTAGAGAAGTGTAAAGTAGGTAGTCTTATGGCATGAATATTCGTGAAGCTTTAATCCGTTATTTTTTTTTTAATTCTTTTTATTCTTTATTGTAAACAAAAAACATAATCTAAACTTAATCAATAATGGCATGTACACAGGCGAGCTTAACCCTAAAAAGAGTTCTCTTCCAGCAAACCTTAGAAATTGGAGATATTAAAAACGAATGGGTGGGTAAAAAGTGTACAAAAGGAGGAAAAGAGAAAGATTAAATTCACAAAACTAATATAAATATGAACTAAGTAATAGAGTCATTGGTCCATAAAAATATGTTTTAATGAGGTGTATTATTATATTTTATTATATTAAATAAAGATTATTGTATTTCATCAACATTATAGTTATAAGTAGGGTCAGATAAAACATTATCAGAAACTATTCTAGTATTTATAGATGGAAGGATGCGATGTCAGAATTATTTAAAAAAAAAAACTGATATATATATATATATATATATAATATGAATATATGAAACATAATCTAACAGACTATAAGTAAATATTGTAATTAACCAAATCGATCGTAGTTTCTTACTAAAAGCGGTTTATTGATTTTCTTGGACCGCGTGAACAGCTACGAAGGTTGGTGTATTAAATGCTTGGAAAGAAGAGAAAAGAGTAGGCAAAGTATGTCAGTAATGAAAGAGATAATTCTAAGGTGACAGAATGGTTGGTGGTCGAAAGAAAAAACATACAGTATGGTTAAAAAAGGGGTCAAAGAGATTCCATAAATTCTTAGTTTGAAAATGAAAATGAAAATGAAAATGAAAAATGTTTATTTACAGCAAAACAGTAAGATTAAAAATAACTTAAACTAAACACATGATATGCATAAAATGAAACAGTGAGTAAATATCCTACAAGTACATCTATATAATAAAAGCTTAGATTGTTTACATAATAAATATTAGCATCAAGGCAATTTGGTTCTCTTGAGTTGCTGATAGGAGTAGCTATCGAGTTTCCTGTGATACCCACACTAGATGAAATCTGTATCGTGGGTATCTATACGATCAACTTTACAAAGTTAGGACCTCGGTTAGGGTTAAACAAAAGAGATAGATATATTTATATATGTTTTCAATATTATTATAGATACATTAGCAATAATAATTCAAATATAAATAAATATGTATATAAATATAATATTATATATATATGTATATATAATATTTATATATAATATATTATATTGCATATAAATATGAGTGTGAGTTAAATATGAGTTCGAGTTTAATAAGTTTAATAATAACTCGAACATAAATTTCAAACTCTCTAGTATGTAGTTTATGTCAGAGTTGTCAGTAGGGTTTCCGTGCAGTCATATGTATGTGTTGCTAGCCATTTGGTTATAATATATTTAGCTTTGGGTACAGCACAGTGCTTTATATCACACAGTTTAACAACTTTATTGTAAAGCAAGGTTGAAACAAATGGGCAAAACCGTTTTGCAAAGGACGTGTTTACGGGTACAGAACGAAGTTTAAAAACTCTGCTGGCTAATAATTTATGGTAGAAGTCACTGCCGAGAACAGTCTTATGAACAGCAAGAGACGATCTAAGCACAAATAGTTGACGTATGCTAAGTACTCCACTATCTCTATAGACACTCTGAGTAGAGTACCTAAAAGGCTTTCGTAGCATTGTCTTTAATACTGATCGCTGGGCTCTTTCTACTAGGATCAACGTTGTTTTGGGGGCACCGCCCCAGCAAGTAATGCAATAGGTCAAAATGGATTGGCAAAGGGCTAAGTATGTAGTCCTCAGGGTGTTAAGGTGGGCTGAGTTTCTAAGCTGCCGCATTACGTACGATATTTTTCGGGCTCGGGCTGATAGGTTGTTAATATGTTTTTTGAAATTTAAATTTTCATCTAATATAACTCCCAAATATTTAATCGAATCAGATTTGTCTATGTGTTCACAGCTGCATGATGGTGCAAACGCCGAAGCCATTCCCCCGCAATTGTGAAGTTTGATGGCAGTTAGTGTTTTTGGTGGCGATGATGATTTAGTCTTGTGGAAGCAAATGAACTTAGTCTTTTTTATATTTAGGGTTAGTAAGTTTTTCTGTAGCCATTGACTTACCAATACATTCCTTGTTTTGCATGTGACATTACATTTTTCCAGTCTGACCCACTAAAAATTATTGCCGTGTCATCTGCATAGCAAACAATATCAGCGTTAGTTAGGCTTAAGTGATGTATACTATTAATATACAGGATGAAAAGCGTGGGTCCAAAAATGCTCCCTTGAGGGACACCAAATTTGATTTGTCGTGAGCAACTTGTTATACCACCAACGCTTAGACACTGTCTCCGTTCCGAGAGATAACTATTAAACCAGTGTAATGCAATTCCTCTTATACCAGAGTGTTACCAACTTTTTTAGCAATATTGGGATGGAAACAGTGTCAAATGCTTTAGCCAAATCCAGGAAGACTCCTACACACCTCTTGTTTTGGTCAAGACTAGAAACTATTTTAGACAGTAAGT
Source organism: Lampropteryx suffumata (assembly GCA_948098915.1). Lineage (NCBI taxonomy): Eukaryota > Metazoa > Arthropoda > Insecta > Lepidoptera > Geometridae > Lampropteryx > Lampropteryx suffumata. The sequence continues at coordinate 920,015 of OX402553.1, forward strand.
GAGATAGGGCGTCCTCAGTGGATTTGCCTTTTCTAAAACCGAATTGTTGTTCCGATAATATCTGACGGGATTCGAGGTAATGGACAAGTCTATTATTAACGAGTTTTTCTAAGAGCTTGTAGAAGCCACTAAGGAGTGAAATCGGGCGATAGTTATCCGGGATATGTCTCGGGCCCGCTTTGTGTATGGGTATGAAGTTGGCTATTTTCCAGGTATCAGGGAAAGTACCAGTTGAAAGACTATTGTTGAATATTTTAGTAAGCGGCGGTATTATAAAATCTTTGAGTTGCTTGATAAGTATGTTAGATATGCCATCACAGCCGGGCGATTTGTCAGTCTGAAGATTGTTAATAAGACTCTCCACCTCTACAACGTTTGTAGGGTTCATAAAAAATGAGTTTGAGAAGTTACCACCAGGGGCAACATCGTGTGCCAAATTGTGTTGTGTCGTTTGTAAATTGGATAGAATATTTTGCGCTAAGCTTTGACCTACAGAGGAAAAATATTCATTGCAAAAGTTGAGTGCTCGCTCAGGTTCTGTCTTTCCGTGCGCGTGAAGTAATTCTCGCGGCTCTCGCTTTGTCGTCGTAAGATGGCAGATATCTTTTATAGTTTTCCAGAGTTGTCTAGGATTGTTTTTATTTGATTCTAGTTCTCTATTTTCGTACTCTATTTTATGTTTACGTAGCAAGCCGTTGCAAAAATTACGATAACGAGTGTATATTGTACGCAGCGTATCGTCGCTAGGATTTCGCTTTGAACGGGTATGAAGCCGGTCGTGGTGACGCATACACCGCACTAGGCCTGGAGTTATTCAAGGCTTTATGATGCGATGTGCGCGTTTAACAAGTGTTTTTTTAGTATGTTTATTGATAACATTTAGTAGTGTGTTAGTGAAAACCTGAGTTAGTTCATTAATATTGTCTTCATCAAGTAACTCCTCCCAGTTTATTAATTCAAGTTCTTTTAGAATAGATTTAATGTCTCTAGATATTTTCCATTAACAAGGGTGGTCTCGCCTTGGATCCTTAAATGTCAACCCAGCCATAACTAGGTTGTGGTCGGTTACGTCTGATTCACAAACAAACAATCCCTATGGCATTTCTCTTGCTTCTGACAAATACGTGATTAAGGCAGGACCCTCCCCTGGTTGGAAGGGTTATAGCTGGAAGTAGACCGTGTTCAGCCATTAGGCAAGTATAATCTATACTTTGATCACCATCAGTGGTAGGAGTTAAATTAATATTAATGTCACCACTCAATACCAAATGATTTTGGTTTTTATGATCATGCAAAAGTTTATCGAGCGATGTATTAAAATCATTTGTGTTTCGAATAGACGGAGAGCGATATATACCTAAAAGTGTCACTAAATTTGGTATATTTAGAATTAGACAATTTGCATCGTCTAAATGAGGCTCTGTAATAGTAGGATTCCACAAATTTCGTACATAAATGACAACACCACCGTTCTGATTTAGTCTGGTCCTTTTTTTAGTTTTGAACACGGTGTAGTTTGGTATTTGGGGTATAATCGAGAAGTCACTAAGCCAGCACTCGGTCAAAACTATTGCATCAAAATCAATATTAAGCCGCGTTAAAGTAACAAAAAAGGAATCGAAATTTTTACATATGCTTCTTATGTTTAATGTAAGTAATTTAAAACTATAGTTTGACGTGAGAATAGCTTTCACTTGTTCAGGTTCAGGCAACGAATGGCAGGTTATCGCTATGGATTCCAGCTCAGATGTTATATTATCTAAATCCATTATATATATAGTAGATTCCGATACCAATTGATTGTATACGTTTGACATCTACTCTGCCGATTTCCTACATGAAGCGTGTTGATATTTCGGATTATTCGTGTTAGATATTTACGCACTATATAATGCCCTGATTCAGATTTTGTACAATACAATCGAGTCAAAAGTGACTGCTTTAATGAGGGTTCCTCAGTTTTGTAGCTAGAGAATATAAATACATAGAAATAATAATAAAATGTAATATGTATGATATATAAATATAAATATATAATCACAACAAAAACACGGTGTGCTAAAATATAATAATCTGAAGGGATACCAGAAACAGCAGCCATTTCATTACACTCGTACACCGAGAATGCTATCAAGATTGTTAAGTGAACGCACATGCATGGCTGCCTGTCCTTCTCGCTGGCGCACGTAAATGGAGCCCTGGTTGCACCAACAAAAAGCATACCCGTGGAGCTTTGCCCTATTTCTAGTTTCACGAAACAAGATTCTGTTTTCTTTCGTGAGCCGCTTATTATAGTAAACTTTGCGAGGGGTTCCCTGGATATCGAGATCATACGACATAACGACTTGGACGCCTTTAGTACTAGGTCACGTTTTGAACGCCGCATAAAACGAACAACGATAGGGCGTGGAGCTCTTACTTCGCCCTCGAAAGCTTCTTTCGTTCTCGCTCCAACTCGGGCTACCCAGTCTACGTCACTGTCTGCAACTTCCACTCCAATTTTCCGAACGGCTAAGAGTACGATGTGGAATAGATTTTCATTCTGCTATTCGGGTATTCCAGAGATCTCCACTTCATTTCGTAGGTGAGATTGAGCCTGTGAGTTTAAATCTCGCTTTAGGAGCTCGACTTCAGTCTTCAGACATGTTACCTCCTTCTCTCGCTCTTCAATAACCTGAATCCGGGATTCGTTGGTGGCCACTGCAGTAGCCAACTCATCCAGACGAACTTGGCAGCGCGTCAGAGAAGTAGTGGCATCTTCCAATCTTTGTTTCAGTGAAGTAATTTCTTGCGTCAATAGTCGTACCTCCGCTACAAGCTCCAGGACCTCTGATATATTAATTTATATTAATAATTAAATTCATAATAGTAACAAAAGAGTTAAATTAAATAAAAACAATTAAATACCAATTTTTTCGTAGTCTTTAACTCAAACAGGTTGTTGGATTATTCAAGAAGCGTGTTAGACAACGAAAGTTGGAGTGATATAGCATGAATATTGTATTATAACAAAAATATTTTAACAAGAGGAAGGGAGAAGAAGACGTATGCGAGATTATGGTTATAAAGTAAAATCAGATTGGAGGTCTTGAATTATTCAATAATATCTAGAGTTTAGGGCGGTTTGGTGATTTTGAGTTAAGATAGACACTACTAAACAAAAGAGTTTTCTTGATAAAGAATTGGTGTTAAGATAGGTCAGTAGACAATCATCAGTGCAAGCTGATCTCAAGGATACATCTTACTTTCCACGCAGATCGGAAATGTTCCCCACACTTACATGCCCCGACTTACAGATTGGTTGTTATTTTTAATTTTGTTTCGGGTTGGATGTTGTAGACATGGGAAATTAGAGCTTGGAAACCCTTTGGAAAATCTATGCAACGAAGAGTGATGTTAGCTATTCCTGCTCGATACGCGAAGGTCGAATTGAAATGGATGAATCAACACATCATATCATTAGGATTGATCTGCCTCACAACCAGGTTCTCTTACAGAGTTTAGATTGTTCCTGTTAAAGTGACTAATAGTTCATGAATGCATAATTTATAGCCCGGAATCGGATTCTAAATAGTAAGCATCTGTGCTTTGGTTTAAATACACTATCATTAACACTATCCATACATAATTGAGACACAACTTAGTATAAAACTATCCAACGTCTGAAGTCAAAGATCATTAAATTAGAATTGGTATTTATTTTAACAATAATAATTCTTAAATCCAGAATAAGGATAGTAACAATTGCGAACTATATTAAATTGGGAAAGTTTACTCCGAATCATTAAAGAATTCATCTGCGAAAACTTTGGGGGTCGGCTGTAACGGAACAGAAGGTCATTCCGTTATAATTCACAATTATTATGGTATGCTTGGGTACAAACCTTATTAATATCACGTAGGCATACATGGGTCATTCTTATCAGAACAGATTTACCAGCAATTCTATCTCAAATCTTTAATTGTTGAATAAAATAGTGCGTAATTCATTACAATGTAAGTAAACAAGGCATCTGTCATAACAAACTATACCATAGACGGAATATGGCAGATGTATGCAATTGTCAAGGTCCGTGAGAGAAAGCTAGCAAAAAGTAATTAATACTAAGTTTATAGACTATGGTTTAGAAATATCTTACGACTCATAGAGTATAATAATAAATAATACTGGATTTGAATTAGTAAGATTAAATAGAATTTGATTCTATAAGATTGAATAATCTATCTTTCTATTTATATATTATTGATAGAATGATTTGGGACGGTAAGATCTCTAAGGAGGTTGAATTCGAAAGGGTAAACGATTAAATAGCTATATAAAAACAATATTAAAACTAGAATAGATAAATTAAAATCTATTTATGTTAACGATATAATATATAAATCATGAAATAACTACGTAAAGATGGGAATAAATTGAAATTTTTATTAATTTAGGGCTTGATTTAGTAAAGAGGTTATTTAGCTATACCACGGAGGTTGGGACGTAAATTGAAATAGAATCGAAATTTCGAATGTGTTTTAAAATGGAAAGAAAAGAAAAAAAAAAGATAAAATGGAAGATGGCGGATTTTGGCATTATGGATTAGGAGTGCGCGTAAGGCTGGTCGAGCTGAACGCTTGCGGTAGATTTTCTCTAATGGTTTCCTTCAATTACATGGTGTCTTGTCGTGCGTTGTTTTCTGTGATAATTTTATTGTGTGAGTTACGTAATAGTTTATCCGGTCGGTAAGTCGGAAAGAAGACAAGATTCGCCAAAGTGATTGTATGAGGCTCTTACACGGCATGATCTGTGGGTCAGATGGAAACCTAGCGGTGTTATACTCAAGTCTGGCTTTCCCACCCTGTTAGGAGTTCCCCCAGGACCTCTCGGAACGAGACTGGAGCCAGATATTACCTCTCCTGAGGATCGGCTTAATGGTTCCCTATGATTGGTTGCATTCTGTGTAAGGAAGGCAGAACCGGACTTAACAGAAGTAATCGACATAGTCTATCTTTATTTATTTATATATTTGCACATTATATTGCCTTTAATCTACGGAAGACATCCCAGGACTTCGGTCTGTCGGAAGTAGATTGTAGGGACGTACTAGGGGTTAGGTACAAAGTCAAGGTTTACAACTCGCTGTCCCCCAATTAGCAGCTAGGTAGCTCATCGTTGCACCCTGATGAGTGACATACACAATTAAATGTACGAAGCTTGCTTCCAAAATTGCGGATTCACACACCAGATTAGGTTAGGTAGAACATCAGGTACACAACACGTTTCGACAAGTTTGAACACGTTGTCAAATTACTATTATACATACCTATACAGTAGTATAAATCAACTTATGAATTTCGTAGGATTGCGTAGTTTACCTGACAACACGTTTCGACAAGTTTGAACAGGTTGTTGAATTACTATTATCCATACCTATACAGTAGTATAAATCTACTTATGGATTTCGTAGGATTGCGTAGTTTATCTGACAACACGTTTCGACAAGTTTGAACAGGTTGTCGAATTACTATTATCCATACCTATACAGTAGTATAAATCTACTTATGGATTTCGTAGGATTGCGTAGTTTATCTGTATACTAAATCGGTGCGCAAATCAGTGGGGAAACTATTATTGACTAAAGATTTAGCTGAAACATTGCACTAGATAATAAATGTCTAGTTGAAGGTAATTATAAATTCTTATGAAATGGAATAATGATTTCCTACACCTTAAATTCAAATGTTCATTATTTGTACATAGTGGTATATATTTAATGGAGACCTTATGGATGAGTCCTACTATCGATTTATTAATAATCATATTAGATAAGTACTATCAAACTCTTGAGGCGAAAGTTCATCTAGCTTGCTTGAATCTATGGAAAGACTAAAGCTGCTATCGACGAAGAGTTAGTATGAATATTACTGTTGATATAATTTTATCTAATTCAGACTTTTACCTTGTAATAGTATAGAGAAATATCTCTCAAGGCTCAGAATTAAGCTACCCAAATTTAAACTATTCATTTAATTGGCATATCTATCACACGTTATCAATTTTCTTTACTCTACGGACCTAACAAATAAAATCACAACATATTGTATTAGATAATAATCTGTATTAGGGTCGAGTAGGGTAAAATTCTTGTGTTGTAGGATTAGGGAACTTCGCCAAGTAGGATAGGAGTGAGGCAGGGCTCTTCTAGTATCCAGTTGCATTCTAAGATGCGATACTAGAAGGTTAACCAGTGGATGCATGGTATGTGAGTTGCTTGCAGACATAAGTAAAGTAAATATCCTTGAATGTGTTGGACCGAGCTACTACATTGGACGTTTTGATAAAAGATTAAGCCCTCTGATACCCCTTTGTTGAACTACGACAGACATTTTAATTACTGAAGTAACTGTTTTGTTGTTGTCAAAATTAAATTAGAGTTCCCTTCGGACATGAAATTGTCCATTGCGGAGGAAGGCTGTCCAGGTCACATGGAAAGAAACCTAATATCGCTAGCGAGGAGGGGCTAGTGATCTAAGCCGCAATAAAATATATATCAATGTGGGACAAAATCGACATAAGCTGCTATTAGGAAGTAGTAATATAGAACAAAAATGATTATCTTGCTTAACTACTGAAACTACCGAAATTATTATCTATATTACATTATCGAGAAAGTGAATGTGTTTGTCTGTCTGTTACGTTTCGCAGCTGAATTGATTTTGACGGATTTTGATAAAAAGATAGATCGACTTTGGGGAATGATATAGGCTGCTGTTTGTGTAGATATTACGCGTGCGGAGCTTGATATTATACAAAGTAACAATTCATGACTAGAACTAATATCGTATTAAAATATTGAAGTAACTTAAACCGTTATAATAAGGTTTCACAGTAATACTAGATTGGATATATAATACTTATTTACTTTATGCAGTTTTATAATATCACTAAAGTACAATAATTAAGATAATTATTAACCTTAATATCGAGACACAGCGTAGGCAAATCAAAGATATTCTTCATTATAGAGGATGATTACTTCTAATAATAAAGTTTATAATATTTTAAATACATATCTCAACATAATTCTCTTAAAGAATCAGAGTTACTATATTCGAAACACAACGTAGGATTTTAATCACAAACACTAGACGAATCGTTGGCCAAAATAATAATAGATCAAAGTATGTTTAGGGATTTAAGGTATATTATATAATACCATTTAGCTATTTGGGGTTAATTAGGTACTTTTAATTAGTAGAGAAGGCGAAAAAAGAAGGTTAGGTGCATCGAGGAGTAGTACTAGGTAGTAGGGGAGGGGGGCGTTACAAATCGTCTGACCCAAATAGACATAATGGTCTACAACTTCGATTATATCGCTCCCAACATGTACCGGTACGGGTGCAACATGAGCATTTGACATGATTTTTGTCTTGCTCATGTTCATTTTAAGACCCACCTGTTGGGAGACGATATTGAGGTCGCTGAGCATTGTGCCTAGGTCTTTCAGCGATTCTGCCATGAGGACTATATCGTTGGCAAATCGAAGGTGAGTGAGGCGTTCGCCATTGATGTTGTTACCATGTCTATGCCAGTACAAGAGCTTGAAAACATCCTCCAATGCAGAGGTGAATAGTTTCGGAGAAATAACATCTCCCTGTCTCACCCCTTTATGCAATTGGATTGGATTCGTGCTCTGGTCCTGGAGTCGGATAGACATGGTGGCGTTACTGTACAGACATTTCAACACTTCGATATACCGATAGTCGATTTGGCACCGCTGGAGTGACTGCAACACTGCCCAGGTTTCGACAGAATCAAAGGCTTTCTCATAGTCCACAAACGCTAAACAAAGTGGCCGGTTATACTCTTCGGTCTTCTGTATAACCTGCCGGAGCGTATGGATGTGGTCTATGGTGTTAAAGCCTTTTCGGAACCCGGCTTGTTCGGGAGGCTGGAAGTCGTCAAACTTACGAGCAAGACGATTAGTAACTACTCTCGAAAACTGCTTATAGACATGGCTCAACAGCGAGATAGGCCTGTAATTCTTTAAGAGGATGTAATCCCCTTTCTTAAAGAACAGTACTACCACGCTCCTGTTCCACGCCTCTGGCGTAGTTCCCTCGAGTATTTTTGTACCTGACTTTTCCAAGTGTACTGTACGTATCTTATTGGAATAAATAACTATTGTATTGTATTGTATTGTATTGATGACGGAGTTAAACAGCTTCTGGAGGACCTTAAGTACCGGTGTTCTACCTGCTCTCAAAAGCTCTGTCGTTATTCCGTCTTGTGCCTTGGTGCCTTGTTGTTCTTAAGCTGCTTGAGAGCCGTTCGGATCTCGTATAGGCTGACGTCCGGAATGTCTTCAGTGTAGTGTCGGGTTAGGCGGGCTCTTGCATCGCTAGTCGTGCTTGTAGTAGGACTTTGCGATCAGTTAATCACTGAGACATCATTAAATATTTGCTTTTTTGTAGTCATGATGAAATCTATCTCGCGTTTGTGTCCACCGGGGTGAAGCCACGTCCATTTCCTGGACGACCGCTTCTTGAAAAAGGAGTTTATCATAAAGAGTCCCTCCTTTTCCATGAAGTCGGCCAATCGCTGACCCCGTTGGTTCCGCTGTCCAAATCCAAATTGCCCCACTCTCAGTTCATCGCCATTCCTCACACCTAGCTGCGCGTTAAAGTCCCCTATCACAACCGTAAAGTGTGTTTTCGAGGCTTGCATGGCATTTGAAATGTCATCATACATAGCCTCCACTTCATCGTCTGGACGTTTCGAGTGAGGTGCGTACACCTGTATGACCTTAAGCGAATACCGTTTGGTTATTCTGAGTATAAGGTATACCACCCTGCTCGATACGCTTTCGATCTTTACAATGTTGTTAACGAGGGATTTGTGGACGAGAAATCCGACACCGTGCTGAGAAAGTTGATCGCCCTCCCGGTAGTAGAATAAGTTGCCGGAATTTAGAATTATCGTGTCCTCTCCCTCTTCGGACTTCTGATAACCCTATAATATCCCAGTGCAACTTTACTACTTCTTCCAGCTCAATCAACTTCTGGTCGGTCCTCAGTGTGCGTGCGTTGTATGTTGCCGGGGCCAGGGGTCGTTGGGATTGGTAGCTGGACCTCTGCCGGAGATTCTTCGCACCCCCTGTTCCGCCGTTACCGTGGCCGCCACCAATGCCAGGAATAGCGGAACTGCCGGGAACTGGGGGCTGTCTTCTGATTGTTGTCTATCATTTATTGGGGGGTTTTGCCATAGTCACCACGCTTGGCAGGAGGATTGGTGACCGCAGATTTAGTTTTATGTACTCGGGGGGTGCTGCTGCCCAATCCCCCGGTATGTGTACCCTTAGTCGCCTCTTACGACATCCACGGGAGGAAATGGAGGGGTCCTATTCTAATCCGGAACCACCACGAATAATTATTATATATGTATAGATATATATCTACCTAAATATATTAAACTTACATAAAATATAACACAAATAAATATACCTAAATACTTACAGGGAGAGATAGTGCTCTTTGACTTTACGCTTGAAAATGCCAAGCGAGGGACTAGCGCGGATAACGTGAGGGAGTGAATTCCACAACTTCACAGAGTGTACTGTGAATGAACCACCATAGCGACTAGAAGAGTGGGCTGGTATTTTAAGAAGAAGAGATTTTGCAGTTCTGCAGGACTCACCACGGGGAACAAGGAAATCGAAACGCTCATAAAGATAAGAAGGAGAGAGAGGGTTGTTGAGAATATTAAAAAGGAGAGATACGACATGCAGATCTCGGCGCCGACGAATGGGTAGCCATTTTAACTGGGCTCTGAACATTGAAACGTGGTCAAACTTCCGCAGTCCAAATATAAATCGGATGCACAAGTTCTGAAGACGTTCCAGTTTATTAAGGTACTCCTCCGTGGCGTCAATGAAACAGCAGTCGGCATAATCTATAAGAGGAAGTAACAAAGTTTGAGCTAGAATGACTTTGGTCTCATGAGGTAGAAATTTCTGGAATCACTTAAGGGACTAGAATGAAAAATGGACTCTTTTACTGATTTCATTGATGTGGTTTACCCAAGACAACTGAGAATCAAAAATGATACCCAGGTTCTTAGCGTTAGCTGTGAAACAAATGGGAGAGTTAGCGTACACAAGAGGAGGCAGGGAAGATTTATGTATGAAACTCAGTATATAAGAGCTTCCAAAAATTAACGGCTGAAACTTGAATGGATTAACCAGAAGGCCAAAAGCCTTCACCCATGTGTAGATACTATTCAAGTCAGCGTTTATTTGATTAATACCTACATACAACTCACTAACTTTAAAATGGTTATAAATTTGCAAGTCATCAGCATAAAGATGATGATTAGAAGAAATGACTTTAGTGATGCCATTAATGAAAACTGAGAAGAGGAGAGGTGAAAGAACACCACCTTGAGGCACGCCCCCAGTGATATCACACCAGTCAGAGAAAGACTCTTCAGAGCGTAAACACTGTGAACGGCCTGAAAGATATGAATCGAACCAAGAGATTGTCTCGGGGAAAACATTAAGAGAGGAAAGTATGGAGAGAAGAATGTCATAGTCAACCGAATTAAACGCACTGCTAAAATCAAGAAGCACTAAGACAGTAAGAAGCTGGTTATCCATTGCCCGGTGAATATCATCAGATACCTTGATCAGGGTACTGGCGGTACTGTGGCCCGGGCGGAAGCCAGATTGAAAAGCACTGATGAGTTTATTTTTGTAAAGGAAGAGAGAAAGCTGTTTGTGAACAACCTGCTCCAGGATTTTAGATAAAATGGGTAAGATGGATATTGGTCTAAATTGGGATGCAGTGGAGGGGTTAGAGGTTTTAGGTAGGGGAATAACAAAAGCTTTTTTCCACGTGGACGGGTATGAGCTCATTTCAAGGGAAAAGTTGATAATGTGAGTGATTGCTGAAACGAGCTCGGAGGGCAGGATTTTTAGCATATGGGCATGAATACCATCAACACCAATAGCTTTAGTGGAAATGGATTGAATTAATTTTAATACGTCCCCCTCGGAAACCTCCGCAAAGCAGAAACCAGGACAATTGGGTTTAGATAGGCGAGATAAGTGATCGATAGTAGAGAGCTTTGTTCCAGCATCTAAAGACGTAGGAGAACAAGAAAAATGAGTATTTATTGAATTTAAGTTGAAAGAAATAGGGGTTACAGTGGAGTCTTTTCCAATGCCCAATGAGTTCAGAAATTTCCACATAAGGGGAGGACTACAGTCTTGAATGGGGTTGTGTATGTGTTGTCTTTTTGCGTCCCTGCACATCTTGAAGTTTTTTGTAAGTAGCCAGGTTTTTGTCAGTAGGAGTCAGCTTATAAAGTCTCTTTGCTTTATTCCGCTTAGACATAGCCCTTTTAATAGATTTAGTCAACCAGGGAGCAGGTAGATGCTTAACTTTAACACGTTCGAGCGGTGCGTGAATGTCATAAAGATTAAGCACAATTGAATTGAAGGCAGAAACCTTGTCATCAATACAAACCGCATCAATGACAGGCGACCAATCAATACCATCCGCATCCTGTTTCAAGCGATCAAGATCAATATCTTTGAAACTGCGGAGTAAAAGGAATTTAGGCTTAGGTTTAGGACAACGGATTTTAAAGGATAGGTACACAAGGTCATGATAGGAAAATGAAGCATCCAATTGACCATACGTAGCCACACGGTCAGGGTCAGAAACAATAATTAGATCAAGAAGAGAGGGAGTGGAATGAGGAGCGTGGTGAGTAGCAGATAGCGGAAGAATGTGCAAGTTGACAGAGGTTATTAAAGAAGTGAGTTTCTTACTACGTGAATCACACTTTATCAAGCACGTATTAAAATCCCAAGAAGGTGTGATCATACAGAGGAGTAAGAAATTCAAGTTTCGTTTCTAGAGAAGGAAAGTAATCTATATGGCAAGAAGGGGAATAGAATACCCCTAGCAGAACTTTGGTGTGGTTTACTGTGATTTTCACAAAAAGGTGTTCAGCAGAGTTAGAAAACTGCATAGGAGAATGATCTACAATTTTGGATCGGATGTCAGCTCGAAGGTAGATTGCCACGCCACCACCTCCCTTACCAACTCTATCATTTCTGATGAGTTTATAGCCGGGGAGACGGTATTGAGTGGATGGCATTGCAGATTTAAAAAATAACTCGGAAACTAGTATTGCATTGCTTATAATTGAAAGAGGAGTGAAAATCATCAAAGTGTGCTGGAATGCTCTGAGAATTTACATGGACAATATTTAAATTACTAGTATAACCCGCAAAAGAAGATTCAAGATGGTCACGAATATGTAGAGAGTCATCGCTACAGGCACTGGCAAAGTCTTTGTCAGAAGAGCAAGATGAAGAGCATGAAAAAAAACAATCATCAAATATACACGACATAAATACTTATAAATTATAAATAAAATAATATATAAAATAAATAGGTACCTACCTAATTCTAATAATTAATAGGTGCTAACTAAAACAAAAACAGTCACACAGTCAACCAGTCTCACACAGCTAATCAGTTCGCTGAAAGAGAAACACTATAAACTAGGCTACTTAAATTAACATTAACACAATAATAAAAAAAAAACATTAGATATAAATACTTGGTTGTTCCTAATAAAGTAAGCACAATCAAACATAATATTATCTGAATCAATAGAATGGAACATTTTTGAACGAAAAATATATACGGAAATGTCAGTGTCACGTGAAATTACAGAAGATTGACTTTGACGTATTGTTAACTAGTAAAAAGAGCTTGTTTACATTGTTTGTAATTAAAATTACACGAAAGAATATTCTACCCCAAAGTCAAAAAAGAAAAGAGATAATTACAGTGCAATATTGCAAAATTACGTAGTACACAGAAATAAACAAAACAGAGGACCGGAAAGCAAATGGTGCCACGATCAAAATCATTTCAAGGCGCGCTTGGCCTTGGCATCGGCCCTAGTAGACCTTCCTGCAGGAAGCGTAGAAGTCTTTGCCTTATCCCAGGACGTCCCAAGACCATCCTTAGTGTCCGCAACAGACGTCATTGGATGTTCTAAAAGAAGCGGCTTCAACTCCAACATAGATTCAAGCCTGCGGCGTTTGTTATCGGGCAAGATGATGACATTTTTATTTTACCCTTTGAAGTCCAGCATTTCCTCATACCAAAATGCTTACGCGCGGCAGTGAACACATCATGTTTGGACTTTGTTAAAAAATATGTTTATTTGTATAAAAAAATCACTCTACTTTTAGGCCTTGTCCAAAAGAGGCGAATTCGTAGCGTATCGTAGAGTCGAGCGTAGTGCACGCGAATAGTAAAATCACGCGGTGCTTATGGACGACATACATTAATATATTATATATATGCGCTTAGTATCTCGCCAACGCACGTGTTGATTTCACACTAGTATTACGCACTGCTTGATCGGTGTCTGAACTTAGATGGAGACTGGCCGTTGTTGGTAAAAGGTTGGTTTTCTATAGACTACCTACTTCTTATTATTTATTAATCTAATTTAGGTGTCTCCTAGAGTTCGTAAATATCTTCGAAGTGACGTTCTGCGATGGGCTTCTGATGCACACTTTCATGATTTGATGGAACATATATAAACGCACGCATATCTTTTATATTTTATAAAAATAAATTTTAGCTAATAAAAGTAATACCACGCAATACACAAAGGTATAATACGAAATATATGCAAACCAAACAACTGGCTTGCCAAATACAAATATTTTATAAAGTACTTTTTATCTGTAGTTACGCTTCAATGGACTAAAACCTTGTAAATCGGCATTGTTTCAACCTTGCCTATTGTTGAAGTTTCTCAAAGTCTATTAGATGCTTTTAAGGGAAATGTTTAATAATGTAAGGTTTGACCTTTGGGTAAGGGTAATCAAAGAGGATGAGCTTGTACTTAGTTTTACTTTAATTAAAAGAAAACATGGTAAGTATCACGTCCATCACATTAAATCAAATACCTAGTACTTATTTAGGTAGCTCAAATAAATAATTTTATCGATGGCAGTTCTGTTGTTGTGTGATTTTAGTAAGTGCAAAAAATAAGTGAAAATGATCATTGGTCGTAACATAGTAATTGAAAGCTTTTTGAGAAAAAATAAATAACAAATATGACACAGTAACATTTACATAACGTATTTGTTATTAGATGATATATCTTCAGTCTTATCAAAAGCTTCCTTCAGGTCAGGATCGTTCTCAATCAATTTTTTCCCTTCATCAGTTTTGAGTGACGGAGCCTCACCGTGGTACGTGTCTTCTGTATACACGAGGTTCTTCTTACGCATCGTCCCGTGTAACTGAAAATAATATCAATAAGCTTATTAACTTTTGCTCGAGACTTTATGAGCTTTATACTATGTTATGAAAACTACTTAAATGAGACAATTATATTTATATTGTTCTTGACACGATACTTGACGCGACTTCGCTAATTTTGTAAATACAACGACTATGACCGTCAGCAAAAGACAATCCTGGGTTATATGTTAGTAAAACTGGGATAAATTTAATGGTGAGAAATGACGTCATATCTCATGTTTTTTTTTCTAAAAAAATAATCCCGGACATTTCACACAGCATCATCTGGCCCCAAAGTAAGCAGAGCTTGTGTTATAGGTACCACATGACTGATATACTACTTGTATACTTTTTTTTTACATCCGGTTATAGTGATATTTGAAACGGATTTCTTATCATCATCGCGATGAAAATTTCTAACCATTCCGAACATAACTTATTCTGATATCTATAAGTACTTAAGAATGTAGCACAACAATACTTAGATTTTTTTATAAATTTTATTTTAGGAGATTAAGCCAAACCACCATTATAACAGAAGCGAAAACAGGTGAGTGCCTACGTTGATGCATAGACAGAACGTCACTATGGGGATGCGACGTCATCCCCACGAATAATGTCGAACTGTAATATAATAAGACCTCTGTTCTATCCGCGTCGGTGGATAGTGAGCTTAAGGGAGTCATAACCGTATGGCAAAGAGCCAGCGCATTCCGCCCCGGATTGGAATATTTATTCTTTGTCCGGAAAATAAATAGCTGGGATAATGCCTTGAAGAATTTTAATCATAAAATTGTGACGAGGTGCTTCCAGGTTTGTTTGTACAGGAGTTGGTTCGTGCAATAATATAAAGATTTAAAATTTGTTAGTAACCTACCTTATCCCAAAGGGACATATTGAATCCAAAGTTACAATGGAAGAACTCATGATGCTGGTCGTGGAACTCTGCGTCCGGCTGCCACGGCTGCCACCATTGTGACTTGAACGCTATACCTGAGTGATCCAGGATACCGTGGTAATAGTTGTACACTGCCACAGCGTAGAATGGTACTGAAAATAAAAGGACACAATTTCTGACCTGGTATTCTTAACTATAGAAAGTGACAGTCATTGCACATGAAGTCAGCTTGGCAATATGTGGAAGTTAGGTTAGGTTTGGAAGTTGTTATATCGGGTATAATGTATTATGATAAGTTAATTAATATAAGCCTTATCTTATCAAAAAAACCGTTTAACAATTTTACATTCTGTTTTACAAAAGTTTGATATTTAATGTTATAGTTTATTTAACCTGAATTTATGTTCCACCATACAATTTCCAACAGTGGTTATTACATAATTTTCACTCAAGACGGGATATTTACCATGATATATGAGTTTTTCTGCTTCCCGATAATTCGGCATGAAGTATGCATGCGCCATGATCACGAGATAAAGTAAAGTCTTTGAACACCCACCCGGTGTGTAATTGGCAGACAAAACAATCTAGAAAGAGGGTAGACCGTTTTGTCTTTTTGTTGACTTCAGTTTATCTCGTGATCTCGTTTATCTCGTTTTTCTGCTTCCCGATATTTCGGCAAAGTTGCATGCATGGTGCATGCAACTTTGCCTAAATATCGGAAAGCAGAAAAACTTATATAACATGGTATATCCCGTTTTGAATGAAAATTATGTTCAAAACCATGATAGTTTTTAAAGTTATATTACTAGTTATTGCATTTTACAATAACCATATTCATTAATATGTGTGTCTTTAAATACACTTTTATGTATTTTTCATACATAGTACATCATTATGATAACAACTTACGCCAGTGAACCGGCATAATGAACAGTGGCAGACACATAGTCAGCTGGACGTGCATGATCTCGCAAGGGTGGATGGCGGTGACCGAGAACGCAGTTGGCTGCTTGTATTTATGGTGCAACTTGTGGAAGTTCTTGTAAAGCCAGCGGGTGTGGTACAGGCGGTGGAGGATATATGTAGTGTAGTCCTGTAAAATGATGAAGAATTCTCTACAGATTTATACTAAACTAGCTAGCGCAAATGAAACAAAATAGATAGTCAGAGTTGAAAGTCCAGAAACATATAAAAATCTGTGATCTCTGCCTACAATTTAATCGAAAAATATCTCTCTGCAAATAAGTAGATTCACTATTCTAAGACACTGGACACCCAGCGGAGGAAAGCATTAGGTTGTTGATGGCTGTCTTCCATGGTGTAAAACAAAAATAAAACTTATTTATAAAATATTGCGGTTAAAATTCATATTGTCAACCCGCACCCACGGTTATTGTAACGTAACCGAAACGTCGGGAATAAATTAAAATGCAATGGGCGATAAATACCCGTTGAATACTAACCCAATATAAAACTAACGTTTTGGGATACCATCCACCTGACTCAGGTCGTAGTAAAATTTTCATGAATAGATAAAATTCGGAGGTTTCCGGAGCCAGCATATGAATAAAACAAAATGAATAACTCGCATGGAGTGCTTCGTAAAAGCAGTGCAAACTATGACAGAGTGTCCTAGAAAACTTGAAAATAGCGGATTTTATCACAACTTTATTGGATTTGTGCAACGGATGCTTTTTGCGTCACAATTTTTCAGATGATTGGCATCTAGATTTATTTAGTAATATTTAATTGTCAAGATATATATTTAAACACAACTGCTTATGCAGTGATGCATATGAGTAAATATTTAATTTTTATCTTTATCATAAACGCATGCTTTGCAGATCACTTGTTTCATACTAAAAATCTCTATTCCAATTAACCATTGCATACCATAGCACATTGACCTTTTTATAATTCTTCTTCTTTTCGTGTCGATGCTTCAGTCGTTATATGGTTTTAGAGTAGTAAGTGGCGATCTCAATCGCAC
Organism: Lampropteryx suffumata; assembly: GCA_948098915.1. Classification (NCBI taxonomy): domain Eukaryota; kingdom Metazoa; phylum Arthropoda; class Insecta; order Lepidoptera; family Geometridae; genus Lampropteryx; species Lampropteryx suffumata. The sequence goes on from OX402553.1 coordinate 937,237, forward strand.
TAACTGTGGCCGCGATAAGGTCCACCCTTGTGCAATTATTTGGACAGAGAGGGCACACGAGTAGATGCGGGATTTATTAACACACCTTTTCATAATGATTAATGACAATCAAAAAGATAAAAACTTAGCATGTTACTTACAGAGTAAATAAAAATAACAGGAAACTGCAGAAAGAACCATAACCAGCCGTATTCGTCAAACTGGAAGTACACAGTGGAAGGATTCTCGTTGTAGATGTAGCACGCCAGAACAGCAGAGAAGGTGCCTGTGATAAGTAGTGACAGTGTGCCCACCATGATCTCATGCCGTTCCAGCTCAGGGCTGAGCCACTTGGTCGGCTGGATCTTCCACTCGTGTGCAAGATGTCTTCTATTTACGTAAAAGTACCACTGGAAAGAAAGACAAACATACTTATTACTAGAGCAATATAGAAAGCTATTTCAATTTAATATACAGTAAACCCCTTAGATCCTTAAAGATCTGAAAAGATGGATAATAGCAGTTTCGGTTTTACTTATACCCACATAAGCAGATAAGAATTTCACTTATCCAATCATCTTCTTTTCACATGTAACATAAAAGGCGAATAGAAAATGATTTAGTAGTAGGTTAGGTACCTACCTATACATTTTATTATGATGGCGAATCACATTTTTTTTCTTTTTAATTATATTGGTAATGTTTGAATACACTCGACAAAATTATGTAAAGGATATGAGTTCAATTCAAACACTAGGTTACATTTGGGTGAAAAACAACGTCAGTTGTGCCGTCATCTCACACAAAGACATTAAACGATATACGATTTCTAAACGATATATGCAGTCGATTAAAAATTACAATATTATTGCAGTCGTATGCATCAAGATTTTATATGACGCTCAGTTGTTTACTACTAGATGTCTAAAAAAACTATTAATAAAAGCAAAATAGGTCTAAATAACGGTTTAACGGAAGAACTTACGTGTAAAAACCCTCCCATAACAAAATAGATACTAAACGACACCAAGTGTGCTCCGATGAATATGACTCCAAAGCTCTCCATCTTCAAATCAGCCGAACTGATCTCATTAAAGATCTCACCGATAGAGGCTTTCCTGTTGTTTTGTGTTTGACCGGCAATCTGTTTCATAACTGATACTAGAATAACCACCCATTCTCCTGAAAACATTTATTATAATTCATATTAGTTCTGGGGTATTCTTTTCATTGCTCTACCTAGTCATGATTCTCTTGTAGCTAATGACCCGTTAGAGTTTTTAGGAACATTTCCTTAAGATGCTGATTACATACCTTCTGATAAGGGTTTTTAAACACCTGCGTAATGATGCTTCCTTGTGTATGTTTAAATGTAGTAACATCAAAGATAAGTAAATACAATTTATTGTAGTTTGTGATTATGTTATATTATTAGAGTATCTATCATCATCATCATCAGTATCATCTGACACTTTACATTACTTAAAACTTATATAAGTAGACCTACCACCTACCTATATTACTTTAAAGTTGTGTCTAGAGTAGCGCCCTTATAGCATTGACTGAGACTACTCACTATAACAGATAATGATGGTATCCGAAACTCACAATGAGTTTGATAGATACATCATTCCATCTAGGTAATACTTTAATTAATTATTGTGTTACTTTCATCTTCTATGATGTTAAATATAATAGAAATTGTAAAGTATTGTTACAATGTAATGCTTCTATTACAGGATAATTTTTTGTAATTATTGTAATATCTTATCAGACCGATCAATCAAACGCATTATCATAAGAATATTAAATAATTCATAATTCTACTGAAATATTTCGTTATCGTCGCATCAAAGGTACAGTACTTATCAATATCATACAAATCCGTTGTTCCCACCAAGGATATAAGGGCTTTCCGAAATCACACTATGTGTGCTAAGTATATTTCGTAATAAATCACTTACTAAAATATACCACAAAGATATTCTTTGTATCTTTCGTTAAATATTTTAAATATTTAACGTATTAATTCAAAACGAGCGATATTTACATCAAACATTTCATCTTGGTTTGAATTAGTTTATATGACATCACACTTTATTTGACGACTTCTGTGGCGCAGTGGGCCAAGGCTGAGACGCAGCAGGTTGCGGGGTCGATACCCGCCGCGAGTCAAATATCTGTATGATCAGCAAGTATTTGTCGCGGGTCAGTGTTTCTATGTATAATATGTGTGTATTTATAAAAAAAAGTATATCAGTCAGTCAGACTGATTAGATTAGACTTTTTCGATTATAAATTACCTAAAATATTGTGTTCCTGAGCTTATTCATTTGAAATTTTTACAAATTGATTCATTTAATTATTATGTATTAGTATTTTTTTGTGCGTGTTTACTTTTTGATATAGTTTTTACTTTTGACTTATAATGATATTTATTATTCAATAAATAATTATAATGACTATTATGACTATTCAAAATCCCTTTCACATATTGTGGAAGATCAAAGAAATGTTATACATCTAAAGTTCACACTACGACGTAAATTATTTTATATAAAGTAAAGTAATCTTTTTGCAGAATTTGGGTCATTTTTCCCAGCTTTTATAGTTTTATTTAGTGGAATAGTAACTAATGATACATAATATGCAACACTATTATTATATTGTTTGAGATTATGTTATAGTGACCGATTAAAACTTAAGTATGTATTGTGTTAAGAAACTTTAGTACTTGAACGCAGTTATCTTAAAAACAGAATAGCTGAACAAACACATTTGTACATCCATCTTTCTTCAACAAAAGTTAGGTACTTAAAGATGTATTTATTGTTTTAAGTAGGTACCTAAATTTTGTTGGAGTAAGATGGATGTACAAATGTGTAATAAGATAATGAAAGGAGTAACTATGACCTGAAAAGTAAATCCATATGATTCAGCGGCCTACTCAAATGACGATGTAAATGAACCACGTAAAGGCCTCCGTCAAATTCAATCTAAGAGGGTGAATCGAATGTATGAAACTTGTAACACGTGGTGTGATTTGCTTGAAACTTTTCATATCAGAAAAATACTACATTATAAACTCGATGGTTTCTCGTACAAACGCGCGGGTAAAGGTGCGGGGTTTCCAGCAAGTACTAAATAAATAAACTGACTGGCCTCACGACACAGTTGGTAGTAACACTGCTTTCTGCACTGTAGGTTATTTGATCCATATGCATGACAAATTATTTATTTATTCAATCGTCTATACTTCAGTCGTTATAACCTTCAATCTTAATTGAGATAACTTTCAGAACTGGTTTTAGAAGTGGAGGCTCTAAAAGAAGCTGGTCAGAGAAGATCCGTTGGTTAATTGAAGCATCGTGTTAGAGAGATTAGCCAGCCTAAACACTTGTGTTACCGTGCCTATATTTAAATAGTCTGTGGGACATCTAGTTTCCATTGCATAGTGTTGGACTAGCTGGTATTGTATGAATTTTCCAGCAATATCTAAATTATTGATACATTTATTTTTTTATATTTACCTCTTAACGTGGCTCCAAATGTAAAAACAGCAAATGTGGCAATAATTTTACTAACATAGTCTGGCAATATCTCCATAACATTATCCAGAGATTCTGTGTAGTTTTCGATCCATTTCACTCCTTCTGTCAGCGGGTCCCAGTACCACGGCTTTCTGGCTGGTTTACCTTCTGTGATTCCATTTTGTTGAGTACCATTTTGCTTTAGACTTTTAAGCCTTTGTTTGAGGTCCGCCATTCTTAAAATAAAAAAAACGATAGATGATTATCAGAAAAACAATAAAAGTTAAAAGATGCTGTCATGGATGTAGAAGCACTTATGGAAGCACAGAGTCTTCTCCGAACACTCACACACTATTATATGTCTACCAGGGGCTGTTTGTAAAAAATCATGGCATATATCATAGGTGAGATGACGTCACTTTTCGGGACAAAACAGGTAATAAATACTTAATCTTATTTTTGCTATCTCGCTTGTTTTATCATACGAAGGTTTTAACAATAAGTGAGATATTTGAACCTAGAAATAAAAATATGAGATATTTGAGTGATATTGATATTGAAATATTGGTTAATGAACTTGCGTAGGTTATACACGAGTAAGTGTTGAACTGGAACCGGAATATCGTGGGTAGATAGGTATCGAAGCGGTTGTGTTGGCTTTGTTAGGGAATGAAGTAAATCAACACACCCACCTCAAAAACAATAATATTATTACAACTATTTTATTGTCTGTTGATTAAGTCTCTAAAAGACAAAACTTTATGTACGCTCACAAGCTATCTTAAGGCTTGTTTATTTATTATAAATACGAGTTTTAATAAGTTCTCATGGTTAGGTTAATTGTACATTCTTTATAAAATAAATATTTCTTAAACTATTCAGGAACCAACAAATTAACGATAGATGAGGTTAAGTATAATGTTTGGTATCTCAGCAAAAGTGCCATAAAGGCGGACCTAGTACTTACGACACAGAATGACACTACAACAGCGCTATAGCAATACTAAATCGAAAGATAAGTCGGCAATAGCAGCTCGGGCTTCATAGAACTCACATAGTATTTTACAAACACTGATAGTATCGTTAATATAACGAGACGAGTCTGTTATCCGAATCATCGATATACCTACCTATCTAGTTTCAAGATCTAGCTTTTAAGCCAAATAGATTATTTATTGTCTACTAGCTGACCCGTGCCCACTTCGTTGCGCGGTAACAACTTCACAAAAAAATATTAATCACAATATCGCTATAAAAAAAAAAGGTTGCCTGGAAGAGATCGCTTTTAGCGATAAGGCCGCCTGTTGTCCAATTTTATTTATATTATTTCTTCTGTGTTCTTTTTATGTACAATACAGTCTGAGCTTGACGTTGGTCGAACCAAGACTGCAGAGCAGAATGTTTTTTCGTCGGGGTGCGGAGTGAGTCAAGTGTTCCTGAGGATGCCTCGTGGAGAGGTGAAACACGTGTCGAATTTCTTTGGCAGGTTGCATGTGTGGATTGTGTGTGCTTGCCCTTTACTAACGCTTTGCATGGCTTTTCAATTGCGGACAATGATAGGGAGGTGCATGCGTCCGCATCGTGTCTAACTCTTTGAGAATAGATTGGCGGAATAGTACTAAATATTTTGTCCATTTATTTAAAGTTTTGTATTGGATTTTTGCATAGTCACGCCTGAATCAATTATCTACAATAAAGTGTTAATCTATTTATCTATCTAACTAATAATTACAGAGAGTAACAAAGTTACGGATAAATATTGATAGATGGCGCTAGCGGTCACCCGCAGCTTCGCCCGCCCCGTTTCCGTTCCCGTTGTTTTTCCAGGATAAAAAATAGCCCATATCCTAATCCAAGTTATTAATCCACGCTTACATTTTAAGTATCATCCAAATCGGTCCCGCGGTTATTGAGTTAAGTGGTGTAACTAACACAGTTAGTCGTCAGTCGTCGTATGGTCAGGGAACACATTTTATCATCTTGTTAACTATGTATTGCTTGTTTCTGTAAGTTATTTATATATATTTATGTATGCATTAGTTTATGTAGTTTATATTATTGTATTATTATTATTTAATTTATTTAGTAATATTAGGTATTGATGTGTTTAAATTTTTGTTATCTGTAATTATGTATGATTATCTTATATCACTCATATTATTTTCCATCCAAAGGTTGTCTGGCATAGATCGCTATCTAGCGATAAGACCGCACATTGTACTACCGTGTATCTAAACATTGTTTCTTACAACAGTCTAATGTATTTGTGGTGTGCAATAAAGTATTTTCTATCTATCCATCTATTTAGCACATTCTACAAAGCTTTATTTCAATACAATGGAAATGCAAGCAACTGTTTGAGTAAGTAACAAAAAAAAGTGAGAGCAGTAGTTAAATGTACAATACCTTGTTTAATCTCCGTTTGCTATGATCATTAACACGTCTTTTTTGCACTAATTATGATACAAAAATGATTATGTTATATCGCGATTAATGTCGCGAATCTGTGGATATGATAGAAAACATTGTAGTTTAATTTTATTCAGATTAATGTTTTATCTGATAGGGAACGGATTAGAGAAACCTTTACTAGATAATGTTGTTCTTTGGAGTTACAAGTGTTTTATTGACGTCATCTTCATAGCAACAAAGATTATGACGAGCTCTATGGCGCAGTGGACTTAGGTCCGCTTGAGACGCAGAAGGTTGCGAGTTCGATTTCCACCATGGGGAAATGTTTGTATGATCTGCAGGTATTTGCCTCGGGGTCTGGGTGTATATTTATATAATATGTAGATATATGTTGACAAAAAAGTATGTAAGTAGTATAACAGTAATGTGGTACCCATTACACAAGCTCTGCTTACTTTGGGGCTAGATAATGCTGTGTGAAATGTCCAGCATTATTTATTTATTTGAATAAATGCTATCAAACAATATTCTTGTTATTTTTAAGTATTATCGAAAGTCATGCCTTATTAAATGATCACTCATTAGGTTTACTTCTAAGTGATTAATATCTACGTGACTTAGACCATGTTTTACACCTCAAGGAATGTTACCAACGTAGATTGCGTCAGTTTTCGAAATAAGTTCAGATTATATTCCGTTAGCTATTCAAATCCATACTACAAGTTATATTTTGCCTACTGATTGCACCTAACAATATTAAATAAACACTTAGGTAAAATAAAAATAATTTAAGTACATACTCACTTCTTACTTTGCATAAATAATCCTCGAAATAAGTTAGCTATTATAAATAAAAACAGAATTGTATTTTATCTAACAGTTATTTACATGATCCATATTCAGTTCTAATCAAAGATAATCCTTAAAATATATCAATTTGTCATATAGGTACATAATATATAATGTAGTCCATTGTCAACAGGAACTAATAATAAATGGACCGGTACCACTGTTATTTATACTACTAGTGGGTAGACCAGTTTAGTAAAAAAAGATAAAATGTATGTCCCAAAATAAGAATTAGTTCTAAATGTACGATTACAAATTAAATGCATAGGGTTTGAAGCATAATCTTAGTAAGTTCCTAAAAATAATCAAAAATATTTAACATGATAGTATGTTATCTGTGACATGATATACGATTACACCGAATCTTGTTATCGCGCCACCTAGGGACGCATTGATAAACTATTTCGACACTGAGCTCTGATTACGAGGAGTATGATTTTAACTTTGCAACCTTTTAATAGATGGTGCTACAAACGTTTTGCAAAGCAGTGTCATCTGTCGAATCTATTGTGTTCTGTTTACCACAACACCAGAATAACCAAGGAACAAACCACATACTCATTTAGTTCAATTACTTTTTCACAGATGGAGTCTATTAGCTATTTTTCTGTTTGTGATTAGTTGATTACGGAACTATTGTAAAGGAAATTTGTTTAGCCATTTGAAGATCATCAGCTTTGTTCTAGATAATGAAGGGATCTGAGCAACTGCCACCGGTCTGATCGATTTGAAATTATTATCCTGTTACTTGAATTATATTGTAAGAACATCACCAGAAAAGTTATCGGGATTGGGCTCATTAGAATAGTTTCAATTAATTATATAAGTATAGAAATATTATTTATTAGTTATTAATTTATACTTTTTAATGTAAACTTATCTATTATTAGGACTTATTGTAATTTCAATAGTTTTAATGTTAAATGTAACATATTAATCACTTTTTGTATATCATAATTCATAACTCATTTAATGTGGACAGGTTTAATTAATTTCTAAGTTCGCTATGCTACCATTTGTTAAATGGTGTACAATATTTTCTAAAAATGTGAGACATTTATAAAAAAAACTAAATAACAATATAATAATTCTATATAAACGTCACTTAGGAATATTACTAAATTTAATTTATGTCATTTTATTAATTCAGATACGTTATAAGAACATTTAGCTTGTCTTGAGTTCCTTAATAAATTTATTTAATGGTAATTTTTTTATATAGTCAGGTATGGAATTATATACTTTACCGCATATTGCATAGCTACTATTTATAAATATAGTCTTTGGAACTTTAGGCAATACAATTCTGTCCTGGTTTCTTGTGCTTCTATGATATACCTCACTAGCTTTAACAAACAGTTGATTGTGCTTTCTAACAAACAAAGCAGACTCCAGGATATACATACAAGGTAGTGTGAGAATATTTAACTGTTTAAAGAGTGGTTTGCATGATTCCCAGGGTGGTATCCCCCCAATGGCCCTTACACATTTTTTTTGTGCGATAAATGCTCTTTTTATGTCTGTTGAGTTTCCCCAAAGAATTAAACCGTATGTGAGTACCGATGCTACATAACCATGATATGCTTGAAGTACTGTGGCTAAGAACGACGTTTTTCTTAATCTCCGCAGAGCATAAACAAATCTGTTTACTTTGGAGCATACTTTGGTGATGGCACTGTAGATTTGTGCCTTTCGAACTGGTTGTAGGTACCTGCACCTCAGTATTATTGATTAACACAAATAATACTTGTAAAATAAATAAAGAACAGAGTAAAAATGTATAAAACCTTTTAGTTAACTTTTTAGTCTTTTCTAGTAGGTACCCATAGTAAAACACGCCTCTAGATAAGGTAATTTCACGCGCGTATTACCAACAAACATTATCATAAATTACCATTGTACCCTCTACTTAGAATATTCACCCGGTGGCATAATAACGTTCAATTATCAGAGCAGTGATGTCAAAGTTACATCACAAAGGGCGCAGCCGGCAGGATTAGTCCTCATTGTGGTGCCGACACCCGCTGGGTTCGCTACTATTATAGTGATGGGACAAGTTTGTAAATTTTTATCGATTGTATTAATATATTATTTTCTGTCGATGTATTATCAACTTCTTGTGACGTAAACCTATTGTATCATTATCATATTCATATTATGTTATAAAGTATCATACATCTGCACTTATAAGTATTTATGAGTACCTATATGTTGTATTGTTTTGACTGTAGGGCCTTGTATAAGTTTGGCATTGTTTCAGCCTGCCTGTGCCATTGTTTCAGAATGTTTTATGGCATTGCTTGCCCGATAGCGTATATAAATATTCCTTCCGTCATTAGTCACTCAAAGTATAACGTTTGCTATGTTTGTGGCTAAGTGTTGCTGTGTAAAATTGTCCACCAATATTCATATATAAAAAAAACTATATTTATTGGAACAGTTTTAATGGTTGTGTGAAAGAGGAGTATGGAAGTATGGCACACAATAAAGTGTGTGAGATTAAATATTACTAGAAAATGAGAGGTTCTCGAGTGGTGACCACGAACTAGAGAACCAACTGGTGGATGACTCTTTACTCGATGGATCAATGACTTTGTGACAGAGCTCCTGCGTTGTAACCATTTCGACACCGAATGCTGGTAGCTGAAGTCTGTTTTCCATGACATTTTTAGCACAATGTCTAGTAGTAAATATTGAACAACTGATAATGTTTGTTCCAATAATAAATTGCTTATCTATCGATATCGATAAAGGATTATGTCCCCATCTCTACAACCCGTCGGCTGACCGCGACACCCCTACAATCCCGACGATTGCTTTTCCATTACACCGCACAACCTGAATCCATTTCAACAGCAGATTTAAGGGTTGCTATCTTATTGCTGTAGGCACTTAACTGTTGCTTTATTATATTTCTTTATAACTGTTCTAGCTTATTACTTTTGTATATAATTAGTAGAACCTTTGTAAAGTTTAGTATTGTTTGTTAGTTTTGGTCTGTCGTTAAATATTTAAGCAAGTTTTCCGGAACAAATCACGAGCTAAACAGTTTGGTTCCGGTCTGGCCGCTGTGGTGCCGAGATATTTATAATAATAATAATAATGCCGGACATTTCACACAGTATCATCTGGCCCCAAAGTAAGCAGAACTTGTGTTATGGGTACCACATGACTGATATACTACTTAAATACTCTTTTTTTATTATAAATTCATATATATTATACATAGAAACACCCAGACGCGAGACAAATACTTGCAGATCATACAAACATTTGTCGCGTGGCGGGAATCGAGCCCGCAACCTTCTACGTCTCAGTCGGACATTAGCCTACTGCACCTCAAAGGTCGTTATATAGTTTCTGATAACTAGAAACATGAAGTTTTAGTCCTAATCTTGAATAATCGGCTTAAAAAATCACAATTTGTTATTACATACTTCTGAGAGTTGATGATCAAATAATGAGATAAATTATCTCACGAATAAGACGTCATCATCTCAGACGATCTCTTCCAAAAACAGGTGAGATACAGATGCATTGCATCTCACTTTCAAAGAATCAGGTCTCTGATGCTTTACCTAAGACTATATATAATTGAAAATCTTCAACTCTTTAATGCAAGCCCACTAGGTGGCACCACAGGCACCGCATTAATCTCTTTCGCCGTTGGCGGTCTTTTGTGTCTCAAATTATGGTCTACCGAAGAATTACTCTGTAGTTAGTTAAAAAACTACAAACGTCATTATAAACAAAGTTTTTTTCTTGTCTGCGCTTGTCTCTTTTAAGGCTAGATTACTTCACCCTTTTTACTCGATTCGCGACCAACCTAATCAAATAGCTTGAACTTATTTATTGACTTCTACATACTTAGTTACTTTATCAAAGGTTCAACATGACATTCACCGTTACGGCTGTGATTGAACGGTTGCTGATATTTAGCAACAACATCGTTACAATATAAGACAACCAAACTGCATCGCCTGCTGTGTAAATAGGTCGCGACAATAAATGAGAATAGTAATTGTTGGGCTTGCAGTATTCCACTGCTGAGTATTTTTTTACTAAATTGAAACTGTATTAGTATGACATTAAATGTCATGAAATGTCATGTCACGTCATGACAAATTCATAAAATGCTTGTGACTTTTAAATTTGAATAAAAAAAATAGGAGCTGTTATCTATTTAAAAGCTATGTTTTCAAACTCAGCCCTTCAAGATGGTGGTTTTACTTTCAAGATGATGGAGTTTTACAAACAAAACGAACATAATTTTATTATTGAAACGCTAGGTCATTCCAATCCTATTTATCATCAAACTTTTATCCAAAAACCATCTAAGTAATTTCAAAAATCGTTTTTACCAAAAAGTTCAAATCATTGTAATCAGTTAAAACGCGACGTCATTACAGATAATACCGGTTACACAGTGATGCAACACGGGCCGCGGGTAATAAGTTCAATTCCCGCGGGGGGCACTTTGCGGGGGCTCTAGTGTTACGCTCAAAGAGCAGTGAGTGTAGGTAGATAAGTTATTTAGGTCTTAAACGTCGTTTAATTGCGGCATTCTTTATGAGAACTAGCCGATTATTAAATTTTGATGCTATCAATACATTGATACTAATAGCTTTCAGTTCAGTAATGAATTGGTATTACGGAAGGTTGATGTTGATTGTTAGATAAGCTGTCATATGAATAGAAACCTCAGACCAAATAAGTATGAAGACTCAAAACCGTGCTACTCAGTTGCTACTCAAAAAACTATTCTCTTGCTCTTAATACGAGTAGGTACATGTCATATTATCGTCCAGTAAGCACCGTACAAAATCTAAGCGCTTTAGGTCATGTGTGTTTGATGACGTTTCAAGTTATAAATAACCTAGAAACTTACGATTGGTATTAAAAAAATATGTTATTTCAAGTGAAAAGTGTTTCCGTGATGTTTTTTTTGTACGATGTATATTACATACGACATGAAATGAGTACAAGTATGTATGCATGTACCAAAAAGAGCATGCTTTGGGTGTATGAGTGTGCGTTATAATACAACGTAGCTTGTGTAAGGAATACCATTTAAAAAAATGCATGTAAAACTGATACATCAGGCGACATCAACATTCAACATTAGTCTTAAGCAGAGTTGAGTAAATTTTTTACTCAACTCTGTTACATACATAATATCATTCTCATCATTCTCAACATAATATTATAAAGAGACAGTTTTATGATTTATTTTAAAACTAGCTGCTGCCCGCGGCTTTGCACGCGTGGAATCTACATAAAAAGTAGCCTATGTCCTTTTCCAAGGTTCCATCTATCTCTATACCAAAATTCATCAAAATCGGTTCAGCGGTTTAGGCGTGAAACGAAAACGAACAAGCCAGACAAAGTTACTTTCGCATTTAAATATTGGTAGGGATGTACAGTCAAGAAAAAGAAAATAATACAAGTTGAGCTCAATCGACTCTATCCGCCAGAAATTATAATTCAACTCGCCCAATCAAATCGTTAGATTTAAAACATAGTCTTACTAATGGGAACTGTAATTTTTTGCTATATATTAATATGAATAATTATGCTGTTACTGGAAAAACTGACTGAATGGATACACATCTGTGATTATTCACTTATCTTTGCCAACAGCTCAAACTACAGAATAAAGGGCACACAAAGCCCTACAGGGGGTCAAATAATCCGACAGCGTTGTGAAATTGATACAAAATTTGCTTTCGATCTAAAGCGTGAGTATGAGATAATAATAACCGAAGTATTGTTAGTAAAATTAGATGCCAGCTATGAGATTGAATAGCTTATTTTTCTTATCGGGTCAGTTGTTATTTCACCAGTGTGGTGAAAAGAATAGCTGCAGGTTAATGACACATTTATTAATAAAATTGTATTTTCATTCTTATATGCATTTAGGTGTTACAAAAGACAGGTATCCCTAAAAAAAGTAAATCAGTTTTTTATGGTGCACATCTATAATAAGCTTCCTGTAAACTACCTATAAAGATTTTTTTTTTCATCCCGTGACAACGACAGAGTGTAAACCTGTCGAAACGTCGTGAAAAATAGGTAAATAAACGCGATAAATACCCGTAAGTATTTATAATAATACCTATAAAGACATTTAAAGATACCAAAAAGGGTAAAAATATATAAAAAACAATAGTGGATATTAATAAATAATAGTTTAAAAAAACTTAAAAACACGCTTTATATAGAAAACCAAACTAAAAAATAGAAAATAAATTTAATAAACTATTGACTCCATGCACCACGCTTTTTTAAATAAAACATTTTTTTCTTACTTACATTTATTAAATTTATTTTCTATTTTTTAGTTTAGTTTTCTATATAAAGCGTGGTTTTTAGTTTTTTTTAACTATTATTTATTTTCTGCTTTTTAGTTTTAGGATAATCTTAGTCTTTAACAGGTGTGCAAAATTTGAATTATATCTGGCCGTTTAAAGTGGGTCAAAATCGCAATCGGAGTCGGTTACATACAAACATACTAACATACATACAAGTGAAGCTAATATAAAGCGTATAAAAAGGCCTTCAATTCCGTAAATAGGAGTGTCTTGTTTAAAGAAATTAAAAACAAAATTCCCCAAATTTATCCATTTCTGTGGCAGTGTTATAGTTCACCTTCTAAGTTAATCTATCAAACCAATGTCATTTCGTTTCAAGCCGTTGAATGTCAGCAAGGCGACCCCCTTGGTCCAGTCATTTTCCAGCCTTGCCATACATCCGATTATTCAACGTCTCCAATCTAAACTCAATGTTTAGTACTTGGATGACGGAACTTTAGGTGGAGATGTGGACAGTGTTTTTGGTGACTTAAAACTCATCAGTGATGAATTTCGGCAGATTGGTCTAGAGTTAAATTATTCAAAATGCGAGGTTTACGTCTCGGACACTTGTTTGGATAAAAATCAATTGTTACAAAATTCAACAGTATAGGCCTCAAATATTACAGTTGTTGATAAATGTTCAATTCGCCTCCTCGGTTCACCAATTCTTGACGATTCTTTTCCGACCTTCATAGAAGGTCATATGAGAAAATTCAAAATTTTAGCAAAACCTCGAACACTTTACCGTGTTCTTATCGTGGTTATCGTGTTCTAGGACCGCCCGACAGTAGAATTGCCCGCCAAGCAAGTCATAACGATGTCATTCGTCGGTCACTCACCAGTGTCAACGTACCAGCTGTTCTTGAATCGAACGGTCTGATACGTGATGATGGTATGACTCCTGTCCCTTTGGAGATGTGTAGGCCATTGGTGTGAGATGCTACTTGCGTCTACACCCTGGCCGTATCCCATCTTTCGGGGACTTCCATTAGAGCTGGTGCGACGGATGAATGTGTATGTATTTGTATGTATTTTTTTAAATTATTGTATATTATTTTGTACATTTCTGTAATTATTTCTGTAAAAAAAGGGTAGACTTTTGGAGAAAGCGTGTTATAATATAGATTACTTTAGTGTTTATAAGAATGCATGGCCTGATGTTGCTCTGCCTTCAGACAGTTATTTGACAAATTTGAAATATATAAACTATTGGAATCTTGTATTTGTTATTCGTAGTTTAGCTAGTTATAAGATGGATCATAAAAAAAGGGCTAGGACCAGGATGAATTTCTTGGTCAGGAGGAATTGAAAATAATTGATGATAATTCATCTAGTATGTAAGACGAGTCAAAGTGATCCTTGTGATAGTATTGAATATAAATATTTTTGACTTTGATTTTGGCTTTGAGTAGTCAGAGTTGGTCATTGACTCACACGAAGCAATAATAGTACTTCTAATAACGAATGTCTTCAGGAAGGCTGGCTTCATTGGCTTCTTCGCCAGGCCTGACTCCAAATTCATATAACTGGATTAGGTGAGACGTTCTCACAGTATGATTCTCCGAATCAAGCGCCATTGAGAGTAGCCTCCAAGACATTTAATTCCCGAGCCAGGCATTACGCGAAACATTAAAGAAAGAAAGGCCAGGTTTTATTGGGCCATAAAGTACAATACTGGCCCGCGCAGGCCACCTATCGTTGTGCTATCGCAACAAATTGCAAGTGATGTATCGCAGGCTGAGCGGTAGGTGGCCATTCATTCAAGAATTACGGGATAAAAGGTTCCTAAAACTTTCAATTACAGGACAGTTTAAAAAGATTTGTCAGATACTATGATGACTTAGATACTATGATGACTTTTGTGGCGCAGAAGGCGAAAGCCCGCCTGAAACGCAGAAAGTTGCGAGGAACCCCGCCGCAAAATTTTTAGTTTAAAAATAAACAAAATTGTACATAAAAAAGTATATAATTAGTATATCAGTCATGTAGTTCTCATAACGCAAGCTGTGTGTACTTACTTTGGGGTTGTGTGAATAGTTCAACACTATTTATTTATTATATAACTTTAGAGCGTGGTTGTTTTACGCTACGCAGTCAAAACTCTACATTGATACCAATTGATTTTGTAGCATAACTAACTAAAATAGCTGCTGTACTTTTCTTATTACACTGAAATGAAAGGAGTCGCAATAGTCTAATTTAGTTAATCTTAGAAAACGCATAGGTATATTGAAATGGTTCTGCGACATTGAAGCTATTTGAATAGATCCCACATTTATTTCTTCCCTTATAATGTATCTAAAGCATATTACCAAGCGAGATCTTCTGCGACTCGCGACATTTAAATAACACATTTTACATTTTTATGTTGACAGTCGTTAAACGTGTCCAAACGTGTCCGTGATTTTGTCCCATACCATTCCACATAAGTATCTAGTACCTGCATACCAAAAAGGTACTTTTATAATATTATTGAATGTCTTAAGTTGTTATTTAATGTTTTTTTAATATTAGAAATATTACGCACAAGATGGGTAACTGTTGATATTAATTTAAGTCAAAGTCAAAGTTTAAAGATACTTTATTTAATACAATCACAAGGATCACTTTGAAACGTCTTACATACTAGGTAAATTTAGGTGCCAATTCAATCAATCTAACTCAAGCCCGAGAAGAATTGTCAAGAAACTCGTCTTGGTCCTAGCGCTTTTTTACATGATCTATCTTAGAATTACCTTAACTACGAAATGCTAATACAAGAGAGTTTATACATTTCAAGTGTGTCGGTTAACTTCTTATCAATAATATAGTCATTTATATTATAATAAGCTTTCTTCAAAAGACTACCTTTTACGTATGCTTTAAATTTCTTAATAGGTAGTTTAGTAGCATTTTCAGGAAGCTTATTATAGAAGCGCACCGTACCGTACCGATATTAATGTTAAAAAAACTCTTCAAATATACACATGAAACAATTATGTTAAAGATATTTTATTCTGTTGTAACAGCAGTGTAGAGGAAACAGTTTCAACAGTTCCATGTTGTTGTAAAACTTTTCAAGAGTATCATTAAATGTACATTCAATATGTAATGCTACATAGTCCCCTGGGAGTTCCACCGAAATACTTCTTCCCAGAGTTAGTATACTGAGTCAATTCGCGTGATAATTTGTAGCTAATCGACCTTACTTATAGACGCATCTCTACTTGAACACTGCTTATGATTCGCCGTGTCAAAATTTGTTATTATCTTACAATATAGGATGGTAATATTTACTAACAGTGATTAACTTTTAACAGAAGTTGAGAGACGTGTATAAGTAAGGCCGTCTGTGTTTACTGTTGGCTTTTCCCGCCTTTACCTAACAGTAAGTCAACAGACAGTCCTTATCCCACAAATCCTATAGTCATGCGCACCGTACCGTCGGCCACCAGCTAGATTTTATCGTTCCTCCGAACCATTAAACCGGCCATAATGAAGTTTCC
The DNA here is from genome assembly GCA_948098915.1 of Lampropteryx suffumata. Classification (NCBI taxonomy): domain Eukaryota; kingdom Metazoa; phylum Arthropoda; class Insecta; order Lepidoptera; family Geometridae; genus Lampropteryx; species Lampropteryx suffumata. The sequence goes on from OX402553.1 coordinate 953,845, forward strand.
GACGGATAATGCACTGAGGCATTACAATGATTTACAAGGGCGGCAATAAAAAGAATTTAAGGGATGACCCCGCGGAAAAATAGCAGGCCTTGGGGGTGAGTCTCGGACTATTCAGTTAATAGATGTAATAATGGATGTAATCTTCTTATTCCAATCGAGTCTCGTGTTTATTTGAACCAGTGTAGTGAGAGGATTACAGTGGGCCTAAAAGGCTTTTTCTTGCAATTGGTACCATGTCTGGATGTAATGACAAAACTTACGATAAAGCAACTTTGCACTTATAATGATACTAGCAGTAATTCTGTTTATTTATAGTCCAGTCCATCCTTAGGTTGCCTGGTAGAGATCGCTTTAAGGCTGCCCATTGTATTGCTTTTAAAAGTTTAGTTTTTGTTATTGTAATTGTTAAAATAGATCCACATCTTTTCCTGTACCAAGTTTCATGCAAATCGATTAAGCTATTATTATCTGATTGAGTAACAAACATTTAAACATCCAAATATTCACATTTGTGTGCCAAATAAACGATTCATTCATTCATTTATTCATTCATTTGCGTGGATGAATATTTGATTTGCTTGTGGCTCAATTTTGACTCACATTTTTGGTATTTGTTTTAAGAAAGCTTGGAAGTTTGGAAGTAAAGTGCTTACAAGTCAAAGAAAAAAAAAATCACCGTGTAAAATAAACGGAATCCTAAAAATAACTTATTATCGTTCTGTCACGCATTAGTAACATATTACCAAGCCATTTTTGTCCTAGTTCAGCGGATGACCAAGTTACATCTTCTCCGTGGTAGCTCCTATCTGAATAGGTATCATAAAGAAGAAGAATGTGCCCGCAGCCGGAACCAAGTGCGGTACGTTACGCTGTGGAATGCTTTATGTGGGGTACTACTTTTTATTTCATATTTCTGTGTTTTGACTCTTTGGTAAGATTTAGGGGAATTTTTAAGTGTAATGTTTAAGTGTAATTTATACATGCTTTGAAAATATGAGAGTTGGTTTGACCTTAGTCGGCAATAATCTGTGATTTTGTCTTGTTTAGATTCATTGAGCACTTGTGGACTAGTAGGGACCCGCCTTCCGTTCCTAAGGTCGTGGGGTTTGAATCCGGTCGTGCACTAATAAATTTTTCTATTCGAAATATATATTTGCGCTGTACCATTACTCTCAAACGGTAATCAGGAAAATCGAAGACAAACCGGAATTTCGTAGAACCTCAAAGTGCGAAGACAGGTGTCACGTGACACGAGAAAATCCTTTGAAGTACACTTAAATCCTTTCACCACACTGGTTCAAAATAATTAATGACACGATTAGAAGAAGTAGAAATTGGTAGTAGTTCTGCCTTTTGCGCTGTAGGTTGTGGGTTCGATTCCCTCCCAGGATAAACATTTGTGTTGATTCTGTGTATGGATGTTATAAAGTATCATTATGGATGTATTTAAAAATATATAAGTATTCTAACAGTCATCTGGTCACTATAATACAAGATAATGTTTAGGGCTAGATGGTAAAGTGTGCATTGTCCACTAATATTTCTTATTTATTTACTAATTAGTTTTTACTTATTTCAAACGTAAGATCTGGAAACATTTCGATTGCCGCCGCGGGACAAATATATAAATAAATAATAAATAATACCGAGTATTTTACACAGCATCATCTGGCCACAAAGTAAACAGAGCTTGTGTTAATATGGGTACATGACTGATATACTACATTTATATATTTTGTAAATACAATTATGTTATTCATAGAAACACCCATACCAGAGACAAATATTTGCAGATCATACAAACATACACAAACATATATAAACATTTGTCCCGAAGCGGAAATCGAACCCACAACCTTCTGTGTCTCAGCCAGCCCTTGGCCCACTGTGCCACAGAAGTCGTCAATGTTTCTCAATGTGTAAATGTTTGTATGATCTGATAATATTTATCACGGGTCGGGGTTGTTTTTATTTGTATAAAATATCATCATCATCATCATAACAGCCTTTAAGAAGTCCACTGCTGAACATAGGCCTCCCCAATAGATTTCCAGGAAGAACGATTTTGAGCCCTCTCCATCCACCGACTTCCTGCGATCTTTACAATGTCGTCACATCGGGTGGGGGGGTCGTCCTACGCTTCGTTTTCCTGTCCTGTATAATATATGTATCTATGTATTTACAAAAAAAATCTTGTCTGTAAAGTCGGTTCACGGACAATAATTTGACGCGATAACGTCTTAAGAAAACATTGACTAACCGATCGTGCCTTTCTATCGCTTGTTCCGCGCTCTCAGGCGGAACGTGACCAGTGAGTTATGCTTTTTCGTGTGTGCAGCCGGCGTGTTCATCGATTTATAAGACGTTATCACGTCAAAAATATTAGTAGTAGGTATATTATATCAGTCATGTGGTTTCCATAGCTCTGCTTATTTTGAGATTAGATGATGCTGTGTGAAATATCCAACATGGTTTATTATTATTATAATTAATTCTCGTTTGTTTTCCTTGGCACTACTAGTAGAGTGTTTAAACTACTAGAGTGTTGTACTAGAAGGGTAATTTTACTTTCCCGTGACACCACTTTTAAAAGTACATTTCCAGTACTACACTGTAGCCAGTAGTTTCACGGGAATTATTATTTCCCGTGGCAAGAGTGAACCTTTTGGGGGTAGTAACACAGTTATGTATCTAGACAGACGAACTATATTCTTCAAAACTAAACTTCTTCTTCTGAACTAAATTAAAATTTCCCTTCACTCTACTAGTAGTGCCAAGCGGTAGTGCCTAAGAAAAGAAGCCTTAATTCTTTATTCTTTATTGTACACACATTGAACACATTTTGAAATATACTTTGTTATATGGCATGTACACAGGCGAGCTTAACCCTAAAAAGAGTTATCTTCCAGCAAACCTTGGGATATGAAAATATTATAAACTAATGGTGGGTACAAAAGGGAGAAAGAGAAACAGAAATGAATAAATATTAAAATATACTAACAAGTAGAGAGAGGTACACTATAAAACAGACTTAAAATGTAATTTAATAAACTAAAATAACTAGAATAATATCTACATAAATAAATATACCTATACTAACATAATAATATAATAAGTATACATATATATACTTATTTACATTTATAATACATAAATAAAATATTAATATAAACGATTACAAGGAGAGATAAAGCTCTTTGACTTTTCGTTTGAAAATGCTAAGCTAAGCGCTGTCGCGGATTTCGTGAGGGAGAGAATTCCACAATTTCACAGATTGGACCGTGAATGATCCACCATACCGACTAAAGGAGTGAGGGGGTTGTTTAGAATATTATAAAGAAGAGATAGAACATGCAGATCACGCCGACGATGAATAGGAAGCCATTTTAATTGGGCTCTGAACATTGAGACGTGATCAAATTTGCGCAGTCCAAATATGAATCGGATATACAAGTTTTGAAGACGTTCCAATTTAATAATATAATAATAATAATAATCCCGGACATTTCACACAGCATCATCTGGCCCCAAAGTAAGCAGAGCTTGTGTTATGGGTACCAAATGACTGATATACTACTTATATACTTTTTTTTTATATATTTGTATATATATACATATTATACATAGAAACACCCAGACCCGAGACAAATACTTGCAGATCATACAAACATTTGTCCCGCGGCGGGAATCGAACCCGCAACCTTCTGCGTCTCAGCCGGATCTTAGCCCACTGCGCCACAGAGGTCGTCATTTATTAATGTATTCCTCCGTGGCGTCTATGAAACATCAGCATAGTCTATAAGTGGTAGTAAGAGAGATGATTTTGGTCTCATGGGGCAAAACCTTCTCGCTTGAGGGACTGGAGAGAAAACTGAACTCTTTTGCTGATTCCATTGATGTGATTAACATAGGTTTTATCAGTAAAATTCTATATTAATTTGAATATCTAACTCAAGCAAGGCACCTAGGTAGGGTAAATAGGTATACTTATCGAAAAGTAAGGATTCAGTGATTGTAGCCCTTAAATTATTGACTATTAAGATCAGATCAAAAGCAGTAAGCGTTCAAATGAAAACTGATCATTGTTTAACACAACTTCGATATGAAAATAACTAAGCAAGCTACGAGTCTTGAAATCTTTTATAATAAAGATAAATGCATCATTTACAAATTCGTCATCCTTCTCAACATAAATACCGCCGTCATTTAAACTAACCACCACAATTTATATTACTAAAATATTCATCATCTTTATCCATGCCATGCATCGTCTAAATTATGACCTCAGAGTAACAGCCAGCCCACACTAACCACTGTATAATCAACCAATTTTTCCATCGACAGGATATACAGGGTGTGAACCGTATATTAATATTAATAAAACAATCACATATTCAGATTATTGTATATACTGTGGGTCTGTCTTCACAATTTTCAATAACAGTTTAAATGGTAAGATAAAAAATTTGATTGCACACCTTTTATAGATTGAACAGGTATACAAAAAATGTGTTGTAAAACAAAATATATACATAATTGATTCAGGCGCAACCTTGCGGAAATCCATTACAAAAAATGACACAGATAGACAAATATTTAGAAAGAAAGAAGAAAAGAGAGACAATGTTTTTATTTGAATCAGCATCAAGGGCACCTACATAGTATTAAAAAACAAAATATATACTTATAATAATAATAAAATTAAAAACGAAGTACCTAGATTGTTGTGTGAGTACTATTCCGCCAACCTATTCCTCAAAAAGAAAATTGACAAGTGTTTCGCATCCACGAGGCACCTCAGGAACTAATCACTCCGTACTGGAACGAAAAAAAACACCAAGATTGCTTTGCAGACTTAGCTGCTCTGCCCAGCGACATAACTTACATTAGTTATATCTGTTTAGTGTAACTAATGTGTTGTTTTAATCTGTTGTCATCTTTTTCATTATGATAAATATGCCAAACCATACTTTAGCGCCACATCAGCTAATTAATTAAGAATTAAACCAACTTACCATGTGATGTTTGATGAGAGATACGTAGTATAATTATTACATGGAAATGGTAAAGTAAATGGTTGCACAGTTTCTTTGTATTCTGGGTAACAGAAATAAAATAGGTAATATTACTAGATTTTTTTAACAGGTTGGGCATGATCAACATTGTTATTATGAATCTTGTAGACAACGAAATTTAAATTTAGCAAATTTATGAAACAACTGATGCAAATATTGCATATAACTGTTTTCTAGACATGTTCAAACTCTTTTATGATCTCTGTTTTCCAATTAGACGAATTGTTTTCAGTAATAAAAAAAAAAGAACAAATGGGTATCAAGAGGTGTTAAAATATGCAGTAAACGAAAAAGGCAACTTTTGTGGCAATATAGAAATAACCCGACGGACACGAATAAAAACAACTTAAAATCGTATTCTGAATTGTTTAAAAAAAATATTAGATTAACAAAAAAATCACAAAATGACTATTTATCAAATCATTACAAAACAAATCAAAGGCCACATGGCAAACAAAATACAAACATAATGGCAAACATAATCCAACAGACATCTCAAATATTTTTAATAATTATTTCATTGACCACATACAATCCAATTCCATGACTTTTAATCATAATGACTATAAAACCATGTATAAAATGCATGGACAATGCTCTTCTATGTTTCTTGCTCCCGTTTCTCCACTAGACATAGTTAAAAGAGTGTGTAGTCTAAACAACACGAGGAGTGTTGGATTTTATGAAATATCGACATCGATAGTTAAATATGTGGCAGATATAATATGTTTCCCTTTATGTTTTATTTTTAATTTATGTATTGAATCTGGTATTTTCCCAACGGTTCTCAAAACTTCAATAATTAAACCATTGTTTAAAAATGGAGACAAAGATAAGGTGGCAAATTATAGACCAGTAGCACTTATCCCAATAATGTCTAAGATCTTTGAGAATATAATGTATGATAGTCTTTATGGCTACCTAGAAAAAGAATGCATACTAAACGATCAGCAAAAGGGGTTTAGAAAGGGAAAATCGATCAACTTAGCAATATTTGATTTCTTAGATAAGGTAGTAGATAATGTGGATAAAAGGGTTCCTGTTTGTGCAATATACATGGACATGTCTAAGGCATTTGATTGTGTAGATCACAAGTTACTTATTTATAAATTAAAACAATATGGAATTAGGGGTAATGTTCTGAATTAATAAAATCATACATATTGAATTGAATTGAATTGCATTGAATTGAATTGAATTGAATTGAATTGAATTGAATTGAATTGAATTGAATTGAATTGAATTGAATTGAATTGAATTGAATTGAATTGAATTGAACGATTTCTCTCCCGCAAGAATAGACAAAATGATGATTTTAGTAATTTACAGAACACTCATAATATAATCGAATTTCTAGACTTATCAACACAACATGTGGCATGATTGTAGTCAACCTTGTAGCCACTTTTCCAGACAATACTTGACATATAATTATAGATTTATGATATTTCTAGAGTTATTTTTTTGCGTATAGAAAAGTACACCTTTAATTGAGAAAAAAGTGGTTCAATTTCTCGGAGGTTTGACAATTGGGCAATTTACGGGTGTTAGAAGAGCTAGGGTATGTTTTTTACATTTTATTGAGCAGGTAGTCTGGAAGTCTATTAAATTTTTTACCTCTTGCTATAAATCTCTGCTCTTGCAACTTCAGACATCCTGTAGTTTAATGGGCTATAATAGCAAATTGAAATCGTCCGATTGTGGAACGATCGTCGTGCAATTAAGGCGGGCGACTATAAATCGGTGGGTATCAGATACGGGACATGGAATGGGCGTTTAGGCCCCGTGGCGGGCGGTTAGGTGGTAACGTACTGGGAGCAAGTTGTTTGATTTAAAAAGTAGATGGTCCGTTCTTGGTTTAGATAGCAGGTTGAAAAAAAGCGGTCAAGTGCCAAGGTCGCGCTTTAAAAGGTACCGTGTTTACGTATTTATTTTTTCTTTACAACGGTTTTTTCACAATCGGTTACAATTACTAGTCCTATTGCAATTCAAGTTCAATTGAAAAAAAACTCCTTCGGATTCATTTTGTTCAAAAATTTAATTATTTGAATTAAAAATAAAAATCATAAGAAACCTGTAGCTAGGTGGAGCTATGATAGACTTCAGTTAAATTTGACTCAATATTTGATATTAACTTCAACTTAATACCCCCATGCTTTTTTTAAGAAAAAAGGTCTTAACATACAGACAGATAGACGGACCACGAAGTGATCTAATAAGGGTTATTTTTCCTTTCTTTGTACGAAAATATTAAAAGGTAATACGTAAATCTTTCCTTCTAAATATGACTGAAAAATTTGTAGACTAGGGGTCAATCCTATAATATTACATTAGCTAAAGTGTTGTTTAAATCTGTTGCCATCTCTATTTATTGACATTAGTTCAGCATTTACTTATTGCTTTGGTAAATATTTAGATGAATTAGGCGCGCCTTACAGGAGGTAAAAAATAAAATTTTTAATCACTAATAACATCCAATTCAATATTTACATGAGTTTATTGGGTTATCAATAGAACAAGATACTGTTGCATTAGCTATTTTAAAAGTACACCAAAACATCTACAAAAACCAAAATAAGGAAAGTCACTCAAATTTTTACAAATTATGTTTATCCGTCGCTAAAATTATTAAATTCTCTCATTGTGTTGCCAAGTGGAAAAATTATATACACGCATTATGTCCGCGCATGCATACATCTGGATGATGTAGCCGCGCCCCTGTAAGTGCCCTTCTGACGTGCTAAAGAATATATTAGCGGAGATAGCCGCAACATGTTGAATATATCACGGTAGATTAACGACCAACAGAGAGATGCGAGCAGTGAATATGAATATACAGGACTTGGAATTTGGATTTTGAAAGAAAACAATGGCGTTTTGTGTATAGTGTAGTGCTAGAGTTATATAGGGTTGATTCCAGACCGCCATTGTCACGATATCGTAATTTCAGTACTTTGAATGTTAAGGCAGTTAACCTGTTAACCTGTTCAAATGACGTTGACGCGGTCCCATGGTGCTCAAATTATGATATTTTGCTACAAAAAATAAAAAACAATTTTATGAAACTTATTTTAAGGATAAGTTGAATTATGTTTTAATAAGTTTGATCAGCTCATTCATGCTAGCATTATAAGTTCATAAGTGTCTTTGTTTCTTTGTTTGTTACTTTTTCACGGGTAAAACGATGAACAGATCTTGATGAAATTTGGTGCGACGATGTATTGTGTTTTAGAGCGGACATAGGAAGAAAAGCATGCAGATATCCACTAGAAAATATTTTGGGCACTGTTTCGCTTTTTACATATGACATTTAAAATTCCCCTATTCTTTTTCTCAGATTAGCAGCATTTTATTTTCAAAAAACATTTTTAATTTTGATTCAAATCATACAACAAACGATAAATCTAAAGAACAAAATAAAAATACGATAAAAACTAACAAAACTGCCACAGCGAAATGTACGAAAAAAACATAGAGAAGAATCCATTTGAAACATGAACTAGCCGTAAATATCACGGAATGGGGAACAGAGACATAAATAATACTTCTGTATCGGCAGCCGCAGTAAAGTACAGTCACAGTCGTGCGGTGGCGGAACCGCTCGCTGCGGGCAATTGTCTTCTATGATTTGAGTGGCAGTTACGAAAAGTAGTGATTTTAGCCTTTAGCACTGGTCCTGGCGCTTTGCAATCACGTATTGGTGTCATTGGGTGATAACACTAACAGAAAAACGAGGCTTTTAAAAGTAGAACGCAGGGTCTTCGTAAAAACAGACACTTTAAAGAAGCCTTCTCCTTAAAACAGATTGTATTTTGAAGTGAAGAGTCTTCAAATAATTGACCAATTACAATGCTTTGTACGTTGTTTGCTTTGCATGCTTTGTACGTTGCCAAGTTGATAACATACAAAGCATAGGTGGAAATTTAATTATGATGTGACAGACTCGCTTGACTTTGTGATCGCAAGATTCAATAAAGCCTGTACTGCAAACTAGTGCTGACTGACCCAGAGCAATATGCCTAACATGGACAAGCATGAAAAGCAGAATAAACGTCTTTCATAAAGACGAAATACATGCTTGAGATGTTGTTGTCGTTAAATAGTCAAATAACTAATTGAAATAGATGTTATTTATAGTATAAAGTATTCACAAGCCTTAAATCATTCAAGAAAGTATATAATGTACCCTAAATCACATTTAAGTCATATTATTATGTATTTTCTATAGCATAAAATAATCTTGTAGCTACCGTTGCCATCTGCCTCATTAGTTAAAGTAGTAATACTCAAAACGGTTATCGTACAATAGTGTCGCGATAATCTCGTGTGCGGTAAATCACATGACCCTCTTTATCAACCATCGTGTGCGTAGGGTTGCCATTGGTAATGATTTTAGTCTGGAGATGAGGAAGTGTCTCCTATTTTCTTAAATCCTGGCAATATTTTAAGGTAAATAGTAGGTTAAACTTAAAATTGTGACTCGTTGTCACAATTTATTGACTTCCGCTAAGGTTACGCAATAAAATACGAGAAAACATAATACATTTAGAAGTGCTGTGTTCTGCATAAAATGATAATCGAAGATTCAACAGTGACATTGTTTATCAAGCTAGCAAAACCTAAGGTTAAATAAAATAACTGTCAAAGAGCCTTAAGAAATATGACAGATGGATAAGCGGTTTTAAAACAGTGGCAACCATGTCTGTCTTCGATTCCACAGTTTCAATCGCTTTACAAACAAAGCATAACATCTCTATGTAATACAAGTCCAATACGTATACGAACTACTACATAATAAAAATTCGGTAGCAAGTATTCAGCAGGAGTCGAGTAGCAATAGTGTCCCATGAGCGCGGTAATCTCATGCGCGGTAAATCACAGCCTGACCCCCTTTATCGACCATCGCATACCATAGGGTTGACATCTAAACATCCCTGACATTAGATAATGGTAGAAATCTATGGACTTTGGACGATAGCTCAACGGGAAACAGCATGGTGGAAATCTATCTATTGAAATGTTGTCTGTCAAGTTATGGAATTTAGTTAAGTAGGATATTTTCACCAATATTTTTTTCTATCGATTAAGTACTTATTGTATGTTATCATAGTTTAATATTTTAGTTATAGAAAAGTACAGAATGATATATAATAATATAAAATGTGAAACAACTGAGCTGTCTCAGGACCGCTCAAAACGATCTATAGATAGCTCAACTGATCCAGAATTTACTATCTATAATTCTAAATTTTAAAAGTTCTATTATAGATAGTATAATAAAAAACTTAAGTTCAAACTTACTTAAATCTTTTCAATATCATTTAAGAATACGTATGTAAGCGGGTTCATTAGCCTGTCTCAGTGTGACCATTTAAAAACCAGGGACACGAAATCGTAGTAAAGTCGTAGATTATTGGTACATACGGCAGCCCTGTTCACCTGTAGGTCGGAACGAATTCAATTTTGCATATTCTCATATCTGCATCGAGCCGCCATTGTTCGAGGCACGCCGTATTTTATAGAATCACATCTGCAATGTGATTTAAAGCCTTTGCTGTCGATACCTGAATAAATATGCCAGATTTTGTTCTCTCAGAAAAACAAAATGAGGTTTTGAGGGAGTAGTTATGAGAAAACCAGCATCACTTTTATTTATAACATTCACATAATAGAGCATCATCCACACAGTGTTGAAAGTACAATTAGCTCTATTATATTTAATAAGATTTGAACTGAATTCATTTAAATTCGACATTAACTATGTCAATGTCACAAAAATACAGATTTGTATGCATAAAAGTTATAATTTCGTAGAAAGCTAAGAACCGACTACATATATAAATTGTAGTACATTAACACATTTGTACGTTTATACTTTGACAAAAACTCCACAATGCCTTTATGTAAATAAAACCTTCAATTATTGAGCTGCAGCAATTTATATTCATATATTGTGTAGTAGCTCTAGCCCAACCATTCTCATATATAATTTTCGTAGGAATCTCAATTTTTTTTGAAAATAAAATTCAACTCCTGTAGTATTTAGTATAATACTCGCTGGTGATGTAGAGTTCTATTAAGTCTTTTTTAAGTTTAGATAATAAAACAAATAAAAATAAAATAATTTCTATTTATAATTTTTATTTATTTAATTACTATTTATCTACTTACCTACATTTACCAAAAAACTGTTATACAGCTGCTGTTAAAATTCAAAGAGTGACAGTTTTCTATAGTAGCAATAATAAATATCTATCTATCTTGTTATTAGTTTATGCCCAATAAATTATTAATTGATTTAAAAATACAAAAGAAAAGAACGGCACTAAGCGTAATCTTAAAAAGGTTACTTGGAGCAAACAAGGTAATTACTTTTTTATTTACCTCTGTAAATCTCAACAATCAAATCAACCTGACACTAAAACAAACAATTCTATCTCACTCAAGAACCTCCAATTCTTAGATAATTGTACCAACAGGAAAACAGGCCCTCTGGCATCAAGCAGTCATTCACGGTTATTAAATCCAGTACGTGATTAAGGGTCCCCTAGCGCCCCCTAACGAACATTAATTTGACAAATAGGCGTTCAAATTGTCACAGGACTTGAGACCTCCGCCCATTTTACACTCGAAATGAGTGTCTGTAGTCTGTAGGTGTCTACCAACTTGTAGCTTTAGCACTAGTTTGAATCACACATGTGTTCTACCAATACGAGTATTCAATTATTTCTCAGTAACCTCCATCTCGAGCCTTATCTTTGAAAAACTGATATCAGATAATATAATGTAGGAAGAGATGACGTTAAATCAGACATTTCACATTAGTTAATCATAGTTTTTGCCAATATTTAAAGCAGATTTGACTGCCCTTTAGTTTCATCTATTTTCATCAGTGTCATGATTTGTCAGTGTCAGTGTCATCGTTGCTAGCAAACTAGCACTACTGAACTGATGCTTTGGGTGCTGAAGAGTTGTAAGCAAGAAAACATTAACATTCGATAGAAGTCAATAATTTAAACGCCTGATAGTAAATTTTACAGATATGTATGCAGATTATTTTACGGTGTTTATCACTAAAATAACAGGCGCTTCTGATTCTTTCACAATCATAATTCTCATAAATAACAATAATAATAAAATGATTATGAAATTATACATATAACATTAGAGTTATCAATAATAATCGGAATCTGAATCTGAATCACAGAATTTTTAAGCTAGTGTTTTGTAACTAGTACTTTGGTTTTTTTTTACTAAGAAGTACTTAAGTATTAACTACTTACTAGTTTTTCGTCCAGTCGTAAATGTAAAGTCTAAGTCAAGAACCAAGTTTTGTGTTTTTTTTATTTCAAAAGCTATGAACGTGTTTACTCCGGAACAAGGCGCTTGAAGTCTTCATTCTTAGTGCCTATTAATAAAACTCACAATGAACGCCCATAGCCAGCCCATTAGCGAATTCAGATTGTTGAAGTGTCGTCGTGCAGAGGGCCTCGTTAGCAAGGGGCGGGGTCGACTGACGGAATAACGAATTTCCGTTGTTATTCTTGATTTGTGTAGGCATTTTATTTGAGATGACTTGAGTTTCACAACTGGATAACGATGCAGGTACTTAAAATAGTCATATCTCGCAATGAGTATCAAGTGCGATACGTCATTAGAGCACCAAGTAAATATAATAAAGAAACTCGCTCACTTACGGTGATAATATATCTTCAGACTTCTAGTTTCTTAGATTTAAGAATGTTCAAGGGGAAAGTAAGAGGCACGATCAAACATATTATTGGTAAATGCTCAAATTGCACAGAATTTTGTATAAAATAAGCTTTACATAATTTAGCTACCTACTCGTAATTTTTTGCTTTGTCTATGTGGTTTTCGGGTGTTGTATTTTATACAAATAAGACCGGTCAGCAATTGATACACAATAAAACCATAGGTGAACTTCAAACCATGAATACAAACACTAAACACAATACAACAAAAACACCTTTAGAAATCGCAATTCAACAAATCCTTTCATCCAAAGAACCCATTGGTTTCATTGCAACTGCTGTGCGATCTATGGCCATTGTAGCTTAACCAACTGTTGAAGGAGCTGTGACTCTGGGCGGCTGTAATGACGGCTGTCAAGATGGGCGGCAACCGCCTTCTCGCCAGGAGGTCTTGTTAGCGGAACAGCACAATGACAGGATGTGGGGTTTGAATGTTTTTGATATTTTAGAGGCTGGTCTGCTCGGCCCATGCGACCTCACGGTTATTTTTACGACAAATATTGTGCGAAATACGTGTGTAGTTGGTTCAATATAAGAGTCGTAAATCATTGCATTTTGTAGCTTCTTTCATCGGAATAAATGTCACCAGACGATTTTTTTTTATAAACTTAGGTCACGGTAATTTCGTAGCCCTTAGTCGGGCAGAATGTTCGTTTTTTCGCTGCGTTGTATCTCTCAAACAGGAAATGAAGTGAATTAAGTCCAATCTAGCCTTATAGGTACTAGCCGTATACATAAACAGAGTTTGACCTGGTTCATCACCGCTGAGCCGAAGCCGCTGAAACTAGAAAACTGAATATTGGATGCTTCTTCTTAAAGCAAAAGACACTAAGGCAGGGTTTCGTGAGATTCAACACTAGAGGCAAAAGAAAAAAGGATGAAACGTTTGTATCAAACTTTTTAACGCGTAGTGCAATTTCGAATATTTTCAATGCTGAATATTAGGACACATATGTCAAGGTTTTTCAAAATAACTATGAAATCTAAGTAAAATGGGGTGTCAACGTTTGTATGGGGTCTTTTTGACAGGAAGTGCAATTTTCTTGAAACTTTGCCTGGATAATATGATTTCAAAATAACTGGATAATTATTATATAATTTAAAAAAATAACTATTAAAAAAGAGTAAATTAGGGTATCGAAGTTTTGTATGGAAACATTGTAACGGATTGGTTGATAAGCATTGATCTTGATTCGGATACTTTAAATGGATACAAAGAAAAAGGATGCGTGTTTTAGGGTTTTATAATAATGCTCAAAAATGCTTATTTTACGGATTTTTGAGCGTGTCAAATTTTGTAGGAAAACTTTTTGACGCTTGGTTGGCTTAAAACTCAGTTCGAATAATTTATATTAAAAATAAATAGACACATGTTTCAAGATTTAACAAAAAAAGGGTTAAATATGGTGTCAACGTTTGTATAGGAACTATATAACGGGTGGTATTTAATATTTTAAATTTAGAAACTTAATCTCAATACAACATATACGTACTACGAAGGTTCACTTAAAATAAATGTATGTGTTTCAGAGTTTTTTCCTCCCTCAAACTCATGGATGCCGAACCTAACTCATGGCAAAAATTATGACTTATATTTGAAGATTCCTCTTGGCTCATAACAACTCAAAAGCATTAAAAAATATAAAAGAATAAAATACAGATCATACAAACATTTAAACAAACAAACACGCATCCTTGTGACTCAAGCAGGCTTTATCCCACTGCGCCACACAGTCGTAAAATTCAACTACTGCATCTTCCAACACAATTCGTACCTACTAATTTTAAATTATTCTTAACTATTATAACTTATCATCATAAAAATGCTGCGCTACGTGGATACTTATAAAAGCAATCTAATGCGTACAGCTAGTTCTCCATATAATTTCAGTATTTATGCTAAAATTTTCAGGTAGTGAGGTGTGTGTGGTGTGGTGTGGTGGAGTGGCATTAAAGCTGAGACTGGACCTGTTTGGCACCACAAGCGCAAAATGTACTCTCTTATCATGTGTAATTTGGCCTACCAACTCTAATAATTTACCTGTTAGTTTCTCTATGTCTGTAACCTTTTTCATGTTGTTTATCAAATAAACCATTATTCTATTCTATTCTATTCTATTCTATTCTAGGTACCCCAAAGTGCTATAGTCGGTATTGGGGGATTCGAGGGAGAAAGATATATTAAAATATCTGTATCCAAAAACTGAGAAACCTCGTTGTGGTAGAAAAATAAAAAAAATCAACCTTTTACATGTAAAGGAGATAAAATCTGTAAAATCTTCAAGTTATTATTTTATAATAACTGTTTTTATAACGGTAAGACTAGTAGTAGAGCTCGAACAGGAGCGGATAGACAGGCAGACAGACGGACATAGCGAAACTATAATGGTTTCTTGTTGAACCTCAGAACCCTAAAACTGTCATGCCTCTCATATATGGTTATTTCGCTATCACAATGGTTTTTTATACCCCCATACTATCTAATTCTCGTAATGAATGTTTGCTCATGCAAACAGATCTGGCAAGTCGCAGTAACTATTCTGTCGCAAAGATAAAAAGGATAATAATTTAAACAAAACGCGCTACTTAAATAAACCGGGATGTGTAAATATTAACGCTGGCACTCCGCTGGGAATGAGTCTAGAATATTAGACACAGCGGTCCTACAAAATAAGGGAGGTTGTACACTAATAATTTGCGAGTACAAGAACAAGAACAACAAAAACATAGTAAAGCTGTGTAAATAAATTAATAATAATGGAGGACAATGCAGACAACATCATCTAGCTTAAAACTAAGCATAGCTTGTATTACGGTGACCAGATGTCTGATAGAGTACTTATGTATATTTATATACATACGTATGATACTTTATAATACCCAGGTTTAGAACATACACCTATGTTCATCACACAAAAATGTTTGTTCTCGTAGGGAATCGAACCCTCAAATTACAGCGCACACGGCAGAACTACTACCAACTAAGCTGACAGGCCAGTCAATGTACTCTTTACCTTCTATTTTCCTAGGTACAAGTAGCCATACGTTCAGCTTTAAATAAAAACTGCTAACTCCTTTGTACACTGCTATTGTTTTCAAGACATTATTTGTCTATATTCTTAGGGAAGTAGCATCAACTCTGAGATCAGACTTGTTCTGACATATCACACACAGGGGACTAAATGTTATTGTACTGTATTGTAATCTTTGTGTTATAATTTTTTTAACTTACCTTCTTCTTATCTATTTTTTTCAATGTCCTACCTAACTGCTTGTTTCTACTGTCTTATTAACTATCGTGTGTTTTTGTTCCAAATAAACTTTTATTTTATTATATTCATGTATTCAGTGGAAACCGTGTTAGTGAGCGGCAACGTGCGGAAATCGCGGATTTTTTTAAAATTTAAATTAAATTTTTAATTTTTAACAGTGTAAATGCCGGCAAAATAATACGTGAGTAAAACCCGTGTTTATCAAAATGTATTATTAGTTTTTATTTGAATCCATATAGGTCTACTGGACCTAATTTTAAAGGTTGACGAAACATATACGTTTGCAAATCGCCAGTGTAATACACTCTTTTAGAATATTGCAATATTTACTACGAAATTACGATTGAATATCAATTCACATCCAATAATAAAACATGCATTGATGCTATCATATAGTTTATTGATGCTTTCTGTTATATTTTGCAGGGTCTGCAGTAAATGCTTTAATATCTTTTTGAAGGCTCTCACTTTCAGAAATTCATATTATGTGGAACATTTTTTAAGAACACAGATTTTACTTGCGTATTATTTTTGATTCTTTAGATTAACGACTTCTGTGGCCCGGTGGGCTGATCCCGGCCGAGACGCAGACGCAGATCTGAAAGTACTTGTCTCGGGTCTAGGTGTTTCTATATATAATACTAGCTGTCCGCGCGCAGCTTCGCCTGCGTTGAAGATTTTTCCCGAAACAAACCAATTTTCCCGAGATAATAAGTAGCCTATGTCACCCGGGGATAGTGTAGCTTTCAAACGGTAAAATAATTTTTCAAATCGGTCCAGTAGTTTCGGAGCCTATTCAGTACAAACAAACAAATAAACAAACAATCAAATCGTTCCTCTTTATAATATTAGTATAGATGTATGCATTTGGAAAATAACAGAAGCTCTGCTTACTCTGTGGTTAATTGATAAAAAAATATCAAAATGTATCAAACAACATACGAATGTTTGAAAAATGACACATATAAAACGGTCTTGAAAATTCAATTTCTTTAATCTCGTAGTAAGGGTCATGTTTTTCATAACTTCTGCTCTAGCCCCTCTCGGCGTAATGGCCGACTCACTGCCAAAATAAATGTTGCTTAATATGCCGAAACTTTTGAAATATGTTTTGCCTAAATGCGCTGCTGAAAGCGTAATAATTTTCGCCTTTATGTTCCAACTTCTTGGCCGCTTTTTGTTTGCTTGGTAAGTGTCTCTTTTATTGTTTAGTGCTGGCTGCTGCTGGTTGCTGGGTTAGAGAGATGAACTGTTATTTCTCTTCTATTCTCTGAAATGAAACAATATTTTGTGGCTTGATTTTATTTTTCATAACCCTACCTAAGAGTATTCATCAAATAGATAACCAAACCAAGGCTCGGATCTCAACATTGTTATAGAAGGATAGAAAAAATATATCGTATAAATATTTGAATGTATCGCACATACATTCAAATGTAAATTATGTTTATTCTTGGAGTTGGAAAAACAAAGATCAACTGAACCACGACAACGAGTAGTATCTATGAGTAACTCAACAACGTATGACAACGCAATAAGGCATTATTTTCTAGTAAAGACAAATTCAATTACTCAATTCTCAGATTTTTGAAAAGGCAATATACATTAAAGTAGGTACTACCAAAACTAACACTTATTTCATTCTTATCCTTCCAATATCCATTATTTACAAATCAAGATCATTAGGTACACGTAAGCATCATTTGAGACCTCGCACCACCTCAGGGCATTACGTAGGTGTTTCCATCCTAAAATATTATTGCACGTGTTGTGTGGACTATCTCTAGTGCTGTGCCGGGAACGGCCGCAAGACATTGTTATTTCTAGGGAAGGGGTACACAGTCTTGAAAAAACTTTGCACTAATACTTAAACTTATTCAACACCATGTCTAAAAATATAGAAATAAAAAAGTTAGTGATTAAAAAAATCTAAATAATTTATTTAGGAAACGTAACAAAGTAAACGATGATAAGAATTTGTTAAACTGTGTAGCAGCTACCAACGCCCACCTCCTTAGACCATACGCTTATTTAGTTCCTTAGGATACAAAGAGGTAATGTTTAATTGAAAAGTAAAAAAAATACGAAAAATATGTACTCGTGTCATACTACATATTATATATGCGAATGTGTCTCTGTCTATCTGTTTTTGTTACGTTTTCACGGCTAAACGGCTGAACGGATCTTGATGAAATTTGGTAAGAAGTATTGCATTTGGAGGAAGAACATAGGCTTTTTTCGACTCAAAAAACAACCTTGAAGGGGTAAAACAGGGGATGAATGTTTGTTTGGGCAACTCATATTTTTTTAAGTTAGGGATCTGAAAATTCATATTTTGGGTTTTGGTAAAAAATGAAGAAATACGTGTTTCAACGTTTTTTTGCAAAATCATCACCGAAAGGGGAAAATAGGGGATTGAACTTATGAGATGTTCTTTAGATGCACAGAATCCATTCCATACGAAAATAAAAATAATGGTTCCAAGCATACGCGCACGAAGTCGGGCAGGTAACAGCTAGCTAAGCCACCGGATTTAACGAAAACGCATAAGAAATTATAAAAAAACAATAATCAAAAATTTAGTTAACTGTGTCAAATCCCACTGCATTTTGAGAAACAGTCGATTAAGTTCACGGTTAGTTTCTTCTTCAAGCCTTAGTCTTAAATCCTACTGCCAAGACTGAAGTTGTTCATACCCCATCTCTCCAAAATCGTTATCAGGGTATTCAATAGTCAATAGGTATGGAAATGTGCCATCATGAGTGCACATGCAGTGTATATGGTTTTCTCTATCTGTAACGGCCCCCTCAAGTACTGGTCGTGAAGATATCGTATCAATATGGCTCTATCGGTCCTCGATGGCATCGGAAGGTTTTCTATATTATATTTTACGGGGAGAGAAAATTTTATCGTGTGTGGTAATACTGTGAATTTCCTGTAGCCGTATTTTTTTACAAATATGTCTTGATATATATTGCTAGACGTATCGTGATCGTATCGTGCTAGACCTTTACTTGAATATCGAATCATGACGTTTACCTTCTCGTCTACATCCGTTTATTTTCTTCTTGCAATAACAGTTGTTTTATTAAAGTCAAGTCAAAATAATAGAAATAATGACGTTAAACCAAATATTAGGCCAACATTAACCCTTTCAACCACCGTTGCGCCAGCCACAGGAACTCACACAAATTAAAGCGATGTCCAAATAGGCACAGGAACTTAACGCCGAAATTATCGCCATCCCGCACGGGGCCAGGATAATATTACGGGATTTATGGGGCCTTGCGCCGGCGCTTTGATTTACACCTTCCTTGCCACAGAGTAGATGATAATATCAGAATAGTGAAGTTTCACTTTTACGACACAACATAAATAATTTCAACACACTTGATCCTTTTATTTTTCAAAATTTAGCAAAAAAAATAATTAGGGAAACCAGATGGCCGATCAATTACTTTTATACTATTATAAATACATGCGAGTACTTATGATATTACATCCTTACATTTCTACATCGCACAAATGTTTGTTCTGGATGGGAATCGAACCTACAGTCAACAGCACAAATAGCAGAGCTACCACCAACTGAGCTAGCCAACCTTTAGTATATTTTTAAAATCATATTTCGACAAAAATACTTTGCCTATAATTTTGACAGAGTGTTCGTTGCATTAATACTATTCTGAACGGTAGACAGTTAGTAACATTGAATCTAAAGTTAACGTAATAAAGCACTTATTACACTGGAGGCTGTTTGAAATGACACAAGCCCGTGTTTGATTTACGCCTTCCTTGCACAGTAAATTATGTACTGATAATGCTTTGCGATGGAGATTAGTGTGAACTGTCGTGGTTTGAGGGGTTAAATGAAATGGTGAAGGGAACTTGACCTTAGGGCGTACAGCCGTATGACGTATTGCTGGTCTTTTTCTTGATCATTTAATGTCTATCGCGCCCTGCGTATTGTTCCACTACAAAAATTGTCTCGCGGTTTGTTTCGTCATCATACCTGCGACATAGAATCAGCGGGAATTTTCGCGAGTACGTGCACCTACGTCTGATTCCATATTCCTTATTCCATATTCCTCAGTGCGTACAGCTATAGAGGCTTACTCTAGTTGACTAAAGTGTTAATAGGCCATTTTGACACAGGTTTTGCTCACGTATTATTTAGTCGATGGAGGCACCGACACTGTTTCGATTCATCTAGAGAATCTTCATCAGGGCGTGTGATCCGTGATCTGTGAGTTGCCGCTCAAGTTCACGGTTCGCACTCAAGCAAAAGGTAATTATATACACAACACTTACCTATCCTTAACACTTATCTTAAAATGTATAACAAAAATCCTTTTGCTTTCCTGACATTTTCAGTAAATTTAACTCTAAATAGACAATACAACGTTAAGCATCGGCTACATTGTATAACCCTTCAGACAAAGGTATTCAGATGCGGGTAGATTATCATATTTAATGGGCAAGTCGTTGTTTGCACTCGGCAATACAACGTAGCGCAAATTGCATTTGGTCACGCCCTTAGATCTCAATGCAGCGCTTTGATACTGCGAGTTAATTATTAGCTGTTATTTATTCAAATTAATGGTTGCTGCATAGCTATAAGAAATAATCTAAATAGCAGTATTTTATCTTTGGATGACCTCTATGGCGCAATGGAGTAAAGCCTGGCTGAAAGGCAAAATGTTGCGGGTTCGATTTCCACCGCGGGACAAATTTTTGTATCTGCAAGTATTTGTCTGGGGTCTGGGTGTTTCTGTGTATATGTATAATATGTACGTTTTAAAAAAAGTATAATAATAATAATACATTTTGGTGGATAATGCACACAACACCATCTAGTCCCAAACTAAGCATAGCTTTTATTATGGTGACCAGATGACTGATATAATACTTATATATTTTTAAATATATAATTAAGATACTTTATAATTATAATACGCAGACACAGAACAAAACTATATAATTAGTAACTTTGTATATCAGTCATGTGATACCTAGAGCTCTGCTTACTTTGAGGTCAGATGATGCTGTGTGTGTATTATTTGTTTATTTTGATTGTTTGTTTATCAAATTTTTGATGAATATTGCTACATTAAACTTTATATTATACATTTTCTAAAACAGGTAAACATTGCATAATATTTATAGCTAACTCAAAATGCATCTAGAGCACGATTTCATTTTTCCTGTGGTGTCATCTAGTAAGAAATATATATCTAATCAGCAACATCTTTTAATAAAAAGTTTTCGAGATGTATAGTTTGATGTTCCCTATCTTTTGTTCATTAATTATTACTAAAAGTAGGTTTTGGTCACTTTGTTTTAATTGCATTATTTATCTTATAATCGGACTGAGTATTATATGACAGTTTATACTACAGCGTTCTAAATCAAAAATGCTGTAAAGGAATTGTAAGGTACAATAGAGTTGTGCCAACAGATGGACGACCACGATAATAGAGATTAATGTTAAGTGGATATTTAAATAGCCGGTTCTGATATCATTAAGATGGGCGTGATGATACGGCTCCACATCCTGCCTTTTTGAATTTTGTTTAAGCTTGGATTTATAAAATACGAGTATGTTGTAAAAAATGAAGGATTAGGGTTTAGAATTCGGATATCCCTACTAATATTATAAATGCGAAAGAAACTCTGTCTATCTGTCTGTCTGTTACGTTTTCAAGCCTTAGCCGCGGGCAGCAGCTAGTAATATATAATAAAAAAACATTTACATCCATAGGTATCCATCAACACTATCTACTGTTATTATAAATTTGATTAGAGGCCAACCAGGGTCATAAAAACGTCCTGAACTAAATATGAAAGCACCAAACATAGATTTAACAAAAATACTTTATATGTGATATTAACGGTTTCCGGACCATGCTTTCAGATTACATAATTCATGATTCTAAGTCAACGCAAAGTACCTACCCAATAAGTTTTGAAATAAATAGCAACAACTACCGTATTATTTGAATGCATTGGTGAAGTCAATGACGTCAATGACGTAAAAGTCAAACATGCTATCGAAATAACCTTTAAGTCGTCAAAAACTGGTGCTAGACAGTCTCTTCATACCATAAAATGCCGAATCAATAAAAGGTAAACATTATTAACCAACTAAACCTGCTACTAGCAGTAAACAGTAAACAGTAGCACTAAACTACTAAAGTCAGCTCGTCAGGCAGTCAAGCCGTCAAGTTTAATGCGCAGTAAATATATTAAGTAATGAGCTAATGGAGGTTATTTTGTAAACATGTTATGACGCGTTTTGAAATACTTTAGTATTACATTATGAAATATTATGTATCTGGTTTCATTTATTATTAATATTTTATTATTTATATAAGTGGTGATTGCATGTTTGTACTATAACGAAATAGAACAGTTATCACCTGTACGGCAAACTCATGAATCTGCACTTTTTAATGCTTAAAATGCGGTGATACACACTTTATCAAATTATTGTCTAATATTTTCAAATAATCTCTATTTCTTATAGTTTTTGAGATCTTCTCCATTGGTATCTTCAATACTGAAGGTCGAGTCCAGTGTGAATTATTGACGCACTATGCTTTTCCATTACTCCCGGTCTTTGGCTTCATAGTTTCAGGTATTGTTAGACCAGTCAGTGATTTTACTGCGTCTGTCCAACGGGCAGGTTAGCGACCGCGAGGTCTTTTGCCGTCAACCTGACCAACCATCAACTTTTCAAGGTTGTCAGGGTTTTTGCGAGTATTGTGTCCGAAATATTTGAAGATGCGCTGGTAGCAAATAGTGAACAGGCTTGTCTTTATTTCGAGGTTCTTAAGATATTAGTTTTTGAGATACAATAGCAGTAACTAAGCAAATCTTTGCAATTTTTTTATATTGTTCCATGGTAAATTCTCGTAGGTTTTAACATTTTATTACTGAGTTTGGTGTTTGTAATAAAAAAAATGTCTGATGCAAATCACCGCATTTTTAACTATTCGTGTCTTTGTTGCCACCTTTCATAGTTTTTGCTATCATTATTTTAAATGCGTTCCCAAGACACTGGTGTCATTACAAATTGTTATTTTTTATATCAGATTAAGTTGTTTGCAATTATGTAATGAAGTTAAAAGCTATTTTTACAATGCAAAGAAGCGAATATGACACATACGTGAGTTGTTATCGGCTAAGAATTTATTGACAAAATCGCGAATCTGCATTATTATGCTACTCCAGTGTATTATTAATGAATAGATCTAAGCTTTCAATTTAAAATACAAATATATATAAAAAATCTAAATAGGTTCTTAAGATGTATTAATGTTTTATTTCAGTTATTTTGCTCTCCTGTAAAATGTGTTTTTTGCAGGTTCATAAGTCTGCCGTACAGGGAACGAGTTGCTGTCTTTTTCACACGACACTAAAAAGAAAGAAAGATTGTCACATTAAGTTGATATTATACGATATAACAACTATAATTGTTTCTTTCCAGCTTGTTTCTCTTTTTAACCCTTCTTAATACTCGAGAGGCATATTCGATCCATGATACAGTCCTTTTTAGTTTACATCTCTATTTGAAGCCTCGTTATTGCTTTGCTTATGATTGATACAACATTATGATTTACGAGGCATTATTGCAGTATTTATAACAGTCGAGGCCAGTTAATAAATTAATTTATAAATCGTTTACATTGTAGGCAGGAAACTTGTAAAATTGCATAGAGAGTTAATAGCTATTAGCTAATACTTGTGTATGATAAAACTAGTGGCTCTGTGAGCCGTTGACCTCGCGAAAATTTTTCGAAATGACTGAATAACTTTTTACGTTTTCAAACCCCATATTTCCGCCATTTTGAAAAAAATTCCAAAAACTGAATCGACAAAAAAATGTTTATAGTTATAGAACCTGGTCACAAAGTTTTACGAGAATCGGTTGAGAAATGATACCTGTAGAGGAGAACATCCTCACAGACGCCGGCCGAACGTCGTCGTTCGGACAGACATACGATAGCATTTTTGCCTAAGTTAAAACGCAGTCACTCGCTTGCGCTTCGCGCTTGCTCGGTCAATTAAACATCTAAAGAAAAAAAGATCAGAAGGAGTCCACGTCCTAATATTAGACGAGACAGAAATAAATTATACCTTTCTTATAAAAAGCAAGTGAAACTATCAATTATTTTTACTATAAAATTCTGAAATTGCACACTGAAGCCCTGAACAAAATGTATATAGGATTATAATAAAGCTGGCCGCTTTTATTCAATAATGAAACCCTATCGAAAAGCCATTTCAAGCCCTGCAATTTCAATATCAATCAATTTTGCAAAATGTTCATTTTAAACAGTGGTTAATCGCGTGGTTATTGTTCCGAGCTCGGTCAATTTGACCCGCGATGTATTGACGATAATTATGGACTGCGGTTGCTGGAGGGTTAGCAGAACAAGCCACACTATTGCAGTATATTGCACTATCATAATTTATAATATAGGGATTTATAATCTTATGAAAAGGTAAATCTGCCTAGATTTACCTTTTCATAAGATTTAATAAAAACGTTTATTAAATCTTACAAAAGGAAAAATATTGCAATAAAGAAAAAGGCAAAGCAAAATAACTACGTGTTAGTAATAACTTATTAATTTTCTACTAAGAACAAGAGAAAATTACCTATGAAATATATTTTGAATACGAAATACGTACCTCTGCTTTGTAAAACAATTCAACTCTTTCGTAAGTACGTCTATAACAACTAACAATAAAACAAGACTTTCCACTCTTATCATAACTTCTAAATTATAGCTCACAAAGTAAGGTCGGCAAATAAATCAGCCACAATTTCACATCTACGGTCAGCACAGTGCAGTGAAAGTACGGTTGTAAAATAAATCAAAAGCAGCACAATGAGCAGTTAGTGTTCGGTATAACCGCTTCATTTGAATTATTGATGGCTCTGTACCGTCGGCAAAACAATAAGTTGTTTGTTATTTTCGTGGCCATTGAATTATGCTAATGGTTAATTGTGGTTAGGTTTGTGTAACCGGGTCTGTATACTTTGATGAACTTTATCGTGGACTTTCAGTCTTACTGCTCTCAAAATAACATGTTTATGTAACATGTTTTACAGTAGGTTTTTATAATAGTCGAATGTATATCATTCGTTCTACTGAAAGTGTCTAACGAAGTTTTAGGGCAAATAAAAATTATAAGCTATAATTTTATGATACAAACGCCGTTTTATATGACCTAGTAAAGGTTGGAGCTGTTTAATATACCACACAATATGACTTGTTTACGTAGCGTGTGTAAATCGACTACACGTGAGAAATGTATATATATTAATTTAATTATACTGAAACATGCTTATTATATTTACTGTTGGTACGTTATGCTTATAGTTTGCAAATTATAATTTGTAGAAAAGACATTGTCATCGCTTGTTATTTACATATATTTGATTACAAACAAAAAAATTATATTTACAGATATGTACAGAATAATATATGCAATAATATAAAATATATTTTATATAGTTGAGCCATATAAAGGCCGCACAAAACAAGTTGAGCTATCTATATATCATAGATAGCTGAACTGATCGAGATCAGTGCCAGAGGTCAGCGTTCCCAAGACATTGCCACATTGAATGGCAAAGCCAATACGCTGGGCCAGGAGCTGTTACGCGAAGTTTTTACAAGACGCCGTTAAATAATTTAAAAAAAAGAAATGAATATATAGATAGCTAGATAGAAAATATTTTATTGCAAACAACAAAACAATGTTTAGCTACATGGTTGTACAATGGGCGGTCTTATCGCTAGATAGCGATCTCTGCCAGTCAACCTTTGGGTGGATAGAAATCAACATAGCTGAAAATGGGGTATATAGTATATAGTTGAACATAGATATATATAATAAGTACTGAATAATATTAAACGCCAAACTGTCAAGCTCTTTCTGTTTTGACATCATATTAGGATTTTGTTCATACTAAGACAGTTGTGGCACCATAACACAACCAGATTTTTTATTACTTTTTCGAAAAAAATATGATGATTAATTTTATTGTATTATAAAGACAAAGGGTTGTCCCTTTATTTCCATTATCACGTTTAATGGCAGTTATTCACTTATCGGTAATATTAACGGTGCCGGCGGTTTAAATAGATTAATGGTAATAAATAGTCGAGGTAAATAAATATAAAGAGCTCTTGAAATTATTTAACAATTTAAAATAAGTACTTAAAGTGCTATCAGGCGATTGATAAGAAGCAAGTCGTTGTTCTTAATCTTTTATTTTTTTACTTTGATAGATTGCCACTATATGTCAGGTAACCTGACGTCTTTGAGCTTACTATAGATAGCATAATAAACTGTAATAAAACAGTCATAATGATACGTGGACGTAAGGATCGTTATTGTACATCTTGTTGGACAAAAATATATCGTGTCCATATTGTAACAAAATATTATCACAAATCTGACTTCTAATTCAACAAACTATTGTTTTTATGCCAAGTAGCTTTTACTAAACCTACTTTTTTACCTACTTAGACAAATCAATTCTAGACTGGTTGTTATGTTTTTTTTTGCACTGTCACTATCGATTCTCTGTGTATGAAGGATTATCTACGTTGATGTATTATGGTTAATACGTAAATACAGGCGTAAAAGTTTTAGGTGTAACATCGTCTCCATCATCCTGTCCCGCCTCCACAGCAGCTAAATAGTGATTTATCACGAATATTCATTTCAACAGGCGATGTCGGATCGTGCGATTACTGCGATTTATGTCGCCCGCGCGTGTGTGGGTCGCTTCATATTACACAGTATTTTTATTCATAGAAATGTTGCTTCAATATCCTTCTAGCGTTTAAAGATCACTCGTCGCAAATTTTATAGACGTTTTGCCAAAATTTTTATTCGTAAAAAGCCTTTTTGATATATAGGCATATTGCTAGTTTTCCTTAGTTGTAGACCTTTTGCACAGTTGAACGTCTAGCTGCTTAGACGTCCTAAATAAGACGTTAATATTGAATTACTATGGAATATTGAATAGGTAGATCAATATCTTGCGATGCTATTGTAAGTCTTACACGATGCTAATAATTTATAATTTCTATAGTTGGTTTTTGGTTTAGGGTATAATAACTTTTATGCATGTAACACTGTAATTTTGTCATATTCATAATTATAACTAATTTTAGTTAAAACACTGTGTTGATTGTGATCTGTTTTGTGAATTTAATAAATAAATATCTAGAACTATCACGCCAATCTATTGTAATGAATTAGACAGATATGAAATGAAATTTACCTATTTAGTATATTTATGTAAAAATCAACTGTTTAATAATCACGTTTTAAGAACTAAACAGAAAATCGACTTCATTAAATATAGAAAAATAAATAAATCGAATACCATTAGTTAACGCTTTTTAGTACTTTTTTATTTTTCGAAATTCGTAAACGCCACTGGAAAGTCACAGGTAAACATAATACTTAATTTGGTTTCCTTGGATGACATACTTTTTCCTGTTATTTTGATTTAAAAACCAAACAACTAAACCGATTAAACCGATTCAATTTGTATGGGTCCAATAAGAAAGTATATCCTTTCACATAACAATTTTTTTTAATCGGTTCATAAAATACGAGTATGATTTAATATTTAATAGAATAAATCATTTCATGTAAATAATTTAATTTAATTACCTATAAAAAATACAACCAAATTGAGAACCACCTCCTTTATTTAAAGTCGGTTAAATCATTCGTTTGTATTTAATAACTGTTTGTTAAAAAAAAGAGTAGGTACCTACTAAAAATGTATATGGAAACACATACTGATGTAGTGTGACAATTTAAAACCACGACCTTTAGATCAAGTGGCAGTGTCACTACACCTTTAACCGTTTACATTGTCACATCTTCAATTAGCTCGTCAGTCTCTTGGCATGAGCAGCAGCAATTGAGTAATAAATGCAATTTAAGTTTATTAACATGACAAAGTAATGTGACCCGTGAAGTTATATCTACTGGATGTGTCTTTCTCATATTATTTGAATAAAACTGCTTTTCGAAACATATTTTTGTGTAGGTATAATAATAGATGATAAAATAATAATAAATAATGCAGGACATTTCCATATTATCTACCTCCAAAGTAAGCAGAGCTTGTGTTATGGAAATTACTTATATATTATTACTATATTAGATATACTACTTATATATTTACAACAGACCCGAGGCAATTTTTTGCAGATCATACAAAAAAATTATATAGAAGGATGAAGGAAGGATATGAAGGATAAAATCCGGAACGAGACTATCCGACATAGAACCAAAGTTGTCGACATAGCTCAGAGACTTAGTAAGCTGAAGTGGCAGTGGGCTGGCCATATCTGCAGAAGAACCGATAACCGTTGGGGTAAACGAGTTTTTGAGTGGAGACCGCGGCTCGGCAAACCTAGTGTAGGACGCCCTCCTGCAAGGTGGAGTGACGATCTGCGAAAGGCTGCGTCGATGCGCAGCCTTTCGATTTCGAGCCTTTGGATGCGTCGAACTGAAGACAGGGCGCAATGGCGCTCATTAGGGGAGGCTTATGTCCAGCAGTGGACTGCTATGGGCTGCTGATGATGATGATGATGACAAAAAAATTTCCCGCGGTGAAATCATACCCGTCTTCTGCGTGTCAGGCAGACCTTCGTCCACGGCGCCACAGAGGTCGGCAGATGTTTATTGTGTTAGTGTTTAGCAAACAACTATTGCCACATGCCTTTGCAAAATTAAATATAAAATTTCACAACACTTTAACCGACATCAAAAAAGGAGGAGGTTTTCGATTCGTTGGAGTCTATTTTTTTTATGTATGTTCACCGATTACTCAAAGACGCCTGAACCGATTTGGGAAATACTTTTTTGTTTCAAAGTCTCTTAAATTCTGTTAGACCTATTTTAATATTATCTAAATCGGTCAAGTATTTAACAAAATCAGTTATTAACAAAAATCTGAAAAAATAATACGATGATATTTTTACATACATGAAGTCGGTTTTCTTTTTAGTTTTTAACGTAAATATTTATTTTTACAATTACTGGATCTCTCCTGCGAGCAAAGATTTTAAATAAATCAAATGGCCAAGCGCATATGCGCACGCGCAGTGAAAACTTCCGAAGTCAGTAAGGATTAGAATTACTAGTTGTCAGCTCCCAAACTATTTCAACACTATTCAATAATCAAAACAAAATAATTTAGTACACAGCTTTTATTCATTTTTAAGGTTTAAAATCAGGTTGTTACTCATAATCGAGTAAAGCCATACTAGCAGTGATTTTTTTTCTTATAAATTTAGCTATTAAAGTTTGTCTGCAAGATATCGCCATATGCAATAAGACCGCCGTTTGCACGACTTATTACATTGTAGCCGTAGCATTAGTACGTATCTAAAATGTTAAGTTCTCAATAAAGTTCATTATTATTATTATTACTTATTATTAATTTTGAAAACCAGCGATGTAGCCAGTAGTTGACTGACCGACCTCTTTTGAATATCTGTATCCAAAAACTATATAAAAAACCTCGTCATATCTTAGAAATACCAACAATATGCCACACGATAGGGAAAAAAACAACCTTACTTTACATGTAGGGTTGGGGAGGGGAGGCGCCACAATATATCATTTTTTACAAGTTTTCATTCCATAACTTTATAGAGGAACTATTGCGTACCTATTACTGTGCAATATTTAATTGTGATAAATCTAATATTCTGCGAGCTAGAACTCTGATTAGAGACAGACACATACCGAAACTATACGGGTTCCTTGTTGGACTTAGGAACCCTAAAAGAACGTGACACTGGCTCTAACTCTATTGTTTCGTCGGACTTACTAAGATTTATTAATGGCGACCTCTGTGGCGTGGTGGGCTAAGATCCGGCTGAGACGCAGAAGGTTGCGGGTTCGATCCCCGCCGCGGGACAAATGTTTGTATGATCTGCAAGTATTTGTCTCGGGTCTGGGTGTTTCTATGTATAATACTTTTTTTTTGTATGTATTTACAAAAAAAAAGTATATAATTAGTGTATCAGTCATGTGGTACCCATAACACAAGCTCTGCTTACTTTGGGGTCAGATGATGCTGTGTGAAATGTCCGGGATAATTTATTTATTTATTGCGTAAAATAGTTTTGTTTGCACCAAAGTCAGGATAAGGATCTGGAACATTGACCAAGCGACTTATTAAATTGTTCCTCTAATTATTCTAATAGAAGTGGATGAGATCATCTTGTCAGTTGTAGGAAGATGCCGCATCTAGGAATAAAACATCGTTGGATAAAGTTTAATTAATGTGGCAGAGACGTAATAGAAACTCGGAGAGAATTAAAATGTTTCATAACCAGTGATAAATATTTTGTAATGTTCTCGATTCATTATTATTCATGACAATTAAACATTCACTATGTTATACTTATAGGAAGAATACCATTAGAATTAAGTCATCTTTATACTTTTTTATATCTTTTTAACAGACTTTCAAAAAAGGAGGATGTATTTATGTACAAAAAAGGAGGATGTTTTTGTTTTTGTTTATTTTTTCTCTTGACTTGAAGATACCTAGATTGTCGTTCTGTAGGAAAGACGGCAAAGCATTACAATCCATGGCTGTACGCGTTATAAATGTGGAAGCAAAGCGCTTGGTTCGTAAAGGTGCTAGACTGACAAATTATGGATGGTATTGAGCGGTACGTCAACTTGCCCTGTTGTGAAAAGGAACAATTTGAAAGGATTACAAACGTACATAACCATGACGTACATATATCGATGTACAGAATTTATTTTTTGATTAAAAGTTAATTGTCCTTCAATTCAACTAAGTATTCGCTTGCTACTGCTGTGTTTGATGCTTTGATACATTATGACGGTGAAGTTGGCTTGAAACAGAGTGATGGTAAAAAAAAAGCGGCCAAGTGCGAGTCGGGCTCGCGCACCGAGGGTTCCGAAAAACCTGTAGGTATATAAGTAAAAGTTCACCCATCACGACAATCGAGTCATAGTTATGGTATTTTTATTGCAAAATGAAATCCATCTAAAAATTTACGGTTTTCGCAATGTTTCCTTTATTTGTGCTATAAGACGTTGCTACGTAACAAAGTTCAAGATTCTGAGTTTACGGGAAGTACCCTGTAGGTTTTGATTCTTTTGCGAGTGTCGAAAATTTGCGGAAATTTGCGGCATAAACGGCTGTATCTTTTGATTGCGTTGACTTAGAAGTTTGATTTTTTCACAGCTCTAAGGGACAGTAAACTTGAGTATTGTCAAAAGATGATTTATTCAATACAATCACAAGGATCACTTTGAAACGTCTTACATACTAGGTGAATTTAGGTGCCAATTCATCCTAACCCAAGCTCGAGAAGAATTGGCAAGAAACTCGTCTTGGTCCTAGCGCTTTTTTATAATGATCCATCTTATAACTACCTTAACTACGAAATACAAATACAAGAGAGTTTATACATTTCAAGTGTGTCGGTTAACTGTCTGACGGCAGAGCGACATGAGGCCATGCATTCTTATCAATAATATAGTCATCTATATTATAATAAGCTTTCTTCAAAAGACTACCTTTAATGTATGCTTATTTGATATAAATTTCAGTTTGATACTTCCACGCGTTCCTGAGAAAAAGGGTCTTGACAGACAGACGGACGGACAACAAAGTGATCCTCCTATAAGGGTTCCGTTTTTTCCTTTCGAGGTACGGTACCCTAAAAAACCATGTTGGTGATACAAATTGATAGGTATGGTTACTCTCTCAGTTGAGACTTTCGTACCTTTATCATCGTTTTATTTAAAATGCAGGTATACGACTTTTCAAATAGCACTGCACGTTAGTAAAATGGCCATACAACTTTTTCTTGATTAATATTTTCATAAACATTGCGAAACCTGGATCGTAAGTTTCTTTCAGCTAACCGTTCTCGCTTAAGGCCGAACATAAATTCAATTTTATGAGCCTAGTAATTTTCCTTAATAACTTAGCTGCGGCGGGCTAAGTTGTTCGTCAATCAAGCGGTCATTAAAGCTAACTTAGAGGCCATAAGCTCAGGCTATAGAGTACACGAAGCTTTGCATTGCACTCGATGAAAATCACAGTAAAATTTCATACCTACCTAAATATCTCATTTATATAAATAACTAGATAAAAACATTTACAGACATTATCACAGATATATTCAGAATGTATACACTATAATATAATATACAAGTGAAACAGTTGACCCATCTAAAGACAGTTTAAAACGATCTATAGGTAGCTTAACTAATCCAGAACACTACCAGAGCGGAGCGTCAGGCGCATAAAACAAAAAAATAACAACTTGTCTCAACCCTTTTCGAGGTTTTGTTCTCGTTAGTTAGTTATATATATAATAATAAATTAAAAATGTTACTGGACAACTAACACAGCATCATCTAGTCCTAAACTAAGCTTGAACTATGGGAACGAGATGATTGATTGAATACTTACATGTATACGTGTACACCCAAAATACAGAACTAACATCTACGTTCATCACACAAATGATTGACCTGGGAGGGAGTGGAACCCGCAACCTACAGCGCAGAAGGCAGAGTTACTACCAACTGAGCTATACCTAGTCAGTCTATACCTAGAATACTGCTTAATTACAAAATATTTTTTTTTTAATC
Organism: Lampropteryx suffumata; assembly: GCA_948098915.1. Classification (NCBI taxonomy): domain Eukaryota; kingdom Metazoa; phylum Arthropoda; class Insecta; order Lepidoptera; family Geometridae; genus Lampropteryx; species Lampropteryx suffumata. Next base: position 986,671 of record OX402553.1, read on the forward strand.
TGAAAGCTTAATATGGTTTAAAAGTGATGGACGAGCAGGTGTTTTGTAAATGTGCCAGTTAACTGGCAAGAACTGTGTAATGTTGAAGATTAACTTAGGATTTTCTGTTTAGTAATGTTACAGAACAATTCATTTTGTCGCCCCAGGTGCATGCTTGGTCCCTGTAATAGCGATTAGCGTGTAAAATAAGAATACTTGGTGGCGATTATAAAACTTACATAAAAAAACACTATCTCTTTCAATATAAATTCAAAACTGGTTTTTGTCAGTTCTCCCGCAGGCAAAATCGTCTATTTGTAATCTGTCTCCGCAGACAAATTTTAATATTTTAGGATATACTTTATGATTATGATTATATGATTGGTCTCATGTAAATTTCATCAAAATCAAGAAACCTGGAAAACATATGTCATCCAAGTACTTAAACGAAATTTAGTATCTTTATACTTGTATTTATAAATCTTTTGTGCGTTTTGTAATTAAACTAAGGCTAAACCGATTTTGATGATTTTTTTTGTATGATTTCAAGTGGATTTGAGAATGGTTTATATGGTTTAAATGAAGTCGGTACTCTTTTTCGATTTATAACGTAATTATTTTCTTTTAGTCATTATTTAATTTCCACATGCCTAAATTATAATGTTAGGAAAATTCACAATCTATTTCTATTCTATTCTTATTACTTTATAGTGTTTGCAACAAAATATGAGTCTCATCTCACAAGCAAATTATAAAATTCGTGTTGAAATCTATTGACATCTCTATTCATTGACATTAAAATGACGAGGGCTGCATTTTTACAACAATACTTTTTACGCCAGATTAGCTAACACTATGGAATTATTAGAAAGACGGTATACTTTTAATCAAGCTATGAAATATTCAGCTCGTCGCTCTCCGCTTCTATTCTAACCTGGCATTTCACAAGGCACTTCGGGCGTGCAAAGTAATTTCCTTCGCTCAATATATCAGGGGCGGCCACACTAGCGCTGCATAAATATGAATAATCGCCGCCGGCCGCCGACAGCGAACATAAATTATGTGCGACTATCGATAGACGAACAGCGTATGTGGAGCCTTAACGTGCAAAGTTGTCCAAACTGGAATGGAATTGTTTCAGTTTTATTGGAAATTCAAAAGCTTTGAGTGTGATGGCTTGTTTTGATATTTCAAAAATGACGTACAGTTTGATTGACATATAAGTCGCATTTGTGAAATTGGCTAAACCAATTAGACCTGTAACAACATCGTGACTTACATCATGAATAGTTAGCTTCTTTTTCTTAATTTGTGCAGCTCAATCACGCCGTAAATGCTGAACAAATTTGGATGAAACTACTATAGCTATTGTCTATAAGCTGGCAATGTATATGGGCTACTTTCTATGCAGATACCACGCGTACGTAGCCGTGGATGGAAGCTAGTTGGTTATACATTTAGCAGAGAGATGTTTTGAATGTAGCCGATGTAGGGTCACTAACTATACCTGCTGCTCGAAACTGCATACTTTTTTGAAATGTCGTTTTCAGACTTTCCATATCCTGAGCAACGCTAAGGCTTGGAAAGCCTCTCTTGCCTCGTTTGGTCTAAACCGAGAAGGTATCACAGTTTAGTATAACAACTTGTGATCTAGTGAGCTGGAAGATAGATATTGCATCAGATATCAGGGTGGTATAATTTGAGGTATCAATCACGTTCGTGGGCGGCATTGTCTCAGGCCTTGCGCGGCTACATTAATCTTCCTTTGTATAGTTACTTCATCAATTACACACTCTAGACGGAGAGTGAATTTACTATACATTTAAATAAACACGGGTTATACCCGTGTTTATTTACATGTATAGTAAAACTCCTTAAATATACTTTTTTAATAAAACTTTAACCATTAGTAACCTACTTGTACCTACAGGTGAAAAAACCCAGTCCTAATAACACTAACATGCAATTTAATATACATTTACAACTTAAGACGCCGGTCTTCAAAGTAAGTTGACGGAAACGAACGCTTATACTTACTCGTAAGTAGGCAAAAATAACCACAAAAACCTCTGTTACAATGTAGTCAGACCTTTGCAACAGATGTCAATCTCAATCTTGATAACTATAATCCCATCAGCCGTAATGTCGTGAACTCTATCATTACACCCACAACGTCGTAAGTTCTATAGTAACGGAGCCCGCCATATAGCAGATACCTCAAATACCTCTTCCAGAATGAAAGTGTCTTGATATTAGCGGGTTGCACTATCAAATTGACGAGTTTCTTACCAATTCGACTTGGGAATTGGCACTTAAGTTTATGACTTTTGAAATTATCTATAAAAAGAATAATTTATACTTTTCCGTATACTTGGCTCTCTCATTAAGTCACTGGATACATTTTTGTCGGAATTAGATTAAAGTATATGTACAAGAGTGCACAGAATATTAAATATATCATAGGACCGTTCAAATGATTTCTAGATAGGTAATCCGATCCAGATCAGAGGCCAGCGTCCCCAAGCCGCGTGAATGACTAAAAATAGAGAGTAACAAAATGTATGTGTGTCATGTCTGTGCTATATCAACATTAATATTACGGTCACAGTACCATAGCAACCCAAGCTCCTCTCGCTCCACTGTAATCATCTGTCATTACACCGTTATTATCCTGTCCCCGCTGACACTCCTGCCGTATAATTAACGTCTATTATTCATGAAAAGTGCGGTGTGAATGCAGTTACTCTTTTTGTGACAAAATAAATGTCTGAAATAGGGGTCACAGAGGAAAATAGTAATTACATTATATTTCCTACAATGCAAGAGCGTTCGTAGTGTAGTGGTGTGTAAACCACTATGGTGTATAAATTTGATTTAATGTATATAGTTTCTATATTTAGTATGGTTACAACTTTCATACCAATTTCTCATCAAACAAATACAAATAATTCATTTTAACGCCATCTATCTTATTTCTGCTGTAACTACTACGGCCAAAGCTCTCTAATAAAACCACCACATACTTTTAAACATAAGCCGTCGAGAAGATAAGCATGTGTACCTACGAGTATGTAATTACCCCGTACCCGCCTGGCAACACGTTACAAAGGTAACAATTTGAGGGAAATCATTATTTAAGACTGGCGTTCACCAACTCTTAACCTTTAAATACAAAAACAAACAACAAATACGCGATAAATACGCTTTAACCACTAAACCAAACAAAATTCTGATCGCGAATGTTAAAATACTTAAACAGAACAAAACAAACGTTCTGACGACTGTAATTCAGAGATTTCTTTAAATTCTATAAATTAAAATCTACCAAATTTTGTCTTTGGTACTAATTTGACATGTAATTTCATTTTAAATTTTAATATACTTAGATGAGTCAAACTTATATACCTCTCTTGTATTGTATTGTATTGACATTGTACTTTTGTGCTTATTTAATTAAATTAATTGAAATTGAAATTCAGGTACTAATGGAACCCAATCAACTGTGGAATATGGTGCTGTTTTTATTTGTAAGCTTTTCGTCAACTGTAGAGATGGAGTTTTTGATTCAGCTCTTCTATGCCCCATATTAGGAACGACTAGGCGCTTCCTAGATTATAGCAAATGACGGTGACAGATTGATAGAACTTGTTTGTTCTACATGAAAACTATGGTGTAATGTTCAATGAGATTCTGTTATAACATATTCAAAACAAATGCCACTGACTAGGCCTATGACTATGACAGAATAATCAAACATCTGTCAACCATTAAGCTCTAGTTAACGGTTGGTTTTTAAGTTGGTGGACGCAGCCGTAAACAGGTTGTTTGTCAGTTAAGTCGTGACTGTGAAGTTGTGAGTCAAGGTAATGACAGGAATGGCGGTAATACCAAGGGACTGATGGAATGTAGCGTTAGACGCTTTCAAACGGTAGACGGTAATTTCCCTGGTAATACCATATCACTATGTTTTTACATTATCAAAACGTATGTTGACTGGCCTGTCAGCTCAGTTGGTTGGTTGCTCAGTAGCTTTGCCTTCTGCGCTGTAGGTTGAGGGTTCGATTCTCTATTAGGATAAACATTTGTGTTTGTTCTGTGTCTGGGTGTTATAAAGTATCATATGTATGTATTTAACAATATATAAGTATTCTATCTGTCAACTAGTCAACATAATACAAGCTATGCTTAGTTTAGAGCTTGATGGTAAGGACACAATGTCATCTAATATTTATTTATTTATTATGTATGTATTATGTACATAATAAATAAATAAGTACGCAGCTTAGCAGCTTCAATTCAACGCATTTGTTGTTTCCGCTAAAGTAGCAGGGATATCTACAAACAGCTACGCGGTAGTGTGGTCATAAAATTAAAGTTTTCTTATATTTGCTGGACACTAAAAACTATAACCAGTGGCAAAAACTACACTAAGCTAACTAAAACGTCAGTTTTTTTAATACAGCTCTCATATTAGTATTACAGTTTGGTGTAACTATGACTTTAAATGCTTGGATTATCAGACAGTGGCCTTGATTCAGTAGTTTCGCTGGTTAATTAAATTATCGTAAAATACGAACGATCTTATTTTGTTTACATTAAAGTCTGAATTAAAGTAACATTTTTAAATTACACTTCTTACATTACACTTGGGCGTTGATTAAAACTGCGGAAAATCCTTGGAAAGACAATTAATTGATGGAACAAAATGTAAATTTTAATTTATTTTATTTAAACTATTACTCTGATTTGCACTTTGTTGTAAGCAAATAAGATCGTTAAAATTTTACAAAATATCAGCTAGTCCGGCAAACAACAAAATCACCACCAATGTCGCTATTTGAAAATAGTGGTTACACCATTCATAATCTTAAAACGTGATCTCACCAATAAAATTCTAATAAATAATTTAACCCCAATAAAAGCACCTAACCCATAATTATCACTTTTTTCAAAAGCCATAAATAACATAGCTAATATTGAACTTTCACTGGGGCGATGATAAATTGGCGCGCCGTTTGCCATAATTCAAAATGTCCTCGTTTAGGAGAAACAATATTTTACGAGTGTTCGCGATATTGCGAGAGAATAAAGTTTACTATTTCGAAACTTAGAATTTAGCTGTTGAATAAGAAATTTTGAAAGGGTTTTAAGAACCTTAGTATCGTATATAGTAAATGATTTACGATGTATGAAAATAGCAGATCTTCAAATTTTCATATTTATATTTCACATTGGTTGTCATATCATGTTGATGATGGATATCTCTTGAGCAAAACTGATTAAACAGTATATTTTCAACACACGAGTGTAGATGCTTTTGTTTTGGCAAAACATCAAGAGATACAACTTCAGAACTAATTGTTATCTAGCGCGTTTTCCCAAATTCTATGCAGAAAATTATCAAACGGGCCATCTGCCATCTTCATGCTCCGAAAAAACCCCACCGGGTGGTCTACCATTGTTGAAAGTAGAGCCTCTGTAATGAGGTTACCCGCTGAGAGACCCGACGTGTTGCTCCAAACCCCGATAAATGATGGAGTTTGAAGGTTTTGTAGACTCTGGGTTGTTATTGACGACCAGAAAATGATACCTATTTTTCAAAAAACCGTGCTTGTATAAATATACATTTAGTTAACTCGTGTCTTTATTTAGGATAAGGTTCATAAAACGCTAAAGTCACTCTTCTGTATGTCATTGCTTAAATGCACTAAATTTTGAGAATCTGAAGAGCTTCGCTAAAACTGAAGTCCACGCTTAGTTTAATCTCTGTAACTTAGTCTTAATTCGTTGCAAAAAGTTTGACAACTTTCCCCATAGTTTCTGATCGGGAAATTTTAGTCGTGAAAATTCGTTATTTTCGTGGTCTTTGGTTTGATGTAAAACGACGTTGACTGGAGTCTTCTGCTAAATTTAACTACAAAACCGTTGCCAAATAAACCCTTGTTTATTTTATTTATTTAAAGTTGTTTATATAAAAACTGCATCGGTTTATTTCGTAACGCCATTTGTAACATGGTACATTGATGATGTACAATAATTTATTACGCCATGTGGAATTGCCATAGACCTACAGGTGCCATTGCACAAGGCATTACATTAAAGTCCCGCATTTTCCAAAAAACATTCTTGTAACATCAAAGACAGCTTACAAAGACTGATGTTCATAATTAAAGAGACCACATCAGGCGCTAATGGCGCGAGTGTCAGGGCAGGTCCTATGACAGAATGATGGATTCACCACTCTTACTAATGACTTCTTATGTTAACAGGCGCTGGGGTTCTGTAGAGGTGAGGCGAAAACCTTTTTACGTAAAAACAAAGGTAAGAAGGTACTTATATCCAAAATAAATAAAAAAATGCAAGAGTGTCATGGAACACTCGGTTGGAACGAAATTCCGTTTATATTATTATTGATAAACGTATTATGTATTAATATAATTATGTTTCTATGTATAATATTGATGTATTTACAAAAAAAAAAAAAGTATATAAGTAGTCATATCAGTCATGTGGTACCCATAACACAAGCTTTGGGGCCAGATGATGTTGTGTGAAATGTCTGGGATTATTTATTATTTATTTTATTTTATTTTTTTATTATATTATTGATTAACATAAATACATACATACATACATACATTCATAAATACATATGAATGAATTACTAGCGTCTGAGAGCAATTAAATGAAAAGCGGAAATAACTAATGAATTGGTATGGTAGGAAATATATTTTTTCGAGTTGTGAAAATAAACATTTTATTGTACATCATTCAATTCATCTTATTCATTCGTTTATTAGTTCATCTTTCATGTCATGTCACCCTATGGATAACTGTCTACACTAAAGAAAGAGTCGTGACGGAAATTAGTGACGGAAAAAATTTACACTTTTTTTCGCCTAGCCCCCATCCGTCCAGTTGTATGCGATACGTATGCGAACCGTGCGATAAAGAACTTCGTTCGAACAGTAGAAAATATATTGGTCAAGCGCATAAAAATATGTAGGTACCACGCACAGTCCGAAGTTAGTACCAATTGGTCCCAAACCAAATCAACATCATTAGCTCAGCAAAAACAAATTGTAACTGCCTTATTGGATTTTGTTAAGGACAAACAGCAGTTTAGCCGGTAAGGGGGGAAACACTGACTTCTACCAAATATAGCCACTTCGAAGCTTAATATTTATCAAACGAATATCTTTATCGAAAATATGTTTAAGACTACTCGTAGTATCTGTTACAGTTTTTAGACGAGATAGAAACACCACTGGATTTGACACTGACAAAGAAGGTGGCGGTGCTCTCATTGCTGTCTCCAAGAGATTATCTGTAACGCGAATGTCGCACTGGGAAAGCTTATGTGAAGATGTATGGGTCATAATCCAAATACCCCACTCTAATACCGTAAGTGAACTCGCGTTATGCGCAATTTACCTACATTGATCATTGCAATTATGTGCTTGATAAATATGATGGTAACATGTGTTTAATTGGTGATTTCAACTTAAGTAAAATTAATTGGAACCTAATTAATAAAGGACAATCCAATCAACACACCCCCAAAATTTGCAAAACATTAATTGAGTTTAGTTATCTAGCAAATCTAAAACAAATCAATGAAGTTATGAACAGCGAGCAAAGGATCCTTGATCTTGTATTTGTCAATTCACCACCTTGTACCGTCTCTCCTTCATTAACTCCAATTTGTACAGTTGATCCATTGCACCCTCCCTTGGATATAAATATCAGTCTTAAAAACCTAATAACTTTAAAATCTAACCCTAACAATCGCAAGTTTAACTTTTATAGAGCAGATTACGATGGTATTAACGCAAGTCTTTCCGAAATAGATTGGTGCAATTATTTTGATTAGTGTATGGATGTGAACTATATGTTAGACAAGTTTTATGCCATTCTAAGAGAACTTATAAGCAAGCACGTACCAATTTGTAAAAATCTAGCAAAGAAATATCCTTCATGGTTTAATAAGTCACTGATTAGGTTGTTGCGAGAAAAAAATAATTTGCGTCTCAGATTCAAGAAATATAAAAATCCAATGGACAAGTTAGCCTACAATACACTGAGCGATCGGTGCGATAAACTTGCAACAACGCGTTACAATAACTACGTTGAAGATATAGAAAATAGAATAAAAAATAACCCGAAATACTTTTGGTCATTTATTAAAACAAAAAAAGGTAATACAAATGCTATACCTAATATAATAACCGATGGTCAAGTTAGCTTTTCAAATGGTTCAGATATCTGCAACTTTTTTGCTCAATCTTTTTCAAAAGTTTACGATCTGACTAACAGACCTAATCATAAACAAGGGACAAATATACTACCGAGTGCAACCGAAATAAGTAGTTCGGTGTTGTCGGGCGTACATATTTCTATAAATACGGTTTTTCATCAATTAAAAAAACTGAATATTACCAAAGGTGCCGGTCCGGACGGTATACCGCCAATGTTTTTAAAGAAATGTTCAGATACCTTAGCAACACCTTTATTCTGTCTGTTTAATGAGTCATTAACATCTGGAGTTTTCCCAACTAGATGGAAAATAGCAAGGGTTATACCTATTTATAAGTCAGGTAATAGCAATATAGTAACAAATTACAGACCTATTTCTATTCTATCAACCATGGGTAAGGTATTCGAATCCCTGGTCTGCCCATATATTCAAAGCCATTTTCACAAGTTAACAACGGAATACCAACATGGCTTTGTAAAGGGCAGATCTACTGCAACAAACCTGGTCACTTTCATTGAGGGTCTTTCTGAAGCCATAGATAAGCGCAAAGAAGTTGACGTCATTTACACGGACTTTAGTAAGGCCTTCGACCGGGTCTCTCATGCATTGCTTGTCAGAAAACTGTCGTCTTATGGGCTGACAGGTAGTCTCATTGAATGGGTTGAGTCATATTTATCGCATCGTTCTTTTTCTGTCGTGGTCAATGGCTTTGAATCAGATTTTTTTAATATTCATTCGGGCGTTCCACAAGGATCCCATTTAGGACCTATTTTATTTAATATTTTCATCAATGACATCCCAAACTGCCTCGCGTATTCCGAACCAATTCTATTTGCCGATGATCTTAAAATCTCACGCATAATAAACTCCGATGTCGATGTATCCTTACTACAACATGACTTAGACCGCTTACACGATTGGTGCTGTATCAACGAAATGCACATCAACACAGAAAAATGCCATTTATAAAACACACCCGCAAGTTAAAAACTGTGAATTCTCGTTACTCTATAGGCGGTAAGCCTATACGTGAAGTCGATACGATTAGGGATCTGGGCGTGATACTCGATAGAAAGTTAACCTTCCTGCCGCACATAGACAATATTACCAAACGTGCATCTAAAATGTTGGGCTTTGTTATCAGAAAAAGTAAAATATTCAAAAAACCCAATACTAAAATCCTGCTATACAATACCTTAGTACGTAGCGTCCTAGAGTACTGTCCTGTAGTATGGAGGCCTCATTATGCTACTCACATTTTAAAAATCGAACGCATTCAAAAACGTTTTTTGCGGCATTTGGCATATGTGGATAAAAAACATAAAACATTGTACTCATACCTGGACAGACTTGAGTTTTTCAAAATTGCTTCTCTAGAAAAAAGAAGAATACAATTAGACATAATCTTCCTGTATAAATTATTTAACAATAAAATAGATTGCCCACAACTACTACACAAAATACGTTTTAGAGTCCCTCGAAGAATCCCCCGCCGGCCCATCCCTCTCCTCCTACCACCACTTCGCACTACAGTCCTTGGTAGCAACTCACCCATCCCTAGAATCAGCAAAGCCATCGTTAAATATTGTGATTCGATAGATATATTTTTGATAAAACTCAATAAGTTCCGGAAGTTCTTAACTGAGAACTTGCCGAATACTATGTCATAACTTAACGTTTTCTAAGTTTCTGGTTCACTTTATAACTTGTTTATTTCTAGTTAAAATAGTTCACATGTACGCAAGTTTCCCCCTACCCACTTTAGTTAAGTTAAATTAAGTAGGTACACTACTTTCATCTAGTTTCATTAAGTTATTGTCTCTTAATAATAAGTATAATTTTACTTCTGCATGCAGTGTTTACCTGTAATTGGTTGTGCAATTAGCATTAAGTATTATAATGTTTTTTAAGCTTTTAAGGTTGTAGCAACCGTTGGTAAACCAAATAAATAAATAAATAAATAAATAAATAAAGGACCTATCCAACGATATGCATAGGATAATACAATATTGCATATTGTATGATCCTATGTACTATTATATTTACAATACAATATGTTTAATCAAAAGAAAACTGTTTTTATGGATACGTGTAATTTACATGTATCCATAAAAACAGTTTTTTTTTTAGTTTTTTTTCAGAAGGGAGGTTGGAAAGGTACTTAACTTATTGTAACAATGGGTATTTCTACATTCCACATGGCAACCATCCACCATTTAGACCATTATCTTTAATTTTGCATCAACATTCAAAATGATCAATCATTTTGATCAGCTTACAAAAATATATCGCCGTTATCAGCTAATAATTTATAATCCATCAATTTTATGATTATCGTAATAAAAGTATGTTATCATAATAATCATTGTAATAAATCAATAATGAATTTTGATTATGATAACGATAATTGGAAAATGTTTCTATAGATTGAGCTACGTAACTGTATGGATATAAATATTGGAATTTATTTTTATACTAATCGTTTATTTTTATTCATATTAAAATTAGTGTCTCAATATTATTTTCCACTCTCCCAACGGTTTTTAATTATGTATTTCTGTTTAAGCACATAGCCCATGTCATACAACTTGTATATTATTTCTGTTTCATAAAAATGTCAGCGTCTTTATCCACTACAACTTTTTTCATGTTTCTACCCAAAACTATTTTCTGTGTCAAACCACAGGCAAATTAATAGATTTTGTACAATCAGACAAACAGCAAGTAATTATTTTATAATTTGTACATAAATAATACAAAAGACTCAAGTATTATATAGATTCCATCCATCTGCAAACGTATTATTATAAAGATAATAGAAGCTGACAAAAGTTGACGACTTGGTCACAATAAATTACTTTTGACGTTGACAAATTATAGGTTTGCACTGGATCGCTCGAGGCGCTGACACTTTCCTTCCTATGTACTTTTTTGACCCCAAAAGCACAGTAACCAGTGGTTAAAATCTCATTAAATAATGTCAATTGTCATTTTCTGATTAAGTTGTAACTATAAGCTTCGGATCAAAACACCCAGCAACTCACAAACTTTTTAAAATAAAAAAATAATGCAGGAAATTTCACACAGCACCATCCAGCCCCAAAGTAAGCAAAGCTTGTGTTATATAAACCACATAACTAATATTTTTTTGTAAATACATACATAGAATAACCCAGAACCGAGACAAACAACCGCAAATCATACAAACATATGTCCCGCAGCAAGAATCGAACCCGAAACCTTCTATGTCTCAGGCGGGCATTCGACGAATACATCACAGAGATCGTCAAAATGATAATCAATGACAAATTTCTAGTAAATTCGTATAATTTTTGATTATTAAGTTCCTAATTTGAAATACTATGCATACGAATTAGCTCTGACTTTTACAACGCATACATTTAACCTTAGTGTATATTGAAACAGCCCGTGACCTCTCGCTTCTCAGTCAATTACTCACCTGCAACCGTAATGAGAATATTACGTCCTCTTAAGAGATTCCAATCTTCAAAGATAACATTTAATTGATTAGAACGCGCAAGCAAACATACATTACTCGAATGTAGCCATCGGAACGCGCCGTGACTGGTTAATGATTGTATGAAGCTTCTATTGAGTGCGTTCTTATTGGATCTTAGAACGAATTATTTTTTTATTTCTTAAACACCTACTCCTTAATAATAATAATGATGGCCATTTCACACAGCGTCATCTAACCTAAAAGTAAACAGAGCTTGTGTTATTCTTATGTATGTATTTAAAAATATATAAGTATTCTATCATCTTTCCTTCCTTTATTTAAGTATTCTTGTGTATGTATGTAACTTGTGTATGTATTATGTATGGACTTGACCTTGACTATGAAGGTAGCATACGGAACGCGTCGATGACAAAAATATCATGTATCGCAATAAGAGTTGGAAATTATATTAGTTATTTTGCTGTCGCATGTTTTGATATTCAGGGTTAAGAAGGTTTTCAGTTTTTTTGTTTAAATATATTAATATTTAGAAATACATATAATATATTTTAATAATAATATGAACATTGAAAAACACCCAGGTTCAAACATTTGTCCCCCAGCGGGAATCCGCAAACTTCTGCGGCTCATACAAGCCTTCGCCCACTGCGTCACCAAGGTCGTCTAGGTTAGCTGATAGGCCGTTTATATGCTCCATCGTGCTCTAAAGTATTTAAAAAGGCGGACCAGCAGCATTACTTGCTTTCTGATGCAGGAAAGTGCTTAGATGAAAATACAAACTACAGTCACCCATCCAAGTACTGACCGCTAACACCTAACCCATCACATACTCGTACATAGCTCAGTCTACACAGAATTCTTTATCTTGAAACTACCACTTAGTACATACTCCTTATAATGGTTTTAACTCATAAACAAATAAGTTCAATAAACTAACTACCTAGTATTAATATGAAAACCTTTATGGCGCTGTGGGCGAAGGCCCGCCTGAGATGCAGTATTTTGTTATTAAATAAATTAAATATTAAATATTAGATTACCGCCGCAGGATAAATGTTTCTATTATCTGCAAGTAATTGTCTCAGATCTGGGTGTTTTTCTTTGTATAATATGTATGTATTTACAAAAAAAAGTATGTAAATAGTATATTAGTCATGTGTTACCCATAACACAATTTCTGCTTACTTTGGGGCCAGGTGACGCGAGCAGGAGGACAAATGGGAATAATACGAATAAATAGTTCTGTCTGTCCCCCTTCTAATTGACGGGGGGACAGATAGAACTTTTTCAATTAATAACAGTTCGATCTGTCCCCCCGTTGCAAAGAGGGGGACAGATCGAACTTTTTAAAATATTAAAAGTTCGATCTGTCCCCCTCTTTGCTGCGGGGGGACAGATCGAACTTTTTTGGCCCATCTGTCCTACTGAGGGGACAAAACAGGGGGACAGATGGGAATATACCATGTGTAAAGTCCGGCTTTATTAATATTTATATGTTTATTATGTATTTATTATGTTAACTATTTTATGTAATATATTATTTGTCATTTAAATTATATTCAACAAGCTTCTGAATAGATTCAATCAATTAACAAACTAACCATTATCTGAATAATATATGAAAAAAAACATGTGTGCAATTCACACGTGGTAGAAGTGGTAGAAACCTTCATGAAACAAAACACCACGGTTGTTGTGATGCCTTTTCTCAAGCTTTGTACTAGGCATGCGCGCACAAACACGTAATAATAAACACGTATAATGCTTCCTATCTCATTTTCTCCCACGTTAAATCTTAGGAGTTTATGTGTCTGTCTTTTTTTACTGTCGCTTTTTCGTTACATTGACTTTCAAATCACACTGCTGCTAAAGAAGTTGTCACTTTTAAAAAATACAATTACACAATTCATCAATACCTACTTGGAGTAGTCAAGTACCTACCAATGATTTGATAATTTTTGCTAAGCAGTCTGTTTTCTTAAAGTTACCTTAACTTCTTAGAATGGCAGTAATTTTAGCATAGATTATTTAAATACAAGACCTTTCTGTACATTTCAAAATGACGTCAAAGCTATAAAAAAAACAACTCATCACAAACAAATCATTTTTTCTTTTTTTCACATGCATCAAAGAATATGCAGTCACTTTTCCACTTTAACATCACGAAGCGGGTTTAAATTTTTACATTAATTCACCCGCTTACAAAGTTATTAGTACCTTTCAAAGTTTTATTGAGTGGTAAAGGCCCGCGAGCCAAGTGGAACTGCCTTCAAATCTGACAAGAGCATGAATAAATCATGACTGTTCCCTGTAATAAAGTAGCCATGTTTATCCGTACGTTCATTTATCACCGTTTTGCGCGACCAGCACACATAGACCTCTCACTCACAACACCAATATACATCTCTTTGATATTAAAAATCATATGTTAGCAAAAATTACTGAATGCAGCAAGTGCACCAGTTTTTTTCATCATCGAGTATCCACTATAATAATGATGATGTTTCTAGAATGATGGTGGATGAAAGCTGAAGGCAATTGTGTTTTAGAAATATAAGAACTTATTTGATGTTTAATTTTTGAGTTGATTATTTACACTAGTAATCATTGCATTTTAAACCGTACAGCATGATTATAAAGAACAACATTTTCTCGAATAATTCCGTTATTGTGTGTAAACACTCAATTATTTATATCTTCAAGGATATCAAACGAAATCATTTTGCTTCTCTGTTAACAGTCATCCACTACACACATAGAAGCCGAGATGCCTACGTGCCTCTTCCCCGAGTTAAGGTCTACTCCTCTGGTCATGTTATAGCGTGGTTGTGGAAACTATCAATCAAACGAGCAGCACAACTCTCGTTGCTGAAAAAGTCAAACTTGATACACGACACTCAAGGTGTGTTAGGCTGATATCTTATTTGTAAAAGAAATCCAAGAAAATTTTAAACGATAGTCCTCTTTAAAGTTTAGAATGAGAATGACCACCCTTACGAACAAAGCGCTTTGCTTCCACATTTATAATGCATACAGCCAAGGATTGGAATGCTTTGCCGTCGTCAGTCTTTCCTGAAAACTACAATCTAGGTCTCTTCAAGTCTCGAGTAAATAGGTATCTTCTAGACCTGCGTGCCCCATCGTCGGCCACATCGTCGCTTTACATCAGGTGAGATCGTGGTCAAATGTAGGTTCATTGATGTTAAAAAAAAAAGAGCAAATCTAGGATGATACTATACTCGTATACCGGGTAAACGACGATTGAAGACGACTTTGTGACGATACTTCCTCAAACGATTCACTTGACACTGACAAAATTTACATAAAATTCGATAAATATTATCATACTCGGAAATATGCTTTAAATTAAAAAGATGCTAACATCAACAACCGCCAGTAAGTTTAGTATTGCATAATATCCTGAGCTGAAACAAATACAATGTGTTCCTTCGTATTTTGTCAACCGAATTAAACGCTCACAAGAGGTGAGAAGCGTGTTTCTTAGCGCAGGCAAAAATATTACGAACCGCCTGTGATTTTTGTGCTCTCTGTACGTTTCCTGTACAGCATAGAATACGACGACTGAGCAAAGCTAGTGAAGCTCGTTGTTGCGTACTGTGTTTGAAGATAGTACCTTTTGTGGTGCTTTTGATTTATTTTGTTTTTTATTAACATGATTGATGGTGGGTTTATATCGGTTAATGAATATAGAAGTTCAATATAGAAAGCTCAAACACTTATTTTAATGTATCGTTGTTGAAGGTTCCTAAATTGAACACTCAGATCATAATTTATGGCCAGGCTAATTTGAGTCATCATACTAGTATATACAGAGTTAATTTTTGCAGCCTTACAATAATATCAGATATAGGAGGGTATTATGAGCTCCAAATTTATAATACCTACTAAGTCATTTCAATATTAAAAGAGTTAAAGGTGATGTTAATATTAATAACATTATATACACATATATAAATTAAAATGAAAGAAACCCCCGACGCAAAAAAGACATCAAGAGAACCTGTTAATTGAGAAGATTCCAATGATCCCAAACACGATACCTCTGCTGTAAGTTGGTCAGAATTTGGGTACCCTACAGATTTTTGGTGATGCTGTATGAGATAATGTTGCAAAAACATGGTAACCTTAACCTGATGCTGCAGCATCACCTAAAATCTGCAGGATACCCAACACCTTACCAACCTGATCGACTGGAAAATTAGTGTCCCCTTACATCTAAAAAGACACAAATTTTCCAGTTGATCAGGCCTGTAGATTTTGCTTAGATGCTTCACATAGCAATCCTGGCTCAGAAGATTTTCTTGAAACAAAGCTAGGAACATTCTCGATTAAGACACCTTTCAAACGAAAAAAACTATGACCTATGATGTCACAGACAGACACACATACACACTTTAATAATAATAATAATAATGCCGGACATTTCACACAACATCATCTGGCCCCAAAGTAAGCAGAGCTTGTGTTATGGGTACCACATTACTGATATACAATTATATACTTTTTTTTAATACATACATATTATACATAGCAGATCATACAAACATTTGTCCCGTGGCGGGAATAGAACCCGCAACCTTTTGCTTCTCAGCCAGGCCTTGGCTCACTGCGTCATTATAAGCTTATAACACCCCTATTTTTTGTCCGTGTGGAAAACTGAATGCTATTATATAGGTAAAGCTAATCTTCACTGCATAGTCTATACTCTACTTAGATACCAGAAGTTACCAGTACCTATGGGTACTGGTACACATGATAACGAGCCGTATTTTCAATACTGTAAAACACGTTTCCGGCTGTTAAAGGTAGGAAGAACTTCAGCCTATCATAATGATCCTCAAGACAACACCACATGTCAAACTGTCATGTTGTCATGTTCCAGTGCTGCAGTATCTATAGTAACGATAGCAGATAGAGAACAAACTCTAGTAATTACTCAGGCGGCGGCGTGATAGCGATTGACTTTGATAAAACGGCCCAACCTACTTGTTTAGCGCGATTTATTACCTGCGAGCGCGAGGGCTTGTACGCCCGCCCTGGAGCATTTAACTTCGGAGGTGGCAACGTTTAGTGGACGTCTGTAGCATGCCAGGTGGTATCCAGTATCTACGAGTAAGCATACTCAGTGCATTAGAGTATCTGTATCGTAGACACCAGATTCAACATTGTAGGTTTTCGGGAAAAAAATGGTAATACCTTATAAACAATAATAAATCAAGTCAGAGAAGAATTCACAAGATTTACAACATATACAATTGGTCAACAATAACAACAAAATGTAAATTTTGTTTCGAAAAACTGATGTCTGCTGTGCTTGTGTTAAAGGGGAAAACGGAGATAACTTGGCAGGATAGATTTCGATATTAGTCGGAAAGTCGAAAGGACTGGATGAAATAGAGTAGGCTTTTGCTTAAATATAGTTTGTTCAATTAATAGACACCCCTTTTATCTGAAATGTCGTCTGATTCTATCTAGAATCACAATAGTTTTATAATGAAAATGATACATAAAACTGGAAACAATTAGAGAACTGACAGCTTTGTTCCACATTAGACAGGATCATTTCACCTAGTAACAGTTGCTTTAGCACATGCCTTATCCATTATACTTCTGTACCCTTCGCAATTCATGTCCTCACAGCGCGATGATCTATCAACTTGTCTTCGCAAGATTAATGCGTGCAGATGATTGACGATTCGCTGCTCCGTCGCCCTAATTCACCAATGTTTGGTCCAGTGCTTCTGGTTGGATAGCTGGATGAGATTGAAGTATTTGCAAAATGCCATAAGCAGTCGAAAATTCAGACAGTTCTGAATGTTACTGGGAAGCTAGTAAAGATATACCAAGCTGTGTCAATAATGCTCTTAGTGCTAACAGTAGTAGGTGTGAATTTGAACCTAGTGAACATCTGCCTACCATGCAATATCTTGGAGCTATATACTATCTCGATAGTGACAAAGGATCGTTTAGAAGCGAGTTTTGAATGAGAAAAATAATTTGCCATATTACAATAGATTACGGTACTAATCATCAGTTGGGTCGTTTGTTTGTTTTCCGGCTTTGTTGTATAAAAAAATAAGTACTCGTATTATTATATAATTTCCTCGTTTTTGATATACATGAGCAACACATGGAATTCTAGTCTTCTTTATTTATCATTTCATCGTGTGTATGGCTTTAAATTATATTGTGTATGGCTTAAAATAATGTTAATTATGAAGATCAGTAAGTTAAGATATCTAAGGGAAGATATATAATAGCTGATAATGATAGTGAAAAGGATTTCATGATTGTGTAGAGTGTAGTAGAACAACGATGGTAAATATGATTAGTTTAACAAATGATATTGACTCATCAAAACCGGAGGCAACAAAATGCTCCAACTCAACCCGTCCGTTATGATTAGGCTATTTTATAATAGTTGAGTCGTGGCCTAGCATTTATGTCAATGGTATAAGTTACAAAATGCAATGATTCACTACTCTACTGATATTGCACGTGCATTAGAATTGTGTCATGAGTTTTATGATGTCGGAGTGTTTGCCAGAACAATCAGTCAGTCTGTCATGTTTTATTATTGTAGTTACGTGTGGTTTAGGGTACACTTTAACTAGAAGACTTGTATTCAGTAGTTTTATTTAATAATCTAGCTCAGCTGTAGCTGTAGCTATCTGAGTGGTTCGTAGCAAATGGACAAGCGAGTTGTCTTCATTTAGACGTATATTTTACGACAGTACAATTTGGCGTACAATTATGATCTACTAATATTTGTCTCGAGTCTGGATGTTTTCTATAATACTCGTATGTATTTACAAAAACAAAGTACTTACATATGTATTTATATAAAATGCTCTGCTCCCTTTGGGGCTAGATGATGATGTGTGAAACGACCAGCATTATTAATTTAGTGTTTTAATAGTTTATGGACATTTATCGCGCAGCACCGATTAATTTCTCCCAAAACTTCGGCTGTTTTTCTACAGCATCGGCAGGAAATTAAATTATAATAAAATACTTTAACTACTAACACAAAAAATATTTGGATGTATGACCGCTTATGATATCAGACTGTTTCTGTACTTCAGATAATACCTTAAGCTATAAGTTCATATGTCGGGGCCATGTTGTGTCACCAGACTCGTCAAACGAATGAATGCATGGACTAATCACAAATCACAATTAGATGTTCCGTTTGAACGTTGGAAGATGCTATGATTAAATATAAAGATGGCAGTCTTTCCCCATTTCCCCAAATAAACGAATGGCGTGTCCAAACAACTCAACCGTAAAGACTGCACAAGTGTCGCTGTCTCGAATTCCCCGCGCGACATAAATTGAAGTGAATTCCCGACAAATAGCGTTGCATAATAAGCCGAGTGCCAACCTTTCAACTAGCTAATTTATAACGATTCAGCTAGTTCAGTCTAAATTGATTGCACATCTTTTATCGTTAAAATTCTAAGTGACAGATGCATTGCAGAGCTAGGTTTGTTAGGCAAGTCCTAGCTGATCGTGATTTACTTTTAACTTGGTAGAAATTGGCATTTCTCAATTCAATAAAAGCCCAGTATGGAATTGTGTTGCAAAAGATAGGACACGGAGAAAATCTATAGAGGAGGCCAATTTTGTATATGTGTTGGTTAGAGCATATATTTTTTATAAACTACGTGTACATACAGTACACGTGGCAAACAGAAATTAAGTCTTATATTCATTTATATTGTTTTTTTTACTTTTCTTGATTCGATTTTGTTGTATCCCTATAATGTTAGTGACTGATCAAGACATTGATATTCAAACCATCGTGCTGGTGATATGTCTCTTAATCATTGCGTTATCTACCTCTGTGGCGCAGAGGGCCAAGGCCCGGCTAAGATGCAGAAGGTTGCGGCTTCTATTCTCGCCTGGATACCGGGATACCGGGATACCGTATACAGGGATACCGTATTTTAGAATTAAACTCAAAAAGGGTCACCACAACCTGTCAATGTCTACTTTAGATCTTTTCATCAAGTTTTGATTTTTTTCATGTTTACTTGATTACACATAGACAGACGAAAAACCTTAGTGAAACATTTCGGTAGTGGCCTAGCTGCTTACTTTGCAATCTTTCAACGCAATCCAACGGTCGCTAAACGAGTGTCGTGTCCCGTGCGCTTGTACAAACTATTCATTATACTGCGGTTGGACTGTCGCTATTAATAAAATACTCTACAAAGTGGTGGATGTGAATAGCTTTTGTTTGCGTCATTCTATGTTTGACGTAGGGTGAATGTCTTTTTCATTGAATTATATTAAAGAGAGTATTATGCATGTCAGGGCATGAATCTAGGCCTTGCCACTAAGGTATAATAGGATTAAATAAATGTATCCGTTGGTAGCGCTCATCAACGAAATCAGAACGGACTATAGAGAAACTATGACTATGCATTTGCACCGCTGCATGGGGTTTTAAACACTAAAATAAGTAGCAGTGAGGTTTCTTTTAAACACCTTAACATAAGCTTAACACATCTAATACCTTTAAACTAGCATTTTTTGTATAAATGTATGTATATATATAATCTAAATGTCTGAAACGGCTCCAACTATTTTCATGAAATTTAGTATGCAGGGGGTTTCGGGGGCGATAAATCGATCTAGTTAGGTTTAATTTTCAGAAAACATCGTTATATTCATGTTTTATACCGAGCAAAGCTCAGTTATCCAGGTACTATTATTAAAACTGCGTTTTAATATTAGTAATTTTGATTCTTCTTATAGCTGTTAATAAAGTTGAATTTACAACCTGTTCCCTGCCATAACTCTCACATAATCTTCAATATTTTAATTTCAACACGAGTAATACAATTTGTTTGTGTCAGATCCCATCAAAATACCAAAACATCCACCAGACGGAATCTTTCATCACCACGTCCGTCGCTGTCCATCGCCAGACGATCTGCAATCAGTTTCACAATCTTCACATAGCAATCCTAGCATAGCAGTCATCTTTGCAATGTAGTTCAATTCTCTGTACTGTAGCTACCTACTTAAGGCGACTACCTGATCAAATGATTGTGACACGTATTCACGTCGCCCAAAGCGCGGTTTTTTTTCAGAAAACGTTTTAATAAGGAATTCTAAAAAAATATATATAATTAAAATATTACCCATATTTTAAAGTAGCTTACTTTACGTCTATAAGTGCAAGCGGAAAGTTAAAACGACGTCAATTTTAGGATAGGATGATGATTATATTTAGTATTTTAGACATTATTTCATAATTATATTATAATACTAACAGTTACTCTAAAATTAATTTGTAATGAGGAAGGCAACATTTAAAAAATAAAAGCCATATCTTTAAGTTAACAAGCAGATAACTTCTGAATAGGGATAAAACTATTTTATCTATACGAAATTTAATTTGCTATGGGCACTGTCTTAACGAGTACAGTGCTCTCGTCCGAATGCTCGACATTATGATTACGACTTTGGCGAGTCCTCGGTCAAGTGCATAAACAGCCACTCGCTCACTTCGACTCTCTCGGCCTACAGAAAGCTGGCTCTCGACTCTCTTTGACTGGCCTCTCAGCTCAGTTAGTAGAAGATCTGCATTCTGCGCTGTAGGTTTAGGATTCGATTCCCTCCTGATCGCCAGAAAACATATTTGATATTGAATGACTCGCTTGCGATTTCCAAACGTTGGTGCTAATGGGCTGTTACAATGTGGAGATTGAAAATGTCACTCACGCTGTTGACAAACAGTTTGATTGACATAGTATTGACATTGTACTGGTTCACAACCGATCACGAATCTACAAGTGTGCATTCTTTGTTTGTCATTTCATGTTCATTCATAAAGAACACAAGAACATTGTGTCCTACCCTTAACTAGAGACAGTAAGAAAAGTGCTATTGGACACATTCTTAGGTGTAGTTTACGTTATAAAAGTAAGTAGGTAAATATAGGTAAATAACTCATTGGCCTACTTGGCTAGATTGTATAATATTAGAGTACCTATAATGATAAGAATTGTACACTAATTAAAAAAAATATCACTAGCAGCATATTACTTCCAAATTAATATTCTTTTTTCGTTTTATTGCATGTTTTATTCAGCAATCTTCGCGGAATTTTAATAAATAAATAGTAAATACAATACATACAGACAAGTTAGTATAAACAGTTGAATTATAAGTGTATTATGTAGCAATGTGATATGAACGTCGAGGAATCCCGAGAAAGTTCTAGACGGCCATTCCGCGATGACGTTAAGAATTGACAATTGACCATCGACTAAGACTTTATTACCAATTAACACTTGACACTGGCAATTGACACTTGAAATTGTCTACAAGACAGATGTCATTATAGGAAGAAAAGAAGAAGAATACAACAAGTATAACGCTGTCAATAAAATTAGTGCGGTATATTCATTTTATTGTTATGAGTTTTGTTCATTGGTTCGATAATGTTTGACAACGATAGGTACGCTACAAAATCAGTAGGGAAGAATAAAAGTGACTAGTAGTCCGCTCCCAAACCACATTAATAGCGTGCAGCTTTAAGAAAACAACAAAAATTGTATGGGGCTTTTGTTTTTTTAAGGTTTACAAATCAGGCTGTTTCTCAAAATCTAGTAGTCTTACTAGGCGTGACAACTTTTCTTTTAATTTCATCATATAACCGAACGTATATTATATATTAGTATTATTTAGTATATAGTATATATTTTATTACGAATTATTAGTCATGGATACAGGACTTCTACCGTGCCTCACTTATGGATGCCAAACTTGGACCTTCGATCTCAAAACCAGGAACAAAATTCAGACTACCCAAAGAAGAATGGAAAGAAGTTGCCTAGGTATAAAACTGAAGGATAAGGTAAAGAACGTTGACATTCGAAAAAAGACAAAAATATGCGATGCCAATTCAAAGCTTTAGCAGTTTTTTATAAACATTTTTCATTCATATTTTGCTCTAGCACACTGAACAAACGCAGAATGCAACTGGGATTACAATCACAAAACCCTTGCGACAGTATAACGGACATCGAAAAGTTGTCGCGAGTCTGTCCCGCCGCTGTCAACGTCAAACCGCGTGACACGTGTCACGCTGTCTTGTCGCTGTCACGCTATTCACGACCGACCGCTGTAATTAGCTAATTGCAAGCGGAATACTTTCCCCGCAACTTTGCACTGTACTCAACACGCATAAAGCTGATTTTCCATTGGTAGATTCTATGTTAATATTCAGCTCATTATAACTTTGTTTGCAAAATAATCAATCATGAATCCTACAGCCCGGGCTCAGAGATCAATTTCCATTGTCCCGCTGACAGGTTTAAGTATCTGACAATGGTAACGGATGTCATTATGCAAACGCTTGTAAATCGTTTAATGAGTTAATCTGACAGTTGTATTGATTGACATCGGATATGTTCGTGACTGGGAGTATTAAATGGTTAGGTGTCAGTTCTGAGAATTTCTGCAGGCATTTCGTAGCGATGTTTTTAGATAATGATATTTAGTTTTTCTGACATTGAAAAATGAAACTACCGAAACATACATTCTCAAGGACTTTTTACGAAGAGATAAATAAATAATTAATGCCAGACATTTCACACAGCGTCATATAGTCCCAAAGTAAGCAGAGCTTGTGTTATAAGTACCACATGACTGATATACTACTTATAGAAATATTTTCTTATTGTAAATACATACATATTATTTATACATAGCAACACCCGAGACAAATACTTGCAAATCATACAAACATTTGTTTGGTAGCGGAAATCGAACCTGCCCCACTGCGCCACAGAGGTGAGGAAGAAACTGTTTTAACCCTATACTTGGTACGGTGCACTGACAGATACATGTCATTTTGGGATACAAATCTAATGGGTAGCCGGAAGCCTAATCGACTAAAAAATACTACTTTTAAGATAGATTATTTTGTGTTCTGTTGGTAAGTTAGTGTGATGTTGCTGGCAGTCCCGAATTGTCAGTAGAAAATAAAAAACCGGACAGGGTGTACGCGTCTACTTCTCGCAGGGTAAATATATTTGATTTATACTGAAATTTCGTTGTAAATTGATGAAATGAGTTACGTACCTGATAGACCATAAAATTTGCTGTACCTAAAAGCTGATTTACTTGCATAAACATTGTAAGTTTTGCATGCTATAGGCACATTTTTATACTAGTATCCACAAATGCACATTGCCAACTTGTCTATAAATTTGTATTTTTTTGTTATGTATCTGGGTGGATACAGTGCCAGGTATGTATTGAAATTAAAAACTAATTATAAGTAGTAATAATTATTTCTAACTGATATTTTTTTAGGGGAAATTATGTTTTTATTTGATGAATGTAATCCAAAATCATCATCTCACCCGCATTAGGCCCACTACTGGACAGAAGCCTTCCTCAATTATTCTAATTCCGTATAGTATGAGTCCATGCTACCCCACTGCTGGGTAAAGCCACGTCACTAATTTTAAAAATATTTTAAGGTACAGGCTCCAACGCTAAAACAGCAGCAGCAAAATATGGCTTGAAATAATGTCACATCAAGCGAATCATCATCTGACGAGTTACAACTGTACCACTTTGATCATGGGATTCGAATTTACGCATTGGACAGCAGATCGTCACCTCCATAATTACTGTCGTAGATGATAAAGTTAAACATTTTTGATTTGGATAATGAGTTGAATTTGGTTCTGGTTTCCACTTCATTGCAAACCTTCCAATCTCCGTTAATAATTTTGCCATTAGCTTTGTCATCACCTGTGCCATTACCACGGCCCATCCTTTTGGCAACTATGAACAGCTACGATTACCGCGAAACGTATCTGTGCCATCACCGTGACTCAATGCATTGACGACTTATGATCTAGTGTCTTCTTCGCTAAGCATACCGTCACCTGCAACTGTTACTCGGTGTAAAAAGCCACTCGCAATTATGCCGCTGAAAACATTTCAACTAATAGGAAAGTATTTGCACTTAAACGACAATTTGAGAGATAACGGAGATAGATATTATAATGTTAGACCACTTCCCCAAATAGCACGAGCAAACTGCTTAAAAGTAGAAGAAGACATGTGTTTGATAAGATGATGGTCCCTCATAAAGGCACAAGAGCAAAAAGTCAGAAACAATACCTACATCAAAAAAAACAAAAAAATCTTTGTGGGCGTGGGAGTCTTCGGTATCGTGTATAATGTTTTTGTACACGGAAGTGAAAAGATATGTTCTGGTTTCACACCTTTTCTAACCAAAAAAACAGCATGGGATTGGGAGCAAAAGTTGTTACAGCCTTGGCGCACTCCATTCAAAAACCCGCTTTTAAAACGATATGCATTGACAACTGCTTAACATCTATTGAGCTGCTGCTGCATTTACGAACGGAGTATGGCATATTTTCAGTGGGGACAATAAGATATTACAGGCTGCGAGATATTCAGGTAGTTATGGTTAGGTACTAGAAAGAAGAGAGACTTGCCCTAACATTATCAGGCAATATAATTCAAATATGGAAGGCTTGTACTTAGCCGACAAGTTAATCGCTATATACAAAACTTTCCAAGGACATCGCTGATACTTACCTCTCTTTTTACAAATGATCGACATCTGTATTAATACGGCGCTTTGCCTGGCGCGACAGGCGCGACCTGAAGGGCTCAAAATCAATCGCCCTGGAACAGTTCCAGATGGAAATACACGAAATCACAAATTTCGAAGATTGCGCCTGTTCGAAATGGGTAAAGGCCTCCTGATGCCGTCCATTACGATCAAGTTGGTCATATTCCAACATGTATAAAAGGAAGATGCAGGTATTGTACCAAAGGGCAGAGCAGGCTATTTTGCACAAGATGTAAAGTGAGGCTTTGTTTAGTACTAGAACGCAACTGCTTTCTACCTTACCCCACTAAACAATTGGTAAGACAATAAGAACCTCGTAAATCTACAAAAGAGAAGATTCAATCTTTAATATATTGTGATTTTTCTTATAATGGTGATTTCAATCAGTTAAATAATGTTTTTAAAAAAAATCTGCGGACTTGGCAGTGTATCCACGTAGATACTAATATTTTTTTATTAATTTTATGGCCAACTTGGCAGTGTATCCCTGTGGATACTAGTAATAAAAACATAATTATAACAAAGGGATTTTTTTTATTTAGTGAAACCTGTACTATATACACCTAGGAACACACTCCATACAAAAAAATATATTATATCAAGATTATGTATAGGGTTAAATTAATAACGGTTTTAAACTGGCTACTTACCTTGTTACAAAACATTGATTATTGTTTTTTTTTAACTTTCGGCGAGCATTATTAATTATTGATAGCAACACAGCCGAAACGTCACGGGGAATATATAAAGTAATATGCTATAGATACCCATTTACTACTTAAACAACAAAATGGCACGGTTTTTATTCATTACTTTATCGAGCTCCTAACTATTTATTTCTTGACTTCAATGACTCAGTCTAAAGGTAAATATACCCGAAGAACAATGGAACATAATTACACGCAAAGCAAACATTTCATTAAACTATCACTGTCCGCATGACATGCACGTAATGGATCAACTTGATTGACCGATGACAGCGCAATAGCTGTCAATGAATGTCAATTAATTGTTCATCGTTATAAATCACCAACTTCGATCTTACTGCATACCAGCATCCGCGCATACTTTATACCGCTGAGCTAGAGAACAAAATAGCTTGACAACTTTAATGTGGCGGTTTATATAACTTTGTTTTTTCGTGATTTAGGTGAATTACACGTAAGACGTTGTAATTATTTACATGCATAACTCATACATTACAGATGACAGATAGCAATTTGTGAATGGATAAATACTAACTCGGTGACTCGTTCTTGTAAAGGAAATTATGCCTTTATACGGATGCGCTGTTGATTTTGCAACGGTACTTAACTATTACTTTAGACAACAGTAGATACAATGTTTACTTTTAGTTATTCATGTAATGACAATGACTGTAGATAGCTTTAAACAATAAAACATTAATAAAAAAATGTTTTACTGGTTTTTATTTACTATGCTCGCGTGTCAGCGCAACGTGACAACCACGTGACAGTCACGTGACAGCCCTAGGCGTGGTGGGATCTGTGATTTATTATTTTAAAGTTGTTTGTGAAAAGTTTGGAAAATTAGAGTTGAGTAAGGTTTTGACAGAGGTTGAAATAGTTAATTACTGGAAAGGTTTACTCGTCATCAGTAAAATACAAAAAGGCAAGCAAACGACCATAATAATGTCGGACCGTTTTTAGTCTTATACACACTATACCTATCATATCTTTTTTTATATCTATACGGATTTATATCTAACAGCTCAGATGGTTGTAGCTCTGCCTTCTGCGCTATAGGTTGAGAGTTAAATTCCCTCCCAGAACAAAATATTTGTGAGATCAACATAGATGTTTGTTCTCTGTGTCAGGGTATTATAGTATATCAGTCATCTGATCACCATATACAAGATATTTTTAGTTTTGTGTTGTGTGCATTGTCCAAATAATATATTAAATAAAATATATTTTAACGCGAAACCTGCTAGTGTGTGATTATGTGATAGGCCCTATTTTGTATTTTCATGCCTTAACGTTAGATAAAATGTTTAGGTCATTATGATATTCGTATGTATATACATTAGTACTCATAACTAAATCTCATAAAGAAATTATAAAAATATAGTTTACAAAACGCAAGATCATTAAAATCGGTTACAAAACCAATTTACTATTTCAAACGGCTGTAAATCTAAATTGATTCACAAAGTTCTGCCCACTAAACAGCATCTTACATAATTCACTTCAAGCGACGCGACAAGGCGACAACTAACAAGCAGTGCGACACAACACGACAGTCGTGTCCGAAGTCGCGATGAGTCTGACAGCGCGCGCCATTACTTCCGTCTTTGCCTTCCGCCTGTCAACGGCCTGACGCGGTTTAGAGATGCACGTATACAACTTATCGACACTACTGCTGTTTTCGTATGAGTTATCTAATTCTAGAGACGGATTAAATAGACCGCCCAAATGCTGGGAATGACAGCTTAAAGTGCTCTCTGAAGCACGAAAACGCTCGGCTGAAAATGCCACTGCTGTGACCCATCCACCTTGCAGAGCGTTGCTTATCTCCTTGATCTGACTATATTACTATGAGCGCTCATATCCTCAACTTTTCGGTGCTGTAAAACAATATCCGACCTAAATTGCTTGTTGAAGGTTTCCCTCACATACGTGAAGAGATAAGTATATTGAAATACTATTTAAAAAACATCAGAAATTTTATGCAAATGTAGCCAAGATAATTTTAAGTCGGAGTTTTACCTATTGAGGCCTAACACGTACTAGCGAATTAATTCACGCGGTTTTAACCACGCTATTCTAGGTGTATTCTGAAGTATGTCATTTTTAACTCAGTTGTTTAGTAGAACGTGTGCCTACGTCTAATTCCATGTTCCACAGAATAGTGCAAAATACTTAAACCGCAGTGCGCGCTAAGCCTAAAACACTAGACAGTACCATTAGTCACCAGAGACTAATAAATTTATGAAAACTGTGTTTCATAAACCTGTTATTATCGACAATCGACAAACGTAGACTGTGTTCCATCCCTACTTTCCGTTCAACACAGACAGACGTGTCAATTAGGGCGCGCGGTATCTTGTCACGGCGCATTCGAACACGTATTATATCGCTATAATGACGCCAGCGCATGGAGCTCAATGCATTTGGAACTGTCAAAGCTTGGAGATACAGTTTCTGACAATGACAACTTAGGCCGTATACCGTGCGTCAGAGTAGAATTGGCAATGTACAAATACAAATAAATACATGCATATGTCAGATCTC
The DNA here is from genome assembly GCA_948098915.1 of Lampropteryx suffumata. Lineage (NCBI taxonomy): Eukaryota > Metazoa > Arthropoda > Insecta > Lepidoptera > Geometridae > Lampropteryx > Lampropteryx suffumata. The sequence continues at coordinate 1,015,302 of OX402553.1, forward strand.
GTTCTCCACAGCGTTGACGATCTTCATCTCAATTTTTGTTATACAAAAAAAAACATGTGTGCAATTCACACTTGGTAGAAGTGAAACCTTTAAAAAACTAACGTATAATACGTACACGTATACATAACACCACGGTTGTTGTGTTGCCTTTTCTCAAGCTTTGTACTACGCATGCGCTCACAAACACGTAATAATAAACACTTATAATGCGTCCTATCTCATTTTCTCTCACGTTAAATCTTATGAATATATGTGTTTTTAATAAATTCTTTTTACTGTCGCTTTTTCGTTTCATCGACTTTCAAATTACAACGATGCTAAATAAGTTTTCACTTCAAAAACAAATCCATTACTTCTGTCATTTTGAAACGATGGCTTCAGCAGAATCATGCTAATAATAATAATAATAATACCGGACATTTCACACAGCATCATCTGGCCCCAATGTAAGCAGAGCTTGTGTTATGGGTACCACATGACTGATATACTACTTATATACTTTTTTTTTGTAAATACATACATATTATACATAGTAGCACCCAGACCCGAGACAAATACTTGCAGATCATACAAACATTTGACCCGCGGCGGGAATCGAACCCGCAACCTTTTGCGTCCCAGCCGGACCTAAGCCCACTGCGCCACAGAGGTCGTCCTGCAGTGATAATCATGATAGTGGCTCAGTAAACCAAAAATATATTTTATAAGAAGCTTGAATTTAAATAACATAACCTTTTCACTCAAAATACTCCACACAAAAATATCAGCTGTGACGACCGAGTTCATGCGACGGATGACATTTTCCTTTGTTGTCACATTCGGTTTTGACAGCTCAGTGACAGCCCACATTATGTGGCTCGTGACGTCGGCATTAGTGTCAAGCTCACTTGTTGATCTTTTGTTGTTCGTGAGTTTCTGTGTGAAAAAAATGTAGTAGGTCTACATTAATATTTATGTCCGTCTATTTAACTGTCACGTTTCTGTGACAGCTTTAAAAATAGGTTATAACTTGCATCCGCTAGCGGTTTTACATGTGGTTAGTAACGAGGACAACTTGGACGAGTTTGTTCGAATAGACATGAACGTTATTGCAACAACTTTAAACTTTGACACTAAAGGGAATTTCTAAAAAAGTATTACCAAACAAAAATGTTGATTTATAGCTGGTGACCTCCACCTTGTTGTACCAACAACAAGGTGTTGGTATGTAAGACACTGATTGACTTTAATTACTTAAATGATCAAAACAGAACCATTGAAACCAACAAACGTTCCAATCTATACTTTTTGTATGAGTTCATTGAGTATTAACCCAACTGACATTATGGCAACGACAGCCTAATAATGTGATTGTAATGTGATTTTATATAATTCCATATTGGTTTGGATATAATCTATATTAATTTATGTTCTACTAATCGTGCCGTAGCTTCTCTGGCCTTTACTGAAAACCAGCGCTGAGTGGGCATTCAAGTTTTATACAGCACAATGCTGAGTGGAGGCCATTTCCTAAAAAAAAAAAAAACCGGCCAAGTGCGAGTCGGACTCACGCTCCGATGGTTCCGTACAAACCTATAGGTATATAAGTAAAATTTCACCCATCACGACAATCGAGTCATAGTTTACAGTTTTCGCAATTTTTCCTTTATCTGTGCTATAAGACGTTGCTTCGTACCAAATTTCAAGATTCTGAGTTCACGGGAAGTACCCTGTAGGTTTTGATTCCCTTGCGAGTTGCGAGTTTGAATATATGCGACTTAAATTGCTGTTTCTCTTGATTGCGTTGACATAGAAGTTTGATTTTGTTACAGCTTAAAGGTATTATAGACCTGAGTATTTTCTATGAATTTCAATTTAATACCTTTACGCGTTCATGAGAAAAGGGGTAGTAAGTTTAAAATTATTAAAAAAATTTTTTTTTATGATATAACTAAAAATGTACGGTTACCGCAATTTATCCTTTATCTGTGCTATAAGACATTGCTTCGTACCAAATTTCAAGATTCTGAGTTCACGAGAAGTACCCTGTGGGTTTTGATTCCCTTGCGAGTGTCGAAAATTTGCGGCATAAACGGCTCTATCGTTTGATTGAATTGGCTTAGAATTTTGACAGCTTTAAGGGACAGTAGACTTGAGTATTTGCTATAAATTTCAGCTTGATACCTCCACGCGTTCCTGAGAAAAAGTGTCTTGACAGACAGACGGACGGACGGACGGACAACAAAGTGATCCTATAAAGGTTCCGTTTTTTAAAAAAAAAAGTTAAAAAAAAAAAAGTTCTTTTATGTTCTAAAAACTTTCTTGAGTTATACTATACATTTTGATAAACACGGGCTTTACCCACGTATTATTTTGTCGATGGAGGCACCGACACTGTTTCGATTCGTCTAGAGAATCTTCATCAGGGTGAGTTTGATCCGCGGTCCGCTCGTTGCCGCTCAAGTTCACGGTTCGCACAGAACTCCATCGGTCACGATGCCTCCATCGAAAAATTAATACGTGAGTTAAGCCCGTATACATCAAAATGTATATATTAGGTTGGGGAAAAAGTCTTTTCGCATTATGGTATGTATGAACTTGTAATAAAATCTCTTTGGCTATACTATTTGTATCTGGCTGGTTTTGGTATCATTAAAAGTTTAAATTTTAAAGAACATAATTCCAAATTCAAATTAGGAACATGTGTGATTTTTGTTTGTTTTTCGTACTGTCAAGATGAGTGAATCTAATGAAGAAATTCGATACATTTTAAAATTTTACTACAAAAAAGGTAAAAATGCAACGCAAGCCTCGAAAAAAAATTAAGATGTTTATGGACCTAGTGCAGTGTCTGTGAGAGTAGCACAAATTTGGTTTAAGCGTTTTCAATCTGGAAATTTTGATGTCAAAGATGCACTCAACGCCCTATTACGGATAAAATGGATACCATTTTTGAAAAAGTGGAGCAAGATCGGCATATCAGTAGTTACGACGTAGCTGAAGAACTGGGAATTGACCACAAACAGTTTTGACGCATTTGAAAAAAACTGGGTACACAAAAAAGCTCGATATTTGGGTACCTTACGAGCTCACTGAAAGAAACCTAATGAACCGTGTACTCATTTGTGATACTTTATTACGACGTGATGAAACCGAACCATTTTTGAAGAAGCTGATAACTGGTGATGAAAAGTGGATCACGTACGACAAGAACGTGCGAAAAAGGTCGTGGTCAAAGGCCGGTCAGGCTTCACAGACTGTGGCGAAACCCGGGTTAACTCGCAACAAGGTGATGCTGTGTGTGTGGTGGGATTGGAAGGACATTATTCATTATGAGCTGTTACCACCAGGCAGGACCATTGATTCTGATCTCTACTGCGAACAACTGATGAGATTAAAGCAAGAAGTTGAGAGAAAGCGGCCGGAATTAATCAACAAATGGGGTGTGGTTTTTCATCATGATGACGCTAGACCTCACACATCTTTAGCCACTCAGCAAAAATTAAGAGAGTTTGGCTGGGAGGTGTTAATGCATCCGCCGTATAGTCTTGACCTTGTACCTTCAGATTTCTACCTGTTTTGGTCTCTTCAGAGTTCTTTAAGCAGTGTCAGGTTAAAATCACGAGAGGACTGCCAAAACCACTTGTCGCGGTATTTTGATCAGAAGTCCCAAAATTTCTATAGCAATGGGATCATGTCCCTACCTACAAGATGGCAAAAAGTTATCGAACATAATGGTACCTACATACATTATTAAAACATACATTTTATTAAAAAATGCCTTGAATTTTCTTAAAAAATGCGAAGAAACTTTTTCCCCAACCTATTATTATGTTGCTTAAAATTAATTTAGCAACTTAAAGTTTCTTAAGTTATTGTGTAATAGTGTAGAGTTTATTTTAGTCTTTTTTTCCTTATTTAAGGGGTGAAATTCACACTTCGGATGTTACCTTGTTGTTACTTATTCATGTTGTAACAGCTGAACCGAATTTGATGAAATTACAGATAGGTTATGGAATAAGACATATAAATATTTTCAATACGAAAAACTACTTTATTGAAATGAAATAGGGTCGAACAAAGTCGTGAGGTAAGTACATAATGGTTAAAACTATTGAATTAAATAAATAAATAATGCTAGACATTTCATGCAACTTCATTAACCCGAAAGTGAGCTGAGCTTGCATTATGGGAACCACACGACTAATAAACTATAATCTTATTTTTTTTTATTATTGGGCAGAAATAACTTACAGTAGTACAGTATACCTAATTTTAACTTACTTACTTATAAACTACTTATATACTTTTTTTGTATATACATACATTAAAATATAGAGAAACCTTTTAGACAAATATTAGCAGATCATACAAACATCATACAAACAACAAACAAACATCAGACGGGAATTCGAACACTGCGCCACAGAGGTCGTCAGTTTAAATAAATTCTAATAAAATAAAACTTGTAATCGTATTGAATATCTACGGCTCTTGTAAATATGACTGCGGTCACTTGACATGTCATCTAGAGCATCGTTATTATTGACATTACGTCAATGTCGAACGGTTGCAGGTTAGTGATAGGTACAGTGACGGACGGAAGATTAACATGACATCTTGCATTGCAAGGTGTTTCTTGTAGATGTAGGTATCACAAATTTGAAACTAGTCATCGCGTCTCATACGTTTTTTAGCAATAGATAATAACATAATGGAATTTAAATATATAAATAAATAATTCTGGTTATTTCACACAAAAAACAGTTAAGTTGAAATAAAATCACATGTGTGGGAATCACACCTACGTAGGTCAAAAAAATGCTGGACATAACACACAGCATGATCTAGCCCTAAACTAAGCAGAGCTTGTATTATGGGAACCGCATGACTGGTTGTAAATGGTTGGTTGTAAATACATTCATATTATACATAGAAAAATACCTAGACACGAGACAAATACTTGCAGATCATAGAAACATTTATCTCGGGCCGAGAATCGATGCCGCAACCTTTTGCGTCTCAGATGAAGCCTTCGGCCACAACGCCACAGAGATCGTAAAAGGTAGGTAGGAATATTTTTTTTAGTCCTGACAAAAATGAGTGCTATAAGATTGTTTACGTCTACCGCATGCCGGACGAACTGTGGGCCAAAGCTACCACTGAGTGGAGCCCTGAGACTATGAGACGGCTTGGTAGACCACGCAAGCGATGGCGTGACGAGCTGGACACCTTTAGCGACTGTCGGTGGCAGACAATGGCGTTGGACCGAAATCAGTGGAAAACTCGAGGGGAGGCCTTTGCCCAGCAGTGGGACAGTACGGGCTAAAAACAACAAACAACAACAACAAGATTGTAGTATGTCTATGTGTATGCCTGTGGTATCGTTGCTCCTAAATGGATGAACCGATTTTGAATTAGTTTTTTTGTTTTAAATTTGACTTGATTGTTAGTTAGCTTTGATTTAAGAATAGATGTACAGCCTTATGAAAATAATCAACTTTATAGTTCATGAAAATATATATAAATAAATAAATAATGTATTTTCCACAAGTCTAATCGATTTAAAATTTGGTGTCCTGTTACATCAATAATATTGCATGAACATGGTATATTATTGCAATATGAAAATATTGCATGGTAACCTACTGCAACAAAACTTGGTCTGATGCTGCAAAAACACTTGGAATCTGCTGGATACCAACTCGCCACCAACTTACAGCTGAGGTATCGTGTTTGGGCTCATTGGAATCTTCTCAACGACTAGGGTATCTAGATGTATTTCGTTTTTATCTGGGGTTTTAAGCTTAAAGTTACTTACCATCATTGTACGAATAAATATTCTGTGCATTCGGTTACAATTGCTTGTCCAATTCCACAGGCCACAGGTATGGAAGTATCGAACATTGCTCTTACGAAAATAAATGTGATAACACAAGCTTACACAAGCTTAATTTGGGGCTAGATGATATGTGTTAAAATGTCTAGTGCCATTAATTATTTATTTATTTATTTATAATTACATTATTGCGGAATATATTATTTTTTTATAAGTACAATTAAAGAAAAAAAATCTTATATATCGATATGCGTCACGGTCAAGTACGATTGAAATCGCTAATAATAAATGAATATAAATAACTAGAAATTAACGATTTTCGTATTTATAATTTACATATACTGTGAGACCTTGCTTCTAGCTAAAATTCATCATTCTAGGTCAATGGGAAATACCACATAGATTTTGATTAACAGGAGTTTCGAAATATATGTCATAAATGGTCGTATTTAATCCGTATTTTTTCCGACTAAGAAGCTTGGTTTATTTACAGCGCGAAGTGACAGTTAACCTTCATTTTTGATATATATTTCAACTCGAAGCCACAGCACGTTATAGAGGAAAATTTGGCAAACCAGTGGCATGTTACCAGTGAAGGTTTCCGAAGTAATTATGGGTAAGAATGACTAGTGATCAGCCGGCGATTTTATAATTTTGATACCATCAAATTTGATACTAACAGCTTTCAGTTGCTTGTGATGGACTGCTATTGCTACTGCTGCAAGGTTAATGTTTATTGTAACACATGCGGTCCTATGAATATAAACTGAGAAACGGAACATACGTTATTCAGACCATTAAATATTACCTATTGCTAATCATAACTGATAGACATTGATAGTATCAAGAGTTTAATAATCATGGTGACTCAACACAATCAAGTTATAAAAACAAAGAAAAATGTATGGACCTTTATATCGAATTTACAAATCGGGCTATTACTCGAAATCAAGTAAAACCTTACTAGTCGTGATAAGTTTAGCCGATACTGACCTCTACCAACAATGATCACTTTCAAGATTTATATTTATCAAACGAATATTTGTCGAAAAACTGTTCAAGAAACTTCCTAGTATCTTTAATTGAACTATCTAACGACATGCCACACCATGGGGTAGTAAAAAATGTAAGGGAGGTATCCCTCACAAACATTATTAAAGATTTTTATTTCATGACTATGTAAGTGCCATAAATACAACCGTTCAAAATATCATCACGTTTAAATTTAATGTCAGGAAAAGCAGTCATTAGGCAGACAGACAGACAAACGGACATAGCGAAACTATAAGGGTTCTTTGTGGACTTCGGAACCCTAAAGAGGGTATTTACACAGACAAATAGACAATGAAATGATCTTATAAATTTTCTCTTTTCCTTTTGAGGTACGGAACCCTCAAAATGTGTTAATTAAATGAAATAAAAAGGATATCTGACGAATTATGCCGAACTTTAGATCTTTGTTTAATGTTTGTAACATCAGAACCGAGAACCCGAAAAACTACATATAAAGGAATGAAATCGAATGCTTGGGAATGAAGCCGCATGGTGTTCAACTAGTCAAACCTGTTTGACTAGTTGAAAACCATGAGGCTTCGTAATTAGAATTAATAAGGTAATAAGAATAAAAAATAAATATAAAAACCACAGTTTTTAAAATGTCAAAAGCGTCAGAACGGTATTAATGCCGCTTATTAATATTAATGACTTTAAGGCTTAGCCAAACTTTATCTCTGTTAATGAATCAATTTCAAAAAAACATTTTTATATTCGAAAGATATCCGAGTAAATCCCCTTATCTGATCGTTTTAATGCCTAATTTAGATTAATGTCTGAAAACATTGCCCTAATTTGCTATAAAAAATTGATAACTATAAATTGAAGCGAGTATAATAAGTAAGACCGATTGAGGTGATATAAAACTGAGATAAGGGGTGTAAACATTGTGAAACTGCTATTGCTTAGATTTTCAAGATTCGGTGACCGTCAGATGATGTCGATAATATAGCGACAAGAGCAAACTTCGATTTTAAAATAAAATAATAAGCCCAGAATTTGTAGTTTCGCTAGACGAACTGAAATATCGTTAAAAAATTATTTTGTTTGTACAGACTTATATTTTGAAATGATAATTCTTAAATTTACAAAATTTAAGAATTATCATTTCAAAATATAAGTCGCAATATGGGCGTGGTTGGCTTATTGAAATTTTATGTTGATTAAAACTATGGAAACTTTAAAAAAAAATTCAGTAATGGAATTAAATGTAAATTTTACCTTATTATTAAACTATTTTTTTATTTAGACTCTGGTGTAAACAAAATAAGATTGTTCCTATTTTATGCAATGTTAGTAAGACCGGCGATTTAACAATCATACATTGCCTTATATGTATGTATACGGTCGTTTTAAAGTCTACCCGTCTGCTGATATTACCGTAAAACCAAACCGACATACTGGAATAACCGATAAACTATTCTATAAACTTCTGGTCCATACCTACTTTAAAATACAAGGCGCAAGCATTTCATTAAATATATATTTATATTTATAGGTATATATATATATTATAATGCATATATAAATGAATATATATTATATATATCATCATCTTCCTGCCCTTTTCCCGCATTATGTGGGGTCGGCACAACATATATATATATTATATATATGTAAACATAGTATAGCTTTTGCCATACATATATTTATCGTTAAAAGATGTTACTTGGTACTTAGTACCAACGTGATTCAAAATACAACCGGCCGAATACTGAAACGCCAATTTGAAGGCTCCTTAAATGACGTGTCGGTAACTTTCCTCGCAGAGTTTTTAAGGAAAACAGAGTCATAAATACTAAAGCTGGTCAAAAATGCATTTGAATATTTGGTCATTAAGACACCTACTTGCAATCTTCATATAATATACTTTTTATAAGTTATTTTTAGAGTTTAAGCATGACTAGATTAGAACTACACCTCCCCAAATTGCATAATTTCATAATCAATACATCACAGAGAGACTTGCCACTTCACCTTCCGATTCACTTACCCTGATGACTGATGGCCCACCCCGTGATTAACGACCTACCATTCATCATACTGCCACCGCTGACAGCTGACAGCTGACAGGCGACGTCAGCGGGCGATTTCAGCAATTAAATTTATCGACAGTTATGTTGTGTCAACTTGAAGAAGGAACATCACAATTGACAGTGATTTGAATAATTAGCTCAGGATTTCCTAAGACTAATAAAAACGAGAGAAAAAGTTTGTAGATGAAAATAAATTAATTCTTGCATTTTTTAATAATCTACTTTCCTTACCTTCACAGTCTTAAAATTTCCATATTTATACGCGGTTCGCTCGTTGCCACTCAAGTTCACGGTTTGCACTCTCTAGAAGATTCTCTAGATGAATCAAAACAGTGTCGGTGTCTCCATCGATTAAATAATACGTGAGTAAAAAACCCCGTATTTTTCTAAATGTATAGTAAAACTCACGAAAGTTTTTAAAGTGAAATATTTTTTTGTAGGTTATTTTGATATCCACATTCAAGATTCTCTGCACACTACACCTACTCTATGAAACTAAGTATCTTCCCCACTGTGATTAACGACCTCGCAGCACATTCATCACGCGATGACGGACAGACGTAGGGAACCGCTGTTTTATTGCCGGAGGAATTAGATGAGAGGGCAGGGCACAGATTTTTTTGTAAAATAATAAAAATGTTACACATAAGTTAGCTCAGCTCATTTTGTTACTTAAACAGATTTCCAGCCACAGAGTGACAGATATAGGTGCATTATTTTTTGCAAATAGAATACTTTACAAAAATATTAGTGTGATTAACATAGTTGTGATATGTTTAGTGTAGAGCTAGATGTTGTATGCATTGTCCGCCAATATTTATTGATTTAATGACACCTACTTCTGTCTTGAAGGTCTTAATTTATATTGGCGCCTTTGATATAATACTATACTCACATTATTTACTCATATTTTATTTTTATTTTATACCTTAAATATTAAACAAAATCCATAGCCCTTAAAAAATAACAGTAAATTCAAACGAAGCCAAACTAAAAGCCAATAATGGATTTACATTTAAGGGATAATGTTTATAAACAGACAGTAAATTTTACCTTACGGACATAGCAAATGGAGTAAATAAGCGACAAAAGTAATTTTGCTAAATTATAAATGAATGTTTAGGAAAATAAAGAATTATTAAACCTAGGTACATAATACACACATACACATCTTGTACGTAAATATGCATTATAACAAAGGTACTAATTTAAAAATGTAAATGAAAAGCAAAAGCTAAGAATTAAGATTTTGTGGGTTATTATACATATATACTAACTTTTTATTCATTCCTACATAATTTATGAACATAACACCATATACTGTCGGCCTCAATTGTGCCCTATAAAAGCTATCTTCTTCAAACACACCGTTATCAACTAATATAACATTTTAAATTCATTGGAATAGGCAATTCGTTGAATCAACATGGGTGTGACAGAAATGTATTACCTAAACATAGAGTAATAATATTATAGCACGCTTACGAGAATACCTAGGTATTCTATGAACCGTGTGGGTGCTGATAAGTGACTAAATATAGTCAAAAGTCAAAGTCAAAGTAAAAAGATACTTTATTCAATACAATCACAAGGATCACTTTGAAACGTCTTACATACTAGGTGAATTTAGGTGCCAATTTATCCTAACCAAGCTTGGTCCTAGCGCTTTTTTACATGATCCATCCTTATACTTCAACTACCTTAATACGACATGCTAATACAAGAGAGTTTATACATTTCAAGTGTGTCGGTTAACTGTCTGAGGGCAGAGCGCCATGAGGCCATGCATTCTTATCAATAATATAGTCATTTATATAATAATAAGCTTTCTTCAAAGGACTACCTTTTATGTATGCTTTGAATTTCTTAATAGGTAGTTTAGTAGCATTTTCAGGAAGCTTATTATAGAAGCGCACCGTGTGAAATCTAGGGATGTATAATTTGTGTCTATTCCTAGTATTGATTCTATGAAGGTCACTATTTTGCTGAAACCCATCAGCAAAATAGTATTTGAAGGCGCTATTTAATGCGCTCTATAGATTGTTTATTCTGCGACAGAAGCATATTTTACAAACACTCCTATGTTTACTCACAGTTGACAGTTGGACAAACTTATTTAGACGACTAGCTTTATTTGCGTTAAAACGACACCGAAATACTGCCTTACTTATAAACACGTCTCAACTTAAACACTGCCTTAATACTGCTTTAGATTCGCTCTGTCACTAGTTGTTTCTTACAAAAAGGGATGGCGTTATTTTAAACAGTGATTAAGTATTGATAGAAGTTAAAAGATGTCTATAAGAAAGGCCGAAGGATGATTAATATATACCTTTTTTTAAATGCAAAGGAATAATGCACAGTCCATAGATATGCGACAAATATTACTAAACCGTTAAAAAATTGCATCTAAAATGGCCACATACTAATATAAATAACAAAATTTTCACTCAAAACGGGATATTTACCATGATATATGAGTTTTTCTGCTTCTCGATATTTCGGCACAGTTGCATGCGCCATGATCACGGGATAAACAGTTTAAATATCGAAATATCGAGAAGCAGAAAAACTCATATATCATGGTAAATATCCCGTTTTGAGTGAAAATTATGTGCAAAACCATGATAGTTTTAAAAGTTATATAAATAACAAAGTTTGGATGATTGGGTGTTCGTTTCTCAATCGAGTCGTTACAGATTAACTGTATTCGATAAAAACTTGTATAGGTGTCCTGGAATAAAAAAAAAAGTTATAAATAAATATTAGTGGACAATGCACACAACACCATCTAGCCCCAAACTAAGCATACCTTGTATTATGGTGACCACAGGACCGATATTTTTAAATACATCATCATTGGCCTTCGTTCATCTGTTGAAGATGGTTTGGGTGGCGCCAGTCAAGTTACAGAGCAGTTAATTATAATTGAAAACATTCGTTCATGGATCCAACTCAGCAAGTTGAGGTGGGTGAAGTTTCCTCTCCACTGACGTCACTCTGCCTGGGACTCTGTTTGATAGCACAGGCCTTCCCAGGTAGCCACAATAACGGCTGGCACGGAGCCGGGTTTGTTTCAAGTTTTCATTCTCTGTTGTTAGCTCTTATGTTAGTCAGCATGTCTTAAATACATATGATACACATCACACCTGTGTATCATATGAATATGTATAATTGTTTGTCCTGGGATGGGATCCCTCAACCTACAGCGCAGAAGGCAGAGCTACTACCTACTGAGCTGAGAGGCCAGTCAAATATTATGATTATCATTTTGAGATTGTAACTGGGCGTTAAAATTTGTAAACGAACAAAGCCGCAGGGCATTCTATTAGTAAATAAATAACCCAACATCGCAGGAAAATAAACGGGCACAAAAAAAATGTAAACAAAATTATCGTCCAGTGGCAAGTGAGTTGGCAAAGCCGCGCTCCCGATATCAAAATAATTCAAATATTTGGACTGCCTACATCGATCACTTACCGATGATGGATTGTGCCGTTCTTGCCTCGACGATTCACGAAAGACATTACTCAAAACGAGTTAAATGCTATTTAACACCCTATAATTACAGATGTAACGTTGAATTTAGAATGAGTTCAGAACGGAATAGTTTGTATAGTGACCTAATACCTGGTAGGTCAGTGTTTGTACAATTCAAAGGGCGCAATATTTGTTCGAGTGACACTATCGCTTATGTTTCACTTAGCTGTAATTTATTGATGCCGGTTTTGAGGATTAGAATTTAGATAAAGGCTAGTGATGAATGCAATGTTGATGTTAGTTACAACTTTTTTGAATATTTTAGTTGGCAACATAATAATGATTGTAAGTACTTACATCCCATTTAGTAATTACTTATTTTATTTTCATTATTTTTAATGATGTCATACTAAAAATTACCCAAATACCCTTATAAAATTATATTTTAAGAAGTGGTATTTATACCAATATAGACATTTTGCAAATTTATTTTTAATTTTTAATTGGATCTAATTGAGTTGGTGTTTACCTCGGACAAAGGATTAGTATGGATATTCAACGAGGTAACGTTGCCAGCCTTTCGGACCCTTTTCCTGCGATCAGTTAACTGAACCCTCTTTTTTATTTAAAAGTTACTAGCTGTCCCGTTCTCGACTTCGTCTGCAGTTATTTTGCTATTCGGAACGGAGACAAATCCATCATCATCTTCTTGCCCATATCCCACATTATGTGGGGTCGGCACAACATGTGTTCTTCTTCCATTCTCCACTATTAGCCGTCATCTCAACACTCACTCCTTTCTTACTCATGTCATCCTTCACACAATCCATCCATCTTTTCAATGGAGACAAATCCAACAAATCTAAAATCATGAAAATCGTTTTAGCCGTTCTCAAGTAACAAATAGCTAACACGACTATATTAATTTATAGATTATCTAATAACGGCTAGGAGAAAATAGGGTTTATAGTTTTTAACAGTTTAGTATAGAATAATTAAGTTCGTTTATTCATTGATTGTACCTACTTGTAAGCTTGTTAAAGGAACCCAATTTTAAATTTACATTCTGATATAATGTGGCATTTATATTGTAACAAATTGGAATCGCTTATACCAATATTACTATTCTAATTTGTATTTAAACTAACAAAAGTTTTTAAATAAGTTTAAAACGAAAGTGTTGTCATAACCACTAAATATTATGTCAACGAACGTAAAATATTATGTCAAATGACAATAAAAACCCACGCAAACAGGAGTTAGCCCCAGACAAATTTATTCCATCCAAAAACTCAAAATAGTTAACACCTCAATTTCCACTCATAATAAAAGCCGGCTTCTTGTTAAAATACGGAGATAAAAAACAAATAAACTAACATTAAAATACGATGGTAGATAATGAACTGACAGCCGAAGCGGCAGCCATTTTTTAATCTCTACATAATAAAATTTGTCGGTGTTGTGTTTGGCCACTAATTGGATATAGTTTTGAGTTATAAAAATTATTAGAGCGTATATTTTTTGACAGAAACTGAGCACCAGCTTTGTTTTTAGAAAGATAATAGACTAAATTATGTGTGTATTTGGGTCGTCGGTATACATTTGATATCATGTCATCTCAAATTACACTGATGTCAGATAATTATGATCATCGTATATTTTTCGACATAATTTTTAGAGGTAAATATTTTTTTTATTTTTACTCATAAGTAATAACTATGATCGATGATTTATTATAATTCGAATGAACTGTATAGCATTTTACCATAACAAACATTAAATGTATTACTTCCAACAAAACTGTCATATTAACCCAAAAGCCATCATCATTCTCAAACCCATAACATAACCAATTTATGCCGTCGGTACACCAACAAACGTAACAGCCTTTTTATCTAACATCACTGCATTTATTTGTCACTCGTTTATGTCTCAGCTGAGTGACTTAAGGCGCCGTTATGGGTAATAAGATAAGCATATTTTATTTTTATTGCTGTTACCCACTCGGTGGCAATTCGGTAATGACTTTGCGTCTCCCCTTAAGTAGAGTCACAGTGTATGTAGTCGTCAGTCGACGTGTTTTATACAATACTTCTAAACTATAATTGAAAGTGTCTGTCTGTATGTCTGTTTATTACCTCTTCACGGCTGAACAGATTCTAATTAAATTTGGTAGCCAGAAGATAAATCATTGTAGATAACTGATTCAGGCGTGAGTGCAGAAATTCATTACAAAATATTAAACAGATGGGCAAATATTTAGTACTATTCAGCTTATCTCAATTGATAGATTGGCGGTAGTGGCGGTAATAGTACTAAATATTTGACCATCTATTTAATAAGATAAATTGTATCACGGGGACGCATATAGGCTACTTTTTAATCTTAGTACAATGAGTGCGACCCCACCTCAGCAGCTACTTCATAATATTGAATTAAGTCTTCGATTTTATCATTGCATTTTTGAAGCCACTCGTAAACCTTCTCATGACCATTGGTATTGTCTCTGCAGTTTACAAGCAGCTTACAAGTTTAGTAAGAAACGATTTATTTATGAAGAACGATGTGAAACAATAAACTTTGATTGTCATCTTAATTTTTTTATGGTTAGGTTGTTTGTGTTTTGATGAGTGTTGAATCACAAGGTTAAAAAGTTCAGAAAAGTTGATTTACTGTACACACGAGTATACTGTTCTACGCATATACTCGTAGATACCGATAAATTGAATGGCCACGGGTCACATAAATAATGAGGTAACGCAGACATTTTTATGATTATTTTAATGGTTTATGTGTGGTTTACGTGACTGCAGACGGAATGTGTTAGGTATGACACATTATCATAAAGCAAACCAACTTGTACATAATTTGAAGTTATTCAATGTAATAACAATGTAATATTGTTATCGTTATAACCTGGTATTTAAAGCAACATTTATAATTTACAGATAATTGATTCAGACGTGACTTTGCAGAAATCCCAAACATTACAACATTATCATTACATAGTATAAAACAAAATCGCTTCCCGCTGTCTGTCTGTCCCGTTGTATGCTTAGATCTTTAAAACTACGCAACGGATTTTGATGTGGTTTTTTTAATAGATAGAGTGATTCAAGAGGAAGGTTTATATGTATAATACACAGATAATATAGTAGAGAAACATCGATAATTTAAGAGGTTTCTAATGTGATGTCGTAAATAAACACATTTTTTTGCGCTTACATTGCAAATGTTGGTTGAACCCTACGAGATAGATCAAAATAATGTACTACAGTATTGTACACCTTAAAAAGTTCTAAAAAAAATTGTACATGTCTATCTCTTAGGTTATGATATTCTCTTAGATAACGTTGTAAGTACCTATATCAAGATATTCTGTAATACCTATATTTAGCATCGGCATGCACCCGTGCGAAGCCGGGGCGGGTCGCTAGTTACATTATAAACATTTCAAAAGAAATGGACAAATATTTAGTACAATATTTGATGGACAGATAGATGGACAAATTAAAGTACATAATATTTGTACATCTGTTTAATGAGTATAATATACGTTTGACCAGTTACTATTAACTGAATTCTCATTACATCGTCGACCATCTTGCTATGTGCCACGATACAAGCAAATTTGGTTAAGAAATAGATTCCATCTTTAGGTAGGATATATGGCTAATTTTATATAAGTACATGCGCTAGAATGGTGCGGAGGCTGGATGTGCCAAGAACCTCAAAAGGCGCAAATATGCCGGTCTTGATAAGGCCTACATATTTGAGCCTTTGGAGTTAAGACCCTGGGCCCGAGGGGAACAGGAGCCCACCGCGTTTTCAAAATTATCTCACGACGTCTGGTAGATACATTACGTGACCCAAGAGCTGGATCTAGCTCAGCGTATTAGCATTGCCATTCAACGTGGCAACGCCGCCAGTGTCTTAGGAACGCTGCCCTCTGGTAGTGATCTGGATCAGTTGAGCTACCTATAGATCGTTTAAACGGTCCTTGGATAGCTCAACTGTTCCACATGTATTTTATATTATTCTTTACATTTCTGTGATTATTTTTGTAAATAAATGTTTTAACCTTAGTACACAAGTAAATCCGCGAGCAGAAACTAGTTTCCTTTCTTTTGGTTCGCCTATCGTGTTACTTGTACTTCTATGTCGCCTGCTCTGAAACTCTGAAATAATGCAATATTGATACTCCGAGCACTTTTCAAATGTTATAATAGCTACCGCCGTAAAAGGCCACCCACGGGCTCTCATCGACAATCGTCCAATCCATTACCTTCTGCACTTACAAGTTCCCTTAAAAAAAAGACGCATCACAACCTCAAGCGAATAAAAATGATACCCCTGATCGCTCGCTATAAAGTAGCTTTTCCATTGGCAAAAAATATGGTTGTTAAGTCATTGATGTTTATGGTTTAAGTAGTATTTACAATTCAGTTTTGAAAGCGCAGGAAGCCTGCTCGTTCTGTTTGTCTGTCACTACAATAGGACAGTGATGTGGACATGTCCTGTCGGTAAGTACAAAAAATACCTCAGTGTGGGGTGTTCAATTCTCTTTGAACCCGTCGTTTTTAATTTATGATGCTTTTAAATTGAATGTGTCATTACGTTTTGGTTACTTTCGAGTCTTTTGAGTGTATAGTTTTTGATTGATAGAGTGAATACAAAGATTTTGAAAATGGAATATTTATGCGTCTGTTGGGTGGTCTTTTAAGAAGTGGAATAAAATCTGGATCAGTTGGGCTGCCTACACATCGTTTTAAACGGTCCTTAGATAGCTCAAATGTTTCACGTATATTTTATGTTTTGTATATTAATCTGCACATTTCTGTAATTATTTTAATACTAATATAAATGTATGAGAACTTGACCATTCATTTAATAAAGCTTATATCAAATTTTATTTAAAGTAGGTAAGTAGGTACTTTTATTAACGTGTTAGTGTACTCTACTACTAATTCCATTTGTCGATAAAATTCTAGTTTTTACGCGTATATATGTACTATTTATGGTCAATTTCATTAATCTTTAGATTTGTTACACCCGAGTCAAACCACAAAACCTTAGCGAATTTAGGACCGTGAAATGAATGTTTGTTATTACAGTCTTCACGGCTTTTAGTTTATTTATTTCCCTTCTAAATCACTTCTTTTGTAAGTTCGCAATGCCTGTCTGTCTGTTCTTTTAACACGGCTACTGTCACCACGTAGCAAATTTCGGGTAATTTTGTCTATAAAATGCGTGAAGTTATGTATTGAATTTTGATCTGAATACAAGTACAACCTAGAGCTTTCATTTTAAAATGAAAAGACGGATGTAAAGGTCGGTTTTTATGTCTGCTAAATCCGGCTTTTTATAGGTAATTTGAAAAAGTAATAACTCTTTGACTGCAGCATTTAAATTTAGTCTCATACGTAATTATTGGTGCATGCTAAATTATATATTATGTAAAGTATTCACAAACAATCGTAAATGATGTAAGTACATATATTATTTAATAATTTGCTGAATATAAAATACCATAGCATAAAAAATATAAAAGTTATTGCGATAAGCCTTGCTACTTTCCTGTGTTATGTATGCAGAGTGCTAGGAAGCAAATATACTAGGTATGTATAAGTTCACAAAAGTTTCAAGCGGTAATAGAAATAGTCGGACAACGCTAGAGCTAGACATCTCTACAAGACGGCAGACACCCCAACGAGTATTGTCGAGTTGATGAATCGTACGCATTGTCACTACCCACAGCTGTCGCTTGTCGAGAAGATGACACTTCGACCCGTTTTTTTGACACGTCTTTTATCCGCGCCCAGCGAGGGGCCGGGAAATGAGCTGATATCGATCGCTCAATACGAGGGCTTTGAATTGAACTCATAAATAAATAAGCTGTGTCGTGGTTTGTTTAGTTTTTTTGTATGTCGATGATGTATGCGTTTCTTTTGTCACGCGTTTTGGGGGTTCGAATTAATTTATTGCGCTGAATGCGAGGATAAGTGGTAAAGTTGAAAGTTTTGCTGATTAGGCCGATTAGCTTGATATATTTTACAGATTTATTGCAAATTTTATTGCTTTAATGTTTGATACATTGCGTCCGATCATTTGTTTATTCAATTTTAGTACAACTAATGGGGCACACAAGACTAAATAAATATCATTTTTCCCATTGCATTGGCATTACTGGGACTACTGTGAATTACTACTAAAAAAATTAGACACTTATTTTGTTCGCAAGATAACAAGCAAGTGATCACCGATCGCCCAAACGGTTTTTACTAGCTTTGTTAAATAATTTAAAATATTTTAGAAATTGTTATGCTTAATTATAAGTGCGTACACTTCAGAGCAGAAATACCTCACATACATGATTTATATCATACTAGCTATACCCCACCGCTTCGCTGTGACACAAAAAAAAAGCGTACTCAAACCTACATAACATTTTTATATATATAGACTTAAAAAATACATCTTGATTTCTTCACTTTACCAAAACCTAATCAATTAATGATTCTTATAATAACTAGTTAAAATAATGCAGGTCTGTATATAATCATTTTACATGTATGAAGATCACAGTTACTCTCAACTATCAGGTACTTAAGCAAAATTACGCTTATCCCCTTTTACGGCTTGTAATAACAAAACCAAACATTACGCATAACAGAACAGAAATAAAGATTACAAGCAGTCTTCTAACTTTGGCATTAAAGCAAAAATTGCTATCTACCCTAACCCTGCGACCGCCTCGTAAACCGGGCTATAATTTTGAGTTATGCTCCGGTTACGACGCGTACGTAATGAAACACGCTGTATATCACAATTTCAACGTGCTCACGGCTAAATGGTGACTGTAAATTAGCTCACATTGTATATTGTAGCTTAGAATAATGGCATTGATGATACGGGTTATAATAAGGGGTAAAAACGTAGATTACGAACTTCAAACCTACGTTAGGTTTGAAGGGCATTTTAGTGAAATAACTGGACAAATGAGGGTAGATTATCGGAGCATTAAAATCTCTGATATTATTTATTTTATTTTTATTTTAAGAATTTTAATAAACTTACAGCTAATAACAGTACTGTAAATTACTTAAGATAACATGCATTATACATACATGTTAAGTTACTGAGGGCTAATTACAAGCCCTCAGTAACTTAACATGTATTCAAGCAAGCAAGTTTCATTGCAAGCATCTATTAACTCATGCGTAACCTATCACCGACAGATTCTCTTGATGATTGTGTGTAATATTATGAAATGTGTTGTGTAACTACGCATTGCTGTAAAAACACGGCAAAATAAATAAAATATTTGAGTGATACACAATAACATCAGAAACAACGTGTTGTCCAATTTCGCGAAAAACCATTGTGTTGTTCGATTCTGACGGCGAAACCCGCGAAGAATAATAACTCTTTCCCTGTTAATTTGCACGTGACCCGCAAAAAGCCAAAAACATCTGCTCGTAAAAACACATAGGTACTCCGCGCCATAACCAAATTGAAATATACAGTGGGCTATATTCATTACTGTTGGGTCTCGCGAGGCCATAACTCAAACTTATGGCCGCCTTTACGAGTTTTAAGAGCGGCACTCCGAGACGGTACTTTATACCCCGACGGGTTGAGTGTAAAACGAGCGCGGTGCTGATAGGGTTACTGTATTTTTAACATAATTTTAAGGTAAATTGCAAGTTAAATAACATAAATAAACAATGAATACTATAACTACAACATAATTTTCAGTAATAAATATAGGTTTAAAAGGTTATTTGCAGTTTTATGGCCCTTATTGGGTAGTGCTTTTACAACCTACTGAATCTGCATACCAATTTGACTGGGTTGAAAACGCATTAATATTTTTGACTTCTTTCTACTGTGACTTTGCTCGCTATTAACTTTAAAAACCAGATGTGTTTACGAGACACAGTTTCTACAATAAAATGTGTGTCATTATTATCATTCTCCTCGAATATGTTACAATTGATTAAATAACTTAAAATGATAGCCAACATATTCCAGGATTTTGACAGCTCTGATTAATAACCTACAAGCTGCTTTACTCCGAAACATAATAATAAACTAATCACATATTTCTTTCCTTTTTCTGTCCTTGTCCTCGAAATAGTTCCAATTGTACTATTTCGTGGACAATTTATGAACACACGTCTCTGAATGGATACCGCATCGAAGTACTACCAAAAACCAAAACAACTCCAGCCACACGAAAAAGACTTTTACTGTTATACAATAACGGCTACGGGCACTGAAGAAACAAAATTGGGGAACAAAAACATGACAAACGACCGAGTGAATCGTCTATTATACTCCTAATGTGCCAATATATTATACGTCTTAAAAGGCGAAGTGTCAAATGATAAATCATTGTCATCTTTTGTGTCGAATCTGACAGCGGTCTTGTGATGCAGATGACACTTTTAAATCTGATGTTTTAAATTGGAAATTGATTGTGGTCTGATGGTGACAGAGTAGCGTATTCAAAAATCTGCGTTTTGTGGGTATTTATTATTATTATTTATAATTTGTACAGCACAATCTATTACTCTAATTAAATTAAAACACAAAGATAACAATATAAGCCTAAAATAGACCCTTAGGTCTATTTTTAACCGACTTTATCAAAAAGGAGAAGGTTCTCAATTCGTCGGAATCTTTTTTTTTACGTATGTTCACCGATTACTCAAAGACGCCTGAACCGATTTTAATTTTTTTTTTGTATTAAAGGGTATACTTCCCAGGTGGACCCATTAAAATTTTATCGAAATCGATCGAGCAATTTTTCAAATATCAACAAAAATCTAAAAATTGTATACATCGATGATACTTTCATTGCGTGCAGTGCATGGCAGTGCGCTTAGTTGGCATACCCATCTTTATATATAAAATTCTACTGTACGTGTGTATGTCACTGAACTCCTTCTAATCGGCTGGACCGATTTGAATGAATATTTTTGTATGCGTTTGGGTAGCGTCCTGGATGGTTTAGATTCACAAATCAGCCCGGCAGATGGCGCTGCAGTCAGTACACTTAGATATATATTTTCTTTTTAAAACGCGCGGACGAAGTCGCGAACGGGACAACTAGTATTATAATATAATATATTATATAAACAAAATACATGTACTTTCCTCTAAAAAAAACAGTTTTATGGTCTCAAAGTGTATCCAATGGAGTCGGTTTTCTTTTTAGTTTCTAAAACGTATTTATATAAAAATTTAATATAACTTTTTTCAATACAATCACAAGGACCACTTTGAATCGTCTTCTTACATGCTAGTGAATCTAGGTGCCGGTTCCTCCTAACCCCAGTTCAAGAAGAATCCGGCAAGAAACTTGTCTGGTCTTAACACTTTTTTGTATGATCCTTGACAATTTTGTTACGGATGCCGAGTCGAGTTGGAGCAGATTCATCCCAAGCTTTTTTGTCATCTAAGTAATCAGATATTTTATAATAATATTTTATAATGATATAATAACACATTTACTAAAGTGTTGAGTAAATCTGTTGCCATTTTATTTAGTGTTGCTTATTGGTTTGTGAAAGATAGATAGATAGATTACCTCAGTCGGACCTTAGTTCACTGCGCCACAGAGGTCATCATGAAGATATTGATATATATATAATATATCATATATAATATAAAAGAGAAGCAGACAACAGAAAAGTAATTCTAAGTATTTTTTAAAACGAAGTATCGCACATCGCTTGGCGGCTAGCTATGCGATATATATATACATACATATATATTTTGAAAACGAAACTATGCCAATATTGCCAATACTGAACGACGATTATCAGTTGTTGAATAAACTCACACATTTGTTAATGATCACGATAGGTGAGCGGTTGACATCTCCGACAGCCAATACTGAACACCGCAATCGTATTGATGTCTTTTTGCAAAATTATTTTTGACCCGAGCGCTGAGCGGTAAATTTTATGATTTTCAATTTCTTTCCTACCGGGTGTCCCACGATACTTCTCGCTTTTTATGCTTCAGTTGTGTTCCTGCTATCCTATTTCTAACACAGTTTATGGATATGAATTGTACTGATAAATAAATAAATAAATAAATAATCTCAGACATTTCACACAGCATCATCTGGCCCCAAAGTAAGCAGAGCTTGTGTTATGGGTACCACATGACTTGTATACTTTTTTTTTGTAAATACATATCGCTTTTATTACATACATGAACTATCGCTTTTACGCGTTAAAAATTAGAAGTAAATTATTATTAGGATATTATCTGAGCAGCTTTTATACAATTTTACTTTATTTTATTAATTGACAATTGCTACGTAGTAGTAAATTCCAGTAAAAGACAATAATAAAAAGACTAATAACAGAGTTAATTTAATACCGCAGTGTCATTCTGGTTTGCGGTTTATCTCTACCAACTGACGCCGGGACATGGAGCAATGAATCAAATAAGTTGGTATAAGTACCTACTTATACTGTATACATAAACTTATATACGTTCTGTTACAGTGTCATTTGGATACATAACATGCACTCTGTCTTCTACACTTTTTCTGCAATGTATTTATCTGTTTGTGTTTGCTTTGAGTTACAAATAAATAAGTGTTTTACTAATTAGCCCTCTTACATTAGGACCGCGATTTTTTTAAACCAATACCTTTGGTGTTTTGAAACTGAAACTGAAGCTCTTCGACAATTGAATGGGGGAGAATAGTAATTAGTATAGTTTATAGCGGTCTCGCTTTTAGCAAGTTTTTCTTATCTATTTATATAAAGCCAAAATTCCGAAGCATTAGTTCATGAGCAATACCATTATTGACTTTTTTTTAAACATGGAAATCGTTTGAAATCCTACATAAATTCCATAATGCGATGCGTCTGCCACTAGAACTCAGTACTACAGCATTTTGTGATAGTCCTCTTAAGTTGATCAAGTGTCTCCGTCTTCGATTCCAACAACTGTGACACGGGCCTACCTAATAGGCATACCTATTGAGTCTACTAACGTCACTGTATTGAATAAAACTTTATTGACTTGATCATCTTGACTCTTAAAATTGATAAAACGGTTTTTATTATTATTATTATTATAATAATTGTGCTAAACACCACTCTTAGCAACATCGTTTTGACTTGTTTTAAACGATCGAACGACCAACATTCGTTTTGACAATCGATGTCGTAATATAATAATTATGATACGATAATTTGAGATTGACAACGAAACCACTGTCAATTCAACTAAATTTGACGTAGGTACATTTGCACGATCATTTTGATATCGAAATAAGTACGCAGAGTACTTGGCCTGACTGTCAACGCTCACGTTGGTCGAGCACAGTTTAGGTTTCAAAGTCTGGATGCCGTATCCACACCTTAACGCTTCATGTTTCAAGTATGCAATTATGAAGACGGCAGCCTGAATAGCTCACACATTGCGAGCGTCTAACAACCTCGTTATTAGCCTTATAATAAAGGAATATTCTGGAAGCAGAACAAGTGGATAATTATAAAAATCATTTGCAATATCCTACAACTTTTTTACTATCGTATATTAAATTCCAAAAGATCCCTGATTATTTTTTTGATGTAAAATTATAACCTGCAGCCAGCAGCATTTTCTAACAAAAAATGTTTCGTAAAATAAATGTCTAGAATATATTACACTGTGAGCTGAATACCAAAAATAATTCAAAAACATTCATACTCAACACGTGACACAACAATACTAATCAAAACAGTAAAACAAGTTGTAACATACCGCTACGTCGGGCTACGCCGTAGGCCGCGTAGCGCTGTAGCAGTTGAAATATGGCCCATGTATTATTCAAAGAAATTGCCACATATTTCATCCGAGGGAAATAACTCTGAGATATGGGTGGCTCGGCTCGTGAAATGATGAGACCCGGAATCTTTTAATTTGTTTTTTAATTTTCTGTGAAGGTCATGATATGGAATTGTAATACATTTATCTAGAATTGTGGATTGAAAAAATATGTTTATAAGGATAACATTTACGCGAAAAGTGTAATAAAAAAGTAAAGGTTATTATGTTATATAACAATCTATGTAAATTAGTTCTACTTGTTAATGGAAACAATTTGATTGTTCATATAAAATTATTGAACTATTCTGTTTTTAGTTTATACTGATAAAAACTGCATTCTGGCAATACGTTGTTTTTAAGTTGTCTCCCTAAGTAAATAATATAATTCTTAGGAGAAAATATAGTAATATTTTAATTTCTTCTAACCTTACGAAATCAGAATTCATATTATGTTATCAATTAATGGGTATTTATAACGTAACATTTAATACATTACCGACATTTCAAATGTGTTGCAAAAACTGTGAACTACTAAAACTATATTACCAAGCCCAAGAACTTTATCAACCCACTATAGCATCCCAGTTCTTCGACTATTGTACCGTGTCACACAAAAGCTTAGGCCGCGTACAGACTAGCTTCACCTTATCTGCGCTAAAGTGATTTCGCTGTGCGCGGGCGCGGCCGCTATATTTATGGCTCACCGCCAGATTTATAGCGCAACACATCCACGATCTGTTGGAACCTTGTCACATAACAACTTTGTTTTATAAAACTATCTTCATAAACATTTTGTTATAACGTTACTTTAAGTTATAATAAAACCTGGTAGACTTTATAGCAAGAATACGTCTTGGTACCAACACGATGCCAGATATTTTGTCGCTAAACAGTAGTGTGCAAGCATTCACTGTGTTTACGTCTAAAGGACACTGGAGCAAGTGAAATTATTGAATATATAAATACACCACACTTACTGTTTATTTATAGGCCAGTCCATCCAACGGTTGCCTGGTAGAGATTGCTATTAGAGATAAGGCCGCCCTATTTATAGGGTGGCAGATATTGATATTTACTGATATTGTTATTGTAATATTACGTGTGGTAGTCAATAACGAGTTATCTATCTATTTTAGGTCTATGTAAGACCTAAAACACATATTGTTCAAGTATTTTTTTTACAATCAACCCTCTTTTGACTGGTCACACAGCTCATTTGGCAGTAGTTCTGCACTGTATGTTGTGGGCTTGATTTCTTCGCAGAACAAACATTTGTGAGATGAACTTAGATGTGTGTTGTATCAAGGTATTTTAAGGTATCATTTATGTACTAGCTGTCGCCTACGAATTTGTCTGCATTTTATTTTGAAAGAATTAAAGCTTAAATGCAAGCTATGGATGAAATTTATATCCTTGCCAAACTATACGTTTCAAACCAATTACACCCACCAACCATTAAAAAGTTTTCATACAAACATTCACACCCCTATTTACTTTTTTATGAGGGTTAAAAATCCCTAAACACTTGTTCATTTATTTTGCATTTTAAGTATCAAAACCAAGTTTCTAAGTAATCACACCACCCGTTAAAAAGTTCCCATACAAACTTTGACACTTCATTTTAACCCTTTGTAAGAGTTATTTTGAAAAATCCTGAAACAGGTGTCCATTTATTTTTCATTTTAATTACTCAAATCAAGTTTCAAGTAAATAGCACCACGCATAAAAAGTTTCATACATTCGTTTTCACCCCTTTTCACCCTCTTAGGGGTTGAATTACAAATAACCCTGCCTTAGTGGGTTGTTTTGCTATAAAAAGAAGCTACCTTCCAAATATCAGCTTTCTAGCTTCAGCGGTATCGGTTTGGCGATGATGAATCATTCAGTTAGTCAGGTTATGCTCTTTTATAAATAAATAAATAATCCCGGACATTTCACACAACATCATCTGGCCCTAAAGTAAGCCGAGCTTGTGTTATGGGTACCACATGACTGATATACTATTTTTTTTTGTAAATACATGCATATTATACATAGAAACACCCAGACTCGAGACAAAAACATGCAGATCGTACAAACATTTGTCCCGCGGAGGGAATCGAACCCGCAACCTTCTGCGTCTCAGCCAGGTCTCAGTAGTTTCAAAGTCTAAATAACCTGCCCCAATCGTCTTCAATGATTCAACCTCCTATAATAAATAATTGTTTATTCGGTGTTCCGTACTCTATGAGACCAATGCATACCCTAAGAACCCAAAAGATACTCATTTCAAGAGTCTTGACATAAACGGATTTATATTTTGAGAGAAAAACGGAAGCGGTGGCGAGTATTATTAGAAAAAAAAACACATTTTCCAATTGTACTGGACAACATTCTTTTTGACAACTGGGCAGCAGTTTAGCCCTGTGTTTTATTGCTAAATGTCTTGTTCCTATCTTGCAGCCACGAGTTAGAAAACTTTACAAATAAAATCTATCCTCTATTTCGTAACTCGTGAAAACTAGCAAAAGGCGTAATTTATGAGATCACTGCACACTTTTCAACACACTACGTCTGTCGCTACTATTACTGATACGTAATAACCCTAGCATTCATCTGGTTAACATAAATATTGTTTCAGATATTAGCTTCCGGATTATAAATTAGATTTATTTCCAGCACTAAATAACCCAGTCTCGTACCTCTAACAAAAAATACATTTCCTTACGACGCGTAATATTTTAAACCATCCCCTAGCTTTATACAAAATGGCTGTCGGCGCCCGCTACTATTTTTCGTACGAAGTGGCTTGTTGCAAGGGATAAGCGTATCGGGTTTTAAAGCTTTACAGCTGAGGATGTGTTTATATATTCAACTAGTCTCTGCCCACAGCTTTGATCTCTTGGTAACTATGTAAAAATATTCAATTCCAGGTTTCAGTTCCACTGATTGAATCATCTAAATATCTAAATATAAATAATATCTATATGTGTGTTGATACACTTTCAGCTTTAGAATTTAGTAGGATAAGGCGATTGATGACACATGTAGCGCAGAAGCATAGTTTGATTGCTAGATCAGATTCGCTAAAATCGATATATCTCAGTTATTAAAATAAAATACCTAGAGGAGATCGTAGTCAAGGCTACAATGTGGTATTTTGACCTTAATTTATGTCCTAAAATATTTGAAATATTACCTATGGTTAGTTGAGACTTTTTTTTAAATTTCCTTCGAGATGTTCTAGATCTATTTCTGTAATCATCTATTGATAATGCATCAGACGAGCTCATGCAACTTCTGAAAGGTCTAAACTAGTCATTACTTACTTTATGGTCGTCTTTTTCTTGTTGTGTCACTAGTTTTCGAACTGGCTTGGTGTAAAGCAAGCATTAAAGTGCGAATCTGAAGCATTTGGCACATGTCTTCGAACTTTTTAGGTTTTGCCACATACCATTTGCTCACGATGCATTCCTACACCGTTTGAGAGTACAGCCCATATATTTTTATGAACTGGAATTTTTTTAGTACTCTACCGGATTTCAACCCACGACTTTAGCATCAAAAGTCACTAGATCACCAGTGTTCGAACATTGTTGTGAAGTTTCTACTTAGAAAAAGTTCTAAGTAAAACACGTTGAGAATTCACAATCCCAACATTCCCTTACACCACAGCCGACCGTGATAAATTCCCTAGAAGTTCCTTACACTTCGCGAAGCAGACAAAATAATTTATGTACCTAGTTTAGTGGGTACTTCCCCGGATGCATAGCCGTGTTGGGGTGAACGACATCTTTGTTAGCGTGATGGATGGCGCTGGACGAGGTGTGGTGATGCTGGTTGGTTTAAATGGACAGCTGGGTTTGTTGGCTGGCTAGTGTAATGGTGATTTAGGAGCGCGTTTTGTAAGTGGTGCCGTTTTAAGACCTTAGGTAGCTAACTGAACCTAAGTACCTAAGGGAACCTAGCATCAATAGTAAAACTCAATGTGGTGTTCCAGAACAGTGCCCAACACTTTATGATTCATAAGTTGAGAGTTCGAGGTTCAACCCTGTTATCCGCCATACATGTACCAGTTGGTTTTTTGACTTGAAATTTATAGTATCTTCTCACTACCAGGAGCTCAAAACGATTAAGAAAAACAAAAAAAAACTAGTAATTATAAATAAAAAAAAAACGACCTGTAACCGACCGACCGGTATTTCTATTATTATGAGCCTGTCCTGACCTCTCTTTCTTCCACTCCTAAAAACCAATAAATTCGGACGATACTGTCAACTCAAAATCCACGATCATGATCATGAGATCAATGTAACTACCCTAGTTACATGTTCCTCCGATACAGGAATACCAAAAATAACTTCAAACAAACGAAACCGAAGGCTTTTCATCGAGTACGAGCAGTACCTATTTAAAAATCGTTTATATTCATTTATTCACCTTATTCTCATCTCGCGAACATCTCTACAGCTCCATTTCAACAAAGCATTTCGCTGTTGGCAGCTAATTAGTCGTCCCGATACCATCAGCACTGTATAAAGCAGCAGTTGCAGGCGACGGGCTAACAAATGTTACCACTAATGGTCTTCGATCCCCAGAACTGTGCTAAACTGTGAAGATCTTATCCGGCTCTGTTTGTGGTGTGGAACCTTTAGGACATACAGCTATCTTGGCTCGGTGCAGGAACAGGCATTTTACCTTGTGTTTCAGACTATTAGAAGTGATATAAAAAAAAACTAACATGTTAACGATATCAATATCGTTTTACAAAGCCGTAGAAATTTACTAACAAATAATAACGGCTTAATATTGAAACACCACATTAATTTAGAGGCTGCTTAGATTATGTTTCTGTTGATTATTTTTGGCCGTCTAGCAATGCAAACATTGCACTCTTATATATTTTATTTTTCTGAATAATCAGTGGCATATAATAAAATTACCAAAACTACTGAAGTTCTGGTTATTTTATTATATTTATTATAAACTAGCTGACCCGACAAACTTCGTACCGCCTCAGAATCAATAAATAAAAAAGCAAACATTTTTTTCAACCTTTCAAACCATCCCTGGACTTCCACAAATAATTCAAATCCAAAATTAGCCAAATCAGACCAGCCTTTCTCGATTTTTAGCCAGACTAACGAATAGCAATTGATTTTTATTATATAGATTACCAAAACTGCTAAAGTTTTGGTAATTTTATTCAAATAAAGCTAAGTTTATTAACTTGGGTGTGAATAATTGGAGTAAAAGTGTTGTGATTCGAGCAAAAATAATCCATATTATTATTTTTAAATGAAATTAAATATTAGATGACGAACGAAAACTTACGACTTGGTAACATCATACTTTAAATTATCTATTCATTTGACATTGGCAAAATTGACATCATTACGACACATACCAGTAACGAAGAAGAAGACGTTTCCTTTCCTCACGTCACTGTCCTTATATAATTTTGTAGACTCAGATATTCGGGTTTTTCTCAAATACTTAGGTGGCGATTCAGTATTCGGCCATGAGGCTCATATTTCAGAATTAAATTCAAATATATAGTTCTGAATGAAATGCTGTCAAATAATCTATGCTTGGTTCTCGAGTGAAGTTTTATTCTAAAATACGGTCCGTAACCACAATAATCACAATCCCAATCATACTTGTAACGAACGACTGTAACGCCTCAACCTCCGGCCAATCTCCATCAATATTTATTGTAATAACAATGCTATGTAAACGAACGTAAAGCACGATAAAGGCATTGATATTTATTGTGAAGAGCACTCGTAAAGTCGGATCGGACACGCCTTCTGGGTACCGTAATCCGTATATAATGTTGGTAAGACTGTTTGTTGCATACAGTTTTTTTTTTTACTACTAATAATTCCTTCTAATACATCCTTCGAGTCAGTTGTCAACTCTGGTGACGGAAGAAGCACTCCATCAAGGTAAAACCACCTTTGAAGCCAGGATCGACAGCTTAAAATGTCCTTCAAAGCATGGAATAGGGCTGATGAAAATACCATTGCCAGCACACATCCAAAAACTCCCTTTGTAGATTGTAGTTAATATTTTCTGACTGGCCTGTCAGCTGAGTTGGTAGTAGCTCTTTTGCGATGTAGATTAAAGGTTCGATTTCTTCGCAAGATAAACATTTCTGTGATAAACATAGGTGTTTGTTCCGCGTCTAGGTATTATAAAGTACCTTATGTATGTATTAAAAAATATATAAGTATTCTATCAGTCATCTGGTCACCATAATACAAGCTATGCTTAGTTTGGGACTAGATAGATATTTTAATTTATTATTTTTGTCATTTTGCAATTTTGGTCAAAAATAACACGAGTCTTACTCACGTATTATTTTGTCGGGAGAAACTGTTTTTGGAAACCGACACTGTTTCGATTCATCTAGAGTATCTTCATCAGGGTGAGTTTGATCCGCGGTCCGTGAGTTGCCGCTCACGTTCACGGTTCGCACTTTGAGTGCAAACTGTGAGTCAAACCCGTATCAAAATATACCTAATGTACCCAACAAACCTAATGTAATAAAATGTACCTACAACTCACGAAAGTTTTATAAGTAAAGGTAATTCGAAATTCATTTATTTATCTGGTCTGGGTGTTTCTATGCATAATATAAATAAAATTTGTATTTGAATTTGTATATAAATAAATGTATTAAATAGTCATGTTGTACCCATAACACAAGCTCTGCTTAACTTTGGGGCCAGATGATGCTTTGTGAAATGTCCGGCATTACTTATTTATTTGCGAAACAGGTATTGTACATATGAATGTGTCAAGATAAGATATTGAACAGCCATGTTCCTACTTATTTGCTTAACTTTGTTGATCTGTTACGAGTACTTTACTTCACTTCACTTTACTTCAGTTTATTTCCCGCTAGTGGAACTCCTCGTGACTTTGTTCGCATTTATTTTATTAACGACCTCTATGGTGGAGTAGGCCAATGCCCAGCTGAGACGCAGAAGGTTGCGTATTCGATTCCTGCCGCGGGACAAATGTTTGTATGATCTGCAAGTATTTGTCTCAGGTCTAGGCGGTTCTATGTATTTAAAAAAATATAGTAGTATATAAACGATACTTTTGGGCCAGATGATGCCAGACATGTCCAGCATTATTATGAAATTAAATTAAAACTACATATAACTCTTGTAATTAATATAATAATAATAATTGTATCTAATTATTATTATTATTTTATATATTATGTGGCATATTATTAATTAAGAGCTATTATTAAGTATTACTATCTTATAACACGGCCATAATGATTGTTATAAATGTTAAGAGGGATTCAAAATATATTAGAGTAAAATTAGAATTCAGGTGATTATACTACATTCAACTTTTAAGTAGGTTCATAATTTATGTTATCGTTAACAAAGTCATCTGAGGATATAATTTTATAAGCTACATTAAGGTTGATTTTAGGGATAAAAAGATGAGTACCTGCGTAAGTATTTTTAATTACTTGATTATTATTTCATTCACTAATACACTATCGCAATCGAGTCACTCATTTCCTTAAAGTAGTGGTCGCCCACTGGTCAACATTCAACTATAGTTAATAAAAAATATTAGCATTCTGCACTCGTTCTCTATATAAACTTCTAGCTGCTGCCCGCGGCTTTACACGCGTGGTACCTACAAAAAAAGTAACCTATGTCCTTCTCCAAGGTGTCATTACCTCTATACCAAAATTCATCAAAATCGGTTTAGCGGTTTTGACGTAAAAACGGGACAGAGAGGCAGACAGACAGAGTTACTTTCGTATATATAATATTAGTAGGGATAAGTGTGCGAAATTTCATACTCCTCTGTTTGCGCAATTTTCGTAAAAAGGGGTACAAAGTTTGTGCTTCACGTATTATATAAAAATTTATTTAAGTTGAAACGTAAAGTAAGAGGTTTCACACCTTGAAGATTCTCTAGATGAATCGAAACAGTGTTGGTTACCCCATGGATAACATAATACGTGAATAAAACCAGTCTTTATCAAAATGTATCAGAGGTTTCAGTTTATAAAATCGATCGAAGTCGCAGTACTCTACTAGTGCACTGACGATATATTAAACTATCCGGCGCATATCTTTATTGTGGATAACCGGCTATAAATGCATCCTCCGTCGGCGCCTGACACGTACTTATTAACTGATTAAAGATATACGAGTCGATTTATTGTGCGCTTGCTTGTGAGGAGTGCTTTATGTCAGCTGTTTCCCTTTTGTAGTTTCATTCATTGATAGCTTTATTTTACGACCTTTGTGGTGCTGTAAGCGAGTGTTTGGAGCGAAAGTTGTAGGTTTAGTTTCTGTAGGGGGACAAAACTAATAAATAAAAAAGTATATGTTTTACTAACAGGAGCCCACCGCGTTTTCAAAATTATCTCACGGCGTCGGGTAGATACATTGCGTGACTCAACAGCTGGCTCCTATCTGGCTCAGCGTATTAGCATTGTCATTAAACGTGGCAATGACGCCAATGTCTTGGGAACGCTGGCCTCAGGCAGTGATCTGGATCATTTGAGCTATCTATAGATGGTTTTAAATGGGCCTTAGATAACTCAACTGTTTCACGTTTATTTTATATTATTCTGTACATTTCTTTAATTATTTTTGTAAATAGAAGCTCTACTAACAAGTATTTTTTTAACAATATTCTACGTTTTGTCTGTCAGCTCAGCTGGTAGTAGCCTTGCCTTCTGAGCTGTAGTTTGGGGGTTCAAATCCCGCCTAGGACAAACATTTGTGTGAAACATAGGTTTTGACTGAGTCTGTGTGTTTTAAAGTATCATAAGTTTTATAAGTATTGTATCAGTCAACTGGTCACCATAATACAGGCTATAGTTTGGGGCTAGAATGTATTGTGAGCATTTATATTATCCACATATATTTATTTATTTTATATTTATTTATTCTTCCAGTCATCTGATTCGCTTAGTACGAGCTAAATTTAGTTTGGGGCTAGATGGTGTTGTGTGAATTGTCTACTAATATAAAATATTTATTTAATATCATAGATGCGAATCTTTGAGTAAGATGTTTGGATAAATGAATGTTTGTGGTTTGTTTGTGGACAAACAAATAGACACACATACCATAGTATGGAATTATGGGTTGTATGGATGGATGAACTTTATGATGAATTTTAAACTTTTGATGTTGACTGTACCACGCCCACGTAAGCAAACTTGCGAAAAAAGTGTATAAAACAAATAAAACCCACATAACACTCACTTTTTATATTTATTTTAGTAAATGAGATGTTTTGCAACTTGCAACATAATTAAATTAGCCCCAAATGCAAGTTTTGCAACTAATGAGTAATGTAATAAAACACGCGCGAAACTAGCCTCTGCGCAATGGTAATAAAGTTGTTCTTTACTGCCTCCACGAATAGAAAGTACTTACTGTTTACTGAATATTCAAGTCACAGAAACCTGTGTTCGACGCTTTGTAGTTACTTAGTACATTGTAAATGCAAATTTATGTAAATTTCTACCTTTGTACGCTGAGAAACGAAATAGTTTATTCACTCCCACTTTAAGTCTTTAAAAAAAATATAGAAATGCACATATACAACAAAAAAACACGCTTTGCAAAAACTTGGGCTCGTCCGGGATTTGAACCCGGGACCTCTCGCACCCTAAGCGAAAATCATACCCCTAGACCAACGAGCCACCTGATACCGTGTTTGAAATTAACGATGTCACCAATGAACTTGAACTGTACCTAAAGTAATTTAATTGAGAACTTTTATTAGCCTAAGGTTAACGAGACTGAAGGTTTTTTTTTGGCTCAGTAGTCAGTAGTTCAAAATGTTACTTGTGATTGTATTGAATTTTTCTAAAATTTCCTTAAGAAAAAGAGTATAAGACTTCTATACGTTTGATTATACATAGCTTATCAATGACTATTGTGATTATTCACATGATATTGTGTGCAGTTGGTACCACTCGTTAGAATCTCAGGATGCAAGAGCCGGCGCTCGCGTCCTGATTAGAAGACTTCCTCTACGGCGGACGGTGCGTCCAATGGCCGGACATCATCTTATTTTACGAACGTAAGATAACTAGGTAAGATTTAATGATCACAATTTTATTTATATCGGGATGTATGTATTGGATTTTAAATACTATGCGTAGCGTACTTAGAAATAAATAAAAACCAAAATAAATTAATAGTTATAGACATGGGAAAAAAAGTATGTATCAAAAAGTATGTACAAAAAAATATACTAGATACATACTTTTTTTTATATATTTGTCTAATGGAGACGTATGGCCCCACCAGTCGACTAAGTTTATTTTTAAATGAACTGTCTATGCTCTCGTTCTTTCATTTCTTGTTTACGCTACCAAAAGGCGACGCTGTACGTAAATTTTAGTCATAGATTCTGCCATGTTTGTCATTGGAGTTATTATCTCAAACTAGTAATAATTTTAACTCTTAATATTTTGGTTTGTGATATTGGTTAGACTGACTAATTCGATTTTGAGGTTTGTTTTGATATGTAGAAAGAATGTACCTAGTTTTGTTTTGATTGGTGGAAACGCAAGCGTGAATTTTGACGGGGGAAGCGCTTGGCTCTGATTAGGTGTTATTTTCGACTTCGACTTTAAAAACTTAAAGGTATTTTAAATGAAAAATGCCCCGATAGACTTTTTTTTTATTTTGTATTATTTTTTGCTACTTTACACGTTTTCACCACACAGGAAAGAATAATGTTCATATTTTGTACGATGTTTAGGCACTAAACTACACGGGACATGTACTAAGAGCAAGGAGCATATCGTTTTTAGTCAGTTTGTTTGTTATTAGAGTCGTAGTTGATGGTCCATTGTCAATTCTAGACGTCACGCGGAATGGCGTATAGAATTTTCTTGGGATTCCTCGTCGTTGAAATCACATTGCACTACAATACACATATAATTCAATTATCCATACCCGTTCTGTAGTCACAATTTATTCATTAAAATTTTACCAAGATTACTGAATAAAACATGCAATAAAACGGGTAAAAAATATTAAATTAGCCAAGCTATATTACTCCATGAATCTTGCTACATATGTGAGTCGTGAATCAGTATATTTTGTATCTTATGTCATTAACAGAAATGTCACACCAGCACTCTTCTCTTAGCAAACAGATTCTATTCCAGCAAAGCTATGACGACGATTTAGCGTTGACCTTACAACCCTTTATCACTTAAACACGGACTATGCTACAACTAAACCCATTACCACACTCGCAGTAATTCAACTAACGACAAAATCGCAGCAATCTCGTCTCTCGGCAATTGCCCGAGGAGAGAGAGAAAGATTTATTGTTATTACCCAACATTTCCTTCGGGTAACGTTTTAATTACACAGATCGACGATAAACCATCCGGGGGCGCACTTTTCTTCATTAGAAGATGGATGGCGGTGAAGGGAATTTATAACCGCAGGTCTAATGTTCTAATGGTCAGAGTTAATGGTGATATCTGGTACCAATTGGCAGTTTAGCCTTTTGTTATCTTTTTCCTGTGTTTATTCTAGAACTGAGTCAATCAATGCTTGTTTTAGCATTAGTTTAATGTTTCCAGATGACCATGTCGAGCTGAATTGCAAATCTCATGTAAGATAGGCGACGCAGATCTGTTTCGAACGTATTCTCGTCGCAGCTTACCCTAATAATAGAAGTATATTTAGTATTTATATGGCCTTTGTCAGTTTTTGAAGTCATGATTATATGTATAACTTTTAAAACTATCATGGTTTTGCACATAATTTTCACTCAAAACAGGATATTTACAATGATATATGAGTTTTTCTGCTTCTCGATATTTCGGCACAGTTGCATGCGCCATGATCACGAGATAAACTGAAGTCTTTGCGGGTGGATGTTATTGGCAGACAAAACGGTCTACCCTCTTTCTCAGTCTTTTACTGCGAAAATTACCCCTACTACCGGTTTCACTGTCACTAACAACTCGATCACGATTACGACACACAACACTCACGGTATCTGGACGCATAACTGGTACCTCACTTTTACGATTTCCACACAACCTCACCACAGGGTTCCAGGCTCCAGACAATTGAAAACCGTCTTCTCGATTGAAATTCCTATGTTTGGTAATCTCTATTGCCTGTTGTACCAATCTTGGGATGTAATGTTTTTCAGTTGAGATTACCTGTGGATTGTGTAACTCGATCCAGTGGTTTGAGCCAGATTCTAGTAGATGTGTAGCTATGGCTGACTTTTGTGTGTCCATATTTTTGACCGCCCGGATGTGTTCTGTCACTCGACATGCTATGGTACGTTTTCTTTGGCCGATGTAAGAGCTCCCACAGCTGCAGTCAATCTTGTACACTCCTGGTGTTTGAAGAGGAATCTTATCTTTAGGTGAGCGCAGGTAGTGTGAGATCTTCTTTAAAAGATTGTAATTCACCAGTGTGTTAGTGTCTTTCAACAAGTTCAGGATTTTACCTAAAGTGCATAAACAGAATGCTCCACTGCGACCCATCGTTAGTCAGATTGACTTACCTACTTACGAGTTGGCGAAGCATGTAGCGGGTGTGTTGCAACCTTCTGTAGGCCTGACATCTTCTTTCGTGAAAGACTCACGTCACTTCATACAGATTCTTCAGCAGACAACGGTTGATGAGAGTGAGGTGATGGTTAGTTTTTTATGTGGAATCCCTCTTTACAAACGTCCCTATAGCCGACTGTATGAAGGTGATACAATACAGAGAAATGGTATCCCAGCAGAATATGCCAAGCTTTTATACCATATTCTGGCCACAAACTATTTCTTGTATAGGGAAAATTACTACCTACAAATTGATGGTGTTGCCATGGGAAGTCCCGTCGCTCCCGTAATGGCGAATATATGGATGGAGTATTTTGAGAACCTGGCTATATGCTCGGTTATATATGCACGATATGCATATGCACGGTTCGTGAGAGACATTACAACCGAGTTAAGCTGCCGAGGGTGATGGTGTGAATCAGCATGGAGATATCGATCCGTATGGGTCGGCTTCCTATAAACCGAATAGCCTAAATTACCATCATCACGAATCTGTAACATCACGTCCAGGAAAGCCAAGCTTCGATCACTTTCCATTTCATACGTAAACCGTATCTTGGTATGTACGCCATTTAGGTATGCCAAAAGGAGTTCAATCTCATGTTTATTGCCTCTTACAATACAGAAAACATCATCAACGTACCTTTTCCACAACTTCATTGGCAAGGGGGCAGAGCATATAGCCAGGTTCTCAAAATACTCCATCCATATATTCGCCATTACGGGAGCGACGGGACTTCCCATGGCAACACCATCAATTTGTAGGTAGTAATTTTCCCTATACAAGAAATAGTTTGTGGCCAGAATATGGTATAAAAGCTTGGCATATTCTGCTGGGATACCATTTCTCTGTATTGTATCACCTTCATACAGTCGGCTATAGGGACGTTTGTAAAGAGGGATTCCACATAAAAAACTAACCATCACCTCACTCTCATCAACCGTTGTCTGCTGAAGAATCTGTATGAAGTGACGTGAGTCTTTCACGAAAGAAGATGTCAGGCCTACAGAAGGTTGCAACACACCCGCTACATGCTTCGCCAACTCGTAAGTAGGTAAGTCAATCTGACTAACGATGGGTCGCAGTGGAGCATTCTGTTTATGCACTTTAGGTAAAATCCTGAACTTGTTGAAAGACACTAACACACTGGTGAATTACAATCTTTTAAAGAAGATCTCACACTACCTGCGCTCACCTAAAGATAAGATTCCTCTTCAAACACCAGGAGTGTACAAGATTGACTGCAGCTGTGGGAGCTCTTACATCGGCCAAAGAAAACGTACCATAGCATGTCGAGTGACAGAACACATCCGGGCGGTCAAAAATATGGACACACAAAAGTCAGCCATAGCTACACATCTACTAGAATCTGGCTCAAACCACTGGATCGAGTTACACAATCCACAGGTAATCTCAACTGAAAAACATTACATCCCAAGATTGGTACAACAGGCAATAGAGATTACCAAACATAGGAATTTCAATCGAGAAGACGGTTTTCAATTGTCTGGAGCCTGGAACCCTGTGGTGAGGTTGTGTGGAAATCGTAAAAGTGAGGTACCAGTTATGCGTCCAGATACCGTGAGTGTTGTGTGTCGTAATCGTGATCGAGTTGTTAGTGACAGTGAAACCGGTAGTAGGGGTAATTTTCGCAGTAAAAGACTGAGAAAGAGGGTAGACCGTTTTGTCTGCCAATAACATCCACCCGCAAAGACTTCAGTTTATCTCGTGATCATGGCGCATGCAACTGTGCCGAAATATCGAGAAGCAGAAAAACTCATATATCATTGTAAATATCCCGTTTGAGTGTAAATTATGATTATATGTATATCACGACCAGCACCTCTATTTAACAATTTGCCAATCGATAATACTTTAAATCGTTAATATAAAACAAAGTCAGTTAGTTACACCTTGTACAACTCAAAAACGGCTAAACTGATTTTCATGATTTTTGACATGTGAGGTTTGAATCCGCTTCGAATAACAGAATAAGTATTAAAACAAAAATAAATGGCAAAATTTAATATTAAAACATAAAATTTAAAGTAGTGAGTTCAGTTTGACGACGGCAACGTTCGGTTTGTTAGGTTATGATTGTGCATAAATAATTGTGTTATATTGAAGCAAAGTCAACCAAATATCTTTTTAAAACAGCTAATTTTAAATAAAAACAGCATAACTATTTATTTTTCAGATACCGTCGCGAACATTTATAAATTACGCTGAAGTGAACCACCACTGGTTCGCCTTATTCGATTCCATACCATTGCTAAAAATACTACAGATTCTCCTTGTCATCGTACATTCAAAATCCTAGGCCTTTTCAAAGTCAATAGCGACCTCGCCAACCAATAATGTGGGTTGTCATCCGCACATCGTCCATCACAAGTATTGTATTATGTAAGCCCTCTATACTCTCCAGCACATAAATCACTACAATCCGTCAAGGCCTGGGTCATTTTAGTCGCGTTTCTATGCAAAATAAACTTTATAGCAATGTCTTTGAATGCAAAAGGACTATTACGAGAAATCATAGCCAAACGCGTTAGAGAAGCCTGCTATCACTGATTGGTACTTTTGTGATTGAACTCAACTGTTTTGTCCTACTGGTGTCCGTAGCAATACACTATAAGTAGGAGTGAATTTTCTGTGTCGCTTATTTTTTCTGTGATCAACTGTGGGTCAACTGTGATCTGATTTGACACTACATGAACCATCAAAAGGGAACGGACTTCAGATAGTAGAACCGTTTTTGCAAATCCGCGATGAGACCTTTGATCGGTATCGGAAAGTGAACCGAGAAAGCGATTGACACTTTCCGTGTTCACTTATCAGTTGACTCAACGTCTTTGGTCTGTAACCTAACTTCAACCTTATGTGACTATTCTTACTGCTTTTAATAGCTCTGTATCATAAACGTTGACTTCATCGTAAAAATATGTTTAATGTCTCTATCAATCAATCCAGCAACCGTTGATAAATCATCAGCTAAATCTTTATCACCGTCCGCATTATCAAATTTTATAATATTTGAGTAATAAATTACATTGAAAGATGTTAGAGTCCATTTTTGTTTGAACATTTGTGGGAAGTTACGTCCACGGAGTCGACGCGGGGTCTTCCGCAGGCCATTTGTCACGGAGGCCATTTGTACTTGTCGAATCACGGCCATTAGACGAGAGTGTGTGACCGCGAGGGGTTAAGCCGTGTTCAGACTTGATTGCTCCAGTATTGGTAACCGTCGATGACTGAAACAAAACTTCTAGCATGTCAGGTCAACGTTTAAATGTTTAAACGTGAAATGTTCAACGTTGGTGAAAAAATTTCTTGAGATCACAGTTTAGTCAATAAAGCTGCATAGTCTGTACGCAGTGTAACCGGTCTCTCCGGTACGCCACACTTGTCAGTACCGAGTAGTATGAGCAAAGCTGTCCTATCGATTTATCTTACTTTGCGGCTATTGTTACAGACAGCCGGGGTTCCACGTGATTTATAAGTAGCCCAGTTAATTACGACGCGTTGGCGCTCGCTAACATTTATCCATTTATCAGGCAAGTCACCTGAAGACTTCACACGGCGAGTTCGATTTATATATTCGCATAAACTGAGTTTTATCTCATTCTTTGAAGTGCGCTCCGAGAAAACAAACAAAGCAATAAAGAAGGCCTTTATCGGAGCCATGAGTCGACACGCGAGCTAATTTACAACACAGCCGCTGGTTTTATCTTCATTAACCCATCGATTCACAATTAAGACGGCGAATAAATCTCCGGTAATGCGCTCCCCGTCCGCGCCGGTAGATTCAACTTCAAACAGATGTTATGTATAAATAAAGCCGAACGGAGGCAACCACTCGATATATTCCTGTCCGCGGCAAACTTTACAGATCTATCGCCGCTCCGAAGCAGGAGACATCTGACTCCACATTCCAAACCAAAATCAACCTTAAACTCTTTGCACTTACACACCTCAAACACCATTTTCAAATGTAACAGTTTAAATCTAACAAGATATAAAACAGCTGTTGGACATGACATCGATTAAGTCGATATTGGAGTTGATGCTCTAACTCGATACGCCGTTCCGTCCCACATCAAGTCACAAACCTCATCTTATATCCAGCGTAACGAGTCGATGCTCACATTCGATTATCTCTCCGCGGTATCCGAGGCATTATACTTGATGTATCGACACCGGCCAGGCTGGGATGTCGGCAGTAGTTTGATTTACTACCACCATTCCTTCCTGACACGCTCGATAGATGGCTCCGGTGAGTGATCGCGCCAATCGGAGAGCGTCGAGAGTTGTAATGAATTGTCCCAAATAATTGGGACAGTATTTTATATCGACGTCATTTGTTCCGTGATCGGCACATTTGTTGTGTGCCCATTTGATTTGTGCGGTGCTTTGCCTTTGTGTTCGCGTATTTATCTTGTTGTCCGATTAAATGTAATGGGGGGATATTTCAAATCCATTTTGGTTTAGCGAATGTGCAATAAATATTCTGTTGACTGGTAATTTTATCGTTAGCAATTTAACCAACGTCTTTAATTTCGTGACGTAGGTATAAAGCAGTGGTATTGTCTAGATTTGTATATTTAAAAAGTTCTTTAAAAGTTCTATATCTGTATCTATATGTTAAATGTTAAAAGCATTTAACATAGCTTTTGACATTCGCCGAACAAAAAATATAACTATATAAGTAGCATATCAATCATAACAGAAGCTCTGCTTACTTTGGGGCCAGATGATGCTGTGTGAAATATCCGGTATTATTATCATTTACTAAAATTGAAATAATATGATGCATGATAAATGACTATAGTCGTGTTCTATCTTAGCTTTGATACTCTAGTCTTAGCTACCTAGCACATAACTTACCATCAAACATCATACGTTCCTAAGTTGTTTCACAATTCTCCACATCTCTCAAAACACAATCTCAAGATCTGTCTGAGTAGACATAAAGACTTCTGGCCGATAGTCTTTTTGCAGCAGACGCAGATGGAAGACATCTCCGATCAGTGGACAATGGACGCATCAACTTGTATCAAATTCCTCATCTCTGCTTTCTGGTTATAGTGACTCTCAGTTGACATAGAAGCGAACGTGTGTTTTGTTCCAAGGCATAAATATCATCTACTTTTCTCTTCATTTTGTTATATTTTATAATGACTGAATCACAGCTTATATTGTGTATGTAACCAGTTGCGTTTCGTTTTTAAGTCATGCTGGCAATCAATCATACGGCTCTTCTGATGGTATGTGGTATCGCAACCTATAGCGCAGGCAAAACCAGAGAGAGGTTATTTTGTCTGGTCGGACAGTAGTTTACTTACTTCAGTGCTCTTTAAACCTAAACACAGGTGCTTGCACACTACTGCTTGGAAGCACAAAATCTGGCACTGTCCTGGAACCCACCAAAACGGACTCTTGCAGAAGAGACCTAACATCAGGTCTTCTTAAAATGTATCTAGTTAGTTCGTATCAGTGTGGTAAAAGAATTAAGTGCGCCTCACATGCTCCCTTCGTACACTTGGCACATTTTTTTGAACTTTTTAAGATCTACGACATAAATAAATAAATAAATATTGCTAGATAATGCACACAAAACAGTCTATTCCCACTAGTTCAGTTGTCCAGTTCAGTTGAGTGAACTAGTGAGATTTATTTTCTCGTTTGATCAATTGAAAATAAGACCAGCTTTTGCACCTTGTTACATTTATTATTATTAATAAAATAAATCGAAACCAGTTGGTTAGGTTACGTTAGAGTATAGAAAACAACGCACAAGGCGAGCGAGCGAAGCGAGCGTGCCGCGGCAGTGGCCGCCGAAGCGCCAGAATATATTTTTTTATTTCTGAACTGAACAAACGAGAAAATAAATGTCACTAGTTCAGTCAACTGAACTGGACAACTGAACTAGTGGGAATAGACGGAAAACCATCTAGTCCCAAACTAAGCATTATTTGTGCTATAGTGACTAAGATGACTGATAGAATACATATATATTTGTAAATACATACTCATGATACTTTATAACACCCAGACACAGAAGAAACACTTTTGTTCTTCACACAAATGCCGGTTTCCTAACGATTCCTAATGCCGTTTTTTTCCATCGAAAGTAATGGTATTGAGCACATACATTTTTTAAATATAAAAATCCATTAGGGCACGACCGGATTTGAACACCCGGTCATAAGATCGGCCACTTCTACTAGACCACTTGATAACTCATTATTTACCATTAGATAAATATGGGATGCTCGCTGTTGACGCTACCAGTAATAAGAAATAATATACACAATAGTAAGTAATTGGGTTTCACTGTGTTATTTTTTATGAGGCGTTCGAGATTTCACTTGCCTCATCTTCTGAATTAGATGTCTTCATTACCATGTTTTACGATTCGGTTTTAATGTTTGAAAATTTTTTAATTTGATCTGCCAACTGATAATTTTTATTGTTAGCCTTAGTAACTTCTAATATTATTCAAGTAATTTCGTTACAAAACATAAACTAACAGTTTTAATGTGATGGTTATAAACTAACTTTTTCTTTTTTGTATTATTTAAATATATAATTACTAGCTGGTGGCAGCGACATCGTTTGCGGAGGATTAGTACTTTGAGTAATTTTCTTCTTCAAGGTACTATCACTATACCAAAATTCATAAAAATTATAGTTAGGAATCGTTATATTTTGGACAATTTACACAATATCTTTATAAACTATAGCATATGTGTTATTCTGGTGTATAAGCTTTATTATTGTTAAGTTTCATTAAAATCCGTGTAGTAGTTTTTGCGTGAAAGAGTTATACATACAAACTTTCACATTTATAATATTATAAGTAAAGATTAGGTATATGAGTTTTACTCCCGTTTTGATTCCCGATATTTCAGCCGAGTTGCACGATAAACATATAAACGATGTTAAAAACCATAATAATTTAAAAGTACCATTATATTAAAGGGGCACCTGGCACAATCTGAACTCAACAGTGTAAATGCAGTCGGACATCACATTTCGAGATAAGACTCCGACTGCCTCTGACTTTGACGAACGCCGCTCGACTCCATCAGATTGACATTTGCACCCGTTTCAATATACGTCTGTCTGTTGGCGGAGCTTTTTTCACTTTAAATTACTTATAAGCTTTTATTCGTAACTATAAATAAGAAAATATTTGATGGACACCGGACTTCATAACATATACTGCATAGGCAGTAGCCTGAGAACTTATAAAGGTTCTAATATAATTTTATGCATTGTTGATCTCCTAATTTGTCACTATAGTAAAATAAATTTACTTTCAATCGTTAACTCTAACAAAATATATATATTTTTATTACTATACTATTTTAACTTATTCCACAAATTGATAACCTCGCATTAGATAGCAACACAATTGATGGCACAGCAGACAGAATAAATGATCGCATGTCTATATTTACATTTAGCGTATATGAGTTCGATTTATCATTCGAGCAGACCGTTAAAGCTATAAATCATACTTATTCAACAATGCCGTGTTCGAAGCTTGCACACGTCGACGTTATAATATACGATCCGAGCTTCCGCCTCAAGTTTCACCATAAAACAGTAAAAGCCTTTAAATAGAAGGCCGTAATTACGTAAACAGACACATTGACAAGTCTGAAAGGTAATCATAAGCTCAAATTTATCACGGAGTGAATCATTCATGCGTTAAGACAGCTGACAGCGCAGCACATACATTATAATGATCGACAGTCTGACGTTACTTGTCACAGAGGGATAATGTTGTTGCCACACTCTCCAAACCCAGCTCCAAAGAAAAACCATCTTTAACCCAAACAAAGATGGTACATTATCGCACACTCCAAAGCTTGACCCTAATGACGTTGTTGTTTCACCAAATCACAAGTCTAACGAAAAGAACAAAGTTGTGTTTTGACTTGCTTATTTCAAACTCAACCTTATCACCGTAGTCTTGGCTCGAGAATCCATCGGGGGTGTGTCACATTGTGGGGTTGTTCATGTTGGAAATTGTGACTAAGCACCAAATGCAAAAGTC
This sequence comes from Lampropteryx suffumata, assembly GCA_948098915.1. Lineage (NCBI taxonomy): Eukaryota > Metazoa > Arthropoda > Insecta > Lepidoptera > Geometridae > Lampropteryx > Lampropteryx suffumata. Next base: position 1,060,182 of record OX402553.1, read on the forward strand.
AAACTGAACATGGCTCTTATAGTAAACACTGAAGATTTAAAATCAAATGTAGATAAAAGTGACACATCGATCGTTATGGAAGTAGGAGCGCTTGGTAGCGCGGTAGCAAAGAGACGTGTCGCGGCATGTCATCGGGACGCAATGAAGATTTATGAACAGACCGGTACTAGAGGTACGATCAAGTCAAACGACTCACATAATAACCACATTTTGTACTTTGTTCATAATAATTGCATTGCGCACTTCAGATTTGTATCAGATTAGAACCTTGGATCTCGTTTGAAACTTGTTTGAGAACATCAATTTTGATATAATTGCTGATATAATCTGACAGCATTATTCAATGTTGGTTTACCTTAATAACTCCAAATGGAATTATTTTGTTACATAGAACTGATACTAATAATTTTATTCTTATCATTAACGAGCTTACAGTATCTGAATATCTAACCATAAGCTTTTGAGATTAGAGCATTCATTTCTATTATTTTTCTTTTCTTTATCTAGAACAATATTATATACCTACTACCTATCTTAAAACTAATATTTAGTTTCACGTCTAAAAAGCTTTGTATCTCTATAGTTCTCCACACCCCTTGTACGAGCTTTATTTATTTAGCAGTGCGATAGGAATTCATACATTTTCATTTCAATTCACAGGCAGGGAACTGAATATGTGATAAAGCGTGTTTTTAGAGCGAAACGCCGTTTCAATCGAATTTGTGGAAAATATGCAGCGAGAACGAGTAGTTTATACAGTGTTTGTTTGTGTATAAAGTGATTACTCGTTACATTTTGAAAAATACGTGTTTAACTCACGTATCATTTTGTCGATGGAGGCACCGACTCTAAACAGAGTCGAAGTCGAGTTTACATAATATAAGTATTTCATGAGATTCATCTAGAGAATCTTCATCAGGGTGAATTTGATCAGCGGTCCGTGAGTTGCTGCTCGAGTTCACGGTTCGCACAGATTACTTGTAATTATTGTTACATCATATTATGTAGCGCATTTTAAACTCAATTGCATTTAAAGTTTTTTAAACTTACGCGATCATAACAATTGCATTTTATTCAATAAATCAATAAATAATGATAATGCTTGATAAAGTAAATACATACATTTTATACATAGATAAACAACCAGACCCAATTCAAATATTTGTATACAAATATTTGTCCCGTAGCGGGAATTGAGCCCGTAACCTCACGTCGCCCACTGTGCCACAGAAGTTGTCGATATACAATAACAAGGACCACTTTCAATTCAAATTCTAGTACTAGTACTAGTTTAGTCTAGTCTAGTACTAGTCTGTTATACTAGATAAATTTAGTTGCCTTATTGTTCACTAATTTCTTTTTATTCGTATTTTATCATTTTAGGTTGTATTGTATTCCTACATTGTTAAACATTAAATAAGCATTTCTAGACCACCGTGACATTTATATTGCACACAAATTTTATTATTTACCATCAAACCCTTTTTTATCCCCATTACAGCTTTTACTACGACTACAAAACTGCTACCTCTTTACGTCCTCAATTACTGTTCATAACTTTAGCATCATCTACATAATAAAAGAACTCATGAATAAAATGACCGTATGATCATAAGAATTGGATTATCACTCGCATCTCCCGCTCTACCTTCCACATCCAACAAACGATCCGACATCCGAAACACACGTCCATTAATAAAACCACACAGATAATAATCACGAGTTTAGAAATTAAAAAATAAATTATACTAATTCAAAACTACCGTCTCATTATAAACGTCATCGTTCAAAAGGAAAATTGATTTACGACGCTGCATTACGCCATTATTTTATGACGCGAGAACGCCCCGAAATAAAATACTAACAAACATTCAACTGGCATCCACGACTATTACATTCTCTACAATATTACTATTGCCATCGTCTAAACCACTACGGTTCTTTATTGCTTTGTCGGTAAGGTCTATTTCAGGGTTGATATTTCCTTTTTATTTGGAGAGCGATAAGCGGTTGTAGCCGTCATAAAGCGAATAAAATACGGGGCACAAAGAATAAGCGCTGGTGTAAGCGGTGTTATGTCTGTCAACATAAAATATTGTATCCTGTGCCGGGAGCCGGGTTCAAATTGTGCTGCTTCTATTGCGCTATTAATCTTTGTAATGCAGCGTGTGAAATGGCAGATGAAGAAATTGCAGCGCTCTGTCTTTGTCGCGTAGTTTGGGATATTGACGAGCTAGTTTCCTTGTCGTATTAAACTATTTAAGAGTTCTGAGATAATGGATATAATACAGTATCTTCTGTTAAACAATTTTTCTCATGAACTGATGTTAGAGTTTCCGAGAACACCAACGAAAATATTACTTATTATAAATAATTAGGGAACACCTCAAATCTATTAAAATAGTCTTATGCAATTTTCTAGGTCTCTTCTCTTTCGATCTAGACATATACATAGACACTCATTTTTTTTTACTCGATCACAACTCATTTCTCTAATACATACATTGAACAAAAACAAATCATTAATTAAAGTGCTGGTGCTTAACTCGGGCAAATGATTGGTATGGCTATTCGACGAGGTAACGTAGCCAGCATTTTGGGCCACACCGTTTTCTATTTATGAGTAATTGTCTAATTACGGCTAGAAAATAGAGCTCATAATTTTGAATAACTTAGTATATAATGCCAAGGTTAATTTGTTAATTGGTTATACCTATTTATTATTTTATAAATAATAGAGCGACCCTTCGCACCCTTGCTTCGCACGGGTGCATGCTGGCTGATTCTAAATATACTACAGAATGTCTTTATATACAACGTTATCTAAGAGAATAACATAACCTAAGAGATGGACATATACCATCGCGGACTTTTTAGTAGACCTTTTGAGGGTGTACAATACTGTAGTACATTATTTTGATCTATCTCGTAGGGTTCAGCCAGCGTTTGCAATGTAAGCGCAAAAAAAATTGTTTATTTACGACACCACATTAGAAGGCCATGCATTCTTATCAATAATATAGTCATTTATAATATAAAAAGCTTTCTTCAAAAGACTAACTTTTATGTATGCTTTAAAAGCCTTTTCAAAGAAGTGAGTTATTGAACTGCGAAAGCTACTGAATCATGATATTCCGCAAATTAATTTGATCAGAACTAAACATTTTACGAGCAGTAATTTACTGGAAGAAGTCCAATAATCATAGAACAGAAATTTTACCTTGGAAGTCTCGAAGCCAATAAAGCCAGGTAATTCATAATAAAAGTAATTTGTTAGATTGACTGTAATTGACGTGTCTGTCGGTAAATGCGATTTCTAATTCCTTCTTACTTTCTTTTGACTGAATGAAGGCTGATTTGAGATATTTTGTTTATAAATATCTCAATACAATATGGCACTTTGTTTTGGTAAAGCAAGTCTTTTCATAAATTATTTCTGTTGAGACGTGTCTTTGTTAAACTCGAAAAATACTTTTATTATGAAAGATCTTTTTAATACAAACTTGAAAATTTCATGATTTTTTTATTGTCAAACAAATCAACAACCTTATTTGTTAATTATAAGGTGAATAGCAAATAACAAGACAAAAGCATTCTGTCACCTGTAATTTACTTTGATAAAGAAACTTTCACAAAATAATTCCTTGAATCATTTCACGGTCTAACAATTACCATAAAACAATGTTATTAAAGTAATTATCCAAATGTCGCTATGTAGGTTACTCAGAGTCATAGAGCAAGCTATAGAACATTTGCGTGATCTTGACATCTAGAACCAATTTAGTCCACTCACGTTCAACCACTGTTACCTAATAGGCCTCCCATAATATGCCATCATTTTCGGTCTTACGTCAATTGCATCCGGTGAGTTCATGCCTTTCTCTGTCAACCGACTACCTGTCATAAGCCAATGGTGAGAGTCAGTAGAGTCAGAAGAGCCAATAAATTTAAATGATTATATAACAACCATAAAAGTAAAAGTAGTAAAGAACATCAAGGACTCATTAATAATAATAATAAATAAGTAAATCATTATAAATCTTTATTATCTTAGAGCTACATGTTACAGAATACGGAAAATATAGTTTATTATTATTCTAAAATATTTATTATGTAAGTATACCTAGTCAACGGTTTACAATAAACAAGAACTAGGAGAACCTGTCTTTCAGCCGGAAAAAGGTTTACAATTTTATTTTATAGGTCAATAAACGAAATAATCAGTAAACTCAATATATAAAATTATATTAACAATATAACAAATAAAAGTATTTATTTAAGGCTTAAGGCTATTAAACGAATAAAAATTATAGGTAATTGATTCAGGCGTGACTGCGGAAATCTATTACAAAACATTAAACAGATGGACAAATTAGTATTCTACCGCTAATCTATTCCTCCCTCAAAAAGAAATTCTTAAGGAAGGAATAGATTGGCGGAATAGTACTTAACATTTGTTCATCTGTTTAATTTAATTAAGATGAGCACGTATGTAACTAAATATGTACATAAGCATTTTTGTGATTGAGTAAACCCATTTTACCTAAATGAGTACACTTGCTTAGCCGATACATAAACAGAAGTACCCATGTAGGTGAGGTTTATTCTCTATAGCTTGGTGTTTATTATCCTCGAATACCTTACTTTATTATTATTTCAACAAAGAATTTAAAACTTGAGAATTTATAGCACATTGTCACAATAATTGAGCCAATTACAATTGTTAGCAATAATGCCGTAATTGCCTTTATTATGCTATAATTGCACTTTTGAATGTTCGTGGGCTATAAATGTGTTTATGCAGTTTATATTTATTTTATTGTTCATCAGAATTCAAAGAAAAAAACAAGTAACTACAAAGAATAGTTTGGCGCGTAAATCCATAGTATTAAAGTTCTCACCAGATTATTTTCTAGACTTGGGTTAGGAGATATAGCTACCTATCATGTAAGACGATTCAATGTGTTCCATGTGATTGTATTGAATATGACAGTTTTATTTAAATAAATTTACCATCAAATAATGACCGATTGGAATTTTGTTAGTTAGGTAGGTTAGGTACACTTTTTTTTTTTTTTTTACATAAATTAAATATTAGTATGTAAATGTAATTAACTTTTTATCACTGTCATTTATATGTTTATTTTGATTTATCATTACATGAATCATCAAACAGTGGTTAATGTAATGAAAGTTCAATTGAAATTATAACACGTGAATAAAATCATTAATTAAAAGAAAACAAAAATAAAATCAAAAATATATCTATGACATTTTAGACATTTTATAAGTTTTACGCTGCACCGAATTTCGGAAAGTAACATATCATGTCACTGAAGTAAAGACAGATTCAAAGAACATTTAATGATGTGTTGCGGATCTTGCGGTGGCTGCGGACCTTGCAGCGGCTGCGGATCATGCTGTGGCCCTAGCTGTGGCTGTTACTGCCCAAACATCACAACACACTTGCTGTACGAAGATTTGCTAAGCACCATTGTTGGCAAACTATATAATGGAACAAACGCTCGAAATGCTGCATAAGTTACAACAGTGTTGTTTTGGTGCTAGTTAATTAATGATTTAATTAAATTTGTCTGCCAGCAAGTTTCATGTCAAACCTAGGAGCTTCTTCTTTGTCCCGTGTTAATAGTAATTTAAAACCAGTGTGGTTATTAATATGCACCACAGAGGCTTATTTTGTGGACTTGGAATATCTCTTTAATTTGTGTTGTTCATACTTTAAAGCATTCACCGGAGAGTAAGTGCTAATCATTTTGAAACAATGTCTGCAAGTCATGATAAAAATCTAACCGCAAAGATAAATTTAAGCAATAATTACAAACGAGGTGTTATTATAAGATACGTTTTCAATTAAATCTGGTTGGGCAACTGTAATTCTGATCTAAAGTGCGATAATGTCAGTTTTAATATCATGAGTAAGGCTGATGGAGTTTTTTACCGGCTTTGGAAACCAGAATTAGGCAACAAAATATATGATGACGCTGTACAGTCAACTACAAAAACACTTGACACAAAAGAAAAGATGTACAAACTTTTATCTATGTAAACATTCTTGAATCGTACTATAATTTCAGTCGAAGAAAAAGTAAGCCTTGCCTAAGATGCCCTTTGGTATCTGGATCGGTTGAATTACCTATAGTTTAAATCGGTCTTTAGATAGCTCAACTGTTCCATATGTGTTTTATATTATTCTGTACATTTCTGTAATTATTTCAGTAAATAAAATATTTTCGTTACATTAATGCCAATTTTAGCTTTGGCATCTTATCATAACACTAACCAGCTGTTTATATCGTTTAATTCTTAGTATGTGACGTAACCTATTTGTGGTTAAAAAATTAATAATAGTTCCTATAACAAAAATGCTTAAAAACAAGAAAACAATCAATATATCATTTCTGTATAAGATGCTCCAACTCGACTCGGCATCCGTAACAAAATTGGCAAGGATCATACAAAAAAGTGTTAAGACCAGACGAGTTTCTTGCCATATTCTTCTTGAACTGGGGTTAGGAGGAACCGGCACCTAGATTCACTAGCATGTAAGAAGACGATTCAAAGTGGTCCTTGTAATATTATTGAATAAAAAATATATTGAATTGAATCTATAATAATAATTATATAGCAAAAACCTTACAACTTGTACTAAAGACAAATAACACCTTTTAATTAGTTCCCGAATCGATATTGTCAGTTGTCACATGTCACATGTCACAATAATTACTATACGAAGTACAAAGTTGTAACTGTGTTGGTAGTATTTTTGAACAACCCAAGACGTTAGCACCAGTTTGAATATTACAAATCCAACGCAACCCTCTGCATTTTTGTTCTCTAGATATTTAAACTAGATGGACATGCTGTTTAGATCTGATGATGCTGTTTCTAGATTATGAGTCAGTTTGTCCATTATTCATTTAATTTTAATAATTAAAACGGTCCAAGACCACTTCCATTAATTAATTATATTGCAGATGTCAACTATTTTAACCTACTTTATTGAAAGAATTTGTAAAATAATGGAATAAATAATAAATCACAATCTCGTAGCAACAACAAGTGTATTACTAACAAGTCTAATAATACTTAATAATACTGACAAGTCTACTTATGAAAGCAATAAGCAGTTCAAAATATAAAAGATCTTTAGTTGTGAATACTTTCACAACTATGAAATATCCACACTAATATTTAGTTCAAAATAATCTGTTTGTTACGTTTTCAGGTCTATACGACTGCATAGATCTAAAAAAGTTTGGTAATAGATATTGTATCTTGGTGAAGGACGAATCTGCGGCACAAGTTAAATCCCAGTTTATTTATTATTATTAAGAACGACTCTCTTAAACACAACCAAGCTTGTGCTAAGGGTGCCAAGGGTTATAATTAGCTTGGTACAATTATTTATCATGACAATACGGATATTGGACATTGTCAAATTGATCGATGTCAGTACTTATTTTAATTGAACTGATACAAAAGTTTTGTTTGCCGATAACAAAGTAACATTTTGTTTATTGTTACTGTTGTATGGAAACGATAGTTTTTGCTATCAACGTGTATTGTTTTTACTTTTTATTGTAATATAACTACAATAAAAAGTAAAAACAATACACGTTGATAGCAAAAACTATCGTTTTAAAAACAAAAAAATAAATACGACATTTATATATAGGTGTATAAAATATTGGTGGACAATGTACACAACATCATCTAGTCCCAAAGTAAACATAGCTTGTATTATGATGACTAGATGGCTGATAGAATACTTATATATTTTTAAATACTGTGTAACATCGAGACACAGAATAAACTTCTATGTTCGTCACACAAATGTGTGTCCTGGGAGGGAATCGAACCCTCAATCTACAGCGCGAAAGGCAGAGCAACTACCAACTAAGTTGAGGTCAGTCAATTAATATTCTCTTATTGACTGGCCTGTCAGCGCAGTTGGTAGTAGCTCTGCCTTCTGCGCTGTCGGTTGAAGGTTCGATACCCTCCTACGATATAATCATTTGTGTAGTAAACAAAGGTATTGTTCTGTGTCTGGGTATTATAAAGTTATGTTAACTTATGTTAAGTATGTATTAAAAAATATTATAAGTGTTTTATCAGTCATCTAGTTACCATAATAATACATGCTATTCTTAGTTTGGTGCCCGATGGCGTTGTGTGCATTGGCCACCAATTAAAGATTATATTTAATTATTTAGATTTTTTCAGATTGATAAGCTGAGAGCTAAAAATAAATTATTCTCAGAAAAATAATAGAATTAACAATGACAGCTGTTACGTAAAATGTTTGTCCTCTTAACCACACTTGAATAGATTCAATGAAAAGGCTCACGCAACATTGCACTTATTAGCGCAACACAAATAAGCTACCCAATACGCACCTAAAATCACAATGCAATAACGCATAAATAAAATCCGCTTTTTATCACGTGCTCCCGATCTATAATTCATTCAGCATTGTCAAGGAGCCAGTGACATAAAAAATCACTCCATTTGAGGGACACAATAAAAATTTAAACGCCCTAATGTGCCAACGCAGCCGCGTCTTCTGCTGACACCCCGAGAATGTAAAGCAGGTTATGTTTTATTTATGAAGTAAGAAGAATAGCGAGAGTATTAATGCTGGTATTTTTATTTGCAATTGAAAATTTGTACTGAGAAAATGTGTTATTATTCGAACTATTTTTAGTATCGACTGATTTCATGATTAGGGTAGATTATTCAATGCCTAAGCTTGCTGATGTTTCTTATAAATTACATACAACTCTATAACATTAATACCTACCCTAAAAAATCCTGCGTGTTTCGACAAAGTATTTAAGCGAGAAAATGATAATAATTGTTACGTTTTAATTGATTTCACATGAAACAGGCACATTCATGAATTGAATAGGTAGCTCCGTTATATGAATTATTTATGGGGTATTACAAACCCCGTTTGGGGTTGATTATACCTTAAACATTACCGACAATATCCTTTATACATGTACTTGGAGTACTGTTGTCAAAATCGGTTTAGGTGATGGATCAGTACTTACCTTACGTTTTCTAAAACCGGTGATTATATTAACTATATATATGTTATTAACAGTCGATATAGAGCAGCTAAACACTTTTATTTGGTAGGCGTAAGGTTGACAATCGCACTGATTACTGTCATTATTAATAAATTCAGCTTCAAAGCTTACTTACCATGTTTGATCAGTTTCTTCTTCTTTGATATATAGTCGCACCTACCTTTCCTACTTCTTCTAAACGTATCATTGGTTGTTTTGAAACAGTGTGGTAAATGGAATTTAAATAATGTATTAGAACAATCAACTTTAAGCAATCAGATTCACCTTGAATAGTCTGACATGTATCGAGATATAAAAGGTGAGTCGGAAAAAACCCGACAAATGACTTGAGTTTTATTTTTTTAAACAAATGAAGTCATAAATCTCATGTTGGCATTAATAAAACCTACATCATTATCTCAATGAACATCTCAAGATTTATTTCTTGCCCTTTCAACTATAAGCACGGCGATCAATCAGGCGAAAATGTGAGTATTATTTATTAATATGTCGGCTGTCGACATTTCCATGATAAAACGAAATGCCTCCGGGTTCTTACTTGACATTTTGATTACGTTTCGATTAATGATGATAATTATGTTTTTTGCAATAATCTTTTTAATAGGTTAATTACATTACCGATCGCACTTTTAAATTACGATTATTAATCAAATTACATTTTTATAATCAACTTTATATTGCCAGATATCTCAATGCCTATACATACAAGACCATAATAATATAGCCAAAGTATAGCTTGGGAACCAGATACTTATTCGTATAAATTTTCATGCAAAACTATAAATGAAATGATATGAATCAACTTAACAAAAAAAATAATTCTTAATTTTCTTAATTGTATATTTTTTAACAGATATTTTATTAAATCATTACTTTTAAACGAACTATTACTAAGGTTGTCTGGAAGAGATCGCTGTCTAGCGATAAGACCGCCCATTGTACTACCGTGTAGCTAAACAGTTTCTTATAATAGTCTAATGTATTTTGTGTGTACAATAAAGTATTTTCTATCTTTTCTATCTGTCTATTATTTAAACTTAGAAACATGTTTTTTTGTAGAGAATAGATACTACAGACAATATAGATGTAGTAACATTATTGAAATAAGATAATATAATAACAAATAATTACGTTTTAAAAACTAAAAAGAAACCGACTTCATTGAATGAAATTTGAGCCTATAATACATTTTTAGTGGAAAGTAGATGTATTTTGTATATTATAATATGGGTAGGCCAAATAAACGCAAGGTTAAACGCTCCAATGAGACAACGAGGTATGAAAATATCATCGATGTATACAAGTTTTATATATATTCGTTTATTTTTCAGCTCGACCGATTTTGATAAAATTTATATGGGACCACCTGTGAAGTTTTTCCAAATCGGTTCAGCCGTTTTCGAGTAATCGGTGAACATACATTAAAGATTCCGACGAATTGAGAACCTCGTCCTTTTTGATAAAGTCGGTTAATAAAAGACAATATGTAAACCAATAAGTTGTGGTAATAATTCAACCAACATTTACATTACATCAAACGCATTTTCTAAAACTATCATTGCTTTGCTTCTACATCGATAGATGGCGCGACTGGTTTTGTTCAAATCTTAATACAGTAGGTTATTGAATTTGCAGGTATGTCAGCTGTTTCGTGCTATCATTATTTCAATGATTTATGAGTTATGCTTAAAATCGTTAGTAACTAATGCCTCTATCAATCATTTATGATAACTTAATACCGAAATTATCAGCTGGAATTTAGGGTGACCTAAACAGTGTTTAATCTGACACAATTTATATAAAATATGATGTAAATACATAATTCGACGACCTCTGTGGCGCAGTGGGCGAAGGCCTGGCTCAGACTGAAGATTCCGGGTTCAATTCCCGCCACGGAACAAGTGTTTGTATAATCTGCAAGTATTTGTCTCCGGATTGCGTCTCAGTGTATAATTAATATGGTGTTGACAAAATAATAAATAAAAGTAGTGTATAATAATAATATTGCTGGACTTTTCACACAGCATCACCTGACCTCAAGGTAAGCAGAGCTTGTGTTATGGGTACCACATGACTGATATACTACTTATATACTTTTTTCTTGTAAATACATACATTTTATACATAGAAACACCATGACAAATACTTGCAGATCATACAAACATTTGTCCTGCAGCGGGAATCGAACCTGCGACTTTTTGTGTCTCAGTCGAGCCTTGGCCTACTGCGTCACAGAGGTCGTCAGTTACGTGGTACCCATAAAACAAACTCTGCTTACCTTGGGGCCAGATGATGCTGTGTGTAATGTCCTGCATAATTTGATTTAATTTTTAATGTTGATATTGATTACAAAATAGTAATCCATAGTATTCAACTCTTACCACAAGAAGAATTATAGAAAAATCTGGAATTTTTACTATTTTTTTGGAATTTGATACGTAAAGGTTTTTTTTATATAAATATTACAGCGACACACAAATTACTTTCTTTAAACATGCTTAATGAAGCCTTATCACTTGATAAACAAATTCATCAAATAAAGACATGCTCTCTATTCCATAATAATATATTTAGCTATCGTAGCATTAAAGTATGTTCTGTCCTTGTAATTCTAATGTCAACTAATAAAGATGGCAACAGATTAAAACAACTCATTAGCTAAAGCTTGATTAAGAGATAGACCCTAAGACCGTTTAAATATTAATGATAAACTTGTATTCGATCGGGAAAACAAAAAAACGACTATACTATAGAATTCGATAGGATACCTATAGAAAATAAACTAGCTCAAAATTTCAGTGAAAATTTTAGAAAATAAATGAATTTATGAGTATAATCAAAAGATAAAGTACAACTACGAAATTGAATAAATTACACAAAATTATACTAGTCTCCGCCATTTGAATATTTTAATACAAGCCGATTACGCCGAAGGATATTTAATAAAATTCAACTTAATTTACGAGAAAGCTGCCTTAAAATTTTATTAATGCGTCTGTCAAGGCGATAAAATACTAATGGCTTCTTTGACACAGTTAATGATTATCAGACTTGCAATATCAATAATTATTATCTCAATATTATAAGTAAGCTTAAAGCCAGTCGCCTCCGTTCAAAATTACCAACTGTCTCTCGCTCTTTTCGGCCGACCAATTATGCTTCTTGGCAGTTGAGTTTCCAACGTGACATGGGCCTAATCAAAATAGCATTTATCATAAAAAACTTGACATTAACAAAGCTGACAGCTCACGGTTCTGTTATTAATGGATCTCGTCGGCTCGTTCGTGTACATTTTCTTTATGCTTTTCAATGTAGGTAATAAATTATTTGTTAGTCGCTGTTCGTGTGGGTGGGTTTATGCTAGCGTGATCGTTGTTTTATACGGCGTGATCCACTGCGTTGATTGACGGCTCTAATGTGTGTACGGGGGTATATTAATCAATCACTCGGTCCGATTTATTGCGTTCCACGAGAGATAGAAAACACCACTTTGTAGTGACGTTGATCGCCTATCAGATTTATGCTCTGATCCTACCTACGCTTAATTTAGTTCTACACAATCATTCTCAGGATTAACATAATAATAAAAAACTATTCGATTGATACGTAGATATTATATTTGAAATAATTCATTTTAATTAACTTAGAAATTATTTACACAAATCGTTTGGCTCTACAGTCCTCCGATGCCTTACATCGCGGCTCTAAGCATTTCCCGTCACATACATAAATACTTATTTAGATTGCACTAATCACTAAATTTGTCATAGCGGGTCGCGCCTTATAACTTTTAGTCTATCAATATCACAGAAAAAAATTGGACATTACAACATTTATATACAGTTCAGTCCGTGCACTTCACTATGGGTTTTGATTTACTGGTGAGCGGCTCCGAGTCTCTGACCATACATCGCGTATGGAGAATAGAAAGGTCCAAGAGCAGGATTAAAGGCTCCGTAAGGCGAGCCTCCCAGACCAGCGGGTAGACCAGCTTTGGAGTATGGATGGTACCGGCTCGCTGACAGCGGGCTGAGAGGTGCCGTCGGATACGCACTGCGAAGGCCGGCAGTCGTGAACAACGGATTCAAAGGGTTAAGAAGCGAAGCCTGCGTTGAAGTGACAGTAGCGGGAGCGGATCCATCCGCAGTATGACTTCTCAAATGTTGCAACAACTCCTCGGAGTTTCCAAATCTCTTTCCGCAATACGATTCACCCACAATCCAGTTGCAAACGTAGGGGCGGCTGAGCTGGGGGTAAGCGAGCCCGCCCGCGGCGGCGCCTTGCTGCGATAGGGCCATTGCCATCGCCAAGTTGTACTTTTGATGATCGCATTGAGTGCAACCAGCGGGGCACGCTCCGTTGTTCATTAGCAGATGGTGGTTGTTCGCAGAGAATTGGCAGCCAGTGCAGTAGGGGTCTTTGCAAACTGGCATGAGTGTTTCTCCGCCGGCGGGAGTTTTCACTCTCGCATATCCGAGATACGGGTTGGGAGATGCCCCAGGAAAACCGGCAGCGGCGGCTAGCATAGCGGCATGATGAGCGCTGAACGGGGCTCCGGCATACGGCGGCCGGAAAGCCGGGTTGGCATGTTGTTCCATACCCGGCGGGTAGAGTCCGGCCAGTGGGTTGAATCCTGGCATACCGGGCATGTTTTTAAATGCACCGAGATGATCTTTCCCGTGTCCTAAGACTTCCAGCCCAGAACGAATGATCGGGCTAGTTCCTGATGAGCTGGACGATTTGTTTTCCGCTGGACTACTCTTTCCGTTTTCCGCCGTTGGCGGCGTTGATTTGCGGCCGGGCGTGCTTTTGCCGGATTTCTTCTCATCGGTACTGTCGGAGCTAGACTTGGATGAAGGCCTTGGTTCTTCAGGTTTTTTAGTTACAACATTAACTTCATAAGGTTTGAACGCTAAGTGTTTAATTTCCGGTGTTGAACGCGGTTTTTCCGGTTTTCCGGAGCTACCAGGAGACGAACGGCTGATAGCATCACTGTTAACACTGATCACTTTCTTCTTATCCATTGGAGGAAGCAGAGGTTTCGATGGTGTTGTGTCAGCACCGATCTGGCTGCAGGTTTGAGCCAAAAGCGCAAGAGGGCTTTTCTTCGAGTCCAACTGTAACAATAGAGATATTCCTTGAGTAATTTGTTTAATAAAATATAATAGACAATGTAAAATATTATAAAAACAAAAATTCAGAAATTGTTTGTTTTATTAGTTTTTTTTTAACTTTGAATACTTACAGAGGAAGAAAGAGGCGCCAAATAATCAGGTTGTAAATATTGGTTAGGATTTGACATCATTCCACCGTCTTCAAGAACCACCATTTGGTATCAACTTCACGATCACTTGTAAACTTCACTGCGGTCACGATTCGCTTCTGGCAACAACTAATTCTCTGCCACCGGAGCGCGGAATGTGAACGAACGCGTGCGTCTGTGGCGGCGGTCGAGACAACTGTGAGAGACGAGACCCCACCAGTGCTCAACTGCCCGCGTTCCCCTCACCCCGTGCGGACAGAAAGAGACGGGGTGATCTAAAGGCTCCGTTAGAAAGAGAGCTCTATGTCTCACCGCTGCAGCGCTCGGCCATAAAAAACAAAGCGGAAACGACACATAGCTGCATTGCGGTAGGGGAAAAAGGAAAGGTGGTATGGCCGGCAGCCGGGTGCGGATTGAGACGTGCTATGGTGTCGCTCGCTCGCCACCCATGACGGGCTGCGCTTTGAGCGCGCCGCGCCTCGCCGCCGCTCTACCTGACCGCGAGCACGATGCTTTTTGTTTCACGCTACTTTTATTACGCCCTCGCCGAAACTCTCTGGCGTCATCGCACTTTGCGCTGACATATTCGAAACTACTCTTTTGCTGCTTTTACGAGGTTCTTTGTTCTACGAACTCTCAAAGGGGAAAATTGATCCACGAGGCTTCCACGAACCTGTTTGAAATTTACCCAAGGAATAAACAGCATGTTTGAGTGTATCGACAGGCTTGACTCCATAACGTGAACGTTAATCCGACACTAAAACCTGTCAAACACGGGATCGGACCCTCCGTCGCGATCAAATTAAATATGTCAATTTGGGAACCCATATCAACGGCTGCGAGCGACGGCGCGGCGGGCCCTTTAGAAATATTGCTTATTGTGTCCAAACAAAGATACTAAGTATAACGTATGGGCGGAGGACAGGATCGTAAATAACCCGGCGGGTTGTAATATATTTGACAGTGCGCGGACATGCGAAACAAAAAACATGTTTATTGCGAGATCGGGTCTCGCCGCCCGCCGCGCCCGAGCACCGTCAGATAAATTAGGTGCCCGTTTTAGTGTTAACTTTGGACGTTTTAGTTGTCACATAAATACGTGTTTTTTTTAACATTATAGCTAGATGCGTAAAATTTTAGGAAAGTGAGTTTATAAGTTTATAAGCTTTTGGGGACATAAAGGCCCAATATTCAATTACCTATTAAGAAAATAACAACACTTTTAATCAACTGGTGATAAGGGTGGCTTCAGCCAGTGTTTTTGTATTTGAATTTTCTTCTACATATTTATTTTAAATTAATATAATTTAAATGAAATAAACCTACCTTCTTTTATTTAGGTATAGATTATTATATAGTATATAGTAGGTTTTTTTATTTAGGTATAGATGTCAATTTGAAAGCAAATTATTTTTTTAGCCAAATAAATTTTATATTTTGTCATCTCCTATGGTGCTGAGGACTAAGATCCGGCTGAGACGCGCCGCGAGACAAATGTTTGTATGATCTGCAAGTATTTGTCTCGGGTCTGGGTGCTTCTATGTATAATATTATATACCATGTATTTACAAAAAAAATAATGTATATAAGTAGTGTATCAGCCATGTGGTACTCACAACACAAGCTCTGCTTACTTTTGGGCCAGATTATGTTGTGTGAAAGGTCCAGGATTATTTATTTATTTTATTTATTTATTTATAAGAGATTTCTTTGTTTTAAATGAAGTTGAAGTTTCAAATAACAAAATCCAATATAGCTAAAACCCGCAACACTAACTTACTCAAACTAGGTCTACAATACAATGGGTATCTGCTATCCAATCCATAAATAACAAAACAAAGTTGTTCAATACCACTTGAACCGATTAATCTGATAGACCTATTTAAAATTTGATTTATTGACAGCTCGACTGGTTTAACACGGTTTAATAATGCCAAACTCTAGTGTAAGACGTAGAACAAGATTGTCATACATTACCTACATAGTTTTTTGATATTACAAGTTTGTTCGTTACCTACTGTTGTCACAAATAATTGTTAACATGACAGATGATCTCACAAGTGACAATAGTTTACAAATTGCAGTGAGTAAGTCTATACACCTTGAGGCGTTGCGTGAAATAAATCGCATGTCCCTGTTCGATCGAAAAGAACAGACTTTGCTTAAAGCCGGATATGTTATTTTATTGTAACACTACACAAGGTTTTTTCTCCTAAAATAATTCTTAGAGACAGACAGCATTATCAAACATTTTATGTTTTCTTTACAATCTAGGTATTTAGTTAAAATATCTGGTTAACGTCTCTTATAAAACTCAAACTACAATCGAGGACTTAGCATTAGTACTAAATTATTCTATATAATTCTATTAAATATGTATGCGTATGCTTACTTGTCAAACACAGTTTTAAGATTTTTCTTTAAACAATCAGAAAAAAGTAAAATAAAAACCAATTCAAAGACCTGATTGACAGTCCGATTGACATTAAGATGCACAGCCTAAATTGCTGGACATAGTGACCTAAAATTTGTATGTTGTAGTTATGCGCAAACGCGCATTTAGAAAGGAATGCTCAAAATTCAACCTCTAAATAATTGACGGAGGTTGCAAATTTTATGTATAAACAGCTTTTAGCTGTTAGCTTTTAGCTGTAGTTAGTATAAATCACTAATGTCATGTTGACACAATCACTCACGTCTGCTCGGCCAAAAACGTTCTATCAATTCCATATGATAGAACGAAGAAAATTAATAGCTTTACTAAAAAAATCTATAGCCTTGTCCAAATTGTATTTATTACACTCTACTGGTTTCTGATGGTATTCCATTTACTTGACTGACCACAATCCAATCACATCATCCCATCATCCATATAGATAATCCTATATAAATGGTTCACCTATTTGGCTGTAATAGAATGCCGGTGTTATTCAAAGCACGTTTATCTCATTCCAATTATACGTCAATAACAATCCGTTCGGGTGTAAACAACCACAATTTTAACAGCAAAGAAGAAAAGCAAAAAGTTTAGAGTGGAATGGGATGCACCACAGACGTCTGACAGAAGGTAAGCTCGTTGAGATGACTAGATAAATCACGTGATCGTCTATAGATTATTCCAGGCGTATTGATAAAATTGAAGGCCCTTATTTCAGAAACTAAAGTCAAACTCTTATTGTGCACTAAACATAGATCGTCTCACAACTAGTAAGCAAATTATATGTATGTGCTTCTTTTTCGATGATAAGTATGTTTTTTTATGTAATAAGCGATTTTCGCTGATAAAATCAGGCACACATCAAATCAAATCAAATAACGTCAAATTCATAAGTTTCAATGCTATTTTAAATAAATCACAAACTGCTAGAATATATTAAAATATTGGCGGAAAATCCACACAACTCCAACAGACCAGACTTAGCATAGTTTGCACTATCGGGAACATATTCTGGTTCTGGACTAGTATAATAAATATTTGTGGATAATGCACACAACACCATCTAGCCCCAAACTAAGCATAGCTTATACCAGATGACTGATAGGTAAAATACTTATTTATTTTTAAATACATATTGATGATAAAACCTAGACACAGAACCCACAACCTATACGTACAAATGATAGTATCCCTAAAAGGTACATAATAGAATTTGCCTTAAACAGAAAGGATGGTTGTACATAATTATAATCAATAGTGAATCCCATAACAGAATCACCGATATTCTATTCTGTGACCACTTTATGTTCTGTTTATGTTTCACTGTAACCAGCACCAAACCTCCAAGATAGACCGTCATTGTATTCAACGGAAGCGGTAAGATCAAACGCACAGCACAAAGACGCCGACATCACCAAATCAGTGTTTACAGTGGGGCGTAAAAACTTTGACTGGGCCCACACCGTGAAGTAACTGCTGTATATTCTGTGCGTGCTTTGAAGATCGATGAGTCATTGATGCTGTTAACGAGGATTGGATATAGTTACCCGATACTTAAACATAGTCAGCCTGAAAAACAGAACCTCAACTCATCTCAACAAATATATACTTAAATACATAAGTTATATATATATATATAAAATGGTGTATTTTTATTCAAAATATTCAAAATAACCGTAACATTTCAACGCAGCATGTTGATGCAGTAGCTGTTCGACTGTTCGTATATTTTTGACCAGATTCTTAAAGGCTCAAGGCTTCGTTTTACTTAACTGGCAAGTAGGTACCTTAAAAGGCTGGTAATACGTGATTGAGGATCGTTGAATAAACTTTAAATACAAATACTGAAACCAAAATCCAACATGAAAAACAAAGAGATTATTATCAGGTGAGACGTGGTGAAACTTCATGCCACATCAAATTCAGTCAGTGTTGAGCTACTAGTTATGACTTACTATGCCTTCACTGTGCACAGTGGGATAAAAGTAAGTAATGACATGACAAGTGATGGTAGATTGATTTTGATGAGTAACAGTGGGTGTTCTTAAAGCCTTTTAATTTGAAAATTCTTAAAGCTATACTTTCGTATACATTACATAGTGACACAAAGTATCAGAGCACAAATTAATACAAATCAGAATTTTTGATACTAATTGAGCTGCGTAAATTTTAGATGTATTAAAAGCAATTAACGTTTGTGCTACCTATGATATGTAGAGTTTTCTTAGGGAAGATACTGTCAATAACTTGGTAAAAAATGAAATTATTCACTTCTTTACCCCTAATTTTTGTCTCTTGAAAATAAAACTTTACCAAAAAAGTACAATATGGAAAGACCCAAGCACATTTTAAAAGAAGTTTATTTCGTTATTTACTGAGTCTCTTAGTAGATTATAGAGCAACAGAAGAAAATTTAGAGCACAGTTAAAGTAGATGACAAAAAAGTTTACTCGAGACCTCAGAAGTCGATAGCGCCAGACACTATTTTTACTACAAGGAATTCACTGCCTACCCCTAATTGCAAGCGATATGGCTGCTGTTAACCTTTATCTTATAGATAAAGACTATCTTGCGGATAAAATCAGCTTTTGTTTAGTTTTATCGTAAAGTGAAACGACCTCTTTACCTATTTTAATACACTGATCTATAGATAGACAGATTGCCTATACGGTTTGCTAATAGCAAGTAGTAAAGATTATTAATTGAGTCTAGTCTAGATAGGTGATTTATCGATCGTGTTAGATGATTAAGTTATCGGAGCAACAACACATTTCCAAAGTAGCACACTGACATTAATTAATAATCTAGGTCGTTTTTAAATGACAACTTAATTTTAAATGAATACATAATATGTTAACAAACAAATTTGTTAATTTGTCAAATCAAAATATGAAAACGAAGATTTTTCAAACCGTTGAAAATTCGAAATTGGTTATTCCATGCGTCATGCCGTGACAAAATTTTCTAAATTGCATGCAAATTCTTGAAAAACTTTGAGCGTCGAGTTATCCTTTAATCTTTGACTGGAAAGCTGGTTGGCTGTTGAACTTAGACACGGTAAAGCTAAGCGGATGATGGGGATCGTAGCACCAGTTTGGATAATATTGACTCGCCACCAAGACTTACTAACATGTGCCAAGATTGTCTTGTCATCTGTATAGATATTATATATCACTGTATGCACATACAATTATGTTTAATATTCGATGTAGTTAACACAGGGACCCATGTCAAAATTGCTGATCAGATCAGAACCAATCCTGTAATTGAAAACCACTTACAAAATCTATACAGATGACAAGATAAGCTTTGCACGCGTTACATATAATGTTTAATATTTTGTCGACTTATTTTCTGTCAATATTTATAACTTTTGAAAATTCGTCATATACTCGCTAAAGCTGGTTTCCGTTTTGTTAAGGTTAAAAAGTGAGGATCCAATCTTAGCT
Source organism: Lampropteryx suffumata (assembly GCA_948098915.1). Taxonomy (NCBI): domain Eukaryota; kingdom Metazoa; phylum Arthropoda; class Insecta; order Lepidoptera; family Geometridae; genus Lampropteryx; species Lampropteryx suffumata. The sequence continues at coordinate 1,080,444 of OX402553.1, forward strand.
CCCTGGCTTAACCCATACTTTGCACAGTCAAAAAACTGGCACAGGAAAACCAGAGCCAACACTAAAGTAATAAATAAAAGGTGAGGCAGAATAAATTTCCCCTGAGTTGTATTAGTATTTATGGTTGCAATAAACAAGCGGGCTTTTGTGAAATGCCGACGGTTGTAAATAATTTCAGTACTAGTCAGTCGCGTTGTAACACTTGGAAGGAGGTGGGGAGACTGCACGCGATCTGCCTGATTGATGAGTTCAACTTCATTGAATAGTTTCTGGCATGTTCGAGAACCCAAATCGTCAGAACACCGCTTTTCAATAAGGTAACCCTGTCAGCCTTTTTGTACATTTGGCATACCTGTGGTGGTTGATGATCTGAACTCTGTTTTGTACTTTTGGTTCAGTTCTTAGAAAAAATGCTTGTTACATTCTAATGTTATAAGCCGACAAAGCTAAGAGGGTTTGTTGAACACCTGCTTACATGGTCGTAAAGTGTATTGAAAACGAACTCGCAAACTTTAAGCAACTAAGGCTTTGTTTTGTTACATCCTTTAAATAGGTATTTCTGTAGCAAATAGTTAACACGTATCTTCTAGAAAATTTGCGAAAGTCTCAACAAAACTGGGTCATAAATCACGAATCGCTCGTACCAGCGCCACGCCTTTTGTCGGCGATACTCAAAAGGTGACAAGACAATACTAATGACGGTCATAATGATTACGTATTGTGGATTTCGGCTGTCAGTGAAATTACAACATTTGTTTAGACCCGGCGCTTGTTCAAACAGGTCGAATCACAATGAGATGTTTTAGGTTAAAAAAAGTTACAAAGGATGAAAGGCACCGCTTTGTGAATTTGCGAATTAAAACGTTCCAAGGTCGAATAACGTTCCTTTCCCGTTATTTATTGCAGAGTATTTTTTGTAGACGTTTGGAGTCAAATTTATGCAACAATGAAACCGTTACTGTTATAAGGGTCGAATCCAAAATGTGACGCTTTACTAACTCGTTGTTTTGAATACTAAATTCTAACAGAATTCTTCCAGATTCTAATGAGTTATATTTGAACGAGAATAATGTTCTCTAGACCTATTTATATTTACAAAATTAAAATGTACTTTTTACTTAAACTATATGAATGCTTATCATTTTTTTTACTAATTAAATTGTCATCATCATTGGCCTTTTTCATCTGCTAAAAATAATTTTGGTGGCGTCAATAAAGTTACAGAGCAGTGAATTAAAATTGAAAACTTTCGTTCATGGATCCACTCCAGCAAGCTAAGGTGACTCTCCACTGACGTCACTCTGTTACTCTGTCACTGATGTCACTAATTAAAACATGCGGACATTTGTGTTTGTGGATGTTTATATTTTTGTATGTTTGTGATAACGTTGCAGAGGCTTAACATTTATGATTAAAACTTGGTAGAGATATAGGCAGTAGCCTTAAATAATAATACTAGAAAATTTATATTACTACGTGTGAAACTTGTGGTACAGAAGCTATAGATCAAAACATTTAAAAAAAACACAGTGGTTCTGAGCAATTTCAGCTAGTTTGACGAATTTACAGATACACTACAATGTTACATAGGTACCACTAAACATGTTTATTTAATGTATTCTGAATATATTTAAAAACTAAGGGACCCCACAGAAACACGCGTTTAATAAAATTGCCTTCTGAACAAATATTTTACTGTTAAAGTTAAACACCAGTAGCTGTTTCTAATAACAATGCATTAAAAGGCATAAACACCATGCGTATGCGCATAATAAATAACCACTTTTAACGCACTTTCCGAGAAGCGCATCTACCAAGTTAATTTTAGTAATAACTATACATTTTGAACCTTATTTTCAAAGGTTTCAAAAAATAATAAGTAGAACATGAAAATACGGAGTTTATGGTGTCGGTAATAAATGATGTTTGTGACCAACCTCAGTCAAACATATGCTGGGGTTATTAAAGACGTACTTTTTACCCAATTGTATAGACCCTTTAAGTTTTTTAACCGATTGGTACTAACAGATTTTGATACTTGTAGTTTTGTACTGGCCATTCAGCTCAGTCTGTAGAAGCTCTGCCTTCTGTGCTGTCGGTTGAGGGTTCGATTCCCTCCCAAGACAAACATCTGTCTGGTAAACATTAGCGTTTGTTATAATGTATTCCTATGTGTGTCTTGGTATTATAAAGTATAATTAGTGTGTGTTTAAAATATAAAAGTATTATATCAGCTGTCTGGTCACCATATTACAAGCTATGCTTAGTTTGAAGCTAGATGGAGTTGGTGTAGTAGATTGTCCACCTATATTTATTTATTTATTTCGTTACTGGTAGGACAAACCTAGAAAGGGTTATGAAACTAACCCTTATAAATAAGTTCTGATGAAATACCACTATACTAAAAGCGTACATTGTTGAAGTATACCTTATTTAAAAATGTGTTGTCGCATACGAAGTATCAGCCACCATTCCCTTAATTAAAATTCAAGAGCCAATAAATTACGTTCCACAATAATTCAGTCAACAGTAAAATTTCAAAATAGATTTGCATAATTATTATAATTGGTTACCTACCCGGTTATGTGTTGAAATAATTCACAAAGAACTGGATCGAAAGAGAAATTACAAAAGAGCTTAAGCTCTTTTCAAAATCACATCACATTCTCATGCTCTAATCAACATGATCCAAAACTTCACGTCCCATCTGTTTTCAAAGGGACTGTACCTTCGAGTTGTTTATTATTCCTAAACATATTATATTACCAGACTTACTCGCATGAATACAATATAAATAAATGTGGCCCACCGTAAAGATAACGATAAACAAAATTCAACCCTATGCGCCTTCCCTTTTTTATTGGCAGGGGGCAATTTGAGACGATGTATTCTGCCACGTTTACAACAACAAAAACATTATATGAAAACTCAAACTCTCAGAACGATAACCTTTATACCATTGATAGTAGAACTCAAAATAAAGAAATTGTGAACTTCGGTGATCGTAGTATAAAAGTTGGTGTTTATGTAATTTATATTCCGGTGACGGTTTAGTTAGAGTATACGAAATTGTTAAAGACAGATAAAAGGGAGATATTTACATTAGGGGATGTTTTATGGGAGGTCCCGACATGCGAAGCTGGCACTAAAATGACAGACATTACGACTGTCGCTAATCGTTATTAATGGCTGTTTAAAAGTATTTTAGATACTACATCGAACTAAATAGTATTATGTAAATTTTTCTTATTAATTAATTAATGGCATTTCAACAAAAAAATAAGGGAAATCCAAAAGATTTCATTCTGTTCAGTCTTAAAAATATTTAGTTCCGTGAAGATTAGTAATATTTACTGACGTTTTTGTAATTATTTGTATAAGTGTAAGGTAACCTCCGCAGAAGTTTACTCAATGTCACATCCGTAAGTTTTACAATTTTCAAAATAGCATAAGGAAGGATAGAATCACAACCTTCTACCATCCATGTTTGTGTCCCACAAAACTTGTTATCATCAGCAGCACAATGTTTGCAAGCCTACACAATCATGCCTCTATCATTGGCAAACATACATTAACGAAGTTTGGGTAAAACAAATAATATAATCTCGTTGAGGTAATTAAACATCGTTATCTAAATAATCAAACATTTGCTCTGTGACACTCCTGTTTGCTGAGAAATAATATACACAAATATTATGAGCAAACACAACGACATTTATTACATTTGTATGGAGCTACAAGACAGAGACATTGATAACGAAATTATAATATCATAGTTTACTTTCTATTGCTGGTTTTGGTTATTAGATAATTGAACTTGTAGTGATATCCATGTAATAGATGCTGAACAAATAAATGCTATCGCTAATGTACTAGTACTAATATATTCGTAGTAATACATTTATTTGAGGAAGACTTCAACCACACATGGACGAGCAAACAAAAGCAGTACGTGACGAGACATAATGCGAGTCTTTTTGGCAGATCGATTAATAGCTGCTGATATTTTCAACATCATGGTCTTCAAATGTACAAACTGGCAAATGTGGAAATTAAAATGAAATCAAAACTACTGGAGAATAACACAATCTTAAAGAATTGAATACTCGAAGAAAGCCGTTTTTAACCGATTCGTATTTTTAAAATGTTTGTTACCTCATAACCTCATAAAATTATTTTGTTACGTTAAAGGATATACTTTCCGATTGGTCCCATTGAAATATAATCAAAATCGGCTTAGTCGTTTGGTAAAAAAATTATGTCAAAAGAAAAAAATTGTATTTTTATATAAGTAAATAATAATAATATCGCCGGACATTTCACACAGCATCATCTGGCCCCAAAGTAAGCAGAGCTTGTATTATGGGGTACCTGACTGATATACTACTCAAAAAGAAATAACATAATTATTGTACTTAAACACCCAGAACCGAGACAAACACTTGCAGATCATACAAACATTTGTCCCGTAACCTTCTGCGTCTCAACCGGACCTTGGCTTACTGCGCCACAGAGGTCGTCAAATTCTGTTTTGTTTTTAGTTTTTAAAACGTAAACATTAAGTACCTACATTGGCAATTAATTAGAAGTTTTTTTAGCCAAGGTTTTTATTTTTTACTTACTTATTTACGTATCACGATATTGTTGGACCTTATTCAAATAACCTGTGATTTTTTCCTGCACTTACTGTCAGTTTACTGCAGTTTTAGGTAGGTAAGTATTTCATTAAAGCTGGAACCCTAGGCACTGCCGAAACAGATAAGAAAAGTGCTCAAACATAATCGCAAAAATCACACTTCAAGGTGAGGCTGTATTTTGCTAGCAAATTATAACGCTCAAATATTTATTCAGTCAATATTGTGAGGGTTGCGGCACCACTAGCACAAAGCCGCAGTGTTCGTTAAAAAAACACCAAATTAATAAACTCATTTTCGTTGGCACCGAGCAAACTCAAAGTGAAATTACCGCGTCTCAGCGCGACGTGAGCATGAAAAATTCATTCGGGACAACAAGAGGGTGACGTGGAATAATAATTTGAATAAATATCAAGCCGAGGTCTCACACGAGTGACGTGACAAAAAGCGCGCTCAGCCACCCATGTTTATACGATGTGATGGTGTAATTTGGCAGTTACAGTTGGCACATCGCGTATACGGCCCGACATCTCACAAAATGTTATTAACTTTTTAGGAACCAACGAAGAATAACATAATTCTGAATTCTTGAGTCTCGCATTACGAGTTCCTTTCCCAGGGGTGATTATTTCTTTACGCGAAGATTAAGCATTGTTTTCGAGGATGCTCCACCGCGATTACTATTCTATTCACATGCTTCTTTTCATGGAAAGATTGAAGTAACGAGCCGGTTTACAGCTCACACATCCCCCGTTCCGAGAAGGTCCGCAACAAAGGGGTGCTAAGTGTGCTAGCAAACACAAAAATAATAACAAAATCCCCGTGTATTTTGACAACATAATACTCGTCGGTCACAAAAGCCGTCACGTCACGAGCAATCGGTTTCGCTTCCTCGCCGCTCTTTGAGAAGGGTTCTAATTCTAAACAAGTTTCGCAAATAATTTATTAAAATGTTTTTTGTTGCGTTCCGTGGCAGTAAGCCCACTGAGCGCTACCGTTTGACGTCTCCGCGTTGAAAGATTATAATTGACAAGATCTTTGTTGGGTGTCACAATGGGGTTTAGTATAAGTCGGGGTATTGTGAGGCTGGAGATTAGCTGAAGGGCTCTGGCTCCGTGGGCTTATATAAATGAGAAGCAGACGATAGACACGGCTGTTCCCGCTAAACTTAATTCCGATTGTGCTGTCTCCCGTCCAGATTAAATAAATAATGCAGTTAAGAACTGGTTCTATGATAAATGAAAGTAAATTGAAAACGTTCTCTGAAAGGAAGAAATCATCCATAGAAGGATTAAATAATGAAGTACTTAATTCCATGCTTAACTTGATGAGTGGACTTTATCAATGGTTTATTGTTGAAGACAACTTCCTGCTTAAGCCAATGATAAGCCGTATAGTTGATAAAGAAACTGAAATGACTAAAATCATGAATAAATAAAAAACTTTGAAGGTTACAAACAAAGTTATAAAACACGCTATCAAACATTTTTATTATGTTTCAACATTCATTATCTTTAAATTACACAGAAGTAATGCGGGTATAGTTAATTAAACCAAACTCGTAAAGCTAGCTTTCAAGTTCTTTTGAAGTGCTTATAAAGCTGCAAAAAGAATGGCGCATATAAATGATTTAGGAAATTAACACGAAAGATACAATACAGAAAATGAAGGTTTTACTAGCATATACATTGATTCAATTACAATACAGTAACTTTGCTGATTCGTTTCGTCTCTAGCTTTTATTATTTCTTCATAATTCTTTATATCTTTTTCGCTTATCTATGTGTGTAGGCTTCACAGTAAACAAAAATGGCCACCCATGTTGCATGCATGTTCGCAGAAACCAATGCAAAGAATATAAATTCCTGCACACCGCTGTTGAATACGAATTTTGTGGAGGTAGCTAATGCTTGTTGTAAAGGCAAATAATTCACGATTAATAATACAGAATGGTATGGATTACTTAGTAGATAGTGGCCTCAATAAGTATTTTTACTTTAATAAAACTCAAATTAATTTGACAACTTTAACCAGTAAAAAAATTAAAACTCCTTTGTGAAATTGTGCAGGAACTAATGTCAGTCTGAACTTTCAAATACACTACTCAAAAAGTATTTAAAAATGCAAAATTTTATTCCGATACCGGGAATCGAACCCGAGCCTCCTGGGTGAGAGCCAGGTATCCTAGCCACTAGACCATATCGGATGTTATACGAGAGCACGAAATAAGTTTTCTTAAGCTCACCTACTTACCATACAATGTTTTAGTTAGATGACCATTTTACTGAAGTGGTGAGTGGGCTGGTTGAATAGGTTTGTTGTTATTCATAATACCGTGGAAGTTATTTCGAGCGAGCTCATTGCTATTCGTTTCAATTATTCTATTCAAAGCATTTGGCTTAATAAAATCGAATGTGAATTTCAAATCCTGTTTGTTATTACCAGACTTATTATATGGTAAACAGTGTCATTATCATGTCTGGATACACCGACTATCATTAAGTCTACATTCAGAATCAAACCTTACTTCTTGCAAGCAAGATACATTTCTAAATGCAGTTTCGGCAGATATCTTAAACTATACCTGTCAAACTGAGCATAAAAAGCATCAAAAATTTACGACAAAAACTCAACTCTAACCTTACAGTACACGGTTCATTTCGACTTGGCAGCGGCACTAACAGTACTTGTCATTCTGTCGACCGTCGATCACTGTCAGTCAATCGGCGCGTTTCGATCGCCGACATCGTGACGTCATGACTACTGACGACTGACATCGATGTTATCCACTCCCGTATACGGCACCGAGAATGGCCTTTGTATAGCTTTTTTCCTTTTCAGAGTATCAAATTATCATAAATAGACTGGTAGAGATAATAGGGTTTTGGAAAGGAGCTTTGCTTTGTATTGTGGTTTGAGAATGAATTGGTTTAATAAAATTTATATATTATATTTTTAAATTAAATAAAAAGAAATAACTTGCTATTAACCATTTTGTATATTCAAGATATTATAGTTCTAAAAAAATGGTTTTCTATAAACTAGTTTTACGGACGATAATTTTACGTGACAACGTCATAAATAACGTAATTTTGCTGTCAATTTACTTAATTTACTTGTTAGTTTATAAATACTTATTATGATATTATAAGACATTAAATAAACTTTTCATTCTTTTTTTCTTTCATAAGAAAACATTGATTAAAAATTGGATACTTTAAACCTACTAAGATGCGCCACAAACCGAACACATACGCTGATGGCGCCTCTCTATCGCTTGTTTTGCGCTCTTGCTTGCACGCTCGGCTCTGGCGGAACGTGACAATTTTTATCGATTTATAAGATGTTATCAAATTAAAAGTTGTTTTAATTATATTGAAGTCTTGAGCCTGGCAACAGATAAACCTCTCTTCTAACGTCTATACATCAATCAAAATTAGTCACTGTTTAACATCCCTTTTTGAGATTAGTGTTCAAGTTGAGAAATGTTTAAGTAAGGTCAAAATTATTAAGGTACACATAAAGCAATTTTTCATCTTATAAAGCTGACCTGGTCACGCGTTGCTGTAGCTCAGTAGTTCTAATACGTTTAACCGATAAACGCTAACCTTTAAAATTATCAGTGTTTCTCTACTATATTATGTATGTATTATAAAAAAACCCCATCAAAATCCGTTGCGTAGTTTTGAAGCATACATAGAGACAGACAGACAGCGGGAAGCGACTTTGTTTTATACCATGTAATGATTTTATATCGAAACAGTAGTTTTTACCAATTTACAATATTCCACGAGTTATCCAGAAGATTGATTTTTAACGCGTTATTAATATTTTCTTCAAAGTTCATGTTCACAAGAAATCAATTTGTTTCAAAGCTGATGATTAAGCATGATTGATGATTCAAGACACGCTAAAGGTCAAGTCGGCTAAATTGCATCGTTTTGTTATTCAAGTTTTTGTTTATTGCCCAAATTATTTCTTGATTCAATGTCATGCAGTTTTGCATTTATGATTGCATTTTAATGCCGGATCCAAAAACTATGTCGGTGCAACAGTTTTTTTAAGTGATAACTTCTTATGGGAGGGTAAACCGCTTCGTTACATATTGCGTTACAGCGCCAGTCTGTCTGACTTCCCTTTCTCTCACGCATACGGCAGCAGTAGGATCTACCTCTCTCACTCTAACCCACAGCGCTAGTTAGATTAGTTTATGTTATCACTTCTGTCGGGCGTTCCAAGACGCACACGTTTTTATTTTTTCTGCAGCTCAAATAGTTATCAATTATAAAACAACAATAGACAAAACACTTTCAGAAAGCAAGGTGTCATTATAAAATGCTAGTTTTTGTCCGCGGTTTTGCATGCGTGATATCTACAAAAATAGGCTTATGTCCACCCACAAGAAACAATATATCATATTACTTTTCATTATCAGATCAGTTCAGCTGTGAAAATGTCACAAACAGACAGATACCTCCTAATTCATATCAATACTAGCTGCTGCCCGCGGCTTCGCACGCATGGTACCTACATAAAAAGTAGCCTATGTCAATCTCCAAAGTCCCATCTTTCTCTATACCAAAGTTCATCAAAATCGGCTCAGAGGCATAGACGTGAAAACGAAACAGACAGACAGACTGAGTTACTTTCTCATTTAATAAATAGTAGGGATCAACAGCCTCAAATTTTATGCTTCTAGTTCTGAAAATGACAATACTTTCATACAACTTTCATCCAATCAGCCTATGTTCTTTCTCAGGCTTTAGACTATCTGTGTACCAAATTTCATTTAAATCGGTTCAGTACTTTTGGCGTGAAAGCGAGACAGATAGACAGAGTTATTTTTGCATTTATGATATTAGTATTATATAATGAGAACATTATTGCAGGATTATTTAATTATTCTGAAGTCGTTTTTTTTTGTTCTATTCCCTTCCTATACAAATATTTGTTTGATGAACATACGTGTTTGTTCTGTGTCCGGGTATCATAAAGTATCATAATGTACCTATGTATTCAAATATAATGGTTTTCTGTAAAGTCGGTGTTCGGACGATAATTTTACGTGATAATGTCATAAGTAAACATTGATGAAAAATTGCATACTTTTAACCTTAAGATGCGTCACAAGCCGAACGCTTAGACCGATCGTTCCTCTCTATCGCTTGTTCCGCGCTCTCGCTTGCACGCTCGGCTCAGGCAGAACGTGACAATTTTTCGTGTGTGCAGTCAGCATTCATCGATTTATTAGACGTTTTCATGTCAATAAAATAAGTATTCTATTAGTAATCTGGTCACCAATACAAGCTATGCTTACTTTGGGGATAGATGGTTTTGTGTGCATTGTTCAGTAAGGAGCTCAGTAAGTAGTTTCTCTGAGGAGCTGCGGGTTGAGGTTGAGGGTTCAATTCCCTCCCAGGATAAACATTTGTGTTATGAAACAGGTGTTTGTTCTGTGTCTGGGTGATATAAAGTATCACATATATGTAAGTACTAGGTGCTGCCCGCGGCCTCGCGCGTGATTCCTACATAAAAAGTAGCCTATGTCCTTCTCCAAGGTCCCATCTATCTCTGTACCAAAATTCATCAAAATCGGTTCAACGGGTTAGGCGTGAAAACGTGTCAGACAGACAGACAGAGTAACCGTAATCTGATCACCATAATACAGCTATGCTTATTTTGGAGCTAGATGATGTGTGCATTGTCCATCAATATTATATATTTTTTCACAGCATCATCTTGTCTTAAAGTAAGCAGAGCTTGTGTTATGGGTACTAATATACTACTTATATACCTTTTTTTGTAAATACATACATATTATACATAGAAACACTCAGACCCGAGCCAAATGCTTCCAGATCATACAAACATTCGTCCCGCGGCGAGAATCGAACCCGCAACCATTTGCAACTCAGGTGTATTCGCCTACTGCGCCACAGAGATCGTCGATAATATTTTTTAATATTACATTATCTTCTACTTTCTTAATAATTACGTTTTAAAAACTAAAAAGAAACCGACTTCATTGAATAAAATTTGAGCCTACAATACATTTTTAGTGGAAAGTAGATGTATTTTTTATATATGTATATAATATGGGTAGGCCGAATAAATGCACCGCTCCAATGAGACAGCGAGGTTGTCGAAGTCATGAAAACATCATCAATGTATAAAATTTTTAGATTTTCGTTGATATTTCAGCTTGACCGATTTTGATAAAATTTATATGGGACCACCTGTGAAGTATACCCTTTCAAACAAAAAAAGAATTTTCCAAATCGGTTCAGCCGTTTTTGAGTAATCGGTGAACATAAAAAAAAAAAAATAAAAAAAAAAATATATTCCGACGAATTGAGAACCTCCTCCTTTTTGATAAAGTCGGTTAAAAAGTAGTTCTAATACTAAATAAATAAAGCCTATCCTTAAGATTCTACCTCTTTGAAGCGGTCTTTCATCTCAACGGTCTCTTTGAGTGTTCGTTTTTGTTATTTTCGTTATTCGATAGCTTTTTCATTGCTTATTGTTATTCTGCAGGAGGTGTGGAGTCTGGAGCCATAGTTTAACTTTTTTGATTGTTAATCTTAGGTTCAGTAGGACAATGGAGTCATATACTCACTTTGTTTGAATAGTCTTTGATATTTTTTTATATTAAGAAGATATATTAGAAATTTAAGCAATATTTCAGATAAGCCTTTTAGTATAGGGAATCTATAGGGAACATAATTACAAACATCGTCTTTTTTATAAAAGGCAATAGTGAAAGTATGTATATAGACAATATGAATAGAAATTTGCTGGTTCAATTTCCGCCGCGGTGCATGCTTGTATGATCTGCAAGTATTTGTCTTGTGTCTGGGTGTTACTATGCATAATTTGTATGTGTTTTTAAAAAGGAAACAAAAACTTATTAACTATTTTTTATAAATATTTTTATACATACTACTTAGTATGTATTAAAGTAGTTTATCAGTCATATGGTACACAACACAAGTTCTGCTTACCTTAGGGCCACTTGACGCTGGACTGGACGCTGAACTGATTTAAAATCGTGTATTCTTTTATAAATAAATATTTATGCACAATGCATACATATCTCCATCCAAATGTTGTCTGGAAGAAGTAGCTTCCTTAGCGATAAGACCGCCCATTTTACATAATTTTTCGTAAATAAATTTAGTTATAAATTGTTATTTTTAGTTTTAAGGTGTACAATAAAGAATTTTCATTCATTCATTCATTCATACAACACCATTTAGCCTTACACTAAGCATGGAGTTGTATTATGGTGACCAAATAACTGATAGAATATTTATATATATTAAAATATATAGTACTAAATACGCGGGCAGCTTCGCCTGCGTCAAAGATTTTTCCCGGGACAAACCAATTTTAAATAAAATATAAAAAGTAGTCTATGTCACCCGGGGATAGTGCAGCATTCCAAAGGTAAAATAATTTTCCAACGGACCAGTAGTTTTAGTAGTAAGTTTATTCGTTACATACAAAAATACAAATCTTTCCTCTTTATAATATTAGATTAGAGTATATTTATGATACTTTATAACACCCAGACACAGAACAAACACCTATGTTTATTACAAATGTTTGTCCTGGAAAGGAATTGAACTCTCAACCTACAGTGAAGAAGGCAGAGCTACTACCCATTGAGCTACCAACAGGCCAATCAAATATAAATCTATACATCTATACTATAATTATAGCTAATGACGACCTCTGTGGCGCAGTGGGCTTAGGTCCGGCTGAGACGCAAAAGGTTGCGGGTTAGATTCACAAGTATTTGTCTAGGGTCTGGGTGTTTCTATGTATAATAATGTATGTATTTACAAAAAATAAGTATAAGTAGTATATAAGTCATGTGGTACCCATAACAGAAGCTCTGCTTACTTTGGGGCCAGATGATGCTGTCTGAAATGTCGGGTATTATTATTATTATTATTAACATAATATTATAAAGTGGAAAGATTTGATTGTATTTTTGTTTGTATTGAATAAGCTCCGAAACTACTGGACCGTTTTGAAAAATCTTTTACCGTTGAAAAGCTACACTATCCCCGAGTGACATAGGCAATTTTTTATCCCGGGAAAAATTTCAACGCGGGCGAAGCTGCGCGCAGACAGCTAGTAATTTATAAATTAACAAAGAAGGAATAAAAAAGCACCTCTACCACTCAGACTCAGATCTAGAGCTAATTATTGATAACACAATCAACGTATAAGAATGATGTTGAGCCATAAGTTTAGCGTCGAAACTTATCTACCTAAATGATGATACTAATGGATCTATTAATGATGTCACTAAATTTTAAGTAGCTTAAAATGTCGTGTTGGATAAAATACCAATAACAATAAAATAAATAAAGCTAGCGATACGTATAATGTTAAGATGTTCTATAATATCATTTGGAACCAGTTTAATAAAACTTTAATAACGTTGCTTTAATTATTATTTTATGTAATTATTACCTTAATCAATAACCAGATAATGGCTTCTGTAATTAATAACTTATCATTAATAATATGAGTATTTTCGTGATATGTTACCAATTAATTAGGTTTTAAGTACCAACAGCTAATGGATAGAAAAAGTTTAGTTAATAAGCATAATCGACGACCTATGTTGCACAATGAGAGAAGGCCCGCCTGAGACGCTAAAGGTAGAGGGTTGGATACTTGACGCGAGACTAATGTTTGTATGATTTCTGCAAATATTTGTCTTAGGTCTAGGGGTTTTTCTATGTACTTACAATATATATGTATTGTATTGATAAAAGTGTGTTTTATAAATACATATAAGTCATGTGGATCCCAGAACATTAGCTCTGCTTACTTTGGGGCTAGATGATGCTTCGTGAAATGTATAACATTATTTATTTATAGTTTGATAGTTACAAGTTATACACACTTAATCCGGACTGCTAATAAAAACAATTACAAATATACAAAATATAATTCACTCTTTGTAATTAAATGACCTCTTAGTAAACCAATTACAGTGATTTTATGTAAGAAAACAAATGTTATATTAAATAAGCATTTCAAAAGAAACAATCTTCGGCACGTAATAATAGCAATGACAAGGCATCTCGAGTTGAATAACAAAATAATACACCTCAATAATGCAGTCTCTTTGACTTTTGTAATCTTGGACTGACACCGCGGCTACCGGTTTTTAGCTCTTGATTGACGGCTGTCGGCTTGGTTTACCAACAAACCATTTCACATTTACCTTCATCTTCAGCTTTATGTACCTTCAATATAGTCGTTTTTGCATTGTTTATGCTTATATTGTGGCTAGCAGTCGCTTACTCGGCAACAATTTTACTCTCATCTTCATTACAAGCTTTATCTGGTTGTATTACGGTCGAGTTTTCATCAAATTTATTGTTTAAATGTTTGGTTTGTCAGCTTTTGCCTCGGCGCCGTTCGACGTGGCTCTTTCTGTCTTATCATCCACTCTTTCATTACCAACTATTCAATATTAATGATAATCAGTACTTTCTACGTTTCTTAGTCAATTTGAATAATCATTGCGTCTTGTAAATAATGTTAATTTATAGTTTTTGCATAGTTTATTCTCTTGATTATGGTTTTACATTGTAAGGTTTATGATGTAGTTTTATGGGTTTTAAATTGATTCAATCTATGGAAACGTTATGTCTCTGCGTTTATTGAGGCAGTATAATTTATGGCATTAATATTTTACGGCCGTGAGTTGTGTTTAATTATTTAGAAATGCAATAATATCGAATTCTATTAATAATATATAAGTGTATGTATCATTACTATTAACATTCAATAACCATACAATAAATTCATTTTGCGATTTAAAATGTACGATAACGTCAGTTCCCAGTTTCCCTACTTATACATTAATCATTTTTTATTGTGTATTTTGAGCCATTTAAAAAATAGTCGGAGCTAATAATGTCAATATATTTTGCGCTACTTGTCATATTCAATTACATGATTGTTGCTGTAAACATCAATATAGTATGTTAATTTATTTATAGCTTTATTCAAACCATGCCAGTGTTGTCATACGCATAAAAACTACCTACTGTCAAACCATAAATTAATTTGTCAAAAATAACTTATAACTATATAGATAATTTTTCGCATCAAGAAACGTGAATAAGCAGACGTGTTGTACTAGAGCAAAATTAAATAATTTTATTGACGACCTATGTGGCGCGATTGGCAAAAGTCTGCCTGATACACAGAAGGTTGCGGGTTCAATTCCCGCTGCAGGACAAAAGTTTGTATGATCTGCAAACATTTGCAGAGTTTCATAATATGTATTATATGTATGTATTTACAAAAATAAAATAATATAAATACTCTACATACTTTGAGGTTAGATGATGGTGTGTGAAATGTTCAGCATTATTTATTTATTTGTACTCTTAATGCTTTTAACGCTTAAAGAGTTACTTAGTAATATAGTATAGATATATGTGACCCTGGATTAACTAACTTTTAATCTGCGTGCCACGCGGGCAAAGCTGTGAACTGCACTAGTATCTTGATTGTTATGGCTTTCATCGTTCTTTGAATCTATGGCAAATGGCTCCTTACTGAACCAAATAAATGACATTAAACTTATGCTGACTATTACTTTTAAGATTGACACAAAATATATAGCAGTCTTGGTAAGAAACAAACAAGAACCGCTATAAATCATTGTTGAAAACATTTTGATAAACAAAAGGAAAGTGAAGAACCCCAAGGCCTGACGGAATTTATTAGAAGAATTACTCAAAGACAATGGGGAATATTAAAATGTGGTGAAGACAAATTGTGCGAGGTATTGTTGATAAACAAGCTAGATTGGAGGAGTGTCTCTAGTCATGAGGTATTGATGGTGAAGAATCATATGGAAATAAGTGATTTTAAATTTCGAAAAAAATACGTTTCAAGTAAATATATAAATATAACAATAAAGTTTTAGATTCCTTACAATATATGATAATTATTTTGATCTAATAAGTTTAAGAGTAATTTAATTCAATATTTTTATGCTTTTTTTAGTAAATAGCCCAATTATTATAATTATATAAGTCATTATTAAGTCATTAGTGAAGCCTATTTAAATTCAGTTAAATAATACAAAAACAAGACCACATCTTCAATTGATAATTATAATATACTTACATAAATTATAAAGTCAACTATATCGTTTCCACATTAAGATAATGTGACGCTGGAATCTGTAGCCATTTTTATTGATTAATATTAGAATGACGAAAACATACCACACATTAACACCATACTTGCTCTTGAATAATCAGACAGCACTTTGACAGAAATATATGGGTATCATTTCTAAAATATGGGACACAGGAAGATAAGAGAGCCGCTATATGTTTATACCTTGCGCCGCTCTCGAACGCTCGCCAAGCGATCGTTCACAGTTGATGGATGGTAATGAATAGCAGTTTTATGCACTCCCGGCCACCTCGTCCATTGTGGAAAACTGATTGTGGAATTGAGAGCCTCTGTTAATTTATGATGGTTTTGTAAATGAATAAACTTATCATTAAGTATGGAAATTATACAATAATAAATCATTTTGATTTTGATGAATCTGTTTATAAGATTACAGAATTGTAATAAGTGTGTTGAGCTACGCAATGTTTAGAGCTTTGTATATATATTTTAGTCATAAAAGCCACTTCTTTTTTTTGTCGTGTCAGTAGTTATTTTGAACCAGTGTGGGGAAAGGAATAAAGTGCGCCTCAGAGATTCTCTTCGTGCACTTAGCATATGTCTTTTAACTTGTTTAGGTTCTCCGACATGTCGGTTTCGTCACGATGTTTTCTTTAATGGTAATGCTATGCTCTCAAACCAGTTCTCTCAAATGGTTGAGAGAACTGGTTTGAGAGCATAGCAAAGTTTTTTTTAACTGAAAAATAAAAATATCTTATTAGGGACGTTAGACAAGTAGCAATGCACAGAAACAAGAGCAAGTAAGTCCGTACTGCGGTAGAATGCATATCACGCTTCACTGAACAATAGGCCCATTACACTGGCGCTAATTACTCGCTCTCCACAATAGTACATCACGGCCAGGAATAATGGGGTATGGCCTCTATGATGCATGGTGGGCCATTCATCATGCGCCTTTGTTTAGGGTGTGGAAGTTACTTGTTACTTGAGCGATTGTGTAGAAATAGTTTGAATAGTTACAGAAGCAGCGCCAGGGCAATAAATAAGGAAAAGTATTCGTACATGGTTATAACAGCGGGTGCAGTTTATTAAGCTCTATTTGTAACTTTTTGTTTTTTAATTTTCACTCAAAACGGGATATTTACCATGATATATGAGTTTTTCTGCTTCTCGATATTTCGGCACAGTTGCATGCGCCATGATCACGAGATAAACTGAAGTCTTTGCGGGTGGATGTTATTGGCAGACAAAACGGTCTACCCTCTTTCTCAGTCTTTTACTGCGAACATTACCCCTACTACCGTTTTCACTGTACTGTACACAGTAGGGGTAAGTTTTTATAAGTTTTTATATAAGTTTTTATAAGTAAATAACAACACGTCAAATTTTGACCGTCAACTTGTTCTTACAACACTATTTTAAAAATGAATAAACAAGAAAAAACTGACAAACAGCTCGTTACGTTACCCTCATCAAGAGCTGTCTTATTAATTGACAGCTCATATAACAGACAAGTATTGCCGGCTTGTGAATTTAACACAAAATTAATTATACAATCAATCAGACGACATGTCATGGCCGCAAAGGTGTTGCTTTTTGCGCGGCAAAATGCCAATCAACGCACAAAATGCTCACCCAAGCGGGACTACGGCGTTCTCAAAAAAGCTATATATATCGTTTTACGCCTTACAAATTACTGTTTTGTCTTCTTAGTCATAAAGTTCTGTATCGATTGATCAAAGTCCTTTGGTTAAAAACCTTTTATCACTGTTTTTTCCAGTAGTTTAAAAGCCCGATTTGCCACGTTCAGATCGAGTCACTCGATAAAACGGACTTTTCAAGGTGAGAATGGAGAGTCAAAAGCCACATTTAACGCGGAGAAATTTTTATGTTTCGTTCATTTCACGCATATTTAACGTTAATTCGCTCGTTTCTTGTCTTATAAACCGAATGCGTTTTAATTTCCTTCGTCGGAAATCATGAATTTATGCGAACGCATGTTCCGCGTCCCGCCGTAAAATTTACGACGTAAGAGAAAAAAAACGAAATTGAGAAATAAAACTGTTCTCGTATTCAAAATAACGTTATATATTTTATCGGCAACGTTTATGATGTTGGAATTTATGTTCGATTCATTTTCTTCAATATAAAAAACAATAAATCATGTTACGGAACTCGTGGGTTTAACACGTTTTCAAAAGTTGAAATATGGCTTCCTGTGTTATGGATGACCTTTTCAATAAATTTTATGATAATATAAATTTACGTTTGTTTGATAAAATCTTTAACGAGCGTTGGGCGAAGGGCATCTTTAATATTCAAGTTACAGTGCTGACCTCATTTAACTTTGTGAATATTTCGTTTGATTATGATGCATATTAAAAACTATTTTTATTTTACCTACGTTTACAATAAGTATTCATGATAAAAATTATAATGATTATAAAGCTTTTTAGTTAATCGAAATACTATAGACAAATGGTTATTAATAGACATATACATGGTTTAGGCGCTCTGTGTCCACTTTTCAGTATGTCCTCTTTGAGTCTTCTTCGGTCTTTAAGTCTTCTTTTACGACTACTTCTGTATTTGTCCATTTCTGTTTTCACCGCTGACTGACTGATTTTTCTTTCTTAGCTCGCCATAAAGTCCTAGTACTTTCTCAGTTACTTCTGTTTTAAAATGCAAAAAGAAGTATTTACGAATTCAAAAGTTCCTATTCATGCTTTGAAGAAGTATCGAAGTGGTTTCTCGATCTCTTGGTGCAAATTTTGTTTGCTATTCATTTTTTAACAGGGATAGACTTTAAAACAAGCACTTTAAAACCAGTATTTTATCAAAAGTGGCACTAAAAAGACCTAAAAAGAAGGTAATCCTTTAAACTAGCTAGGACTTTTACATCATAGGTGTATATGTATATATGTATATATATATATATATGTATGTATATATATATATATATATATATATATATTATGGGACAATGCGCACATTACCATGTACTTCAATTATCTGAACAACCAAAAAGTGATGATAAAATAATAAAAAAAGCAATAATGCTGGACATTTCACACAGCATCGTCTAGCCTCAAGGTAAGCAGAGCTTGTGTTTTAGGTACCACATGACTGATATATAACCTATATTCTATTTTTGTACATACATATTATCCATAGAAAAACACCCAGACTGGAGACAAATATTTGCAGGTCATACAAACTTTTATCCCGCAGCGGAAATCGAACACGCAACCTTCTGCATCTATGGCGAGCTTTTCCCCACAGATGTCGTCAAAAAGTTACGTGCTATTGTTCCACATTTTGAATATCTCCTCGATACATCTGCGCTGTGTATATTTTTGCATTTAAAAGCATCAGTTTAAGCACACCACGTCGCAGCACAATGCGCCTAAATGCGGGATATAAGCAAATCTTAAAATAGAGCTAAAAATTGCAATCCGGATTCCTGCTAATCGGAAGATATCCATTATTCATCGATTCCACTTTCAAGTTGTAGGGTTGCCCCTTATCTAATGTTCCTAAGTTCACATAATGGCAAATGATGTAATCGAATAGAAAATATATTTAAAAAAAATCCCAAGCTTTTACTAACTAAACTGACAGTCCAGTCAATGCAAAAATAAGAAAGATCTGAGCAAAAACCTCATAATCTTTAATTGACTGAGTGAAGCGAGTGTCTCCGTTTCAGCTTAGGCAAAAATGCTTTCGTATGTCTGTCTGTCCGGATGTCCTCCTCTACAGGTCAAATTTCTTAACCGATTCTCTTGAAATTTTGTGAGCAGGTTCTATAACTATATTGAACTTTTTTGTCGATTCAGTTTTTATAAATAAAAAATAATGTAAATGAAAACGTAAAAAGTTATATTTCAGTCATTTCGACAAATGTTTGCGAGGTCTACAGCTCACAGAGCCACTAGTTTAAGAGCTTAGTTCTTGTAGGCGTAACTAATGCAGCTTCTATAAGCTCCTCTCCAAAGCAGCCTTCTTGGCTTCTTTATACGACGTGACGGCTTCCTACTCCATGATCTGGCGCATATAGTTTATTCTTGGCCGTTCTCTATATCTCTTCCCTTTTATGATTTATTGATTGTTATATTGGTTTTCTGAGGCTGTTCGTAAAATATGGCTAATGGCTAATTCAACCCACTTCTATTTTGGTTTTTTCTATTTATATTTTATTTAACATTCTAAATGATAATTTCGTATTTCGAAAGAAACACTGGTTAGAGGGGATTACAATATAGTTAATTACTAGAGTTTATACCAATTATTTATTTAAAAAAAATAGTTTAATTGGTATAGCGTACCTTTCACGTAAGTACGTTACATTAACTACTTTGCAAAGTGTGTGTATGTGTCAAATATAATGTTTGGCCTCTGACTATTCCCTTAAATATCCTCAAAAAACGATCTAGGAATTTGAGGTGTCGAACACGGGGATTATTATAGTCGTGACCTTGTCTGTTTATTTATTTTTATAATAATGTAAATAAAATAAATACATAAATAAAACCGGGCATTTTAAACAGCTTCATCTAGCTCTAAAGTAAACAGAGCTTGTGTTATGTACATTACTGATATGTTTACTTTTTTTTGTAAACTATACATAGAAACACCCAGAAACGTTTGTCTCGCGGCGGTGATCGAATCGCAACCTGCGTCACGCCTACTGCGCTACAGAAGTCGTCAAATAAAGTATTTCTTTTGTAGATACTATCAAGACAACAAAATAAAGTAGGAGCACATATCAATTTGACAGCCCTAGCATACCGATCAGCAGCGCTATCAGAGCGCGCTATCAGTGCATGCATCTCTACACTAGTTGCGATAAAATCTGGTCGCGACTCGGATTATCGACCAATTTGTTATCGATAGTAATGGAGACAATCGATAATCGATAAAACCGCTTTCGAAAGTAGCTGTATCTATTTACGGTCGATTGGTTCGGAATGAGAATAAAGTAGAGTAAATAATTTTGTATTGCCATACTTGGCTTTTAGCTAAGTCTGATTTGACAGTTACTTGTACAATATTGCTCAGTCTATGCGAGAAATCAGATCATTTTAAGTGAAAACGCTCATAAAATGCTCTGTGGATTGAACAGTCAACTAAAGTAAATACCTTTAGATAATCATGTGCGTCATTCTCAAGTTGCGTAACCTTAACATCAACTACTTGGTATATTAAGTACATACAATTATTGAAATACAAGCAGCTTTTTAGTTATTTTTACTAAATACATTGTTTATGTCCAATTGTAGCTAGCAGAAATAAAATATTTAGATTCTCAATTTTTTAGGCACATCTTCATTATCGACGTATTGCAGTCTACTGCTGGACATACGAGTAGGTATTTCCCAAGGTGTGCCACTGAACCCTACCATATTTTTTTCTCATCCATGTCCTGCTATCTATTTTGCGTAAATCGTCGTATCATTCTGCCGGAGAGTATTTTTTAAAACAGTTTTCAAATACGCTTTTAAAAACACTTTTTTGGCACACCTACAACACAATTTTCTATAATTCTACATCGCCGTAAATCATTAACAAAACCGACAATATAGCCAAAGTACCCCGACAGTAGACCAATAGAAGCCTCGCCAATTCCAACACAACACAAATTGACAACCGTGAAATTAGTTTCAATACGGTTTGTAAAGTTTTCCAGTAAATTTTATAGTGTGGCACTGTCAATACTGTGTATTATGGCCTTGTCTGTTTCATTCTGATTTATGGCATCGTTTGTAGTGCGACGACTAGTAGAGGCGTACTTATATTATTCGGTTTGAAATATTTGTTCAATGCCGGTTTCCATAATATGTAATGCGAACATTCATTAGAAACATCGGTTAGTACATTTTTGTATAAGAAAGGAAATGCTCTGTTGTAATTGTCATAGATAAATCAACAGGCAGGACCTTTTTACAAGATTTTATTTTATAGGATTAAAAATACAAATATTATTAATAAAAAGTTTAACTTAACCTAAGTTAAACTGAAAGACAGGGCGCAATGGCGCTCATTAGGGGAGGCCTATTTCCAGCAGTGGACTGCTATGGGCTGATGATGATAAAGTGTAAATTATATAGAGAAACTTAACTAAATAATAATTATTAAATGACAGCAAAAAACACAAAGAACAGATCTTCTTTGACGTCAGAGTGTATGACGGCAGCAACTGTGCTACACAACGTTTACCATCTAGATCTTGTAATCCTAATTTGATACAAAAAAAATTAGATGTCTGTAAAGTCGGTTTACGGACGATAGTTTAACGTGACAACGTCATAACAAAACATTGATGAAATTAATGCATACTTTTATGAATAAAATTTAATCATTTTTATTGAATTATCACTATTTACAACGTAACGTAACAATGAGTCATCATTTTTCATGCGTGCAGCCGGCGTTCATCGATTTATTAGACGTTGTCACGTCAAAAGAGCCTGATAATTTAGAGGTAGTATATAAATTTTTTGCAAGTTTAATGTATGTAACAACATACATGCTGACGACTAAGGGTCCTTAGCATAAAATATAAGGCTCTATCGTAGAATTGTACATTTTGATTACAAACTAATTGTCAACTTAGAATGTAACGACGTCTAGGCTCTAGGCCTAAATTCTTTTTATTTAATTAAAATTGCTTAAAATGTATTCATTAGCCATTTAAATTCAGAAAATGATGCCTCGTGCTTGACAATTTCGAGACAAAAAGTTTCATTGGTATGAGAACCACTTAAAAATCGCGAGTCATTTATATCCCCAAATAACTTTGACGACTTATTTGTTCTTTATTGTCCATTGTGTTAAAACAATGTGTGTAATTGTTTAAAAATAAGAATATATATGATACGAAACCTTTAATTAGCAATTACAATGTTCTTGTTAACCCATGCTTGATTATTAATGATCAATTGCACTGCGCAATCATGCGCACGTCATGATCATATTACTGCTTATTCAACTAAATATTAATTACATATGAGGATTAAACGCTTGTGTGGTCTTACAGTCTCAAATGGTAACCAAAGTACCAAATGGTTCTAGCTTTGCGCTTTGTTCGTAAGGGTAGTAGGTTGACATGGTATGGATGGTATTGAGCGGTACGTTTGCTTGTCCTGTTGTGAAAAGGAGATCAGAAGAAAAATCAGATCATGTAATTCCTGGGCACATTCTCCGAAACGTATCCTATAAAAGATCGAAAGGCAAGCAACTTTACGACGCGACGGTGCTTGAGACTCTGGAACTTAGTCTCAGCGTTAAGCTATTCACCCATCACCCTCAATGCTCAATGTTGGACCATTTAGACCTACAAAGAGCTTGTAGCAAAGACCATGTTGTCCACAGATAACATGTAAGATTTCAGTTAACTACACATTCTCACATATATAGTCTATGTTCTATTCTTTGACTGATTGCGGATGTGAGCATAATCAAAATTATTTACAGAGTATGTAGCAAAACATTATTTCTATTTATAATATTTAATGGAAAATACGAGCGAGCATACATACATTAAGTATCAATTATTATACGTGAAAATGCCTCGCTAGTAGTAAGTAGGAAGCGATTACCATAAACAAGCATAATTTAAAATTAAGATACCATTACCCCACATGCCCATCCGTTTGAAACCTCCCACATTTTATACGTAGAAATAAAGAAATGTGGATAGAATAGAAACTTACTTGTAAACAAGTACCAAGATT
Organism: Lampropteryx suffumata; assembly: GCA_948098915.1. NCBI lineage: Eukaryota > Metazoa > Arthropoda > Insecta > Lepidoptera > Geometridae > Lampropteryx > Lampropteryx suffumata. The sequence goes on from OX402553.1 coordinate 1,103,998, forward strand.
TTTTTTTGGATCAAAGGATAAATAAACCAGTTTTTTTTTCTCCGAGAAGAGAGTAGTTATTTTTTTCCACATTGTTAATTGAATAAAATTAACGTCAAACTTTTTTGCTATGGTCTATAGACCATCCCTTTAGCATATTTATGTTATCTATAATGTTATCTATATAGCATATCTATATATATGTCTTTTATACTGACCTAATTTCTTGCCATTATTTTACCACCATGTGAATTGAAGTATAATTGAAGGTTATTTTTTACTTCTTTTAAAGTTACAAGATTTTATAAATATGACGCTTATGTATGTTTAATTTCGTTTCTATACGTTTCTATACTTGCTTATTCTATCAAACCATAATAAAATCTTAGAGCAAGTTACATAACAAGTTGCCTCATTATAAAACTATTTTGATTATAATCTGTGTACGCTCTACTAAAGTGAATACTATCTGATACCCTCAAATTAATCCATCAAGGCATATAATCTGTACGGGCGTTGGCGCGCCGGCCATCAGGCAGCCTGTCAAGCCGCCTGTCAAGCGACCTGTCAAAATTATGACGCATGGTTGAGCCCACCACGGCGCGGCTTTTATGGTGTTTTTACCTTATTGTTCTTGTCTCTGCGCACACCGTTTATTTCTGTAGAGCTAGTATTTTATCTTTATTTATAATGATGATAAAATCTTTGAATAATGACCGATTTTCAATCGATAACTCAATGATTACCTATCAAATCAGTTGTATTCAAATTTTACTGCAAATTTTATAAAATTTTACAGAATAATGTTATCAGAATAAACACACATTTTAATTTATTTTCCAGTGTATTGTAAAGTCAAGCAAAAACACTATATTTTTTTTAATACCAAAATTTATTCTACGTTCAAACTTCATTCAACACCCTTCACCACAATCTACGTAACGGTGGTCTCTTTATCAGCTAGTTCATTACTCCGCTCGTCCGCGCGTAATATGACATAATCCGCGCGGCCGCGATCTGTCAGTCCCTGTCACGCGCGCTGACAACTGTCAACGGACGCTTTAGAGATAGGTGGCCACGTTAATTGATGCGACGGTTACTGGGTAGGTGTAACTTATATTTTTTATACTAGCACTTACATAAAATTATGTATGTAATTTTACGTAATTAAAATATGTAGAACTGATTTAAATATTGATGATATGAGAATAAAAGGCGGTAATTATACAAACGTCAGATAGGTTTTTAAGAGCCTAAAACAAAGGTAATATGAGACTAATTAGCTGGTATAATTATCTTAATTGACTTTTGAATAATTTATATTCTATGTAATATAATATTTTATCTAATTAGTGAAAAAAATTAAACGAGTTGGCGGTAGAAATTCAAAGCTCCATAAATAATAAAAAATTCCAACAACATACATTTTTTAAGCACCTTGTAGATATTCCATATATTGTTGAAATCCTTCAGATCTTAAGTTACCTGGGTCTCTACTCAGAGTCTCAGAGTCTCTACTCTACTAACTAAAGATCTGAAGGATATCTGAAGGAAAGATCAGGGACTGACAGGTTAGCATAAGAAGGTAATTACCAGGATATCAATTGTGCTAATCAATCGAAGGAGAGTAACAATAGTCGTAAAAGCATGGCCAAACTGTTAGTCGGAAATCAAAAAATAAAGAAAGAAGCTGAAGTTGTACCCTAAGACATTCTTATACTAAATTTAATCGACGCTATTGTTACTGGTTAACCTACAAATATTATATTTATTGTCGTGTCACTAGTTGTTTCAAAGTGAAAGTGTTAAAGTGCGCCTCAAAGGCTCCTTGCACTTCGCACATGTTTTCGTTTTTTTTCAGGTTTTACGACATGCTGGTTTTCTCAAGATATTTTCCTTAATCGTTTGAGAATACTGGTAAAGCTCACATAGATACATTTTTGTTCAGAAAAATTCGTTGATGCACTCGTGAATTCGAACCCACATCACCCACTTCGACACTAGACAACAAATGCTCTATTTTATTTTTTTATTATTAACGGCAAGCGCAACATATTTTATTAACTCGCTAACTGCCCAGGTTAATCCTCATCTGCACGACAACGCATGTCGTTTTTCAACCCCCCACGGACGCTGCGTGACACCAGACACGCGGCGCGACGTGACGTGACGTGACGTGACATGACAGTGACTGTCACACCAGCGTTTTATCCGTGAATGTAGAAACGAGTGATTATTTTAGTTGGTGTTTTTGCAGTTATTGCTTGATCTGCTTAAATGTATTTCTTATTTGGAACTGGTGACAGTAATTGGATAAAATAAGATGGTTTTAATGGTGCACCTTGGACAATGCAATCGATTGTATATATTTCTAAGCAGCCGTTTATCTGCTGGTTACTGAACTATATAAGTGAACTTTAGGTAATAAGGATCTAAAGTAAAAGAAAATGAAAAGAAAATTTTTAGGTAAGTTAATAAATTAATGTTTCCGTTTTTTTTAAAACGTGCTTAATAACTTGCTTGTTTCTTTCTACATTATTTGAACAAAGCAATAATGTTAAATCAACTGTCACGAATTATAAAAACAGTGCGTGACAAGTGTTGTATTTATTTTTTGTACAGATATAATATTTCAGCCTTTAGGTTAATCTACATACGTTCACGTTTCAGCACGCATACCTGCTGAAAATGTACGCTCGCAAAAGGAGAGTCAAGCTTTAGTTAACGTCATAGTTAAATTCGATGGCATTTCATTATATTTTGAGTACGTGATGTTGTGTAGTTCGACCCTTACGTGACGTTTGCACATTTCTGTTGTACTAATTCGCATAATTTAGCGCAAGTGGGCTGTTTTGGTAATTTACAAGTACGATTTCATATAAATAATTGTGAAACACAGCTGGTTCTTACTTTAGGCCGACGCGCGACGCCTACACTCGTATCATGGCAATCATCAAATTTCTATACTCAAAAATGTAATTATAAAATCGTCTTTCTATATCCAAGTATTCCTTTCGTCTATTCTAACGGAGCGGAACGAAATCGTAGTCTACAGGGTTCATGTAATTATACTGTAGACAGAAACAATTTATTTGCAAGGAGAATAGATGAAACAATATTTTTGTACCAAACCATAAACACTTTTTTTCAGCAAGATGTTTTACTTTTGACTGACCTCTCTCTGACCAGCTCAGTTGGTAAAAGCTCTACCGATTTCGATTCTTTTCCAGGACAAACATTTGTGTGATAGACATATATATTTAGTATGTGTCTGGGTGTTACAAATTAGCATTAGTATGTATTTTAATATATAAAAGTATTTTACAGTCATCTTGTTCTCATATCATACGCTATGCTTAGTTTGAGGCCACCCAAGTAATTGACCACAAATATTTATTTATTTATATTATTTCTCTTGGATGATGATGTTCGTACCTTGAATTGATGACGTCATGTAGTGTTGTCAATGATTGATTCTTCTTCTCCTCAGTGTTCCTGTGGTTACTAAATTTTAAGAGAATCAGCTGCTATCTTGCTAAGCTAGGTTTATTGCTACAAGTACTCGTGACCTCGCCTTGTAACTTTATTTCAGTTTTAATTTTGTAAAAAGGTTCAATTTGTACAAAAGTCGTATATTAGGTAAGTACGTCTGACGACATCGCGTGGTTTGCAAGGCTAGTGTTAGAAGCATTTGTGGCTTCGTTTCCCGGTAAGTAATTTTTTTTTTATATTTATGAATGTTTTCTAACTTTTTGGTTCCTAAACCCATTGTAGAATAAGTTCATGTTGTAAAAAACAAGAGCCCTTGTATGATGTAGGTCAGGACTGTGTGTGCTGCAAAGCCTGCACAAGACCAAGAAAACACCAGTAGCGTGGCATGCGCATACTCAAAGCAGGTCACCATGATTGTCATCAATAAGCTTCTCAAAGACACGTCCAAGTTAGTCCACGATTCACACTTACCGGTTTAGTTTAGGGGTGTCGAGCCTGCTTATAGTTAGTTGAGTAATGTATTGATGATCAATTCACATAGCACCATCTGAGTAGTTCAAAAGCCAGCAAAGCTTGTATAATGAGAACCAGATGCCTGATACTTATGATAGAATAATTAAATGTGTTCTTGTGTATACAATATACATAACTACATAAAATACAGCTTTATTTAGAAATTATTACAAAAATGTATACAATAATAAAAAATACATGTGAATCAGTTGAGCTATCTAAGGACCGATTAAAAAGATCTATAGATAGCTCAACTGAATCCAGATTACTGCTGAGGGCAGCGTTCCCAAGATACTGGCGGCATTGCCACGTTGAATGGCAATGCTAATACGCTGAGCCAGATAGGAGCCAGCTCTTGGGTCACCCAATGTATCTTCCAGACGCCCTAAAATTATTATGAAAACGCGATGGGCTCCAGTTCCCCACGGGCCCAGGGTCTCGACTCCAAAAGGCTCAAATATGTAACCCTTATCAAGACCTGCATATTTGCGCCTTCTGAGGTCCTCGACTCATTCAGCCGCCACACCAGCTCTAACGGAAGTCCTCGAAAGATGGAATGTGGCCAGGGTGTCGACGCAAGTAGCATCCCACACCAATGGCTTACCCATCTCCTAAGGGACAAGAGTCATACCATCAGGCCTCTTACCATTATCACGTATCAGAGTGATGCCAGAATTAACCAGAACAGAATTCGATTTTTTTCAACTACATTACTAGTGCTGTAGACGAAAGACAAAATCGCTGGTAGTAGATACACTTGAAATTTTGCGAATACCTAAGCCTCCCAATTTGACAGGAAGGGAAGCCTGCAGCCATGCCTTGTCATCCAGACGAATAATCAATATTCATAACTTTATTATATGTATAACAGCTACTGACCTGTCAGCTCAAAAGGTAGTTGCTCTACGTTTTGGGCTGTAGATTAAGGGTTCGAATCCCAGGACAAATATTTGTGTGATGAACATAGGTGTTTGTCCTGTGACTGGGTGTTATAAAATATCATCAATATGTATTTATGAATATATAAGTATTCTTTCAGTCACCATAATACAAGCTACGTCCAGTTTGAGGCTAGATGGTGTTGTCCTCCAATATTTAATATTTATTATTATTAGTTCTCAAACAACCTACAAAGCAGGATGCAGAGCTACTAACTGAGCAACGAAGCCATTCAAACATGGCAGTCATTTTTGCGTTTGAAAATCTAAATACACCTGAGCACTGGAGACCATATGAGATCCAGCCAATAGCAGAACCACACAATAATGAGCTCTTCGTTCTGATATCCAAGAATATCAAGTTTCCCTGCATAGGTTTGTGGGCTGTTATGGTGGTGGATGGGACAGTCTTAACAAGCCCTCATCCAGCATTAAGTGAAAATAGGCTGTGGATAATGATAATGTTGATGTAGCCCTACCGATTCTTGACTTAGCTTTGTTCACCTGTGAATATTTATACACAACTTCCAATACTAATTTCGTTGGTTCTGACATTAAATACCTCAAATTTAAGTAGCTCAACACATTTTATTAATTCCAAAACATATTTCACTTGATAACCTCAAAACCAACAAGCTACAGCCAGCCCTGGGTGTCGTGACCGTCTGTCAGCCGGCATGAGTGATGGCGTGCGGCGTCGACGTTACCACCTGATTTATTACTTCCGAGCCCCCCCCTTCTTTCTGCCAGCGGGGGAGACCGACAGCAACCTAATTACAGCTTGTTTATGGAATTCGCGGCAATGGCAAATGAATTAAGTTGGAATTATGAAATGTTTAAGGCTGTTGAAAAGAAGTTTTAAGGTAGAGCAAGTTGAAGTATCGTTTATTGTCGTTTAACTATGATTGGATCGGGTGCTGAAAAATTACGATAGTGATCTCTAAGGGTTAAAATTAACTTTCGGAATGAAAATCTATTCATATATCGTAGTCAGGACTGGAATGATAAAAGACCATGCTAGTCTTCTATTACTCAGGATTACTCAGGTGTTATTTTGATGGAATTAAGCATTAAGAATTAGGCATTAACATTTTTGGAAAATCCATTATCATAATCGTGGTCTTGATCATAATATTGCTCACCACTACACAACCAGTGTCAATTTTAGTTAATTAGAACCAATATTATAACAAGTTTTGACTTTATGTTTCGTAATTTACATACGCCATACGATGTTTTTAACTTTGGAAACACAGCAAGCTGGTGGAAGGCTTAGACAACATACTAAATAATAAAGGACACTTTATCGTCGGTTTTCAATATTTATCTGGATGACAAGGCATGGCTGCAGGCTTAACTTCAAGTGTTACTCTACCAGCGTTCTTGTTTTCCGTGTACAACTGTAATAATTTAGGTGAAGAAAATCTAATTCCGTTTTTTTGGCTAGTTCTGGGACTTCTCATAAAATTTTTAATCTAGACTAGGTTAGAAAAGCTTGCAACAGTACTTGCCCTAATTCCGCTCCCCCCAAAAACTTTTCGTCCCAACGGCAATGGGACGGGCCGCTATGTGAGCTTATATGGAATCATCTGGTAGAAACATGCTCAAGCTCCGTAGATCGCACTCGTCTCCTAGCCGTTTCAAAATGGAAGTCAGGACCTTGGGTTTCAAGCACGATGACGGTACACATAAATTTGGCACCCTATTAGATCCTACAACATTTCTGATCAACTTACCAGCTGTTCTCGAGCCGAACGGTCTGATACGTAAGAGACTTATTGGTATGATTCTTGTCCCTTGGGAGATGGGGAGAGGGGTGGGCCATTGGTATGGGATGCAAACTGCGTAGACTTCCTGGCCGTATCCCATCTGTTGGGGATTTCCGTTAGAGCTGATTCGGCAGCTGAATGTGTCGAGGACCTCAAAAAGCGCAAGTATGTCGGTCTTGATTAGGACTATTTTTCGGAGCCTTTTGGAGTTGAGACCCTGGGCCCGTGGGGGACAGGAGCACATCGCGTTTTAAAAATTATTTTATGGGGTGCGGTAAGAAACATTGCGTGACCCAAGAGCTGGCTTCTATCTGGCTCGTATTAGCATTACCATTCATCGTAGCAATGCCGCCAGGGTTTTGAGGACGATTTTGAGATATTAAGGTATTCAGAATTTTGAGGAGTGATCTGGATCATTTGAGCTATGTATAGATCGTTTTAAACTGTCCTTAGATAGCTCAACTGCTTCACGGATATTTTATATTATTATGTACATTTCTGTAATTATTTGTTAATAAGTTTAAGTATTTATTTATTTTATTTTATTGGTTTAAAAAAAAATTATGCCGTCTTTTCTGGCTAGTTCTAGCATCACTCATAAAATGTAATATCTAAACGAAGCAAGAAACGCTTGGACCAGTGCTTGCCCTAATTCTGCTCCCCCTTAAGAACCTTTCGGCTCAACGGCAATGGGACGGGCCTCTATGTGAGCTTATATGGAATCATCTGTTAGAAACATGCTCAAGCTCCGTAGATCGTGCCCGTCTCCTAACCGTTTCGAAATGGGAGTCAGGACATTGGTTACTAGCACTACCATCATCTAACATTGGAACATTATTAGATCCTACAACATTTCGAGTTTCAATTTGTCTGCGGTTGGGTGCGCGGTGCTGCGCCCCTCATCAGTGCCAGTGTGGTACAGCGGTCGACCAGCTTGGTCTCCATGGGTTATCGTGTCATAGGGCCGCCGGTAGGATTGCCCGCCATGCCAGTCTTAACGATATCATTCGTCGGGCACTCACCAGCTTCAACGTACCAGCTGTTCTCGAACCCAACGGTCTGAAACGTGATGATGGTAAGAGGCCTGATGATATGACTCTTGTCCCTTGGGAGATAGGTAGGCCATTAGTGTGAGATGCTACTTGCGTAGACACCCTGGCCGCATCCCATCTGTCGGGGACTTCCGTTACGGCCGGTGCGGCGGTTGAATGTGCCGAGGACCTCAAAAACCGCAAATATACTGGTTTGGATAAGGCCTACATATTTGAGCCTTTTGGAGTCGAGACCCTGGGCCCGTGGGGAACAGGAGCCCACCGCGTTTTTAAAATTATTTCTCGGCGGTTGGTAGATACGTTGCATGACCCAAGAGCTGGCTCCTATCTGGCTCAGCGTATTAGCATTGCCATTCAACGTGGTAATGCCGCCAGTATCTTGGGAATTCTGCCCTTTGGCAGTGGTCTGGACCAGTTGAGCTATCTATAGATCGTTTTAAACGGTCCTTAGATAGCTCAACTGTTTCACGTGTATTTTATATTATTGTATTATATATTATTTTGTACATTTCTGTGATTATTTCTGTAAATAAATGTTTTCTTAGTATTTACTATGTTATAAACAGGAGATTCAAAAATGATAAATCTTCTAGTTTTTCATATTACATAGAGTCAAAACTACAATCCGCTGTATCATGTTAAGCCTAGGACAGACATAGTCCGGTGCAAGACAAGGCATCTGTATATCAGGGGAGTGCACTATATATGTCTATGTTTGCTAATTACACGTCACATTCGAAGACAAGGCAGGTGGAAGCTGTACTATTGGCACCAGTACCTAAAGAGTCCCTAAAAACATTACATGTAAAACATGAGTTATTTCGACATTAAGTACCTATTTGTAAACTGCAGCTATGTTTTTGCTTTATGAAAATTAACTTCCAGCATGAATACAAGGCTTGTTTATAAAAAGTGCACTGATAATGAAATTATTGAGAAACATCATCGGTGTTCGTCCTTTGGTGATTTCTTCACAAACATGACTAACCAGGCTAAAGTGTGTTAAGCAAAGCTTGTCTCAGACGTCTCACATTTGTCTGGTTTAAGGTAAGCTGTTGAAAATGGATGAAGAGGACGTTTATTTCTGAAACACAGGTTATATGATTAATAGCTCGGAGATCCATGGCTTCAATGTCTTATGAAAATGTATATCAGAATACTAAAGACGCCAAAATAGCTCAGAGGTTTGACAAGATGAAGTGGCAGTGGGTTGCCAATATAATACTTAAAAACTGACAACGGCTGGAATAAACAAGTTCTAGAGTGAAGACTACTTAGTTGTGGACACCCTCTGGTTAGGTGCTGGAGCTTTGATATGTGCAATGATGCCTGCAGAACGTGGATGAGAGAAGCAGAAAATTGGGCTCAGTGCCACGCTCTCATCTCTCATTTTGCTTTGGGAGAGACCTACAAGCAGTGGACTGTAATAGGTCGATGAAATTAATTGTGAAACATTATTATTATTTATCGATGCATTAGCACCGATAGCGTACCAAACTAGTGCTAAAAAGCCAGAACACAAAGCTGCGAGTGACGTGTCTTACGCGGAGACATGTCGACAGCATAATCTTCCACCTGTCGTCGCGTTGTGGGAATCCAGGACATGAATGTTGAACTAGCAGTACTATGCTTTCCTTACTTATTAAGGCAAAAGAAATGGCTATAAATCTTTCTTTCTACTTATATTAAATACCTGAAATCTAGGATGTGTGTTCACTATAAAAAATATTTAAATAAATATTGTTAAACACAACACCATCTAGCCCCAAACTAAGCATACCTTGTAATATGGGAACTAGATGACTAGTAGCATACTTCTATATTTTTATATAGGCAATTATATATTATATTACATATACACATTGTATATTGTATTGTAATTGTATATATCAATAAGTATGTTTGTATATTTAGTTATGATACTTAACAATATCCAGAGACAGTTTTTTTTTTGTTTTGTTGAACATTTTGCTGGTGCGGCTGGATGGATTAGGACGAAATTAATTGGTTTAAGTCTGTAGCCTGGTACTTGTAGTCAAAATAAAACTCAAGGTTAAATAACTTTTGTAAAATAACTACTTTGAATCGTCGATACTGGGCACCTGATTCAAGTGCTGATTCCTCCTCGTTGGATACTTATGTTGTTCCAATGAATGTTGTATTATATTGGATTACGTATGGAGTGCCTGACCGGGTTACGTCACTTCAATAAAAATGTGGATTATGTGAATCGCATTTATTTTCGCGATAGTTTTTAGTTACAACTTCCTAGGTTGACGGGAGCGCGGTGTCTGTCGGGTCGGCGGCAGCGAGACGTCGCCCGTCAGAGCGCTATATGGTTTTGTCAGAAAAAAGCTTGGCTTACATCACTCCTGTCCCCAACTCCTAATAAAAGTTTGAGGAGGATCTTAGACTACACTTTTTTTAAGCAGATAAGTATCATTCGGAAAGCTCTGAGTAAAGGTTAATTTACGAGAAAGATTGCAGATTGTCTATTTGTTAGGAAGTTGATCCCTATTTATAGTATTTGGTATAATATTGTGCGGCTTACCTCATAATTTCTGCGATTTCCGCTACAGGCGAAAGCTAACCAATTTGACTGTCAATACAAATAGCGAAACTCCATCGCCTGCGCTATAAACGTCGGTAGAGCGGCAATCCACCACCGCATATATCATTCTGTTTTATGAATTGTAAATTTTACGTTATATAGTCTTTAGTGGGCCATATTTCAAGCAGTATTAATGCCTTGCCGCCGGCGGTAGGGTTGTTCGGTGCGTTTAAAGTAAAATATGGATGAACGGTAAAATTCAATTAGACTTGACAGTGCCAGTGGGATGAATACTGATGGAACCTATGAGCTGTGTTTAGATTTAGACACCAAGATGCTACTTGCCCTTACCACAATGTTCTAAAAAGATTGCTCCTTAAATTTTAAAGGGGATATCTATCCGACTATTTGTTGAACGGACAATCATTTTCAAGGACATTATTATGTCAGTTTTATGTCTATCGTTTAATACAAAAAAAATCAAGACGACTTAAAAAAAATGCTGATAATTTCTTCTATATTTCTTTAATTACCAACTGGTAAAATGAATTATGATGTCTATTTATAAAGTTAATCGAAGAATATTTTTGCATGGTGACCTTTACAAAAACCTATTTACCATGCTAATCTGATAATGATTGGTACTAACATGAAAAGTATCGATAAACAACATTGTCGGAATATCCAGGTTAATACCTCAAAACGTAACATGCGATGAATCATTATCTTCCAGTTCATTAATCAACGTCAGACGCTGATAAATATTTCATCATAGTTCTTAATTTTGACTAGGTAATCAATTTAAATCATTAACTTATGTTGAAATTAATTCATGATGTCATTAGCATATAAATATTAAACGATTAACATAGATTAGATATTAAATCAGATACTTAAGAAGTTGAAATCAGATATTTTGTAAATTTTCAGCAGTTATTGTTCGTAATGCAACGATCTAAAATCATTTTTTTAGTAAAGTTTGCATTTTTGTATAATTTTTGTGTATAAAATTAGTCATGATATCAGAATCAGATAACACATTATAATAATTTGTAGTTTCTCATGGAAAAATTCACAGTAATATTATACATTTCAAAGTTTCTCTCTCTGTCTGTTTGTCTATTTGCAATTTTGACGGCTAATCAGATTTTGGTGAGGTTTGATAAGAAAACAGTTTGTATCTTGGAGAAGGACTCAAGTTACTTCTTAGTAGTCACCATACATGCAAAGCCGCAGGCAGTAGCTAGTAATAAAAAAATCGAATGATAATAAAAGGTATAATTCAGCTTATATATTATATCATTCATAATAATAAATTAATAATGCCGGACATTTCACACTGCATCATCTTCATCACCATGGGTACCAAATAACTGATTTACTAATTATTATTTTATTTTTTGTAAATAAATACATATTATACATAGAAACACCCAGACTTCGAATAAATACTTTCAGATAATTTTCAAACATTGGCCCCGTGCCGGGAATCAAACCAACAACCTTCTGAGTCCCAGCCGGACCTTGGTCCTCTGCGCTACAGAAATCGTCAAGTATATGCAAAAAGAGGTACTTTTAATGTTTCTGTTTACTGACAAAAAATAACAACGATTAAGGATTAACAAACAGTAAACATTACGATGATCGATTCAAAGCTTAACGCACGACAGACATCATTAATAATGATAATGTTTGATTGATCCCTCCTTAATAACAAAAATATTGTGTTATCATCATTGAACCTTGTCACGTTTTATTTTTGAACATCACGAATAAGTTTGACCGTAAAAAGATGAACTCATTAGATATTCAAGAAATCTATTCAAATTATTATAGTATATTTCAAGATTTAGCTTCTTTTTATTATTTCCTAGAACATATTGCATTTCAATAAGTCGATAAATTATAGAAATAATGGAGATTATATTATCCATACTCGGTACAGGCGACTATTGTGATGTGATTCATAGCGCTATTAACGTTCTCGCTCTAAATAATATAAAGAAAGAAAATTATGATGTTCGTTGTTAAGAGAAGCAATAAAATAATAATATATTAGCAGCCCTACGCGAGGCGGTAATAAACAACTTTTGTGTGGAAGGCAGCTCTACGACCGATTCATAAATTTCGCGGCGCGCCGTTTAGTTTTATGTACGATATTATCTATCTGCACGCACTGGCACACAGAGCCACACACGCACACTGCCGACATAAACATGTGTTAATATTACACGCTGTCACACCGCATCAGCCAATCATAATGAGGGACTTCTACTCATCTTCAGCACTAAAATTAATGGACTCAGAATTATGTTCGTTAATAATAGACGCGATTTACATGATACATCGTAAAATGAAACTAAATACGATGATAAAGTTCCACAAGAGATGGTTAACAATCCATTAACGGTAGTAGACAAAGATGGCTCTGCAAACGAGCACCAAGTACGGCAGACATTAACATAATCAGACACATTCGTCGAAGTAATGTATGTAAAGAAGTTTAATGAAACGTCTCCGATATTAAGCTCGGCGAGTCATGAAATAACTATCATTAAGACCGACACGATACGGACGATAATCATCGGGTGGAAGCAAAAAGCTGAAGCATCGCTCGTGATGCAAATTGCACATGCCATAAATCAAGTAGTTAATCACCGTGCCGCGAGCTCTCGACATAATAATGAGATTACAAGAAAAAATTACACACAATGATATTCTCGAGTCAAACGCGATGGGAACGCGTCAACAGGCGACAATCACAATGTTGATACAAGAACAAAAAAACACTGTTAATAACAGACATTCACAAAACCGATGAAGCTAATAAAGTGAAACAAAACGAGAATCGTAAATACAAGAGTGAAGATGTAAAAGGCGATAATAAGAAATTGAAGGCAGCAGAGCAAGAATTTATAGTCGAGGCTAAAGCAGCAAGAGATGACGATAACTCAGCCGTACAATAAAGAGCGCTATTGATCTCGCAGAAAGCGAATCGGCTGTTACAGAGAACAAAACACGCTACCGCCGAATGTCGCATAAATCTTTATTATTGCCGCAACAAGCTTATAGCGCAGTCGTTTCAGGTACTCGAACCGGATCTCCCGGTATAAACTCACGACTTCGAGGCATTTTTTCGCTCGATGAAATACACTCTATAGCCCCTGGCCCAGAGGAAGGAAACCCATAAATAAATAATAATAAAACCATTTATATTACCAAAGGGTTTCGCCCGACGTGTCTATTATCATCTGAATTGTTTAAATATGATAATGCATCAAAATAACAGACGTTTCGTTTGCGGCCGCGACTTCTGTTCCGATATTATCATAAAGATTCACTTAATAGACTGTTTCGAAATTATTATAGTCATCTGACACCGTTTTATGGGCAGGGAGATTACATTTTTTTGCGAGTTGATTCAAAATACGGTGAGCTAAATTACAGTCCGTCTGATATCATGCACAGCTGATTGCTATTTCGGCTTCTTATTTACATAGCATATAAAAAGTCTAATCTATGGCCATCAACTCGGTAATAAGAGATCGACACTCGAGATTAAGCCACAATTTTTATCCAGTTAAAAACCTCAAGATTGCAACGCAATAACGGAACGCAACGTGTAATCATATTCGCAGATTAAATCAAATTTTAATTATCACTATCCGGTCGGTATCCGGCTCCAGCTCGCACGGTGTTTCAGCATTAAAAACGCCGTATAAAAGGGGTAATAAAGTACCCCCAATAAACCCCGAAAAGCACTGAGTTGCCTCGCAATAACCGTACGTAGACTAAACAAATGATTTTCTCGATAATAAAAACTTCACAATAAAAACGTTCACGAAATGTCGGTCATTAAGTGTATTTACGCAGCGAAACGGATATAGGGGCCGTAAAAATGTAGAACGGCTTATTGAGACGTTGGCAACGGTCTCGGGCGAGATCCGACTTAATCTACGGGCTTTGGCTCGCTGGCTAATTCGGGACAGCCACAAAACCGACGTAAGAACTCTGACACTGAGAAGATTAAACGGAGCTTAAATTTTCTGACAAATTAAATCTTAAAGTCACAGAAATGTTATCAACATCGTGAGCTCATGCTTCCTTATAACTATTGCTGGAAAATAATTGAGTCCTGCGTTTCACATTAGTGAGTGGCAAACGAGAAATGTATTTAAAACCACAAATTATGCAGTTAGTTTATCGCAAACATATGAGCTTAGACCGGCTGGTAGCGGCCAATTAACTCGGTTGAAAGGCGAGGCAATAATAACTTTATATGGATTAACTGTGTCAGATGCATTCAGAGATAGGACGCGGAGTGGACTATTGCTGACGGCGGCGGCACACTCGGCTGCACTTCAAATGCATAAATTATTGCTCTCAGTGAAATTTCACTCAGGGTTGTGCCAACATGACTTGGGTATCAAAAACAGATGCAGTTCTTTTGCTATCACTTTATTGTCTCACTACCGAACTAAGTTCTACTGAGTCTTACCAATACAATCAGACGGATCACTGTAAATCGTCTTACATGCTAGATGAATTTAGGCGCCAATTCCTTATTAGTCATTACCCAAGTCTGAGAAGAAACAAATCATTATGGTCAATTATATTCATTCATAAAGTACACAAGAACGAAATGTCCTCCACTTAACTAGAGACAGTAAGAAATATGCTATTGGACAGACGCCGGCCGGGCAGACAGATGTACGAAAGTATTTTTGCCTAAGCTGAAACGGAGACACTTGCTTCGCTCGGTCAAATATATGAATTTATTTCAGATGTGATAAGATAGATTTTATACCATTATTATTATTTTTCCCAATTATGTGGTTCTGGACAATCGAGATACTTTTATTTAAATCTTTTGAATCTGGTCCATCATCATCATCATCTTTCTAATTTTTCAAATTATTCTAATAAAAAAAAAACATTTTCATCTATACGTACATATAATATCTATTGAGACGACATGATACAATATTATGATAGATAACAAATGTTCTTGAAAGGGATGATAATAAGTTATAATAGGTATAAATTTAAGTCGCCACATAAAGCAAAGCTTATAGAACCATACAAGTTCAATAGAACGAGCAATTAATATGATTCCCGATAACAATGAACATAAAAACAGAACGGGCGACGTAAGCGAATGGAGCGGAACGAGCTCCTAGCACAAAAGATTACAGAAACTCATATTTATAGGCCTATTGTTGTAGTCACAACTGCTTTTTGTGTTCCAGCTTCCAAACATGAATTGGTAATGTTGTTTCATTCATAATTTATTACTTTATCGAGCTTTGTGCTTAAAAAGAAATGTGGTCGTGAAGATTAATGCCGCGGGATCTTTAACAAATTCATATTTTTCATTATGGCATGATTTGACAGAAAACATGCGCGTCATGGCTCTGTTTTCTATTAGGGAGTAGCTACAGATCTATAAACATATAGAACTTACCGTTGTTATGTGTGCTCATTCATAACTTCCTTAAATTGTACATAGACATTTTAGTAATAATAATGTAGATCATTATCAAGAAAAAGTCATTAAATATTACCAAAATCATTTATGGTAATAACATTAAAAATTATGTCATTATAATTACCGCTGGTGTAATCATCATCGTTCCTCTTGTATCGTTATAAATTTATCTCATACTAAATATTACATTTAAATGGTTGGTCAGTTCTAGTCAGTTGTTAGGCGTAGGCGGTACGTCGTCATCAATCACTCGCCGTGACTCTTTCAACCTGCCGCCGGGTAGGGCTGCCACACTGCCAGGCCACAGAGAAAGTAGCCTACAGAGTGGACAAAGACAAATTTTCTTAATTTTATTGATGTGTAACATCTTTGACTGGCCTGTCAGCTCAGTTGGTAGTAGCTCTGCCTTCTGCACTGTAGATTGAGGGTTCGATTCCCTCCCAGGATTAACATTTGTGTGAAAAACATAGGTGTTTGTTCTGTGTCTGGGTGTTATAAAGTATCATAAGTATTTATTTAAAAATATATAAGTATTATATCAGTCATCTGGTCACCATAATACAAACTATGCTTAGTTTTGGGCCAGATGGTGTTGTGTGAATTGTCCACCAATATTTATTTATTATTATTTATTTATTTCTTATAGCTTTCTTGCAATCTATTTGCAATATTTGATTTGACCATTGAGAGCGCGCGGTACAAATCTACAAATCTATGTGCGTATGTGACGAGAAAAATTAAGAAAAATAAATAATGAGAACCCATCAGCTGTGCGCAAAACCTACAGCGTTGTGTATAAATAGTGATGGTATATAAACTAATTCAGGATATAATGTTAATGTTGCTTCATCATATGCAACTACTGTAGATATATAGATTTAGATAAAACTTGAAGTTAGACACTATATATAACTAAAAATTCAACACACACTGTTGCAGTTTTAAAGGGTTTCATAGTTCAGCGATAATATTGCTTAAGAAGTAAACACAAACTTTCAGCTACTACCCTCGAGATGACGAAAACAAGCGCAATACAACATTGAATGTACTTACTAAAAAGATTAATAATAATAATAATATTGGAGGACAAAAGATTGGTGTTAAAAGTGTGTGTGTGTGTGTTCTGTAAGGCTCGCTCGTTTTATTTTAAATTAATGTAGTTCTGTATGGTTTGTGGCTGTTGCCTGTTAGCTATTTATGATAACAATAATTTGAAGGTATAAATACCTATTTTCTTGACCTACTCAAAAAAAAAGATTGGAAACATGTTTTTATGAAATTCATATATGACGTACAAAATATAATTGCATTTAAAAATATACCGTCATGTAATTGTAATAATATTTAAGTTATATGGCGTTAAATAACGGTATAACCTTGTAATTTTAATGTTATTTAGTAAATATGGCAGCTGACTTCAACGCCATATTAGCTTATAATGTAAATATGAGATTGCTAGTCACTTAATCATTATCTAAGTCATTAAATAATCACACATTTTTACCATAAAATGTATATTTAACTAATAAAATATAAATAAATGCGAAAGTTACTCTGTCTGTCTGTTTGTTACGTTTTCACACCTAAACCGCAGAGCCGGTTTTGATGAATGTTGGTATAGAGATATATGAGACTTTGGAGAAGGACATAGGCTACTTTTTATGTAGGTACCACGCGTGCGAATCCGCGAGCAGCAGCTAGTTTACCATAATTTGTAAGTTTTTTCGACACAGTTGCATGAATAGTATCACACTCATTAGGAACTAAAAAAGATTTTATAAATTCTGTTCTATGAATGTGTTACTCTATGACCCAGCCAGCTAGGGCTACCACGCGCATAAATTATGTTCTGTTTTTGTACTGTCAACTTGATACTGGCGACAGTGTTAATTAATCGCTCGTTTACACTGTTTATTGTAGGGCTTACATTTACTTGTAAACATTTCGGAAACCTTATTTTTATCTTCGACCTATAAGTGAAAATGAAGAAAATAACTTTTCATAACTACGAGTATCTTTTGCTGTTGTAGGTTCGATTTGAGTCATTTGGTTCCCATATTACAGAACATTAGAAGTGCTTTCTGAGCGGGGCATGCGCGCTACAACTTGGAGTGTATGCTCATATTTGCACGAAAACATGCGATCGCGCAGATTAGTAGCTCGCGGAGTTCAACGAAGCGCACACTAACATCAAACATGCGCCATCTTGTGCTTATATGAATTGCAGAGCGAACAGACAAGGGGGTACAAGAGTGTGTAAACGTTCCACGATATTGTTTAACGATAACTTAAGAAACCAGTTCGTTTTCTTAAGTTATCTTAAGATTACACTATTTATGTTATGACGATATGATCGAGAAATGTTTAGCGCGCAAATAATAACTTTCCATCCGCCACTCACCAACCCAGCCAATGCTGCGCACACCTAACATGTGTACACCTAACCCTACATTTTAGGTGCTGCTAGTATACACCTAATAAGGTAACTTCTACTCTATCGATAAACTATTTACCTACCTAATACTGTTTGCTTAATATTGCAAGTATTTTTTTTTAGCTCTCTGATATTAATTAAAACTTACCTTAGACTACTTAGATTGTTCATATATACCTATATAAGTATTTATATATCAACCCACTTTCCTTATACGTAATTAGCTATTTTAGTTAATAAATATAATTTATGTACATACTATACATTACATACTTACATACTATACTTTACTAGGTTGTTAAACGAAAAACATTTTATTCAAATTAACAAAATATTTAATAATTAAAAATTAAATGAAAACTACTATCGATAACATTTGAATCACGTCGTACGTCAATTACTTTGCACAGCACATTATTATTATTATTATAATAGCCTTTTTCAATTTCCTTTCTCACTCGTTTTATGTTTTATAAATATTTTAATCATAATTGTAGATAGGAATCCCATCTTTGAGTATAAGCCTCCTCCAGATTACTCCATATCTCTGCTTCTGCTTTTTTCATCAGCTCCCCAGCGGTTTTTATAACTTCGTCTATCTGGTCTTCTTTTTCCAGTTGGTCTCGTCCATCTGCACTGCACATAGACAAAACAAATTGTGTACGTGGTAGTGACCTGTGGAGTGATCCTATTGATCTGTTTCATATTGCATTACGTATGTTTTTTCATATACACTGCATGAGTAGTTGTCGAAAAATGTGGCGTTGAGACAGACGACAGCGATTCTCAGGCATATGGCCGAGTATATTTTTCGATTCTCTTTTCTTTGGTAGTTTTTCTTGCTTAGTTTGATGCTTGAAGGTTGTGTCAAATGTCTACTGATAATATTTATTATTTTATTATTATAATTACTTTTCACACTAATACACATTTATTTACAAAAATAATAACATAAATATACAGAATAATATAAAATACTAGTGACACAGTTGAGCTATCTAAGGACCGTTTAAAATGATCTATGGATAGCTCCACTGATCCAGATCACTGCTAGAGGGCAACGTTCCCAAGTTTTACAGTACAGTTTTTATCAATGATATTATATTAAATAAATAGGTTTTATTGTATAATAATTGTTGAACATGTAACAAATAGGTATTTATTTTAGAGGTTTCTTAAGAAACAGGAAAATTTGCTATACGTGCAGTTGGGTGTTTTAATTTTGTACAACATCCAACTGCCTGTAAGCGTACTGCTTTCAATGCTCATTTTTCTATTTTCATCAATGTAATTTTTCTATTGTCAATGTCTTCTCATTTCCTGTTTTTACGTTAATTAAAATATAATTTTAAGCAATGACAGCCGCTATATTATAGGAAACTTTGTAAACAACCTTTGTGAACAAAACAATGCATTCTCGCTATAAATTCGTGATAATAGCCGATGAAAACGGATAATTATAACAGAACACGTTTTTTGCAACGGATTTTTCCTGTTAAAGGCAATAATTGAATGGCAAAAACTTTGATTGATCACCGACATTATTGACTTTGGCTCGCAATTATAATTATCGTGCATGAGTCGGTGTGCTAATATTTGTTTTTCCTAACTGCATGAATCAGTTTGCCGTGGTTGGACCCTTGGAACTACACACTTGGAAAAACCTTTGTTTTTACGTTGATGTCGAAAATTATTTTAACAAATGTTTGACGAAATTTTCTTTGTAACTTGAAACTTATAATATTATCGAATAAATGGCTTTTAATAAAAAAAAATGCTGGTAGCCCTAAACATAAAGAGTAACACTTGATCATAGTCAGCGTCCCGTCAGAGCTACTGACGTTTTTATATACCGGGTTGGAATGGATCGAATCTGTCAGGTGCTTACGAAAAATTGCCCCTGGAACAACCTATTCCCATACGCCGTTAGCAGTATTGACTTGAGTGTACTTGAAGGTTTTTGAAATGAAATGCTGACGAAAAGAGTAGTTATTTTCTCGTGACAAGTCAAGTTAATATTGTGAATTAAGCTAAGGATTGTAAATTACATATCAATCGAAACAATACAATGATATTTAAATGCTAATGATGAATATTAATAACGCTCATTATTTCATAATTTATTTACAGAAATAATTACCTATAATAATTATAAATTACATGTACAGAATAATATACAATAATATAAAATACACGTGAAACAGTTGAGCTATCTAAGAACAGTTTAAAACGATCTATAGATAGCTCAACTGATCCAGATCACTGATAGAGGGCAGCGGTCCCAAGACACTGGCTGCCACGTTGAATGGCAATGCTAATACGCTGAGCCAGATAGGAGCCAGCTCTTGGGTCACGCAATGTATCTACCAGACGACGTCGTGAAATGCGTAATAATGCTTAATACCATAATATTTAATATACTTCTGTGAATTATTTTATGGGCAACTCAATCTAGAGTTAAAAATTTAACAAATGTTAGTACTTTCTAATTACGTAGAACAAATAATGTGCCTGAAAAATAAAATATAACAATAAAATAAATCGGACTAAATTTCAATTGTAATGTAAGTGTTTGATATCGAATGTTAGTAAAAGTTTAATTATATAACAATTGTTAAGTAAACGGTTCACTGTGTACGCGTTTTTCGGCAAAAATCAATACAAGAGTACAGTGAAAGATTAACCCGCGGAAGACTGATGAAGGAAGAAGTGCGTTTGACAGAATCAGGAACGTGGAGTCATTGAATAGTAAACGCGCGCATCGACAAGGGAATTAGGATTCAATGGATTCTGCGAAAGAAAAGAATGAAAACATTTTGTGTAATGTATGAATAAAGAAAATGGAGAAATTGAGTGTGGAACGTATTTAAACCCTTGTGATACACTGTGGTTTTGTTTTGGGCTTATTGTTGTGACTCAAACTCAGATCAAATACCAAGCATTTCAAATTAAATTATTAACAGCATTTCATTCAGAATTGTCTGAAATATATGCTTAGTTTTTAATCCGAATTTGAGTATTGTAAAACAAAGGTTTAACTTTACAATTTCAAAGTTATATTTCCAGGTGTTGATAACAATAAAACGTAGAAAACCATATTGCAAGAAGCTCTTGAAGCGTTATAAATTATTCTTACTCAAGCGTGTAATGCTCACGGTTTATTTAATCTTGCGCTAAAATCAAATGTAGGCACGGAACAAAAAGTGCTCAATGTTGCGAACGAATTCAGAACCCATCAGTGGAAAGTGTCCTACATCCCGCTCTGCACAATCCATCCTTTACACTCTTGTGATACCAGCAAGAGTTAGTAATGTCCAACTGCAAAGAGATCATCAAATATGTCAATAGATGCTAGATCTAAAGATCATTCTGTTTTAAGTTGTTAGGTTTCTGTACAGCAATAACGTTCATCCATCTGACTGCGTATCTTCGACTCTTTTGCTTCTAATGAATCTCTCAGTCAGAATCTTACATCACTTGCCAAGGTTTTGTGCCCAGATCTTTTTAGTAATACGTCTTCAAAATTTTTTTATACCCGCAACATGCAAAAGAACATCCTTTCAAAGGGTTGGATACAATGCGCGTTGTTGCGGCGTGGAAATTAAACATTTGATTTAGTAGTTACATCCGTTCTAACATGACATCCGTGGGACCTCGAAACAGTCCTTTATGTCCAACATCCTAAACTGAACATTGTACATGCATTTTGCATATCGTTTTTACCATAACTTACTCATTAGAACATTAGCAAATTACGGTAAAACATGAGAAGGAAATGCTACTCTGGTACGTCTTCCAGCTTATAATAGCTAAGCCACTGTTGTTTTGTTTTTGCCATTAACCACTTCATAGCATTTATTTCCAAAAGAAACCGTTATTACCTACTGAATCTTCTCAACTGCTATCATGTCAAAACTTTTTACGCCATCTTTTTATTTCGGGAACTAATTGTCCATAAGCGTGGGACGGTATCATAAAACCGACAAAATGTTCTCAACAACAAATTAAACGATCCCAAAGGATTCAGATACTAATGACCAGTTGTTCCCGACTTTTCTTGGAAGATATAATAAAGAAATTGTTGCTTGGATTGTCTGCTTGATCAGTATTTACGAAGGTTTTGCATTTGACCAATTATCAAGCCATTATGGCATATTACTTTTGGAAAACCAATGTTACTGAAATCTCTGCGTATTAAGTTTTATGTTCCGAGTTCCTTAGTTAGGAGTTTAAGAATATGTTTGTATTTTTTTGCAAATTTGCTGTTTATGTAAATTACTTGCATTTTTATGTCTATTAAAATAAACTAACCAATCAGGTTTATAACCACGTTGACATACGCTTTGTTCATTATTATACTTGGTTTGTATCTTAGTAAGTCAATGTTTATTCGAAAATCTTCCCATCACAATAAACAAGCTAACTATCAGGTTTCCAAAGCCATAAAATATTTTTATTTATTTTAATAGCGCTTTGTAAGATGTCAGATACAACGAATATATTACCGGTAGCCGAGAGGGTATTCTTTTTAAAAGGTAATTATTTACAGAAACGATCTTGGTATTGAGATAAACAAGCCGATAACAATACATCTCGGACAGCGTTCACGCATTCTCCATCCCCATCCATTACTGTTTCGTCTTCAATAACACGTTTCGCCTCGTCTGTACTTCCAACATTATTACCAACATCGACCTTATTGTCACCGCTGTAAAGTTCAAGCGTAGATTGTATCTTGACGGCTTTGTGGGTGCGCTAACTCTTTCATCTATCATAATCGTTCATGCTGAAAACAATCAAGATTGAATTCTCTTCGACCAAGAGTCGACTGTCATCCATCGTATTAGAGTTGAAATTCTCAAAAAATATCTGTTAAGACTGTTAGTAGCTAAGTCGAAGGCGTAACGAAGGGACCCGTGGATCCAGGAATATGACAAATGACATCTGCCTACCGCCTGTCAAATAACGGACAGATAATAAATGACCTCGATTGTTTATCATCAAATAACACATATATCATTATCGTGTGCTCAGCTTTCGGATGCTTTGACTAGGGAGTATGATTAATATTGTTTGGTTAATTTCGAGAAGTAATGTAAATAGTTTAGGGGGAGTTCGGCTGTGTCATTGCGGGTTGATTATGATGATGGTCGGTGGCTATTGTTTGATTTTTGATGGGATAAAGGCTGATTGATGTGGAATTAGTGTGTCAAACTTAATTGCGTCTAGCTTTTAGTCAATTTAAGGATATTGCTGAATCTATAGAGCATTTGTGGAAAGTGCACATTTTTGATATATTATTTTAAATAAATAAAGAACCTTGCTACCTATTTCACAGAACAATCACTAAAAGAGTTGATTTCTGTCACAAGCACGATATCTCGGTGGGCTCGGCTGGCGGCGGAAATCATTTTTCACAGCGCCCTATAAAGCGATACGTCAAAATCAGTGTTCGCGTAAATTTCGTTCTTCGTCGCTTGGAAATGTAGTGTCGTTCAAGAAGTAAAGTTAAAGCGAAATAATCATATATTACAGAATCCATGTGTTAATCTAGACGATTTAACGATGTAATTTCTTTGTCATTACTGGTTATTGGACCATAATTCACACAAATACGAATCAAATAGCTTGGAGAAAGAAAAATAAGTCAATTATAAAAGAAAACATATTTAAAAATATAAAGCTGACTTAAAGATATCAAGGCCTACATTTATTTATCTATAAATCTGCATACTTTTATATATTCGCACCAAAAAATCAATAAAACCAAAAAAAAATATTAAACCACAATCTATTTCATCCTTAACATAAACTTATTTTACTTTCCCTAAGCAAAATCATGTCACAAAAACCAAAGTCTTACTTTTTTGTTCAACCCCAAGCAAAAGGTCGCTAAAGTTACTGCCTTAAGCCGCGGCGTTAATTTCCAGATCGGTACAGTAAGCTTGATAAATGATTGCCGGTATTTCAAAGGAACAATGGACGACCCCGAAGTCGTTTATCAAAAACGTCTATGTCAAGGTGAAGATTATACAAATAATGGAGGAGGTAGTGGATAAATAAATGGTTCAGATGGAAGTCAATTGGGACTCAACGGTTTAGAATTTTTGGATCAGGATGACAGGATCGATCTTCACTATGTACTGCTATGTAAATTTGGTTGGAAGTTAAGTTTGGAGTCGAGTTGGGAAAAGGTCTAATTATTGGAAAGGTTAAGAAAATTAATTAATTTGGCAACGAAAGAGAAATCACAACATTTATATAGTTACTATATAATTTAGATAGAAAACAAAAAAGCTTGTCTAAGATAATAATGTTATGTCTGACACCACATGTCTGATATACTACTAACATACCTTTTTTTGTAAAAAATATGTATCTGCTTCAAGTCGACTTAACAAAAAAACGAATATCATACAAAAATGACTTAGGAGCATTTGAGTGTCTTGCTGGTTTCTACTTAGACTGGGGTTAAAAGGAATCGGCTCCTACATTAATCCAATATTATGTAAGACGATTCAAAATGATCAGTTTGGTGATTCTATAGAATAAGAAACGGATTGTATATAAAACTAGTATAATAAAATTCAAAAAAATCCAACATTACATGTTGCCATTTCGTTGTCTCAGAACCAGCAAGGGGCGCATTCCCTTATGAGGGATTGGGGATAACTGTCAAGTGTAATACGATTGCATCCCCTTGTTATAAGGCTTATGTGATAATCATTCATGGCATGTTCTAGGAAGAAATATTGAGTTTGTTTGTTTGACAACTTGGCTTTGGGGTTTTAATTTTTTTGATAAATGATATTTAGTATCTACCGTAACACATACGTAGGTATGTATAGTACCAGATAATACATTATTGTTAAATACGGGCCGGAGGTTATTGATTATATTACTTGTGTTGTTGTACATAATATCTAAAATAAATATTTTCATTACGCTACCCCACTTTGAAAACTCAATGATCATAGAAATTGTAAAATCAACATCCGCCTTGCGCTCTTAATAATTACTAATCCATTTTGAAAAGCTCATTAAGAAATCAACGAATAAATTTAGTTTAGTCCAATATATTTAGCTATTAAACACACAGGTTCCAGTATTTCAAAGCCAGCGGCATTGGTTTCATAGAAAACATCTCAGCAGGTCGGCGTGAAATAAAGTCGGCCGGATACGGGAACTGCTTTATCGACAACTTTATGCAGATGTTAGAGCAGATTTATGTGTTATACATACAGACGCGAAGAGCTGTATCTAAAGAACAGAAATAAATTAATATAAATGATTATTACACCTTAGCCGGGAAAATTATTATCTTTTTAGTACTAGGGTCTGATTTTCTCCTTCCGGACCCAAGGCACAACTACTATGCTCAACTGATTGTGCCGTGGGTACTTTTGATTCCCTTCTACACAACTGAGTTCCCTGCGACTCAACCCAGACCTTCTGCACAACTACTATGCCCACCTGGTTGAGTAGTAGGGAACTCTGAAACCACTTTGATACCCCATAGTACAACTACTTTAATTCTCTCAAGCACTGAAAGTAAACCTCTTTATTCAAGTGTTGCACTTTAGATTTGTCATCTTTTTGAAACGTAATAATATGTGTACGTCACTTTTCTGTTTGCTTTGACGTCGCGTCGTAGTAATTACAATTACTGTTTTGTTAATCAATTTATAATTTATATTATAAAAATGAATGAAGACGATGGTATTTGCTGCATAGATTACAATGGCGGCAAGATTGTACTTTATCGTGAACACCAGTATCACAAGATTCGCAATTTTAAAAATGGTTCTTGCGTACTGAGATGTTCATCATATAAAAAAACAAAGTGCCAGGAAAAATAACAGTACTGGTAAGCAGTAAGTTTAATTTTCAGTTTTAGCCCCAATTTACTCTG
Source organism: Lampropteryx suffumata (assembly GCA_948098915.1). Lineage (NCBI taxonomy): Eukaryota > Metazoa > Arthropoda > Insecta > Lepidoptera > Geometridae > Lampropteryx > Lampropteryx suffumata. Next base: position 1,130,126 of record OX402553.1, read on the forward strand.
TTATGGCAGCGATAGTGTTGAATTGAGCCTTATCATTTCCTTTTTTAGCGCCGCTTATATTTGTTTTTTTTTTAAGGATAAACGCGTTATAAGTGAAAAGCCACATAAATGCCAAGTAGATCCAAACAAAAATGTGATAATAAAAGAAAAAGCAGCATTAAAAAATTTTGTTAAAAGTGATGACCGCCCTATACCTCAACTGTATGCTGAGACTATCGACGGGTTGATGGACAAAGGATTGAATTTTGTAACTGAAATGCCGGAATTCAAAAATATGAAACATTTTTTATACGATGCCAGAAAGAAAGCTGTAGGTGCTAATAAGACCAGATTCGAGGATTTAAAAGAAGTGGAAATACCAGAAAAATTTAAAGAGTTTCTCATGGCTGACTTCAACGATGGTGGAGATAGAATTTTGATCTTCTGTTCACCTGAATAAAGACTGCAACTATGTAACATTAAAGAATACTTTATAGATGCAACATTTAAAAGCTTTGCAAGCTTGCAAGCCCGAAGCCCTTCACTCAGTTGCTATCGATTAATGGTGACTTTGGGAGTACACAAGAGACAGTGAATGTAAAACTACTTGTGTTTGCACTAATGCCAAATAAGAAGTAAGCAACTAACGAAAGGATATTCCATCTTCTACAGTCACATATTGCACAAATTACTGAAGGCGACAGCTGTAAATGGACTATATCAAAAGCGCATTGCGACTTCAAAATTGCTATAATAAACACTGTTGCTAAGTTTTTTCCAAAAGCTGCGATTCGTGGTTGTTATTACCATTGGAACAAAAATATGTGGCGAAAATGTAAACTTTTAGGCCACACGCTAAAGGCCGAAAGACGAATTGTTGGCCTTACCGCTGCTTTACCGTTGTTGCCAAAACAAAGAATATTAGAAGGCTGGCAATATATCAAGAAGGAAGTCAAAATTCATAATTTAATAATGCCTAAATTTACAAAGTACATTGATCACCTTTTTTATAAAAAGTGTAATGTGCTGTCTGTTCTGTCCGTATTTGGTGAGCGTCACAGAACAAATAACTACTTAGAAGGATGGCACAGCAAATTAAATAAAGCCGTGAACAAAAACACAGTCAATGATTGGCACCTACTGAATGCTCTTAAAGTAATTGTATCCACTTCTAAAATGCAAATAGCAAAAGGCGTTTCCGCAAAACGTAAAAAAGATCAGATCATCAATGACAAAGTTATTAGATCTGTCCAGATGCAACTTATCAACGGTGAAGTTAGCCTCGGCCATGCCTTAGATAAATTAAGATAAAATAAGTAATACTAAAATATATGAGGTTTTATTAATTTCCTTTTTTTATGGGTTTATTTTTAAGTTTTAAGTTTGGCAGTGTAGGTATGGCTATTTGCGTCTAATTTTCGTCAGTTGGGCCAAAGGTACATTTTTTTCCCAACAAATCAATCAGTTGTGTCTCAAAAGAACCCACGGCACAACCAGGGATTCGAGTTTTCGTCAGTTGGGTCATGGGTACATATTTTTTCCGGAACGGACCAATTAGTTGTGTAGAAGGGAATCAAAAGTACCCACGGCACAATCAGTTGAGCATAGTAGTTGTGCCTTGGGTCCGGAAGGGATTTTCTAATACCTCGGTCGGTAAACTTCTTCACCTTCTTCATTAATGGTACGTGTCATAATAATGTCAATTTTGCCATTGTCAAGTGTTTATATTGTTTATAGTTTGATGTCACAAAGTCGTATCTTGTTCTACGTCATTTGTTTTATATCAAATAGTGTATATTCGTATAAAATAATTATGCGAATTATTTTTCCATTCAAAGCTTTTATTTTAATTATTCACACCCGAGTCAATAACTCTAGCTCTATTTAAATAATAATTACGTTTCAAAAACTAAAAAGACAACCGACTTCATGTATTCAAAATATCAAAATTTCGTTTTGAAGTTTCGTGTTTTGTTATTTTAATGTTTAATATTTCTGATCTGATGCTCGTTACGTTGGGTTGTAATCAAACTATTTTTCTGCTCAAGAAATAGAAATAATATCATAGAGCGTAGTGTAGATAAGTTAACATCACACTAGAATATTACATCTTTCATCTCACATTATTCTTATACAGTTACCTTGATCAGGGGATCACGTTGAGGGCAACGTCTACACCAGGTTGTCATCACACTGCATTATGATGCTGACATGCTTTGTCCCAGGACACGATAATATGACCCGCCGTCACTGTCACAATACCATGTCACGATTTGTCGCATGTTGCGGACCACTAATTATGTAATAAAGTTAGAAACAGTTTCTGATAATGTTAACGAGTTTAAGTTTTTAGAAAATGTATACTTAAACAAGGTTATTTAAAAACCTTATCTAAATTAGGTGGTACCATAAAAAAGAAGTCAATAAAATTCACTTCACTGCATAATTTATAATATTAAAATGAAATAGTATTTTTGCTCTCATAAAAGTTTAATGTTGTTATCTAAAAATTCGTAAAGCATATACTAATCGTAATAAAATCAGCTTTCTAAAACAATCAGAGCAGATCTTTTAAAAATAAATTTATGAATGAATAATAAAATAATAATGTATTATAACTATCACGGATGGCGAAATATTTTTAAATAATAATTGTTTAATCAGTTGTGTAATTGGATTTTGTTAATCATTAAATTATTTCGACCCAGAGCAGATATTCAAATACACTGTGGTCATGCATCAGTGCATGGTTAATTACTTTATATTATAAAGGTGTGTTTTGATTTTTACAAAAACGATTGTTCGCGTCGATCAAATACGGATCAATAAATCAATGCGATAGAGCTTATAAAGGATATTTGGGGATTATGAAAATTGAGATGAATGACATTGACGGAATGATGCCGTCAAATTTTAGTTACCATTTCGGCTCTTTATCTAAATTGTATTATATATTAATATTTTATTTAAATGTATTATAGAATTACCTATTTGCAACAATAATTAATATAATTTTCTGTGTTATACATAATGGGGGAGCGCAGATGTCTACCGGACAGGCTTTCAGCCTAATTTAGGCACCTGAGGTTTTTAGATCATAGGTATTTTATTGTTATTATATTTAAAACCTTAAACATTTTCGTAATAACGTACTTTTAAATTGTCCTCAAATAAATAATATTATTATTATTACTAGCGACCTGCCCCGGCTTCGCACGGGTGCAATTACCGGTGTTTCTCTACTATATTATGCATGTATTATACATATAAACCTTCCTCTTGAATCACTCTATCTATTTAAAAACCCGCATTAAAATCTGTTACGTAGTTTTAAAGATCTAAGCATAAATAGGGGCAGACAGACAGCGGGAAACGACTATGTTTTATACTACTTAGTGATCTGACACTAAACCAGACTGACATACATGATCTTTCGTGGAGACTTGACGTCATCTTCCTTTTGTAATATTTTCACTTTTCCGAGCCCACTGGAGTGATAAAGCGGCAGGTCCCGCGACCGGGAATTACAAAATAATTGCGGACACAAATTAAAATATTAATCGATATCATTTAACAAGTGAACATACCGTGAAGGGACCGGTGCTACTGATAGCGATCGCGCAATTAATTATTCATAGTTCAATTGACGTTTTCATTTACTATGTTGGATAACACCTGCCAGAAATGAACTGAGCAGCAAACCTCAGAGGAAGCTCATTTTATGATTATTGAAAACATTCGGTTAGGACTTTGAAGTTTGTTGGTAAATTCTATAGATCAGACGATCTTTGTCTAAGTAATAACTATCGCTAACATGTTTGGTTTATTCGCTCATTTAAATATACTATAGCACCTTTTTATAGCTTCCTAAAAAGAAAAGACAAGAATGCATGGTCTCATGTTGCTCTGCCCTCAGAGAGTTAACTGACACGACATTTGAAATGTATAAACTCTCTTGTATTCGTTTTTCGTATTTAAGGTAGTTATAAGATCGATCATGCAAAAAAGCGCTCGAACTAGGACGAGTTTTTTGCCAGTTCTTCTCGAGCTGGGTTAGGAGGAATTGGCACCTAAATTCACCTAGTATGTATGGCGTTTTAAAGTAATCCTTGTGATTGTATTGAATAAAATATCTTTTGACTTGACTTTGATTACCAAAAAAAGTCCAAATCTAGAAGAGGACTTTTTAAGAACTGGCCACAGGTCGCCTAAAGTTAAAGTTATCATGTCAATATACATAAAAGCTAAAACGCTTGCGATTTTTTATTGATTATAAGTGATATCAAGTTTGAAGATGTACCAAGTGTACGCTTGGAGCTTCTGAGACACCCTTACATCCTTTCATCACACTGTTCCTTTCACCTTATGATCCTATTGATCACAGCTAATGTATACTAAAAGCTAATGTAAAAAAATAAAATCCGCAACAAGGAAATCCGTAGAAGAACCAAAGTCACCGACGTAGCGCTCAAAATTTGCAAGTTGAAGTGGCAATGGGCAGGCCATATAGCTCGCAGAACTGATAACCGCTGGGGAGTAAAAGTTCTCGAATGGCGAACAAGGACAGGAAAACGAAGCGTAGGGCGATCCCCCACCCGATGGATATTTTCTGCAGCTGGAGGGAGTAGCGATGGGTTCACCCATAGCACCTGTCGTAGCTAACCTATATATGGAGTGGTTTGAAGCTACCGCGCTACAAAATGCACCCTGTAGGCCAACACATTGGTGGTAGTATGTAGTTGATGTATTTGCAATTGTACAGGAGGATCAAATAGATAGGTTATTGACACACCTAAATACACAGCACCCTAAAATTGCATTTACAGTAGAGCACGAGCAAAATGGTGAGTTACCTTTTCTGGACGTGTTGGTTAAATAAAAGTGAACATACAGGTCCCCTATCCTACTCGGTATACCGTAAACCAACACACACAGATAGGTACCTAAGAGCCGACTCTTACCATCATCTGGACCACCTTTCATCAGTACCTAGGACACTGATTAATAGGGCTTTGAGACTATGCCACTCTCAAAATCTAGATGCAGAGTTATCACACGTTAGGAATACACTGGAGAAGAATGGCTACGGATGGAAACAAAGTTTTCGCATTGCCAATTCATCCTCAAGAAAACGTCAAATGTCAGTAGAGAGAGCTGCAGCTTACCTACTGTTTGTGGAAGGGGTGACGGATAAAATTGGACACTTGTTGCGAAGGAAATATGGCATCAAGAGAATATTCCGACCACTTACTCAACTGAGACAATTGATACGCTCTCCTAAAGACAAAGACCCTTTGAGTGTACCTGGAGTTTACAAAATTCCTTGTGATTGCGGTAGCTCCTACGTAGGTGAAACTAACAGGAACATTTCTACCAGGCTGACTGAACATATTCATGCCGTGAAGAATGCTGACATTGAAGAGTCAGCAATGGCAGAGCACTAGCTAACCTCTGGCTCTACACATTACATTCGGTTTGATAAGGCTCAGGTACTATCAAGAGAAAGATTCTTTGTACCTCGAAAGATCCGTGAAGCAATCTAAATCGGCCGTGTTCCAAACTTCAACAGAGACAAAGGTTGGTTTCTTTCTCCAGCCTGGAAACCTTGTCTGCATGGAACGGATTATAGTAACGATGTGGAGCCGGTTAGTGATAGTGTCAGTGCTGTATGTTTGACGGTTCCCAATGTTGTGGGCACGAGTGGCGAAGTCGAAGAGCGAGTACTAGCACCAAATTTGTTACCGCCTGCCGTGACAACGTTTCCCTCGCTACCCGCACGCACGACTCGCGCCGCAAGATACCTCACCCGCAGTGCGAACCGTGAACTCGAGCGGTAACGAGCGGACCGCGGATCAAACTCACCCTGATGAAGATTCTCTAGATGAATCTAAACAATGTCGGTGCCTCCATCGACAAAATAATACGTAAGTAAAGCCCGTGTTTATCAAAATGTATGATATGATGATGATGATATGATGAATGTAAACTCTCTTTTGAGCAATAAACAGGATGACGCAGATAAAAACTAATTTCATAGCACGGAGTAATGAAAATATAAGGCAAACTGGTCACCACATTACCCGTTAAACAAGTAGTCATTACCACGAGCTAATAAAACGAATTGCCCTTAATTTTACACCATCAACATTACATTATTAGCCCGTGTGTCGTTTATTAATTATATGGCTGCTGTATATCATGTTTATGACGACTACTGCCGCCGGGTAAATTACGTAGTTTTTGTAGTCAGTGTAAATTATATAACGGTGTTTTTAGTTATGTACAAAAGAAAGAAAATTTATTTATAAGCTAATATTCACTTCTTGCTTGATAAATATACCGTCAGTCAGTGATTATATTACAGCAAGCTGCTGCCCGCGGCTTCGCGCGTGTTACTACTTAAAAAGTAGTTAAATCCGTTTTCAAGATAAAATGTAAAAAATATAAAAATGGTTTATTTGACACACAACACGAAGAAACTTACAAACAGAGAGAAAAAAACTAACAAATGATTAGATTAGGTAGGCCAAATTGCCAAACAGGTCCAGTTTCAGCTTTAATCCCACTCCAATAGGAGAAAACGCTGATTTTCAGACTGAGCCTTACAGTCTGCTTACTCAATTTTATCAAGATCCGTTCAGCATTTAGCCGTGAAAAGGTAACATATAGACAGACAGACAGACAGAGACACCTTCGAATGTATATTAGTACGGAAGTATAATAGATAAAGAATGCCGGAAATTTCACACAGCATCATCTAGCCCCAAAGTAAGCACTGCTTGTGCTATTATGGGTACCCGATATACTATTTTCTTTTTTTTTTTATAAATACATAATTATATATTATACATAGAAAAACTCCTAGACAAAGATAAAGATAAAGATAAATTTATTTGCTTCAACATAGTGTGGGTTACAGTTGTAGGTCTTAAATATATTAAATAGTTCTATTATGTTCTACCTTAAAATTAGGCATGCAAATATTGAAAATTATGTTTGTATTACATACATAGTTAAAGTGTTTATATAATTATAGAATTAAATGTCAATGTTTCAAATCGTCAGCTAAGAAGTCATTAATATTATAGTAGCACTTACTTACTAATAATTGTTTTAATTTTGCTTTAAACATAATAATCTCACTAACATTTAAAAATGACTTAGGTATCTTATTATATATTTTAGGTGCCATACAGACTGAGGTTTTATATAACAGTGCAGTTTTGCAACTATGCGTACAGATTCTGTTGTTATCTCGTAAGTGCAAGAGACAAATACTTACATAATATCATACAAACATTTGTGTCGCGGCGGGTATCGAACCCGCAACCTTCTGATTCTCAGGCAGGCCTTGGATCATTGCACCACAGAGTATGGATATGGCTTTGTTATTTTTTTTTAATCTAGTTTTAAAATAGCCTTGACAAATAACTGACATCAATACAATATAACAATCCAAACATGAAATATCCACAATCAAACCGTCACATTCAACGACATTGAATGAACGCGACAAGTGGCCGTCCGGCGCGTGACAAAACACACAAATAATTGTCAATGACGTTGACAGGTTTGACAAGTGTGACAGCTGAGTGCTGTGACAACAATGGTGGCGCAAATGTTGATTATTGTCGATGATTCAATGAACTAATACTAGGTAGAATACCTACCTATACTGGTGTATAGGTAGGTACTCTTGATTTCCCAATCACGATTTAATTGTGCAATGTGCAAGTACCGAGTATGTTAGTCATAATATTAAGTTATTTTTTTATTCAATTCTGCTTTGTACAAATTTGCCAGAGTAGATAAATAACATTAAAAATACGAAAGACCTAATTTTGCTTGCACCAAAGAGTAACAGTTTTAAATTACAGGTTTAAAATGAGTTCAAATAAATGTACAAAATAATATAAAATACACGTGAAACAGTTGAGCTATCTAAGGACCGTTTAAAACGATCTATAGATAGCTCAACTGATCCAGATCACTGCCAGAGGGCAGCGTTCCCAAGATACTGGCGGCATTACTACGTTGTTAAAATTAACATTTTGTTTGCTTATTGAATAGATTTTCCTGGGATTTCCGTAGTTTTAATCAGCACAAAATTACATGGCGTCTAAAATTTGTTAATTGATAACATGTTAACACGTCAACATACATCAGTTTAGCAAATTTAAGTAGTGTACTTTGGCGTAAACAAAAAAATAGCATTCGTATGTTATGAAATATATTTAGTCCTGAGAACCAACCGAATCAGAATCAATGTCAGTTGTTTATGTTAGTTAAACTTGGTTTTTCAATCGGGTAATTTGTCTGTTTTAATTACTCATATAAAAAAACAGAAATTGTGAAAAAAAAAAATTATTACAAAAAAGTTTATCTTACTAATATTATAAATGCGAAAGTTTGTATGTATGTTTGTTACTCTTTCACGCTAAAACGACCTGAAACTACTGAATGGATTTAATGAAACTTTCTGATATATAAGCTAATAATACAGCTTATATATCAGAATAACACATAGGCTATAATTTTTAAAGATGTTGTATGAATTGTCCAAAATATAACGATTAGTGTCAAGTAACTAGGAAAAAAATCTGCCATCTGCAAGCTGGTTTTGGCGTGCGCTGTAGTAACCGTAACCGTAATACGAAGTAGGTACTAATCCCACGCAGACGAAGTCGCGGACACCAGCTAGTAATTTATTATATGTATGTATTTAATGTTTAAAAGTGTACTTTAAAGTTTTATTAAAAACTTCTTCGGTATGATTCCAATCACTTTTATATAAAACATCAGTTATTTTTAATGAAACATTTAAGGCAATAAAATTATATGAGATTAGACAAAACACGAGTAAAATGACCTAAAAAACCAGTCATAAAAACGCAGAGTTGCGTAGTTCTTACAAAAAGTCTGTAAATAAGAAATTATAGTAACATCATTAACACGTTAATAATGCGGTTGCGCTAGTAAAACAAAGGAAGGCTACAATTTAATGTTGAGTGATGATAAGAATTAAGGGGAAAGTGGCTAATTACGAGAGTGAACTAGAGTTGTACTCGAATGAATTGAAACATAATGAATTTTAACCAATTAAATGAGATGAAGTCTCATTTAATTGGTTAAAAATCTGGAAGTATAAATTTATATGGCAACTATTCTGAAATCTCTTTGAGGCTCATATTAAATTGATACGATTTTTATTAGATTCCGTTAGATATTTAAATGTGTTTAAACAAAAAATAGTTTTTCTAAAAATTATCAGAATCTCAGAAATTATTATACCTAAGTAAAAAGATACTTTATTTCTTATTGGAGCCGGTTAAGCTGACGTACCGCTCAGTACTATTCATACCTTGTCAGTCAACTACCATTACATGTATAATGTAAAATGTGTACAGCCAAGGATTGGAATAACTTGCTGTCGTTTGTCTTTCCTGAAAAATTTATATTTTACAGGAAAGACAAGAGTAAATAGGTATCTTCAAGACCTCCGTGGCCCATCGGCGGCCACACCATCGCTTACCACTAGACGATATCGTGCTCAAACGTGCCTTTTTTTATCTATGATAAAAAAGATATTTCAAAAGAGATTATTTTTATTAGTTTTAGTGAACTATAGTGACCAAGCTCTATGGATAATTATACATAGCAGTATAAAAAAGTAGAGTATAATAATTTACACGCATAAAAGTTACATTTCAAATGAGTGAGTACTTAGTAGTTCTCATTTCAAATTTAATTACTACGAATTGCAATCACCTTTTCAATTTTAATTGTAATGTCTTTTATGGCGCTGTTTATTGCATTCAGAGTTAACTGACTTGAACGAAAGAGGCAAAAGTTTAAAACAAATTATTCATATTAGTTTTTGGGATTTACAAAATCTACACATATTATTTTTAAATACATACAATAACAATGGATATCTTATTATTTTTGATGCTTATTTTCACGCACTTATGCATATTATTATTCGTATTGACATAAATAGGGTTTCAAAAAAATATTATGACAATTAATTTATAATTATTTATTTACTTATAACGTATGTGAAAATGTGATTTCTAGTTGCTATAAATCACAGCAAATTATTTCCCCCAGTCCAATTACATTAATATTCATTTCATATATCATTTTAAGGGTAAGTTTTTATCACCCCGTGACGTGAGGGGTTGAAATGATTAACGCGTATTTATTACGTTTAGAAGAATGTTTTATACAGTAGCCTATTGTCAGTTATTTATAGTTTTATTATTTTAGGGGTCTTAGGGGTTTAAATTATGGACACGTTTTTTATACATTTAGCCGAAACCGTAAATTGTTTTATGAAATTCTGCGGAACTCTGTTCAGAATAATACATTCGGGCTTAAGATTTATATTTTTATCATTATAAATCGCTAATTGACTTAAAAATATTGCGACATTATTCCACTTATATGTTCCATTTTTTTATGAACTGTAATAAAATTGACGGCGATAAATCCAATCAATTGAGTAGATAATAGATGAATTTTAATTAATCAAGTATCTACTTAGCTATTCAAACTCATTACTAGTTGCCTTGTTAAATATAGGTATTATGTTAGGTTAATTAATATCAACGATTCAGACTGCTCAACAAAAGAACATGTCTAATGAGTTCATAAACATATAAATATAAAAACATTTAACCTGTTAATGGGTTAACATAATTACAATTTATAAGACATTACTCAATTTTTATCTCATACTCTGTCTGGACCAGGCCTTATAGATAAATCATGTTGCCAGCGCGGCGGCGCGAGTCGTGTGAGTGAACGCGGACGCACACCCGCCATCAATCCTCGCAGGAAACCGTTGCTTTGAGTCCGTCCATTTACAGCCGTCTTGACACTTCAAAGAGACTGTCATTACGTCCAGAACTGTCACTTTTTGATAAATACGCGTCGATTATGCAAGTTTTTAAAGCTGTCGAGATACGCGTTGACATGTCGACAGTTTTCGATGTCGTGTAACTTTTTTACTGTATTTGGTATCGAAATTACTTTTGAAATTGTTTTCGCTACCTACTCTAATGCTCTTTATCTGTTATACCTATGTAATAAAACGATCTGGTAATCTATGGTTTTTGGCAAATGATTAATAATATTGATTTTGATTACACAAAAAATACTATATTTATGGCTTAAGAGTATCCATACCTACTTATTTTGTATTATGTCACTCTAACTTAATCCTTAAATTTAAAATATTGCGGCAACATTAAGACAACAGCTGGGATTAGCTTTTAAAAAAAATCTTATTTATTTTCACTATTCTTTAGCTTCCGACAAAACATCGTAAAATACGTCCATTGATTACCGCAACCTCAAAAAGCACATCACTAGCAGCGTTCAGACATAAATTACTTCAAAAGTGATTTACTCGCGCCATACAAATCGCCGTCGACTAGTCGTTCCGACCCGTCTCCGCCTGTCTGAGCTCAAAGGGGAAAACTGACAGGTGTGAATGATGGCCTTCTAGACGCACGCAGACCGACAATCGCACTTGCCAAAGAGGTTTTACATGTTCTTTGAAGCTAAACTGTTTTGTTTCGCGACGTCGACTCCTGTAAATTAGCGCCGAAAAGTAATTATCTGAAAAGCCGCTGTGGATAAACTGGCTTATTTTGTATGCGATCAACGGAGCGAATCACTTTGCAATTCAAAAACTTTAAACATAAAATTTTTCAACGTTCCAAATGATTTCAAAATTGCGCTCTAACTTTGCTCGGCGTCTTTTTTACCGCAGCCTTTTGACGCGCCCGTCACGTACGACTCGCAAAATAAAACACGTGCAGAGTGGCAGCCACAAATCACATTTTTTAATCGAACTCACGTCTCTGCGCAATGGCAAAATTGCTTTTTGAAACCGTCTAACCCTTTCCCCTTGAGCATAAAGCCTATTTCCTTGAAACTCGACCGCTTGGAGCCTGCGGTCGCATTTCTGTGTGCAGTCACGTCGTGCCGCGTGGAATGCTATCGACATCCGCTAAACTATCGACGCTGGCACAACACTAATTGCTCTTTTTGTTCGGCCATTATTTTCACAATGATTTACGCGATTTTCTTTAAAGCTTAATCGTACCATTAATGCTTAAAATGACTTTAACAACCCATTCTCATGATTTAGATTCATAACTCATAGATTAAAAGAGCAGTGTACCGGGCACTATCTAGTGTAGTGATTTGATTTACAAGTAGCAATCTAGTCGATAAAGTGTAAATATATTATCTAAATTGAGCTTGAAGTTAGTACACGATGCATTTGTCATGTATTCGGATGGATAAGAACGGAAGGCTCAATTAAAAATATATTTCTTGAAAATACAGTCGGCGGCTGTTCAGCGTAATTAAGATATCTTGTAAGCATAGATTATCTGTAGAACGACGCCAGTTTATCGCGTCAGGATGACGGGAAGCGATTTCATTTGTAATTAGCGACTCCGTATCGATAAAACTCGTGTGTTATTTAACTTGTTTGGGTCACATCACTAGCTTGTTTTGCAACTTTGTATTAGCTTATACTTACATTTTAACCTGCACTTGTTTGTGGTAAGAATATCTACACAATTTTGAGCTGTAAAATTATTTATTATTTAATTTCCTCAATGTGAGATGCCTTCATAAATATTATAATTTCACATTGTATTATGTAAACACTTATGTTATTATATTATCCTAAAAAAATACCTTCCATGGCTTAAGTTGATTATGTTATGTTGACTTGATTTTAAAAAAAAAATGTTTAGACGTGCCTCTGACTACGCCCTCAGTCTCAGTTTCTTTAGTTATCGGATCGGATATTAGGATCCTCAAAGATCTAAAGTATTTTTTTTTTCAGTTTTTTGCGATTTTGAGCACCCAACATTTTAATTTACACGAAAGAATAAAGACTCACTATGAATCCACAAAAAGTCTCCAACTTCCATAAACATAAAACAATAAAACGGTAGTTTCTTATAGCTTCGCTCTCGCTGATTTACAATCGCATAAACATGAAGTGGCAAAAAGCGGTAGCGGTATCCCGACAGCCATAAGACATGCGGAGAGACTGGTAGGAACGGTAAAGCGTGGATGCGGTGGTCTTATCGATAAACTTATTGCACATCACTAAATTACTGCACAGTATGTTTCAATTTATTTTTTAAAATTTTTTATATTTTATTTTTTAGTTAATTATTTTTTATAACGTTATTAGTTTTCTTTCTCTTTTTGACTGGGCTGTCAGGTCAGTTGGTTGCAGCTCTACCTTCTGCAGGTAGACGAAGGCAGAAGATAGGTGCCTGCTGCCTTCTATTTTAGGGTGTTAAAAAATCCTAAGCATGTGTTTAAAAATATATAAGTATTTTATCAGTTATTTAGTCACCATAATACAAAATATGCTTGGTTTGGCGCTAGTTGGCGTAGTACCTATGCGTTGTTGACTTTATATTTTTTTGTACGCAATTTGAACAAAATAAGAAGCGAGCCAATCATAATAGTTCCATATTAGCACATTTTTATACTTTTTTACTTTATAAGTATTTATTTAAAAGTTTGATAACGTATCATGGATATTCGTAGCATCCCCCGACTACTACATGCGATCGTGTGGCGAATATTGTAGGTATTTGCAGAACCACATAGTACTTACTTCAGTTGCCGAATCACATAGGTGCTTACTACCTATTACCTACATAAATAGTTCAGCAAATACAATACTGGCCGGAAACTTATTTTAACCCTATTACTTGATATTAATATCTTGGAAAAAATATTCTAGAAACATAAATATTTATCTCGATGTCTAGGTAATATCTTTCTTTTTTGCGTACTACCTTCATGAATTATTTATTCATGCTATGTAGCAAATGCAAACAGACAACATTACCATTATACATTGTTTCACAATCCATATTAGCATTGACACTATAAATTTGAGTGTTTTTTCCCGTTGCGACTTAGCACCTGTTTTAAGTAGGTACCTACTTCACAGAAGCCGTATCAACTAAACGTCAACCAATCAGTATAAATCATTATATATACCATAAATCAGTGCCACATCAAATTCGCTGTACCTTATCCACAACACATCTACAAACTTCCAGCGCAAAGAGATGTTACTCAACTTACTTTGTCTGTATATCTGTCTGTCTGTGTCTGTCCTAGGCTCCGGACTAGATATTTTGGGGTTAAATAGTTCAATAAACTGTGTTATTGTAACTTTCATGCATTTAGATTGATTTTTTAGTTAACAGATACTTTTATCCTGCCATTTTGTTTTTAGTGTAATAGTTCAATAGAGATTTTTTTTTTTGTAAATATTAAGTATAAATTTATAATAGGTGTATCATTCAAATTCTTCTACAGTGCTGCAATGTTAATCCAAGTAAGTTATATATTTTTATAACATAAAACATAACCTTATTAGCGACCTATCTCCGGCGCCATTTTTTAAATACAGCTGTGGTTATTTAAGAAATTTCAAAGAACGCAAATCAGAGTGTTAAGGTAATATTTAATGTTTACATTCTTAGGTACCTACTACTCACTTTAAATTAAGAAGCGTTGCATAAAAAATGATTACAACGAAAAAATAACGCTAACGGTGTCAATAGGAAGCCTAAAGACGGAGGTCATTGCCATAAAAAAATATTGATAGTGTTAAATTTAAAACGAGATGGCGCTGCTTGCAAAAATGTAAGTGATGCAACAGTGGCACCCTCTAGGATTAATAAAGGTTCAGGTACTCGATTATTTGAGTGTAATGATGTGATGTAGGTACTTGGTGCCAAACAAGTGAGCCCGCAGACTAGAGATAGTTAAATCATAAATCAAGATGTCGGCGATAACAAGCCACCGTCATAAACGCAGCAGCGCGAACGGTTTTACGATTCATAATTGTAGTTTATTATACGACCGCCACTTGCATTTTAATGGAAGAATTCCGAGTACTTAGAGGTAAACTACACGAGCGGTTTTCACGCGGGAATTCTTAACAATTTAATTATAGAAGCGAGAAAACCGCGTTGTATTCGCTTCATAATAAATTTTGGCTTACGGATTCTAGCAACGGAAGAACCGCACATGTAATTTCCCTTATTTAGAAGGAATGAAACACGTGATCATTTCACGATGTAGATAAATATTTAAAATCAAAAACCATATCGATGATAAAAGTCAAACACTGTTGTTAGCTTCGGAGTAAGCCTTTGTCCCAGAATCCCACAATTCTGGCTGATTCTGGGCGTCAATTTATCCACCCATATGATTATAAATTTGAAGGAGTCTCTGTATGACTCTGTCTCTGTTTGTTTGTTTGTTACGGTTTTATGGCGAAACGGCTGACCGAATTATGATTAAATTTAGTTAGGCAACTTTTTATGTAGGTACCACGCGTGTGAAGCTGCGGGCAGAATCAAATGCAAATACAATTTGAGCTTTGGTTTTTATTAAACAGAGTTAGTGAAATATATCGTGGGAATAAAATAAAATAACTAGGTACTTACTATTTTATTAAAATGAGACGAAAATACTTCTACTTCACACAACTAATAGTAAAGTGAAAATTCATATAAAAAAGTCTTCTTTGTAATTTTTTTTATTAATGACACCATTTTATTTATACCTTGTGTTTTTTTATGTTTCATAGTGGTACTCTTTACAGATGAGCGCTGAATTGCTTTTCAAGAAGAGAAGAGCAGATCCTTTAGAAAAATTGTATGCCCTATTTGGGGTTCATTGGGTAAAAGATTAGGTTTTTTGTCTTTATCCTCCCATCTTATGTTGTAAAAAAACACAAGATACGGAAAAAATAGAAAGTGGCAGGTTTCCGTGCGGTGGGTGTATTTTTAACGGACTCCAAAAAAAGGAGGAGGTTCTCAATTCGGGTTTTTTTTATTTTAGTTTTTTTACCTCATAACTCCGCCATTATTTAAGTAACTTAAAATAAAAATGAAAATTAAATAATTATACTAAATACTTTCCGATTGGTCCCATATAAATTACATAAGAATCGGTTATGTACTATGTAGTTTGGTTCATAAATCAAAATAGTCGTCGAAGTAAACGAAATATCGATATTTGCCTAATTTACGAATTTTAAAGAATGATAAGGTAATAAAATAGCGTAAAATAAAAACTTTTTTATATACCTAAATGAAGTCAGTTTTTTTTTAAGTTTTTAAAACGTAATTACGTTGTTTTGTCGTTTAAGTTAAACCAATAAAAGTGTGCTTACAAAACAACGTATGTTATTATGTTTCATAAACAGTTTGCATTTGCATTTTAGATTGTGCACATACATAATAAACTATTATTTTACGACAATTCTGCATAACATTAATAATTATACCATAATTGCCATGATTTTTCTGAATAACAATCGGATTAGCACCAGTTTGGACGTAATCGGATCGTTAATGAGAAGGAGGCAACGCTCTTATCTAAATGTATATTAATATTATAAAGAGAAATTATTTTATTTTTTGTTTTGTTTATAATTAAGTACTTGGATGATCGAGCTTTGCTCAGTATGCAACAAGGATAAAACGACGTTTTCTAAAAATGAAACCTAGCTAGATCGATTTATCGCCCCCGAAACCTCCTGCATACTAAATTTAATGAAAATCGTTTGAGCCGTTTTCGAGATTCACGTTATATATATACATATATACAAGAATTGCTCGTTAAAAGGTATTATATAAACCAAAAAAATACCTAACCGATTTTAAAAGTTATTTCACATAGATAATTAGATATCTCTATGAAAATGTATTACCCTATGTATCAATTTTATTTATAAAAGTCATAATTTAGCGTGCGCTAGGAAAACGATTTATGCTACATAAAATAATGTTCGACATGTTTATAGTTCCCACGAAAAAAATCAACGAAGCTATATGTCTAACTGTTTTTCTCGTAGTTAAGTACAGATTTCAGTACAAACTCGCGGACGAAGTGGCGAGCGTTACAGCTACGAGTCATTCTGAATAAATTATTAATTTAAAATTGATGCTAGATAGCATAAAATAATTTAAGCACCTTTAGAAAAAAGTACTTATCGATACTTGAAATGGGACGAATATTCATTTTATGTTTAGTATTCGGCACGTTCGGCAGGTTTACCGACCATTCATGTTCGTAAAAATGCCGAAAAATGCAAAAAATACATTCACCAGAAACTTATAATTATATGTATTACATACCTATTATTACCTGCTTGCATAACCAAAAGATTGGATTACACTGATATAGATACATACTGTCCTGATACAAGCACGAATAGCGATGCAAGAGCCCGCCGAACCCACACTATACAAAAGACATTCCGGATATCAGCCTATACGAGATCCCAACGGCTCTCAAGCAGCTTAAGAACAACAAGGCACCGGGGGAAGATAGAATAACGACAAAACTTTTGAGAGCGGGTGAAACTTAAGGTATTTAAGATCCTCCAGAAGCTGTTCAACTCCGCCATCCTCGAGGGAAGGAGGCGTGGTTCAGGACCGTGATAGTACTATTCTTTAAGAAAGGGGATGACACCCTCATAAAAAATTACATCTCGCTGTTGAGCCATGTCTATAAGCTGTTCGACGACTTTGTCAGGGCAGTGTTGCGGTCACTCCAGCGGTGCCAAATCGACTATCGGTATATGGAAGTGTTGAAATGTACAGTACAGTAACGCCACCATCTCTATCCGACTCCAGGACCAGAACACGAATCCAATCCCGTTGCATAAAGGGGTAAGACATGGAGATGTTATTTCTCCAAAACTGATAACCTCTGCATCGGAGGATGTTTTCAATCTCTTGTACTAGCATAGACATGGTATCAACATCAATGGTGAACGCGTCACTCACCATTGATTTTCCGACGATATATTCATCATGGCAGAATCGCTTGAAGACCTAGGCACAATGCTCAGCGACCTCAATATCGTCTCCCAACAGGTGGGTCTTAAAATAAACATGAGCAAGACAAAAATCATGTCAAATGTTCATGTTGCATCCGTACCGGTACATGTTAGGAGCGATATAATCGAAGTTGTAGACCATTATGTCTATTTAGGTGAGACGATTCAACTAGGCAAGTCCAACTTCGACAAAGACGAACGAATCTGACGAATCCAACTCGGATGGGCAGCGTTTGGGAAATTACGGCACATCTTCTCGTCACAGATACCGCAGAGCCTCAAGACGAAAGTCTACAATCAGTGCGTGTTGCCAGTGGTCATGATGACATATGGCACTGAGGCTTGTCACTAACTATTGGCCTCATACACAAGCTCAGAGTCGCGCAACGTGCTATGGAGAGAGCTATGTTGGGTGTTTCACATAGCTCTACGTGATAAAATCCGCAACGAGGAAATCCGTAGAAGAACCAAAGTCACCGACATAGCACTCAAAATTTGCAAGTTGAAGTGGCAATGGGCAGACCTTTGACGACTTCTGTGGCGCAGTGGGCTAAGGTCAGGCTGAAACGCAGAAGGTTGCGGGTTCGATTCCTGCCGCGGGACAAATGTTCGTATGATCTGCAAGTATTTGTCTCGGGTCTGGGTGTTTCTATGTATAATTTGTATGTATTTCCAAAAGTAAAAGTATATAAGTAGTATATCAGTCATGTTGGTACCCATTGCACAAGCTCTGCTTACCTTGGAACCAGATGATGGTATGTAAAATGTATTTTTATTTTATAGCTCGCAAAACTGATAACCGTTGGGGAATAAATGTTCTCGAATGGTGACCAAGGACAGGAAAACAAAGCGTAGGACGACCCCCCACCCGATGGACTGACGACATTGTTAAGATCGCAGGAAGTCGGTGGATGGAGAGGGCTCAAAATCGTTCTTCCTGGAAATCTATTGGGGAAGCCTATGTTCAACAGTGGTCTTCTTAAAGGCTAATATAATGATATGATGGAGATACTTACTTCTTTAAATGTAATACAACATTACAGACAAAACTTAAATTTTAAAGATAGAGATATATACTTTTGCTAGACCTTATATCCACTAAGTATACACTATTCAATAGTTGGTGGAAAACATAATGATGCAATAACAAGCCAAGGGACCCCGGTAAGCAGGAATAGTAGTCATTGGCTTGATATGCATCATCTTACTATTTAACAAAGCGCGTCCTACCTATCTAATTATTCGGCCGAATATTCGGTATGGTAAACTTTTTACCGAACATTCAGCAGAATACTCGTATTCATTAAAACAATTCGGCCTATCACTAATAGATACATATATACATTACATATTGATGGTCGATTTTGTCACATCATCTAGTCCCAAACTAAGCATAGCTTATTCTGTGGAAGCCATATGACTGAAAAATACCTGCTCATGTATTTTTATATATAAGCATTCACATGTCAGTGCTATTCGATTATGTTAAGCTGCTTATTTTTGATTATGGCAGTCGTTAAGCCATGACGAAGACATGATAGTCTGCAGCTTACGTCACATTTTTGCATAAAGTTACATTATTGGATCTTTACTATGCGCTGGTAATTTGCATCATTTGTCCTAAAAAGCATCACAAGTCATAATATAACCCATACTGATAAGACTTTACATATTTTATGATGCATCCCTGTTATTATGTCTGAAGCAATGATTTCAGAAACCTTGTTAATTAGAGGAAGTATAATTAAACAGATAATATCAGCGTTGATGGACGCACACTGAAGTTACAAATAATGAATGTATAGAAAAATCTAACACAAAGAAGGTAACACAACTGTATTTATGCGATATTCCTAAAGAGTTTTAATGACGAATTTAGAAATAACTAGCTGATAGCCGCGGCTTCGCATGCTTCTTACCTACATATATGTGTCTTAATATCAAACCTTATCAGTTATAAACTCGTAAACGTAAACGTAAACTCGTGCTCAGTTTCAAAGCTATTCAAATATGTTGCATTAATAATACGTTGTTGTAGGTACTTTTTTTAAATCAAAATAAAAACATACGTGTTTGAATAAACTTAAAACTATTATTTTGTAAAAAATAACTTACAATACACATAATCTATACATATATGTTTTTTATAAATTTTGAATATTTGATGACCCCCATACCAGGTAGAGCCTTTATCGTAGGGACCAGTCCCTTGTTTGACAAATGTTAGTTTTATCACCGCAGTCAACAGTTTATGAAGTAATTACGTGGGTTATTATGTGTAAGGTTACATATTGAGTATGCGTATTATATACTTATTAGCGTACTTATTTGCCATAATACAAAATAAGTATAAACAGATCTGCTGCTTCATAGTGCGGCTGGACTTTTATTATTTTAAACTGGTCTTATCTTATCAATCTTTAGACCCGAATCGTTATTAACTTATTATGCAAAATGCAGATTAACTTAAGCAAGTGTGAATCATTTTGACTTTTAATGCTCTTTGGGATCACTATAAACATAGTTTTTGGTTTTATGTGGGCAGAGGTTTCTAATTTTATTATGACTTTGTGATTTCTAATTTTTATTGTTTTTCGTAACATGGTTGTTGTAAAATATGTACCTGTAACATTTTAACATTAATTTTATAATAATAGCCTCTGACTAGAGATCAGAATGGAGATGATTAGTTCCATAATCTGGTATCATCTGGCCCCAAAGTAAGCTGAGCTTGTTTTATGGGTACCACGTACCACTACTTACATTTACATACATTATTTAAAAAAATAGTTTTTTTTAAATACATATTATACATATTATACAAACACCAAAACCCGAGACAAATACTTTCATATAATACAAACATTTGTCAGAATCGGGGCGGTAATCGAACCCGCAACCTTCTGCGTCTCAGCCGGACCTTAGCCTACTGCGTCACAGAGGTCGTCTAGTATAATGGGCAGATGTCATAAATCTCAATGGATTGGCCAAGTGTATGTGAACACGCACAGAAGTCTTCCAAAGTCAGTAAAGACAAAAGTGACTGGTGGCCAGGTCCCAAATCAATTAAAGACCATCATAAAGACCAGTTAAAATAATTAATAAAATAATTTAGTATGGAGCTTTCACGCCATATATTTTTTAACTTATAAATCGATAAGTAATCTCTCCATTCGATTTATATTTGGGTTGCGCAAGTATGACCATGTCTCCGAATTTCTAAAAAAGCTTAATTGGTTACCAGTTCGCTTTCGTCGGAATTTGCACTCTCTTATTTTTTTACATAAAATTCTCTTTAATCCTACAACACCTACCTATCTCAAAGAACGTTTCCAATTTCTCCACCTCTCACACTTTTGAACCTTGCGCTCCTCTGATACTTGTGGCATCCCTATGAGTAACAGCTGTTTTGAATTGTTCCATTCTTTTAGTTAGATTTTATTTGTTTTTATATGTAATTACAAAGCCTTTTTCAAATTCATCGCATAAATACAATAAAACAAACGTGATCAAATAATAATATTAGTGAAATTGATGTAAATTGGCCGCAAATACTTGCTTATTTTCGGTTAGGAAGTTCAAATTTCTTTAATTGTTTTATCGGGTTTGTAAGTGTTTGTTGCTCTTGTGTGTTAGTTTTATGTGCCGGCATACAATTTATCATTATTCAATTACTGCTAAAGCACGTAAGTACAAATATTTTCAAACTCTAACCTCAACCAGTGTTTACTTTTCCTTGGAGAACTTGTGCTAAAAATACACACAAAATAGTCATCATTTTGAGTGTATTTTTAGCACAAGAAGGGCCTTACAACTCCAGGAGGAGAAATATCTCCACCGGGCACTAAAACAATTAAAGGCAGCCAAGGAATTGTGCACACAGTTGACATTTGAAAGAGAGGATAATGAAAAAATAATTCTTGACACACTAGATAACAATAAAAAACTAAAATGTGAGTTGTCAGCATTGCATTCTCAATATTCTGATGTTTTAAAACAACGAGATAAGCTACAAATAATAATAGAAGGGTTTGACCAGTGCGGCTCAGAGTATGAACTGGCCCTGAACAGAACATCCACTTTAGAGAGAGAACTATGTCAAAAGATGATGATTTATTCAATACAATCACAAGGATCACTTTGGTGATGCCCACTATCAAATCACATTACTGGAAGAGGCCGCTCAGAGCTCTGATGCACTGCAAACCCAAAGCTTATTTGATGAGCTGGTATCAGCTAGTAGGGAAAATGGCCCTGATGCATGTTGTACGGCACCAACAGTAACCATAAACTTGACAAATGATGACTCGGAGGGAGTTACAGCATGCATCCGAAATACTGTAAGCAAAAATAAACAGAAAAAATATGTAAAAGTAAACAAACTCATAACAAAAACTAAAAGAAAATTAAA
Organism: Lampropteryx suffumata; assembly: GCA_948098915.1. Lineage (NCBI taxonomy): Eukaryota > Metazoa > Arthropoda > Insecta > Lepidoptera > Geometridae > Lampropteryx > Lampropteryx suffumata. Next base: position 1,152,439 of record OX402553.1, read on the forward strand.
AAATCTAAAATGTATACCAAATATAATAGCCAGTAAGAGAAAAGTTATTGAAATGTCAAACCACTTAAAAATGTACACCTTGCAGCTAGAATATAATAAGAATCTGACATGCAGCAGCTTCAGTGTGAACTTGCCAGTGTTGAGGAGTGCTTGAGATCCATAACTAACCGTTATGAGAAGTCTCAGGAGGCGATACGGGAGTACTCAATGACTGTGGATGAACTACTCAAAGTCTCAAACAATGATCAAGTCCGCTTTGATTCATCTGTGACTAACCCCACCTATGAAAGTCAGTGTTCTGAGAATCCTAGGCCAGTGTATGCTTCTATATCATCATCCCAAGCGTGTTCGAACTCACACAAAAATGAAAATTTGGAAAAAACCATAAATGTTATGTGATGAAATTGGAAAAAATATGGGCCAATTATTATTAAACACTAGCATGGATTGGGACATACAGTAATAAATAACTGCTTACCAAACTGTGACCTGCATGACATAATGCAATATATAACTAAGTATAATTTTAAGCACAACTCTAATTTAGTAATTTGGCTTGGAAATAGGGGTAATGTAAACAAAGCTGAATTAATAAAATATTTTGAAACACTTTGTTCATTGCAAGTAAACAAAATTGTAATGTTTACATTCCCCTACAGCGACAGCTTGCCACAAGCAGAAAATGACCATAGATATATGTTAAATCAGGTTTTGCATACAATGTCATGCAATAATCACCACCATCCGCCTGATAACCAGGCAAAGGGAAGGGCGTGGCAAAAAGGACATCGAGGATATCATCAAGGTGTTCCTGGAGACCGATCCTGATGACGTCCCGACGTTTGTTTGTCGAGAACTCACCTCTCTTCCGCCGCTGACTTGGGAACACGCGGACGTGTCCTTAAACAGATAACACAGCTGAAGGCAGATGTCTCCAGCATCCAGGCGCAACTTCAACTTTCGGAGCAAACTGTATCCGAGTTGAAGCTCGAAATTGTGGCATTGCGCAATGTAAATGCAGTTCCAGCTATTTCGCCGCAATCAGCGAAAATGTAAATATGCGACGCGGTGCAATCCGATGCCGGACTTCACCTGTCAGCAGTTATGAAGACGCGACGTTTTACACCGATACGCATGTCGAACGACCGGCTTCGCTGACATCGGCCCCCGGAACGTCAGCCCCGCAGTCTGCGATTTCTGCGCCCCCTCCTGCTCCCCGAGCCTCCCCGGCTCCCGCACCGCCAGCTCGCCAGCAGAAGAAGAGTAACGCGCAGTTGTCCTGCCATCCTCAGCCGGCACACCCGGTGCCCAACGCCGAGACGCACCGAATGAGTCAGGCACGGCCGAAGAAGCCTAGCGGTGGCTTGCATAAGGTCGACGATGAAAGCTTCACTATCGTGGATAAGAAACGTCGACCGAAATCGGCGAGGTACCGCTCCGCTATCTGCTTGGCTCACTCTGCAGACGGTGGAGCCTACCGTGTCGATTTATGTGTCTCGGTTAGACCCGACCACTACGGGGAAGAGTATTCTCCGGTAAGTGGACGAGAGAGGCCGATGCCGGATCAGGGAGCCGCCCGCTGTACTTGTGGGCTTGAAGCGGTTAGAATCAAATAGAGAGACCAACTTCAAGTCGTATGTGCTCCGGGTAGCTGCTAAGTACAAGGACGTATTTCTCGCACCCGACTTCTGGTCAGCAGGAGTTGTCTACCGACGGTATAGGGAAGCACCGTTTACGAAGAAAGTGCCCTGACTTTTTGTGTAGTTTATAGTTTAGTTTAGTTTAGTTTATTTATTTAACCATTTCGTTACATTAACATAACATTGGCATGTCAAATTGTACAATACATTGAATTATTATTATTTCACTTTTATTCTAAACTAGTTTTATTGCTACTCACGTTTGCAAATCGGAGAACGAACAACTCATGTACTCATTTGTATGGTAGAATGGGTGGCATTCAAAGAATGACTTTAATTTTTGTTTGAACTCATTTAGGAGCCTTGAGATTTCTAAGGGTAGCTTATTGTACATGTCGAGCTTCATGCAGAAACCTTGTTTATAAATCTTGACAAGTCTGGTTCTTGGTACATGTAACTTTTCTTTATTACGAGTATTGTTATTGTGAACATGCATTTTCATTTGTAAATCATCTTTTGTAAATGTACTTCTATAAAAGAACAATATATAAACAAAGATATAACCGGCAATATTTTTTATTTCTTAAAATATGCTCTCACTGAAGTTAACCTATGTAATCCGTATATAATTCTAATTGATCTTTTCTGGCAAATAAGTACCTTTTCAATTTGGCTAGCATTTCCCCATACTGTTATAGCGTAGTTGATAATAGAATGGCAATAAGCATAATATACCGAAATAAGAGTTTTACTATTTATTATGGGTTTCAACTTAAATAAAGCATAGTTTGCACTCGCTAACCTTTTACACACTTGGTTTATATGACCATATAAACCAAGTGTGTAAAAGTGTTTCATAACACAAAGTCGAATCCAAAATACATCCCAAAAATCTGACCTTTTTAATAATATCATTTTTTGTTTTCCTTTTAAATGTATAGCTTAAAACAGAGCTTTTGTCAGCATTTAATATGATCCCATTTGTTTCAAACCAATCTGTTAACTTTTTTAAAACTATATATTTCTGTTCTTCCATTACTTTTATATTTCGGTTTTTTATTCCTACGTGAGTATCATCTGCGAATAAAGTAAGCAATGCCCACTCTGGTAAGCAGTTTTCTAAATCATTGACATAGATCAAAAATAGTAATGGCCCCAGTATAGAACCCTGCGGCACGCCTATGTTATTATGTTCCGCATCTGACCTGATATTATTAACGTTAACCACTTGAATTCTGTCACTAAGATATGATTTTAAAATACTGAGTTCGGTACCTTCAAAACCGTAAAAACCAAGCTTATGGATTAAAATGTCGTGTTGCAAACAGTCGAATGCTTTAGACAAGTCGCAGAAAATACTAGAGACCTTCTGCGACTCATCCATAGACTCAAGTATAAAATAAATTGTCTTTCTGATAGCCATTTCTGTTGATCTCTTTTTACGGAAACCAAATTGACTACATGTAAATAAATTATTTGATTCGAAATATGTAACCATTCTTGTTTTAATGGCACTTTCCAAGAATTTTGATAAAACAAGTAATATGCATACCGGTCTATAATTCCCAATATCAGCTATATCTCCCTTTTTGTGTAATGGTATAATTTTTCCTATTTTTAAACTATCCGGGAAAATACCCTGAGAAATACGTATATTGAAAATTTTTAGAGTAATGTCAAACAGATTATCATTACATAAAATTAATTCTTTAATGGTTTTAGTATTCATGTCATAAATATCTTTTGATAGTTTACTTTTAGTATTTCTTATCATTGTTCTGAATTCTAAATTTTTCATTTTAGAGAACTAAACTTTACTTATTGTCGATTTTCCTAAATATCTATCACAGTCCTCTACTCGGATATTAAAGGTTTTTGTTAGTTTACTTGCAATTTGATTAAAGAAATAATTAAAACTATTAGCTATATGTTTACAGTCTGTTATAAAATGTCCATTTTTATCGCGAATTTTAGATATTTTAATGTTATGGGGGTTACATTTTTTATTCTGCTGTTCATTTATAATTTTCCATGTCATTTTTATTTCATTTGTAGATTACTGAATTCCTATTGCATTATTAAGTTTTCTTGCGGTTGCCAGAACTTTTTTAAATGTTTTCTTACATATTTTGAGTTTTATTTTCCTAGCTTGGCAAGGATAGTGGTTTTGTAATATTTCTAGTTTATTAATATTATTTCTTGATATTTCTATGTATTTAGTGGAAAATATATTATTATTATTGATATTTGGAATCGTCTTGGTTTTTAAAGGAAAAGCAGTGTAGTAGCAATACTTAATGTGATTCATTAAGACATTCATTTTGCCATTTGCATCGCGAGTAGCATCTACAGCATGATTAACATTTTCATATTCCTAACAAAATAAGTAGTGAAAGTAATCCTTATTGCTTTGAGACATAATTCTAGTTGTAATTTTTTCATTAACCTTTATAACTTTAGTACAATTTAACTTATAATATAATAGAATGGCATTATGATCAGATGGCTTAATATCTAAAACTTGTCCAATATGGTCCTTGAAATTAGAATCATCATTTAAAATAAAATTATCAATACAAGTAGCAGATTTTTTTGTAGAACGTGTGGGTTCGCTTAGTATGACTTTGCATTTAAATTCTTCTAGTAATTTAAGAAATTTATAAACCTCTTTTTTTATATTTGTTATCTTTCATTACATTCAAATTGAAATCTCCTGCTATCACAATTCTCTTTCCTTCTCTACTAGATTTTTCCAAAATTTTTGTTAATACATCTTCAAATATTAGATATTCATAATCGGGTCTATATAAACATATTATTATCAGTTTACAAAATTTAACTTCTATTGCTGCTACTTCACAATTCATTTCAAAACTGAGTCTGGTAATGTCATGTCTGGATTTAAATTCTATTCCATTTTTAACAAAAAGAGCTGTGCCTCCGTGTTCAAACATTTTCCTATTAAAAAATGATGCAAGAGTGAAACCTTCAATATTCATTAACATCTACATTTAACTCATTCGCCCATGTCTCTGAGAGACAGAGTATGTCACACTTAGTTAATTTAGTCAAAAGCTTAGTTTCCAAATATGTGTTACCTATGCTCTGTATATTTGCATGCACTATGGTTAACCATTTACTATATTCTTGGGGGATTTCGAAAATTTTTTAGTAATTTCAGTTTTCTTGATAAACCGTAAACATGAAGAGCTTTTAAAGTTATTGCATGCTCTTAAGATTTCTCCCGCCATGAAGTTCTTTAAATGGTTTTTCTTTATGTTATTATTTAGCTCCTGGTATGTCACGTTTTCTGTCATTGTAGCTAGGCGAGCGAGTTCCCGATTTATATTTTTATATTTATATTTTTATTATAGACAACACTTCCCAGCAGAATATTAAATTTTCTATACTCGTTTTTCAAAATGTTTCTTATAATTTCAAAATAAGGTATGTCTGTTTTGTTTTCAACATAATTTCTAATCATTATAACTGCCAAATCATTTTATTTAAGATTTTTTGTGTTTTCATGAAAGTTAGCTAGTATTTGTCGACTTTTAGCACCAGGCTTACAATGGTTTACAACTTCTATAGAGCCAGATTGTTTTAATATTTCAATCGCCATTCCACTCCCTAGACTATCTGAGAATATGTTTACTTTTCTCTTCTCTACATTTCCATTCAAACTCTTTGAAGTGTCTTTGAACTCTTTCAAACTCTCATTTTTACTTTGTATTTTATTTTTAGCTTCGTAATTTAATAATTTCTGTTGTAATATGTTTCCGTCTATCTTTATCTGTACAAGTTCCTTTTGTAGATATTTTTTTTTTTTCTTTTGTAGTCTTAATTTCTTAAAAAGACTTTTATTTGTGTATTTATTTTTTGGTTTAATCGAGAGTTTAGTTTTTTTGTGCGATTTCCTAACTGGCTTTTCAGGAATCAAACTATTTGGTTTGGTTATTTGGCTTTCGGTTTGTACTACTGCATCGCAAGGTGGGTTTTGCTCTGAAAACAGCAGTCGTTTCTGCTTTTCATACGAGTAGTTGATTCTAGGTGACAAACAGCGTTGCCTGTCGGCCAGAGGACTTTGCATACATTTGAGAGATTTTATTAACATGTTTCTATGTTCCATCTCTTTTTTTAAACTGACATTTTCAAGTGTTAGGGTATCCACTTCATGATTTGCTATAGCTAAAGTTTGCGAGATGTGCTCTACTTGCATCTCTAGATCTATGATACGTGAAATGTCGGATATAGAGACATCTGGTAGGCTTTGAGTTGTTTCATCAAAAGTGGCTGCAGAGATATTTTTCTCAGTACTATTTAATTGTGTTAAGTTATTTTCAGAATTATAGCGACGTCCGCGCCTTAATGTCACGTTGCTGATCAAATCCATGTTATAAAACAAATAATAGTAAATGTAATAGTGATTGTAGTTCTGTAACTGATTTTCAAAATCTAGTACTTCAATAAAAAATGCAAAAAGTGATGGATCGTAGTGGACACGCGAACACTCGGCCGCTACTTTAAAGCCGGTAGGTCTAATCTATGAGCCACCGTGTTCGTATTAATGCTGACGAAATGTTGGATCACATAAATTTGAATAGATACTGCAGTCAGTCCAGAGTTCAACTTCCTGCTTTAAAAAATTATAAAGAGGGTAATTTCCGATACTAATGAATATGATGTTCATTTACTAATGTTTTAATCAAAATAGTTGCTTCGGAGATTGATTAACAGTTATCACTTTGTCATTGGGATCACTTTACTCACGGTTTTGTTCACTGTATGCGTTTGTTTACGTTTGTTTACGGTTTATCCACTGTTATATGTTTGTCTCAATGTTGTTTTGTAGAATACACAGTTGATTTTACACCGAGATAACACTGTCACTGGTGATTTACTTGTAATAGTACACATTAAACTACTTTTTATATCAATCAACTCGGTTAGTGTATTTTAATTTAAATTAATAATGCCGTAGCTATACAACTTGGAGGTCGATCAGCGCTACATTTACTTTTATAAGTTTAAGTTACTTTTTTTCTTTACTTTTATAAGTTTATATGTATATATATGTTAGTCTATAAGGTATTTATTTTCTATGGGCCCTTGTTATTGTATTTCTTACATTTAATGTTGTTGCTGAAATTTAATTTAATTTAATTTAATTTAATTTAATTTAATTTAATTTAATTTAATTTAATTTAATTTAATTTAATTTAATTTAATTTAATTTAATTTAATTTAATTTAATTTAATTTAATTTAATTTAATTTAATTTAATTTAATTTAATTTAATTTAATTTAATTTAATTTAATTTAATTTAATTTAATTTAATTTAATTTAATTTAATTTAATTTAATTTAATTTAATTTAATTTAATTTAATTATAATGTAATCCTAATGTAATCCATATGATTGACACTAACAACATTGTTAGTAAAAAATATTATTTGACAAAAGGTAGATACTACCTTCCTAATTATTACAAACGACAGGTAGCTGTTGCGCTATCTTATTATTTTAGTATTACAGCCAAAAATTTGGCAACACACAATGCTTCTATTGAGCATAATCATGACATTCCAAATCAGACTAGACTCTGGAATTTTTTCCTAGTAATTTAATCTAGATAAAAAGACAATAGAGGATGTCTCTAGCACTGACAATTCAAATAATATATTTTATAAAAATAATCAATCAAACAAAAACACGAATAACTGTAAAATAAATACTGTAAATAAGTTTAAGTTTCCTAACTTCGTGCATCAAAATATTCAAGGAATTTGTAACAAAGAATTAGAACTAGACTTGTACATGAACTCAAACAATATTGACATAATCTGCTTAACAGAACATTGGCTAAAAAGGCATGAGCTCATGTTCAACTTCAAGAATCACCAAGTTGGTAGTTCTTTCTGCAGAGTACATTCTATAAGAAGTGGGTCATTAATATTAATAATTAAACAAATAAAATTCAAAGAACGTAAAGACATTGTCGCCCACTCTGTAGAAAGACACATTGAGATAGCTTGCATAGAGTTGGAGCTGTTCCTTTTTATAAGCACTTATAGCCCACCAACCGCCTGATTTGATATTTTTGAGAAAATTATGGAGGATATTTTGTATAAGTCTATTACAAAATCAATTAAAGAAATTGTTGTATGTGGTGATTTTAATATAAATTTGCTTGAAAAATATTCATTGAGTACCAGAATAACTAGTTTATTTAATTCATTTGGTCTTGAACCTATATTTATGGAGCCAACTAGAATAACTGCCACTTTGGCTAAATGCATAGATATTATCTTTACCAATGTAAACATAATAAGCAAAAATATAATTAGTAATATTCACTCTGACCATCTTGGTCAACTAGTTGAAATAGAAACTAAAATGAACAATAAAGATGTACAAAAAAAATTACTTATCAATTACATATAAATCAGTTACCACTGATCGTTTAGAGAAAGTTAGATTGAACCTGGATACCAACTTGCCTTTTTTGTTGTATAATGATGATAATCCAAATGATTTATACAATACATTTTTCACTGAATTTAATAAAGTATTCAGTTCCATTTTCACATCCAAAACTATTGTGGTCTCTGGCAGTTCAACATTTTGTGAGTGGGCAATAGCAGGTATTCATAAGAGTAGGCGTACCTTGTATGAATTGTACAGTGAAAAACGGTATAACTTTAGTGAAGAGTTTAAAGAAAAATTAAAAAATTACTGAAGAATCTTTAAAAATGTTTGTCGCTTTGCTAAATCTCAGTATTTAAGCTCAAAAATTAAAAACAGTCAAGATAAAATAAAAGCAGCTTGGAAAATAATTAATAGTGAGACCGGAAAATCCAAAACTCATAATAGTGTAATAAATTTAAATATAAACAAAAATATAATTAAGCACGATATAGATATAGCAAGAGCATTTGAAACTTTTTTTACTGATATTCCAGTCTCCACTACAAAGTCTTTAAACTCTTCTCATGTTATAGCAGTATCATTGTTAAAAGATAGTTTACCTGAATGTGTCACACAATTTTACTTTGAACATGTGGACAAAAACGATATTATCAAGGCATTCAAAATGATTAATGTAAAAATGACCACTGATCTCTGGGGCATTTCTGTCAGTGTTATAAAACCACTAATTGACATTATTGCACCAGATCTAGCTTTCATATTTAATCAATGTATTGACAGTGGAGTATTTCCTGATTTAATGAAACATAGCAAGAGCATACCTCTATTCAAATCAGGTAGTCATTCCGATCCTAGTAACTTTAGGCATATATCAGTACTTCCAACATTTAGTAAAATATTTGAAAAACTTATACTAAACCAATTACAACGGCATTTTAATACCAACAATTTACTAGACAGTAAACAATTCGGATTTACAAAGGGACGCTCAACTACTGATGCCGGTGTTGAGTTAATATCACATATTTTTGATATATGGGAGGAATCACGCAATGCCTTAGGTATTTTTTGTGATCTCTCGAAAGCTTTTGATTGCGTTCACCACGAAACTCTAATCAGCAAACTACACCACTACGGTGTTAAGGGAGTTTCACTTAAGCTTCTCACATCCTACTTAACTTATCAAACACAACGAGTAGATGTAAATGGAAAGCGTTCTCCGGGGTCAATGGTAAAAATGGGTGTACCACAAGGATCAATACTCAGGCCATTCTTGTTTTTAATTTATATAAATGATCTACCTAAACTTGTAAACGATGATCACGAGATTGTACTGTTTGCTGATGACACGTCACTTTTATTTAAATTAAAGCGACGACTTACTAATCTTGACGATGTAAACAATGCAATCTCTAAAGTTGTAACATGGTTTAATGTAAACAACTTATTACTTAACGATAAAAAAACGAAATGCATTCGTTTTATACTGCCCAACGTTAAACAGGTGAATGCTAATGTAAAAATAAAAACGAAAAGATAGATCTCGTCGACACCACAGTGTTCTTAGGCATTACTTTAAATAATAAGCTGCAATGGGGCCCGCACATAGATAAATTGTCGAAGAGACTCAGCTCTGCGGCATACGCTGTTAAAAAGATCCGTCATTTTACTGACGTAGATACCGCTAGACTCGTTTACTTCAGCTACTTTCATAGCATTATGTCTTATGGCATTATGTTGTGGGGGAGCGCTGCTGATATTAACACTATATTTGTGTAGCAAATGATGGCTGTTCGTGCAATTTATAACATGGGCCCCAGAAAATCACTTAGAAATAAGTTTTAGGAAATTAATATTATGACAGTGCCTTGTCAGTTTACGATAATTTAATGTATGTGCACAAAAATGTTCATTTATTAAAAAAAATTGCGATAATCATAGTATTAACACTAGAAATAAAGATAAACTCGCTGTTCCCACTGTTAGGCTCGCTAAAGTTAATAAATCTTTTATAGGGCAATGTGTACGCTTCTATAACAAGGTCCCAAGCGACGTGTTAGATTTGTCGATTGGCAAATTTAAAAACGTTATTAAATATAAACTGTCTATTAAAACATATTATATAATATCTGATTATTTAGAATACAAAAAAGCTTGGGATGAATCTGCTCCAGCTCGACTCGGCATCCGTAACAAAATTGTCATGGATCATACAAAAAAGTGTTAAGACCAGACAAGTTTCTTGCCGGATTCTTCTTGAACTGGGGTTAGGAAGAGCCAGCACCTAGATTCACTAGCATGTAAGAAGACGATTCAAAGTGGTCCTTGTGATTGTAATGAATAAAGTTATTTTGAATTGCATTGAATTGAATTGAATTGACTCTCTTACTTGCGACACCTGTCCACACTTCCTCATACTACGCCAATTATTTCACAGTACAGGCTGCTCAATTATGGAACGCACTGCCAGGTGCTATAAGACGCGCCAAATCACATGCTATTTTTAAAGCTATGGACAGGGAACACTATTTGTCCTGTTGTTAAATATTGCTTTTTTCTTAACATTATTTAGGTTTATATATATTATAATATGTATGTATTCGTTTATTTAGTTTATCATATTGTATTTAATATTATTTATTTATTTTTGTAGTATTAGGTATTGCTGTATTTCACTTTTTGTTATCCTGTAAATATGTAGGTACATATTATTTTTATCATATATCATTTATATTATTTTCATCACCCCATATTCAGCTAAATTGATTTCTATCTCTGGCAGAGATAGCTATCTAGCGATAAGACCGCCCATTGTACTACCATGTAGCTAAACACTGTTTCTTATAATAGTCTAATGTATTTTGTGTGCAATAAAGTATTTTCTATCTTTCTATCTCAAGTTGGACTTCGGAACCCAAATAATGAGGATTTTTTTAAGAAGGTGCAGTCGAAACGTAAGACTTAGCTCGGGTTTTTTTTTAGGATTCTTGTATAAATAACCTGTTTCAATAATGAATCCCATCTTAAACCTTTGATATTTATTTATCGTATATACCAACCAATTTAACGATTTGTAAGTCGTGTTAATGAATATGTTGAACTTTAATTGATTTAAAATACCATTGATTGACATTATTGAATAAAGTTCTTAAATAAATAAATTGTATCTTATAACTCAAACAATAGTTATAACAATACTGTGCGAGTTTGAGAATATTACTAAAACCTAAATTTATGTAAGATCCTCGTTCATTGTAAATATTGTATAAAATTCATTATGAATTATCAAAAACACCAATTATTTTTGTATGATCTGCAAGTGTTTGTCTCGGGTCTGGGTCTTTCTGTGTATAATATGTATGTATTTACAAAAAAAAAGTATATAAGTAGTATATCAGTCATGTTGTACCCATAACACAAGCTCTGCTTACTTTGGGGCCAGATGATGTGTACGAAATGTCCGGTATTATTATTATTATTATTTTCTTTATTGTATTTTATTTAATAAATAAAATCCACAAAATCAAAAAAATAACAGTAAATTCAAACTAAGCTAAACTTAAGGCCAATAATGGATACACATTTTCAAAGTCAAAGTCAAAAGATACTTTATTCAATACAAGGATCACTTTAAAACGTCTTACATAAGTGAATTTAGGTGCCAACTCCTCCTAACCCAAGTTGTAAAATAAATGGCAAGAAACTCGTCCTGATCCTAGCGTTTTTCGCATGATCCATCTTATAACTACCTTAACTACAAAAAACGAATACAAGAGAGTGTTTCATTTAAAATGTGTCGGTTAACTGTCTGAGGGCAGAGCGACATGAGGCCATTCGTTTTATCATTGCAGTCTGATGTTCATCATTCCATTCCTATGTTTATTCTTATGCTACTGATAGCTGTGTGTCAAAATACATATATTAATGTCACAGGTTACAGCCCGTCACTTTCAAAATTTCAAATTTACTTTGATTTATTAACTTTCTTTGTTCTAAAACCCTTGACAAAGAACTCAAAAACTGAAGTTACAAATTGCATGCGCTTGCAATTAGCCTGAACCCGTTATAGGGAGCGACACAGTGTTACTAACTTACAGAAAGACATTTCTATTTTTTAAGATACCATACATTCTTGTTTGTTTACTTCTGTTGCAAAAAGTTTGATTCAAAACACAATAAATAAATTTTCATTTTAAGCTGCTTCTACTTTATATTTTTTAGGTGTATCCTAACTTTTTAGGTGTAAGTTATAAAAACGAATATATGTACCGACTGCAAAAAAGGAGCCTTAGAGGCGTACGTTAATGCTTTGACCACACTGTTTTGTCTTTCAAACTAGTGACACGATACGTAGAATATAATAAAAATACATTTTAAGATGTTTCTGTCTGTTTGTCTGTCTGTCTGTACGTTCTGACTGCTAAACAGCTTAACGGATCTTAATGAAATATGGTAAAGAGATAGATTGTATGGGGAAGGACCGAGGCGAGACCGAAGACTACGCGTGTAAGCCGCGGGCAGAATAATTTTGCCGGACATTTCACACAGCATCATCATCTGTTCTCAAAGTAAGCTTGTGTCACAGATCACAGATAACTCAGACACTAGTTATATACATTTTTTTTGTAAACACATATATATTTTACATAGAAACACCCGGACCCGAAACAAATACTTGCCGATCTTACAAACATTTGTCCCGCGGCGGGTATCGAACCCGCAAACTTATGCGTTTCTACCGAACCGTGGCCCACTGCGCCACAGTGATCGTCATGAAGCTAGCCGGCATTAATTGTTTTTAATTTATTTTGCAGATTAATATGTTAAAATCTAAAATAAATAATATAAAACTAAACATTTGAGAAATTGGTTATATTCCTGGGTACATAAAAGTCATTTGTAATAAAACACAATTATAATTATAATTGCCTATAAAAGCCGTAGTTAACGTTCTAACTATATTCGAACTGTGACACTGTCGTGATCAATGCCCGTTCTTTGCTGCATTAGCATATCGGAATAATTCCATTACCGTGTTAATAATTTAAAATAATACGCCAGTGAAACACGCGACAAAAAGTTATGGGCCACTGGAGATGTGTAAAACATAAATGTGTCATTCAAAATGTTACTCTATTATAATGTAAATACCTTTCATTTTGAATTCAAGAGGTCGTCAAAGTTTTCAGGGTTACCAAACATTTTATTATGATAATAGTAAGTAATGAGAGTAATTTTTGTTTCAATTTTATAAACGAGCTTAGATTCTGGTTTTATGATTATTACTAAATTGTACATAAAAAAACAAGCAAGCCCTACAATAGTCGCATATGAAGTGTAACATCTGATATCTCATCTTGGTAATAAGCAACATTTACATTATATCCTGAATTAGTTTATATAACACCACACTTTATACACAACACTGTAGGTTAAGCGCACAGCTGATGCGTTCTCCTTCTTTTTTTCGTCACACACATGCACATACTGTTGGCTGACAGTACAAACCTCTCGAAAATGAGTTGGTACCATCTGACTACCAACTCTACCACCGCGCAGGCTCATTGATCAAATCAAATTCCACGCGCGCTCATTTGTTTAATCTATTAGCTCTCGCTTTTTCGGCTTCCTGTTACACACTTTCGTCCTTTTTCATGAAATAACTCAAATATATTTCAGAAAAGCGCGAGAAAAGATGTTACATATAAAAAATGAGTACCTACTTTAAACATAAATAATGTTCGTTGAGACGCTACATATATATTTCCTGTTTGGCAATGGATATATTTAAGCCTACATCCAAACAGCATAAAATCATGTCTGGTTTTGCAAAAAAACATAACAAAGGTATTGTAGTTTTAATATTCAGAGTGCAACGAGCATGCCAGCCATGTAAGGGGGAAGAAGAGGGGGGAAGAGGGGGGGAGAGACAAACGGTGCAATAAATCAGCCGCGAACGCCGCTTGCAGGTGTTTCGGTAACTACCGTGAGCGCTGAAATATTGCATCATAGAGTAAATATCTGATAGTGGAAGATGGAACAGTTTTTAAGGATTAAATCTTACAGAAGTAAAGTCCGTAAAGAATATGTCACCTGTAAACCTTGGAGTTAATAAGCCGTGCAAAGGTTTCCGTTCTGACTTAGACATAGCTCGCACTAGCAAATTAAAACCGCGCTATTCTGGAATCTATTATAAAGTATGTATTTTTCAACGAAGTTTTTACTCTACCACCAGCGCGTACGTCAGACACGTTTGAAAGCGTTCCACAGAAAAGATCTGGAATCTATTATAAAGTATGTATTTTTCAACGAAGTTTTTACTCTACCACCAGCGCGTACGTCAGACACGTTTGAAAGCGTTCCACAGAAAGGAACACTTGTAGTATGTAGGTATGTTTCTGTTGACTCCACTAGCATCCCCAATTAGTTTAATTTTTGCATCGAGATTTTAAAAATTATTTTTGATAGAATATCAAAACAGAAATAACTACTTAATTATCCCATTATCAGGCTCAACTTTAATGAAATATAAATTAAACTTATTTGATTTTACAACAAAATATTGGTTAAATCCCATTTATTTACTTAAAAATTTATTTACTTACTTAAATTAAATTACTTACATTTATTTACTTAAAAAAATCAAATAACTAGTGTAGTTTTTAGGCAGTTTTCAACAGCCTCATCTGTGCATTGCTCATTTTCTGTGGTTGTCAGTTGCACCCAATAATTGAGACGCCTGTTTCGGGTGGAGAAACTTAATTATTTTATTGGTGGTTAATAGTAGTCGCTGTCGTAAAAATGAGGGAGGAAATTAATTTATGGTATTCTATTTTCTTTTTCACCTTTTTATTTACATATAATAATGTAGCTAATAATAAGTATTCTTATATATTATCCATTTGCAATTTCAGTTAATAGATTCGTTTAAGTAAAAAGGTACCTATTTTAGTTTCAATAAGCTAACATAGCTAATAGATTTAAAAGATAATTTAGGCCAACAATAAAAAAAAATATTAATAAATTACCGTTCCTATCATCATCATTAATCAACACAATTGAAATCCACAATATTTGTCTGTCTTTAAGATCACGATTTTAAAATTAATGACTTAAAAACAATTTTAATTAACAATGATAAAGTTATTCCATCACACGAATTATTACCCATTATACGCCTACGGGTTAACAAAAACATTAATTTGCTCAACAATAGTCAAATACAAATAATTTTTAATAATCACTATGGCTTTTATTTGCTAAGAGATAAGGTTGGTTTTAGATTGGCTCGGTTAGAAGTGGTTTCTCATAGAATGTATGAGCCATACATCATCGGTATAACAGCAGATCATAAATAACAGATTTGGGTTGGTGACTTCCACTTGCTACCTTGTATTATATATTTTTTATAATTTCTTTGAAATATGTATGCTGAAAAAATGCCTTATAATTAAAAAAATGTTGTTTTAAGCAATATAAAATATCATATAATTAATACGGGTTTATTCACGTATTGTTATGTATTATTACGTAGTAGGTATTTATCAAATTGAATATAAACACCTCACAAAAGTTTTGAAAGTCAAATTATTAAATTAAATTGATTCATAAACATTGTTTTTAGATGTTGATAAAACGACACAAGGGTTTGAGTTGTTGTCAAAAATATAAAAAAATAGTAAAAATACCTCTGTATGCTACTGATAAAACCTGTAAATAAAAATAACTAAGCGAATATTTTTTTGCAAAGCATCATATATCAGAGTAACGCATCCCATTATTATTTATACAGAAAAACACTTAGCTTAAAACACAAAAGACATAATACAAAAAGTTATAAATATTCGGTGCCAAGCGGAACGCACCATAATAATACCCATTCATACTTCATAGCTGGATAGCCGATAACAAGGTTATATTACAGCCATTATGCTATTTTACAACCGACTTTATTGGGGCTTAATGAAACGGTTTTATTGCGGGCCCAAGGTTGAGAACCGCTGCAACTGGTGATGTTTAACTGTTTGTTGATTTATAGTCACGTTGTTATTTATAATTCGAGGCTTTGTGGGATTTAATCTACTCACTTGGTGAATTAGTGGAAACATATTTTGATGTAAGACTGGCCTGTCAGTCCAGTTAACAGAAGCACTGCATTACAGAATGCAGTGCTTCTACCAACTTGGGCTTGGGTTTTGCTTCCCTCCGACGACAAACATTTGTGTGATAAACATAGGTATTTGTACTTAGGCCTAGCATGCACTAGCGAATCAATCGGCGTTAAGTCCTTTCAGACCTGTCAATTTCAACGCGATTTTTTTTCGCTAGAGTTTGCGCCTATGTCTGATTACATGTTCCATAGAATATCGCAAAAAAATCCTAATCAGGAAACAGTTGAGCTATCAAGATAATTCAACCGACCTTAGTACTTGTAGATGTAGCTTTTTTATACTATAATATTATAAGGAGTAAAGATTTTATTGTATGTTTGTTTGTATTGAATAGGCTCCGAAACTACTGGACCGTTTTGAAAAACTCTTTTACCGTTGGAAAGTTACACTATCCCCACCTGATATAGGCTACTTTTTATCCCGCGAAAATTGGTTTGTTCAGGGAAAAATCTTTAACGCAGGCAAAGGTGCGCGCAGACAGCTAGTACAAAATAAAATTGACGGACATTAGTTTTTGAAGTGAAAACTTCTTTTAGCGCGGTACGCATATTTTTAGATGAGGTAAAACCTCTGGACTCGCGACACCGTTACCGAGGCGCAGGGCTGCCGCGCTCGCCCCATTTGATTATAAACCTTAATTCACATGTTTACAGTCTAATTTTGTATGGAGAAGTTTACTGAGTTAGGTTCTTTGATATATTATCTATATTCTGAACAAAAACATAAAAGAATATTAAATGTATTTTAAAATTTCTAATAAAATACAATTCATAAATAAAATTCAATTCATAACCAAATAACCCAAAAACCCTAGTACCCATCTAAAAAATGTCTAACGCGCCAAAATAAGTTTTCACTTCTGTCGGCACTCCCAGAGTGCAACCCGTAATTTTTTTATAAATGCGACATCTAGAAGACAAATACGAAAGCTATAAACAAATACTTACGTAAGAAGCGCAAAGCGAACGTGAGATAAAAAATACGAAGTGGGAAGCATAATTCCATCAGACATTGTTGAATGCTAAGTAATTGCAGTATTTTTTACATTACTTCGCAACGCATATGAATGAGTTAATTATTTGCACCGGAAGTCCGAGTGTATTACAAAAGTACTTGGGTTCCGTAGAAAATATTGTTTGTTAAAAAATATATTTGGATATATAGAATATTTTTAGATAAACACGGGTTTTACGGGCTTTGTTATTTTATAGCACGGTGTGCAAACCGTGAACTCGAGCGGCAACAAGCGGATCGCGGTTGAAACTTACTCTGAACGAGATTCTCTAATCGAATAGGCGTCGGTGCCTCAATCGTGAAAAACCTCAAAAACCTCAAATAAATTGTGAATAAAACCCGTGTTTTTAAAAAGGTATACCTACTAGTACAACTCACGAAAGCTTTTAAAGTGTAATATAAAATTGTCTGAAAGAAGCCTACAGTCGTGACAGGGTCAGGGGACTGGGTTTCAGTTGTGTTCATTTTTTTGTTTCTTTTTTGAGATCGGAGTCGGTAATAAAGGAATATTAAAGTCAAATAATGTTTTATCACTACAATTTTGTAAAGTTACAGAAACGGTTTAGAAATAAAAAATACTGTAAGTCATGTTTGTTTCATTTTCAAAACATTGATTGCGAGCCGTGAACTCGAGCGGCAACGAGCGGACCACGGATTAAACTAACCCTGATGATGATTCTCTAGATGAATCGAAACAGTGTCGGTGCATCCATCGACTAAATAATACGTGAGTAAAGGGCGTGTTTATCAAAATTTTAACCCTTTCACCAAATTGTTTCAAAGGAACTAGTGACGTGGTAATGATAAAAAATATAATTTTACTTGAGTGTTTTGGAATGAGGCTAAAAAACAATAATAAATTAAGCAATTCACATTAAATTCCTTATCTCAATGCAAATCATTACTTAAAATATATTGCTACTTAAGACATAACCCTAAAATAATCGATACAATTTCAATATCGATTCGGCTTCGAGACATAATCGGTGTTTATTAATGCAATCAGAAGGACATGTATGGGCATTGGGTAATCGATGGATGTATCGTTATAAATTCAATTTGCTCAGTAATATTTCATAAACCAGTAAAATAGAACGATGAAACGTATTAAGTAGGTTGTTTATACCTACTTATATAAAAACGAATACTTATTATTCAATAGCAGTATTTCATATGATTTTACAATACATACAATGTATGAAATGTACTAGTTAATTCGAACCAGTGCGGAGAATGGATTAAAGTGCGCCTCAGAAGCTCCTTTTGTGCCTTTGTACTTTTCAGGTTTCTCGACACGCTGGTTTCCTCATGATGTTTGTCTTCACCGTTCGTCCCATTGTCGGAGTACATATGGCGTGGCCATCAACGTCTGGCCGCCATCCGTCGCATAGCCATGACGAGCGAGTCCGTGGTGAGTGAAGAAACGAGTTCAACATGCACAGCACGTGTCGTAAGGCACGTGAATAGAGCACCATACCTTTTTTCTCTGCGACGACCCAATGTAACTTCCATGTGGCCAACAAAGTCGAGACCACAGAAGGTAAAGGGGCGCTGATGGTGCGCCATGCGAGCTTCAGGTAAGTCGCCCATTCTCGGTACTCGAGGTGTATTTTACACAACATGCATTTTGTGCATACGTATGTACTTAACTGTAGGCCTAAGCCCAATTAACCAATATTTTTGTTTCAGCTCGTTGATTACTGTTTCCTGATTGCCATGAGCTGACTTGACGTGATAATACTGGACAATCAGGTGAGCTATCGGGTTTCTGCCGTCGAGAATGACCGGTCTTGTCTGCACATACATTTTTGGTACAAAAGATATCCGGTACAAAGCCAGATTCAAACCCCACGATCTCAGAATCGGAAGGTGGGTCACTACCACTAAGCCACTAGTGCGCTCAGTATAATAAGTGATTGAAACGTTTAGCATAGTAATTGATTTTATTATAATAAGGTAAGAAAGAGCAAGTAAACAAAACAAACATCTCCAATCCAGCACCAAACTAAGCATATCTTGTATTACGGTGAGCAGATGACTGATAGAATACCTATATAATTTTATATACATATTTATGATATTTTATAACGCACAGACACAGAACAATCTCCAAACTAGACCGCTTACATAAATACTAACCAATAACACACATCTTCAGTTTTGTTAGGGACAAAAAACATAATCAACATACTACCGTTACAAAAAACCCAAAGATGTCTTATATTTTAATGTTACTGCAATTTTAGAGCATCACAGCACTCACAAATTAAATAACTACACACAATCATTTTAGGTTCTAGGGTATTTAATAAATAAATAAACAAATATTGCTGGACAATGCACACAACACCATCTAGTCCCAAACTAAGCATAGCATGCATTATGGTGACTAGATGACCGGTAGAATACTTTTATATTTTTAAATACATACTTATGAAACTTAATAACACCCAGACACAGAACAAACACCTATGTTCTATTCACAAATATTTATCCTGGGAGAGAATCGAACCCTCAACCCACACCGCAGAAGGCAGAGCTACTACCAACTGAGCTAACAGGCCAGTCAACAGTTCCTCAAAATGTTTGCCTACACTCATTGAGAACACTGGCATAGTGCGCCTCGAAAAGTCTACTACAAGACTTTCAAATGCGAGTTCAGGTTGGGCGTTGTAGGAGTAACCTTGGCAAATGGGGCATGATTAGCTAAAACGACACGCGGTGTCATTGTGGTGGCCTGGTGCAGTCCATGTCACACGTACTAGCTATCTAGTACTTGTGTGTCCATCTTGCCCCAATTATGGGTGATCTGATGTCCTGCTCGGATAATGTCGTAGATGTAGCTACTTACTTGTCAAATGGGATGTAACAATGATACGAAAGAACAAAGAATTTCAAAGCTTTCATTAGTTGTACTATGCATTAAGAGAAACACTAGTTATAATTTTGTTATTACGTATATACGCGTTATTTTGTCGATATATGTAGTCTGTATTTCTTAAAACGTTTATACAGGACTCATAAAAATGTGTACGAAAATATGGCGTCTTTATTTTAATGTAGAGGTTTCTGCAATTAATTTTATGTTCCTAATAAACATATTATTTCCATTTTGCGCCAATAAATAGTGATCCAACGCCCACGGTTCGTTTTATAGCGCAATATTTTAATAAATTCTGTGAATCGTAAAAATATTTATTTTGACTTTTGATGACAGTATAATAAAATGTGTGTTTATTATTATAATGTGGTTGTATAAATGTAAAACCTATTTAATTATGTAACCTTGCCAACCTTGATTATACTTATATAATTACACTACACAAAAAGGATTTGGTCCTGCTTCATAGTTTCGCCCGACTAGCTAAAATTTTCTAATATACGAATATTAATATATCTGCAATAAAGTTCAAATTAGAGTAATATTTCTTAATGACACTTCTAAAATAAGTTAAATCTGTCATGTGAATCCTTTATTGATTGATTATCCTAGGATTTTCCGCAGTTATAATCAACACCTCTTCACATGATGACTAAAATGCCCTAAAACACGTAAATTTAGTAGGTTAAGAAATGTCATTTTAAAGTGGTATGTACTATATATCAGACTTTGGTGCAAATAAAATAAGTATTTTGTATTCTATGAAATTTTATCTACAGAATCAGTAGTAAGTATCATACGGAGTTAGGTTCAGTTTGCATGATTACACCTGTTATACTTAGTACCCACCTTAGTACCAATAAGTTAATAAGCTTATAATCGCATATTTTGACACTCGAAACTTTCTCTACAGCCAACTGTATGACGACTCAAAGTACACGTATAAATTGTATTGATTATAACCCCTCTACTTAGAAACGTCCACTTCTGTAAAAAGATAATCACGTCATTATTCACGTCAAATTATTTTTACCAAAATACTGAAAACCGTCTTCTTTTTCCTGAATATCAAATATATGTTATATCAAATAACCAATATACAAATAATATTGCCGGACATTTCACACAGCACCATCAATACAATTACGACTCTAATTGCGATATTTTTTTTGTAATCGATGCGTTCCGTAGTATCGTAGTTCCAAGGTCAAGTCCATGGTCTTATCAACTGACAAGTTCCAGCCTGTTGATCACTGAATGATATTATATTATACTTATAGGTATTCCCCTTACTCTAATTACAAAAATAATTTCAAATTTGCGATTAACTTGTTCTCATGCGTTGAGGAGTTTTTTTGGTTTTTAATAATGTTTTCCATCACAAGATCTTCACCAAATATTTTTGGGACTATTTGTAAAATCCAACCTACAGGAATTATCAATAGAAATTGAGAGGCGTATATAAGTAGGGCCGTCACTGTTTTGAATTATACTTCATCATTGCAAATAATAATAATTTTTAATTATTCATTTATCTAGACTTCACACGAAAAACATAATTTATGTTCACACATTCATTCAGCTAACAAAATATGTAATTACTTAGATAATTAAACTTTAATAGAATGATTTACACACAGATGTTGCGCGCAAAAACCTAGAGCCTAGCGAAGTATGACGGAGTTGGTTTTTTAGGATTCGATATAAGAAAACATACTTTAGAAAAACCATTTACGATAGTTATTAGAAAACAACTTATATAAAAAGAGCGAGCCATGGTAATAAAATAAGGTATCAGGATGCTGGGCAGCACCAACAGTCTGATAGAGGTACTGGATGGCAGACATTGCATCTGCAAAGGCCCTGGATGTAAAGCCTGATCAACCTTTGTGCCGAACATTTTTTTGTATCTAAATTAATTTTATTTTTATGTGTAATCTGTTGTTAATAATTTTATGATTATCTTTAACTGTATGACATTTAATACTCTAAACTATGGATCTTTTAATGTCTGAATCAATAAATTAATTTAATAAGCAACATTATGACCAACTCTACCATCGCGCGTACTCATTGGTCAAATCAAATAGCGTGCGCTTCCCCGGTTATACTCTTCCGTTTTTCACGAATTCACTCCCACAGTTTGCAGACAATATTATTATATCGCATGATGCAAATGTCATTCACAATTATTTTAAATGACACAAAAAACATAACTACACCTCTGCTTAAAATTTTCTTATACCCTCTATTTTATAATCCCATATTAGCGTAGCGTATTAAGTACGCTCTGTCCTTGGCATTCTTAGCTTAACCTGACTGACTGATTCATCATCGCCGAGCCGAAACCGCTGAAGCTAGAAAGCTGAAATTTTGAAGATAAGGCAAAACTACTAAGGCGGCACTAAGGCGGTGAAACACGTAAAAGGGTGAAAGAGGGTGAAAATTATCTTTGAAACTTTTTAACCCGTGGTGTGTTTTACCTACTTGAAACTTGATTTGAATAATTAAAATGCAAAATAAATTGTCAACTGTTTCATAATTTATCAAAATAACTCCTACAAAGGGGTAAAATGGGGTGTCAAAGTTTGTATGCGAACTTTTTTGTAAGTTTGTATGGGAACGGGTGGTGTGATTTCTTAGAAACTTTGTTTGCATACTTAAAATGCAAAATAAATGGACACATGTTTCATGATTTTTCAAAATAACCCTCATAAAGGAGTAAAATACAGTGTGAATGTTTGTATGGAAACTTTTTAATGGGTGGTGGGTGTGATTGGTATGATTAGAAATTTGGCAAGTAGATAAACTACAAATCCTTTAAAAAAAAATGCGGTCGAAGTCGCGGGCAACAGCTAGTCAATGAATAAAGATGGCAAGATATTTAAACAACTCATTAGTTAATGTAAGATTATAAGATAGATCCTTTGTCACAATTAATTAGTTCATGAAAATCTATAATACAAACCGTTTTTTCATAATCACAACAAGCGTGGCGTTAGAGAACAGATAAATAAATAAAATTTATATAATTTGCTGTGTGAAATGTCCGGCTTTATTGAATATAAATTAATGCATCATCTGGCCCCAAAGCAATCAAACTTGTGTTATTGGTACCACGTGACTGATATACTACTTATCTACTTTTTTTATAATACATACCTACCATAATTATACATAGAAACACCCAGACCCAAGACAAATACTTTCAGACCATACAAACATTTATCCCGTGGCGGGAATCGAACTCGCATCTTTCTGCGTATCAGCCGGCCCTTAGCCTACAGCACCATAGAATAGTCTGTCTTGACATTCTTATGTCAATGAATAAAAATGACAACCCATTAACCAATATGCGATTATAGTGTTTGATTGTGATTCACCAATATTTGAAAATATGTAATTCTTTAGATTAGTGTTTCGGCGATGGAACCCTAAACAGATAATGCAGTGTACGTAAAAGCGCATGTTATATTAAATTGCTGTGGGTTTTATTGCGGTAATTACAGTGACGGTTATAGAGCTAACGTTCTATACTATAGAATTGGCCTTTAGACAGCGGTAAAAAATACAATATTTAACATAGTTTTTTGGGTGCTTTTAGAACATTACGTGAGATTGTGATTATTTATCTAAAAATCTACATGTTATCTAGAGTACCTAAACAGATGGTTTAAGATGAGTACATACAAAAGTTTTAAACCAAAAATATTTATAAATCCACCAATCTTCTTATCATTAAATGTAGTCAGATATTATTTGTAGCAGAGTTGCCTAGTTTTAGCCCAGTGGATTAAACCGTGAAAGGTTGTGTCCACTAACCGAAGACAAACTTCTTCAGATTTAGAAGTTTTTACGTTTGTTAGTAGTTTGCTAGCAATGGTGCTAAGCAACACTTCGTACAGCACGTGTGTATTGCGGTTGTTGGGCAGCAACAGCCACAGCTAGAGCCACAGCTAGAGTCACAGCTAGAGCCACAGCTAGAGCTACAGCTAGAGCCACAGCTAGAGCCACAGCTAGAGTCACAGCTAGAGTCACAGCTAGAGTCACAGCTAGAGCCACAGGTAGAGCCACAGCTAGAGCCACAGCTAGAGCCACAGCTAGAGCTACAGCTAGAGTCACAGCTAGAGCCACAACTAGAGCCACAGCTAGAGCCACAGCTAGAGCCACAGCTAGAGTCACAGCATGATCCGTATCAATATCCGCAGCATGGGCCACTATAGCAGCATCCGCAGCACATCTATAAATATTCTTTGAATCTGTCTGTAATGGAATCATAGGAAACTATGCCGAAATTTGGGGCAGCATGAAACTTAATAAAGTCTAAAACATAGATATAAATATTTTTTGAAATTTAATGTTTATTTTTGTTTTATGATAAATTTATCTGAAATCACATGTGTTTGTTTTTATTGAATGTAAAAGTATGTTTACAATACAAAGACCAATTCACACAGCACTGCCTCATGATTACCGGAATCTCCTTATGAGTAACAACGTTGGCGATGCCCGAGTGTATAATTACGCTATGAGTTATGGCATTGCAATACCATCTTGAGGTGAAACTATGTATTAAATTATTCAACAGTTACTATATTGAATTTCAACAGCCTTACTAGATATTTCTTAAAACACTAGGAAACTATGGTTTTTTGTAATAATTTATTTACTTATCAATATATTATGGATAGTGCTCTATACGTATAGAAACGTCAAAGTATTTTTTTGTGTCTGAATAAGAAAGCGTCATGTATAATCGACAGTAATTGCTAATATTCCATTGAATAATACTACACCATGTAAAATTTATAGAACACTTAATAATAACACTAAATATACCCTAAACTTACGCTTCCTATGTCAAATTACACTCAATTTAAACATACAGAAGCGCAGTTTCACGCTTAGATTTGTCTCTGAATCTTATCCATAAAATGAAAGTGCTATTAGCGGTCTTTATAGCACTCTCAAACGGTGCAGGAATACGTTGTGAGATAACCGGCCCGTCGTAGATCTTAAAAAGTCATGTTGCGTCAAATCGAAAGGAGCCTCTGAGGCGTACTTTAATCATTTCACCACACTGGTTCGAAATAAGTAGCACAATAAGAAGAAGCCTTAGAAAACGTAGAAAAGCCCCTAGTACTGTATATCCTCTTTTTTTCCACAAAAAACTAAAGTATCATATCAAACGGGTAGACGTGGAATGCACATGTCCTAAGGAATGCATGGACGACATTTCAATAAGTACGTGTTATTTGAAATAAAAATACCACAAAACCCTTCTTGGTGCGTTGAGCAATAACACTTTATGTGTAATTGTAGCAAAAACGCGTACAACTGGAAAAGTGCAATGTTATAGAATGCGTTTACGACATTATTCTTTTCAGCCGACGGTATATGACATTTTTAACTACTATGAGGAAAAAGAAGTGTATAGTTTAGAAGTAACGCGTTTTTATTAACTGTACATCTAATTATTTTAATTGATTTTTATTTAATGGAAAACAACATACATTTACCTGTTGTATCTAGTCCATACTTCTTACTAATAAAAATATATAAATCGAAAATGGCCTCAATTCTGTTGGCACCAAACTAACTAATTTTAGCTAAAATTAGGTTTTGACTGTCAAATGAATCTTTGGTATTCTGCTGTTACCAACTTTTACTAATTTTATTTTATCTAATTTAATTTAGCGTTCCTTATTTAGTTAGATGGTACCAACCGAATAGGTTTTACAAATGCTATGACTAACTAAAATATATTTTAGACAATTGCTAATTTTCGAAATAACTAACGGAATTGCCACCATTGTCGACAGACAATGAATTATAGACATATAATGTTACCTTGTAAGACCTAGCTCTTACTGCGAATTTTCGCCCTTTTCAGTGGAACATGTAACGTGTAGGCGCACGCACTAGCGAAAAAACCGCTTTGAAAATGACATACTACAGAATAGCATAGCGCGAAAAAAATCCTAGTGCGTGCCAGGCCTTACGGCTAAACGGCTAAACGGATCTTGATGAAATTTGGTAAGCAGGTAGATTGAGATATATTAGTAAGGGACGGACATAGGCTGATTCAATGTAGGTACCACGCGTGCGAAGCCTCGAGCAGCAGCGTGAAGTAAAAGTAAAGTATAATGAATAAAGATCCATACTAATGTTACGAGCCGGGTACTGATAAATTATAAAACCGCTTGATTTTACCAAATAATAACTTTAATTTCAAAGTTACCACACAATGAACTTAATCCACTGATTCTACTAGTTAACTTCTCAATAGAAAACAATAAGAGTCACAACACTACAACACAACTGATAACACTTCAAAACTTTCGTACTTGTATCACTTGCTTAGCCGAAAATAGACTGACTACATCCGCAAACCACCGCTGTATTTATACGAGCGTCGAATAAGTCGCGTAAAACCGCGATGCTACTGGAACGTTCGAGAACGAACCGGAACGCGCTCAAACGTTCGATTGCAATAGAGAGATATTGCTATCTCGTTCGCTCCTATGCATTCGATACGTGTACTTTGTAGTTTGCATCTACTCGATACCAGATGGCGTAGGTGAATATTTAATGTGTCTGCCTGCCAACAGATGGAGCTATGTATCGGGCGCAACACTATCCCCTCCTAAGACATGCTCGTCCCGAGCATCGTTAGACCCGTAATATTGCGCTAGTCGATCCACATGGACAATCTTAGGCTTGCCTCGTAGCCCCTTTTTAATCTGGTACGTGACATCGTTGATCCTGTTCACAATTCGATATGGCCCGTCCCATTTCGCCTGCAGTTTAGGACACTTTCCTTTACTGCGTACAGGGTTATGTAACCACACCAGTGATCCTTCACTAAAGCCCAAGTGGTTTAATTTTCGGTCATATCGAGTCTTCATCTTTTCAGACATTTGTTGGCTGGATTGGCGAACGTGTTCGTGTACATCGTTCAATTTGTTGCGAAGGTCACTCGCGTACTCTATTATATTGCGCGGAGACTGGGGAGGAATACCTGTTATAAGGTCTGCTGGCAACCGTAGTTCTCGTCCAAAGTTCGCCGAAGCTGGAGTGACACTTGTACTTTCGTGAACTGCATTTCGATATGACAGTAAAAACGGTTAATGTCCTTGTCCCAATCGGTCTGCTTGTTTCCAACTACCTTTGCCAGATATCTTTCCAACGTTTGATTGAACCTTTCAACCATGCCATCGGATTGTGGCCGATAAGAGGTGGTTCTTGTCTTATAAGTACCCATCACTCGACATGTTTCCTGAAATATTTAGGACTCGAAATTCCTCCCTTGATCGCTATGAATTTCCAAGGGTACTCCAAAACGACAAAAGACCTCATGGACCAACTTATCTGCTATTGTCGACGCTTCTTGGTTTGGGATTGCAAAGACCTCCGGCCACTTTGTGAAATAATCCATAACAACCATGAAGTACTTGTTTCCATTTTCTGTAGCAGGAAATGGTCCCGCAATGTCCAAAGCTATCCGCTCCCATGGCGCTCCCACGTTATAAATCTTTAAAGCACCTCTGCTGCGTGTATGGGGTCTTTTCACTGCTGCGCAACTCGTGCATTTTCGGCACCAGTCTTCCACATCATCTCTGCAATGGATCCAGTAAAATCACTCACGTATCATCTTCAACAGAGTTCTCTTTACCCCCATATGCCCCCCGGAGCATCCTTCATGGTAGAGTTTAAGCACTTCAGATACTTTAGCCTTTGGAACAACCATTTGCAGATGACAGTGATCTCCGCGAGCATTTTCCCATTTACGGCACAATAATCCATCGTGGATAACCAGACTATCCCATTGTGCCCAGTAGCTTTTTGTTGTTGTGCTCATTCCAACCACATCACTCCATACAGGTTTAGAAGTTCCAGTCTTTTAATATTAATAATAATAATAATAATAATAATTAAGATAAACATTTAGATATACATTTAGATAAACATTTAGATCCGTGCTCAACATTCTGACGGGTTGCTAACCACTTCTTTGGACTCTTGTTTTACACAATGCTTACATTCTTCTGGACAAGGTCTCCAAGACAAGGCATCTGCATTACCGTAGATTTTCCACTGCGATGCTCAGTTACTTAGTCAAACTTTGTAGCCGTTGAATCCTCCATGTCGCTTGAGATCGGTCGTCGCTTTCTTTATTTCTTTTCGGGCAACTAGACCTCAGATGACCCATTTCTCCACACTCGTAGCATTTCAGCCTGAACTTTGGACGACCGTCGCGGCTTGGCTCCACCACTTCTCCGATACGATGTGCTCGAGTGTCCATCCGTACAGCTTCCTCCTCCAAAACATGGGCCAAAGCGTTCTTTAAAGACTCGTGATGACCAAGTCTGACAGTAGCTCTGACTTCCAAATCACGTATCCCTTCGACGAATGCCTGAAACAAGTTCCCATCGATAAGGGCAGGTGAAGATTGGAAAGCCTTCCGAACCAGCTTTTCTATTTCCAGGGCCAACTGCTGTAGATTTTTCGAATTGGGCTGAGTCCTGCCCTTTAATTAAGCGCGGAAAACATGTTCTAGATGTGCATCACTATATCGATGTTCTAGTGCCTCCAGCAGCTGCTCATAACTGACGTTACTTCCCAGGGCCTCCAAGGCTAATGTTAGTGCAGTCATAGCCTGCGACTTCGTCCATCCGTTTGCGTTTATAACAGCTTCGAACTGAATTTTATAGGCGGACCACGAAGAACCTCCACTACACAACACTAATATTATAATCTTGAAAGTATTTCTGGCTAAAATAGTAAATTACTTTGATTAATTGATTTATGAGATTGATTGTCTTAATACCTACTTTTTATGTAGGTACCATGCGTGCGAAGTATGACTATAAAATGAAGTCGTCGTATCTACATGATATTTTACAGATCGGTACATTCATTATTGATCGAGCGAGCGCAGCGAACTAAGATCTCAGTGGCAACGTAGGCAATTTGGGTTTGTATGTTTGTTTGTACGACAATAACAGGAGATCTACAAAGGTTTGTTAAGATATCGGGTTACAAACTTTAATCTAGGATATCAAGTTTTATAGATACAACCTAAAAACAAAACCATAGAGGTAGAGGTCAGAGTGGGAATTTGAATCGGTTGAATTTTCTGAATCTTCTGGTTGAAATATCGTACAATAATTAGTACCCAATTATACTCTGTACTCTATACTCTATCAACGTATTTACACAGACGTTGCGAGTAACGACAAGATACTCTTAGGTATATTTGATACGTAAATCGCGAAATCTCAATTCGGGCCAAACTAATAGTTTAATAGAAAACAGTTAGACTTTATTAATTAGCCTAAGACAGTTTTCACCTATTTGCTAAAATTAATTAAAACAGTTTCACTGTGTCTTTCATTGTTTTCCTGCGACCTTTTAATTGTTGATGGCCCTGCGTATGTTACGCGTTAGTTGCATAAATGTTATAAATATTGCGTATGTATATTTATTATTTATCTAACAATGTCATTCGTCGGGCACTCACCAGTGTCAACGTACCAGCTGTTATCGAACCATGATACGTGATGATGGTATGACTCTTGTCCCTTGGGAGATGGGTAGTGTGGGATGCTACTTGCGTAGACACACTGGCCAACCCATCTGCCGGGGACTTCCGTTAGAGCTGGTGCGGCGGCTGAATGTGCCGTGGACCTCCAAAGCCCAAATATGCTGGTTTGGATAAGGCTTAGGCTAAGGATATTTGAGCCTTTTAGAGTCCAGATCCTAGGCCCGTGGGGAACAGGAGCCCACCGCGTTTTCAAAATTATTTCAAGACGTCTGGTAGATACATTGCATGACCCAAGACCTGGCTCCTATCTGGCTCAGCGTATTAGCATTGCCATTCAAAGTGACAATGCCGCCAGTATCTTGGGAACGCCGCCCTCTGGCAGTGATCTGGATCAGTTGAGCAATCTATAGATCGTTTTAAACGGTCTTTAGATAGCTCAACTGTTTCACGTGTATTTTATATTATTGTATATTATTCTGTAATTATATGTCTTCTAGATGGGTATAATGACCAATTTGTTTATGTACATATTTGTTTATTTATTTATTTTATTACTGCGTTTTGTAAGGTTGAGAGACTGGATCGAAGGTCTCGGCAGAACAACAGGCGGATCTGCCATCTAACAAGGAAGCATAACGCTGAGTCGAGATCTTTTTGCTGTCGTAGCACACAGCACTGTTAGGTATGTAAAAACGTTAAATAATTTTAAGATAGTTAAATAAGTTTTTACTTTTACGTTATAACATGTGTTACTACCCTTTTCACCTAATATGGTTTCGTCTTATTTTTAACTATTGAAATGTATGTGTGCTTATTCAGTAAATAAACAAATGTCTATGTTTATGTCTATGTCTAGCTTTGGGTAGGACTAAAACCCACCATGACGCATTGTCATAAAACTATCTGGGTATTCAACCTTATATAATAAGGGTACCTCTTGCTTTTTATGCCTTTGGTACTGCTTCTATTGAACTTCATGGTAAGTAATCTTACGAGAAAATTCGCTTACCGTATTCCTGCCTATCCCAGCTCCACCAATAACAGTAACACCATACATATCCAGCAACGTCCGCTACTTGCATCGCTCGAATACCAACCGCATGTCGAGCTGTTTACAACTGCCAGTTATAGCAATCAGCAGAGGTATTCCACTCGTTTGATTGGAAACAAACCACAGAAAACGACAGCTTTTGATGCATTTTGACAAGCACGGGTTTTACCAAGAATTATTATGTCGATGAAAGTACCGACACTGTTTCGATTCATCTAGAGAATCTTCATCAGAGTGAGTTTGATCTGCGGACCGTGAGTTGCCGCTCGCTTTCACGGTTCGCATTGATCAAGATTCTCTAGAGGAATCGAAACTTTGTCCGTGCCTCCCTCGACAAAATAATACACGATTAATACCAGAGTTTATTAAAATGTAGTGATGTGTTTTCGTATTTTGCTAGTGTCGCCAACAATTGATCGAAAGTTTTTTTTTGCTATTGAGATAACTTAATAGGTTTTCAGGTAATTATTAAACGTTATCGGAATTATAAAACGTTATCGAATTTTATAGTGATTTCACAAAACAAACATACTATAACATGTTATGTTCATTATGAAAAAAGTCCTTGACTTTGAACCGACACGATAAAATATCGTGTCGGTTCTCAAAACAGTTTTAGGACTTGTAGGTTGTGGGTTCGATTCGCTCCTGGGACATACATACATACATGAACATAGCTGTTTGTCCTGTGTATATATTATACATTTAAAATATATAGGTATTCTATCAGCCATCTGGTGCCATACTATGCTTAGGTATTTTGTGGAATGTCAATTAATATTTTTTACTTATTCACTTACATATGAAGAAAATTATGAAAATAATCTTTAAATGGTCTATTCAAAGATGTCTAAATGCAATAAAATTGAAGATTAAATGGGTTTAATAATTTTGCAGGAGCTTCTAATACGTAATACCGTATAAAATTGAATCACGATAAAATTAATAGTCTGCGAGCAAATGCCCTGATTGAAGTTGGACAGACAGAGAAACATACAAACTTAGCAAATACGAACTTAACGGGTTCCTTTTGGACTTCGTAACCCTACAAAATTATGTTACATTGAATAATGATGTTGTTTCATTTATTGAGTCTTCATTATTAACATTGTTACTTGAAAGGTCTCGTAAAAACATCAATTATTAAATTGAATTACTTACATTGTCGTCAAATATGTATATATTATTAAACAATATCGTAATTGAATTAAAATTCACCGCACGCTATCTATTAACTATGAGGTCAGAGTTAAGTTATTCGAACATTAGTAATGTAGTAATTACCTGCATATCACCAATAAGTAATGTGTTGTCATTTTAACTGTTATAAGTAGTATACAAAAACCTTAATGATGGTTATTCAAAGATATCTTTTTTAATTAAGAAATAAAACAAATATAGCAATTTTTTTTTTATTCACACAAAACTATCTAGTCGCAAAATAAGCAGAACATTTAAATAACCAAATAATGCCGGACATTGCACTCAGCATCATCTGGCTCCAAAGGAAGCTGAGATTGTGTTATGGGAACCACATGACTGATGTACTACTTACATATATATTATATGATTTGCATGTATTTGTCACAAGTCTAGGTGTTTCTATGTATTATATGAATGTATTTACAAAAAAAGTACGTATATTAGTAGTATTCAGTCATGTAGTACCTATAACAATAGCTCTACTTACTTTGGGGCCAGATGATGCTGTATGAAATGTCCGGCATTATTTATTTATTTATTTTGAACCAGGGTTAAAGTTTGCCTCATAGGTTCCTTTCGTGCACTTGGCACATAGTCTTCAAATATTTTATGTAGTTTTTTTTGTCAAAGCTAAAAAAAAAAAAAAAAAAGTGTTTCAAACCTAATTAATTACCATTGGCATACTACCGTTCTATGACTTCGTTTTATTGAAAGTGGCTAATTTGATTTGACTATAATAGTTCATGTACTACATTGTTTTATGTTTTATCATCAAGTACCTGGATGAATGAGCTTTTCTCGGTATTAAACACGGATAAAATAACATTTTCAAAAAATTAAATTAGCTAGATCGATTTATCGCCCCCATGCTTTCTAAAATTTTATGAAAATTGTTGGAGCCGTTTCCGAGATTCAGATCATATATCCACATAAATATATACAAGAATTGCTAGTTTTTAGGTTTTACAGGCACGCAAAGTAATGACATTTATAGGCATATTTTAAACTTCGATTACATTTTTTTTCTATTCTATTCTGTTGTCGAGTCTATTGAAGAATTTTTTTTTTAATTAATTTTTTAATTACAATCAAACAAATATACTAATTCGTCTTTAAAATAATAGTTCAGTTAATGAAATATAACGAAAAGTAAAAGTCATTTACAAACCAATTTAAATCACGACTCAGATACTTGTTTGTACAAACGTTAATGCTATCTGAATGTGAATAAACATAAAAATCTTTATATTCTTTTCTCTTTTTTTCTAATTAGATAAAACTAAATCAAAATTGTTAATAGTAAGCATGAGAAAATTAATTCTCAATAACACATCAAAGCTGGTGCTAAAGACACACTAAAGCACCAGTTTGTGCTCCATTAAAAAACGATCTAGAAAGTATGCAGTGACGGAAGTTTCATAATTTTGTATCATCATTACAAAATTATGCATTCCGTCATCGCGCAGTTTATTTAAATCAAACACATTAACCTCCAAAATATCTACTTTGATCTTTCCTAAATATCTTAACACCCAGTCATAAACTTCACTAAATATCTAATCACTAAAGCTTGTTGTCCACTAAAGCTACACTCGTAACGTACACAGATGAGTCACATAAGATTCCGTGTCACTGTTGCATACTGCTTTGCAGGGCTTACAGCCAGCCCAACATGAAACCAAACAAACCACGTTCCTTTAGGTTTTGAAATTGCTCAATCTTGGGCAATAATTCGTCAGTTATGACACGACAACATCAAGCAATTATAGGCTATGGTAGCATTTGAATAGAGATATCGGGGTGTAGAGATTGATAGAGGACAACTAGTTCCTCTATATTGATCCATATTATTTCAAAAACATACGTAAGTTGTACTACATTATAATACATATACATTTGTAATACATTTTGATAATTACCTACGGGTTTTATGCACGTATTATTTTGTCGATGGAGGCACAATATTTATTAGATACCTGATTATCGTGAGGCTAAGGTCAGGTCTTCATCATAGTCTTAACAACTTTGAAAGGCCGGGACCAACAGAACGATGTGCCTTCCGAAGCACAGAAGTGCCCAGTTCAAAATGTCACTACGGTGACCCATCCAGGTAATGACTTTATGCAACACCTAATGACGCTTTAGTGGATAAAAAGTTTAAACAGAAAAATAAAAATAAAATTTTGAAACTTTAATTCCCTCGCCAACGCGTTATAAATTTAAACGTTGCAATAAAACAAATTCAATCAAAGAAAAATGTTATCTCTCGTCTCGACGTAAACAAAGTAATTGATTCTGTAGATTACTATCTGTGAGATATCAGAGACTTTTTATTGGCCGTAGCGAGTCGTAAATAACTATTTTATAGCTTTATTCACCACTCATTAAGGTTTTATACAAGAATTATGCGATATTAATTTTAGAAAACGGTTCTTAAAGTTTATCATTCGAATTGTGTGCGCTATTTTACGATTCGATTTCACACATAGAGTAGGCGGGCGTTATAAGACCGTCCTCTTGATTACGTAATTTGTGACAAGCAATAGGCGTAAGTTGCGTGATCATTGATGTCACATATACGTTTTGAATGTTTATATTTATTTATTTGTAAAAATAAACACAACAATGAAACTTATGAACTAAATCACTGAAACATTACATAATCCAGTAAAGTTTACACTAATAAGTAAAGCTTAAAAAATGCGAAGATAAAGTGGACATACTGAAAAGGAAATGTGTTTTTTTTTAATAACTGATTTATACATTATTTAAAGATCGTGGTGTGTTTATATTTGGATATAGAGAGTCTAAAATATCTAACAGAGAAAACAAATCATTATTAAAGTTCATTGAACGGTTTATAAAAAGTGTTTGAGGCGTAACTTGTACGAATTATACTAGGTTATTTTTTTAAATTATAATATGAGGGTTAGGTTCATATGTCTGGATTGTAAAACGTCTGCGTGAGCAAATTGTCTGGGTAGAAAAAAGTCTAAGTATACACAACGACTTGATTGTAAAACGACTGAACTTAATTATAAAATGTCTAGGTAGGCAAAACGTCGTAAATGCAAAAATACTTGTTTGTAGAAGACCTAATTTGCAAAATGACTATTTGCAAAAACGTCTAGGTAAGCAAAATGACGTGGTGTGATTATACTTTTTTCGTACTTCGCCCAAGACAAGTATCTACATTTGAAAATTTAAAAGAATAAAAATAAAACTATTATAATATAAGTAATATAATTATAACGTTAATGATATTATATATATTATTTTTAAAATAAAAGATAAGATATGGAAAAGATCTTTATTAAATAAAAACTAAACAGATGCATACCTACTTACTCAGTCTACAAAACATTTTTCTAACATAAGCACTTTTTTAGTTCCTATATTATATTATTTAAATCAGATATTTTTTTTCAAGAAAACTAATATTGTGCTTTTCCTTTAATACATTTTTCTAATTCAAATTTTAATCGTGACTTTCAAGAAATAAAAAGCCACTGCTTGCCAGGGCCATGATTAATGCAGATGAATTAATAAAGTATGAAAAACAGTATATTGACTTGAAATCAAATTAATTATTTGACTTTTTGAATTTGATTATTTGAATTTAATTATTTGAATAGCAATGTCATTTTATGATCGTGTCATAAATTGCCAGTCCTTATATTGTATCCACAAACTATTCGTATGGCACATAAACTCCATGATCCGAGTATCACACAGTATGCTAAGTATTTGTATAATCACCTAACCATATTCAACCAAGACTTTTTACAAAGAAGCCTATTTTCAACCAAGACGTTTCTCCTACCTAGGCCATAAGCAACAAGAACCATTTGCCACCAAGGCTTTTTACAACCATGGCATTTTAAAAATAATACATTTTGCCACCTAGACTTTGTGTATACTTAGGCTTTTTTCCAGCCAGACATTTTGCTCACACAGATGTTTTACAATCAAGACCATGTGAACCTAACCCTAATAGTCAAAGTCTAAATAATATATTCACTTGATCACTTTAAGTCGTCCTACAAGAAATGACAAGAAACTAGTCCTGGCCCTAGCACTTTTTTGTAAGATCCTTTTTATAAGTAGCTTATCTAAGAAATACTAATCCAAGGCAATAAAAGGTATCTGATGCAAATCATTTAGTTAATTGTCAGAATTACTTAGTCAGAATTTACTGTAATAGTATTATTGCATGTTTTCTGTAGGTAGGTGACAGTAATAGCTTCAGTATTAAAGACTTTCTCGTACTAGCGAAATAATCTGCGCGGTTTAAAACGTCCCAATTTAAATTTATTCTGAAGTATGTAATTTTTGCACGTTATTTACCGCTAGTGTATGCGCTTACGTCTGATTCCGAAATAATTTCGCAGTGCGCCCTAGGTTTGGATTTTTTTCTATGACTACGCTACTGCAATATTTACATAATAACCTTAAAGCTTTATCACCAATGTCAACTGGCCAATTTTTAAAGTGACATTGAGGTAGTGAATGTGCGATTTGATGGATAACCGCATACCTTGTAAAACCAGCTGTCAATGATATCGATTGAAATATTTGATAGGTTAGATAAGCTCTGGAGTATCTGTATGTTATAACTATTCATTGGTTTGGAAACCACTATTTGAACAGTTTATCTGCAATTTAGAAGCGGTGTCAATTTCCGATGTAATAATTGCCGTGATATATATGGAAATGAGCTACTTAATAAAATCCGTGAGTTTACGTTAATTTTATTTCATCGATTTGTCTTGAGAAAAAAAATACATATTACATGTTATTTAAAAGTATTTTAATGCTGCCTGCGACTTTACTCGCGTGTTAACTACATAAAAAATGACAAGGTCCGTCGACAAGATATATTTATCTCTTTACTATAGTTTAATTAAGATTCGTTTAGCCACATTGACAGTCAAACAGACAAACTAAGCAGATTTTATTTAACTTATAATAAATATATTAATATTGGTGTTCAATTCACACACACCACCTAGCTCCTAACTAAGCACAGCTTATAGTATCAGATTACGGGAATCAGATAACTGATAAAATACGATGTGTTTTTTAATTTTATGATGGTTTTTATTTAAAGTAGTTTTTTAGTATACATATTGCAATTGAAAAACATCAAATTCAAAATTTTAATTAGCTACTTTCTAGATATGGTGTAAGCAAAGCCACAGACCAGAACTAACTCTCAATCAATTATTACAAATCACAGATAATTACCAGCTGAGTGGCTGACAGTAAATCGCTCAGCGACATTATGTAAATACATAGATCAGCACGTAATTGACATTACAGACTGGACGCGAGACTAGTAAATATCGGTCGCTGCGGTTTACGTGCGACGTATCGAGGCGAGGCACAACTGTTGCATTTCGGTGCAAGGCATGGAAAATAAGCGATAAATAAATATACAATAATCCTGATTATTCGCTAAACAGATTAGCAACTACATTACCGTCAGATTGATATCGTGCCTATATATATTACAAATCAACACTACAATAACAAACATGATTAAAAAAAACAACATCCTGAATTCGGAAAAAAAAGTGTAGTAAATTATAATAATAACTACTCTACTGTTGATGAAATACACTTTGACAGATTATAGATTATTAAAGATAAATAAATAGTATAACTACTATTCTTTTAAAATACTTCTAAAAGAACCCCCTGAACTGCAATGCAAACTGCCAACGAATTTTTTGTAAGGTTGGTACTGTCAGCCAACAGTATATGCGTGTGTATGACGAGAAACAGAAAGGAAAATAGTGAAGTAAAACGCATCAGTTGTGTGCTTCACATACAGTGTTGTGTATAAATTATGCTGGTATATAAACTAATTCAGGATATAATGTTAATGTTGCTTATTACCAAGGTGAGACGAAAGATGTTAGTCAAGTCAAGTCAAGTCAAGTCAAAAGATACTTTGTTCAATACAATCACAATATCACTTTGAAACGTCTTACATACTAGGTGAATTTAGGTTATACATCATGTGCAACTACTGTAAAACTCGAATTAATCTTTTTGTGTAGTTATTTATGTAGGTATAAAGATACCTGCCATATTTATATTGTCTAGTGTGTGTGTAGCTTTTACGCATATTCCAAGCCAAACACACCAAAACTGTACACGCTTTTAGCTTGTGGCAAACACCACTGTTTATCATACAAAATGACACCGGTTAATATTCATAATTCATTTGCAATTAACGACGGGCTGCGTGAAATAATGTCAGTCTTGCAGTGCTTAAATTAAGCTGTTTAACATTTCATTTTATCAAAAACCTGTTTATTTTAAGGCACTATTCATAACACGTCAAAAAATCATCATCATCTTCATCAGCCCATAGTAGTCCACTGCTGGACATAGGCCTCCCCTAATGAGCGCCATTGCGCCCTGTCTTCAGTTCGACGCATCCAGCTTCTGCCGGCAGCCTTTCGCAGATAATGATAATGTATATTGATAATGTTGTAAATCAGAAAAAAACAAGTTTCAATAATGATAGAGAAATATATTATCGATGACCTCTCTGGCGCAGTGGGCTAAGATCCGGCTGAGACGCAAAGACAAATGTTTGTATGATCTGCAAGTATTTGTTCGGAACTGGGTGTTTCTATGTATAATATATATATATATATATATATACAATAAAATAGAATATCAGTAATATATCAGTCATGGGGTACCACATAACACAAGCTCTGCTTACTTTGATGTTATGTGAAATGTCAGGCATTATTCAATATTTATATATGTATATACATTTTTCGAAACGAAAACCCCATAATATGGTATATAATAACCATGGTAAGTGAATCATAATTATACTTCATTTATTTTTTAAATTTAAATAGGTTCAAGTATATACCTTTAAGTATACACAAGTCAGCGGCACAAACTCGTTAGTGGGCGCAGCTAAAATGCATGCTATTTCGCCTAGCTTAGTGTGAGAAAAAGATAGATGTGAACCAAGGATAGAGATGAGCAATAAGGAGATAGCGTGATTATAATTTCGAGTCATATGATCAGATTAATCTATGATTTCTAAATAAAACGATTGTGTAAAAATAATGAATAGACCTTTGGTTCAAGGGTTCTCATGAAAAAACTACTGAATGTATTTATTGAAAAAAAAAAAAGGTTTGAGCTTTTGAATAAATAATCTATGCTTGTATAGGAACAATTTTTTAGTTTGCGTACTCCGTTTGTTATTTATTCACACCTAAAGTTGCGATAAAATCAGTGATGAAAAACGATATATTTTGAGTCTTGTATCTTTCAAACCCATATTATTTTCACAATTATGTATTTATACAAGCATAGATTATGACAAGACAAATTTATATCACTTTTAGTTTTGGTTGTTCATCATCAGACGGTGGTGTGATCACCCTTCGACGTTTGTATGGAAAGATAATCGACTTGTTCACTCTTAACATACATAATTATGTGAGTACTTAAGTAACAATAAAAAATGCTATCTGAGCTCTAATTATAAACAGAAATGTTATTAAGATGAAAAAACAAAATGTAGTCACGATACCATCTGAATCAATGATTTACATACAATGAAAGCGACCTTGGACGACCTTTGTGCTATAACCAACGATACAACGAGACTCTATAACGAGAAGTGCAAGTTCGATTAACACCGCAGGACAATATTTACACTATGAAAACGTCAAACCACTCGACACTTGGTTTCGAAAATTATGATTTACTGGAAATATATTATTTATATTTAAAGAATGAGATACAGAAATGTAAAAAATAATAAGCGATTATACATAATGAAACAGATGGGATATATATGGATCGTTTAATAGATATATGGATAGCTCAGCAGATCCAGATCACTGCCAGAGAGCAGCGTTCCCAAAACAGTGATAATATTGTTAATCTCAATAGCAATTTTAATACGCTGGGCCAGATAGAATCCAGATTTTGGGTCTCGCGATGCTTCTACCAGACGCCCTAAAATAAATTTGAAATTACGATGATCCTGAGGTTTTAGTTAATCTTTTAAGAAACAAACACAATTATTGTTAGTTTAAACGAAAGTTAGGTTAGTCAACTTTAGTTTTTGTTAAAAATCCATAATTTAGTGAATGATCATTATGAACACAATCTAAAGTAATATTTCCGACCATTCATATTCAAAATTTGACACAAAAATTTTACCTGTCATAAATTTTATTGGAAGTTATAATATGAAATCATTACATTGTTTGTCTGTGCTTACAAATTATAATTCTTAAGGAAATTTACGCCATAAAAAATCTGTTTATAATTTTGTATTAATCGTAATTTAAAGAAATTAATTTCATTTATTTGTAAGAAGTATTATTTTTACTAGAAATTAAATAATCGCTTTGCCGCAGTATCGCAGTGTCTTGGAAACGCTGTCCTCTGGTGATGTGGATCATTTGTATCTGTCGATCGTTTTTGATACGGTCCTTAGAAAGCTCAACTGTTTTACATGTATTTAATATAATTGTATATTATTCTGTACATTTCTGTATTCTGTAAATATTTCTAACAGAGTTGATTGATATAAATATATACTAATGAAAATGAAAAATTTAATATAAAAAGGGTATTTTTGTTTAGAAACAAGCGCAGCCAAAGGACATCACTAGTTAGAAACTTAAATTGTACCTGCAATATATTAGTTTTGCAATAAATTTAACGTTGGTGTCTAAGAAACATGTTTGGTTTTAATTAGTTGTCGATTTCGTCAATAATTTATGCAAATAAAATGCGAACACAAACACAGATAATAATGTTTTATGCATTTTGTAAGATTATAAATAAAAAGATATCCATAAATTATAACGATAAAATCTCGACGCGCTGGTAAATTTATAATAATTAATGCATTAATGGATGGTTTTTATAAAATTTAAAAACTACCTGTTTATATAATATAAAAGTTTTATAAATTGTTCATTAATTAATTATGCTATTTTAACTACAATTTATGAATGATAAAAATCTTTTTGCTTTTGACGCTTAATTATGTTTTTTAATTCTTTGGTTCCGGATTTTGGGTAGAACTTATTTTTAAACTCTTATATATTCTCAAATACTTGTGGTAGTAATACAAAGTAGTAATACTTGTGCTATGGTCTTGGCAAAATAACTACTGTCAAAACAGAAGCTATCATGCTGAGTCAGTTTGCTAATTAGCATAGACATACACATTATGTAGCATACACATATCTAAGTATAATTTTATTATTAGTACCATGTGGCTTGTTTTTCTTGTATTTTGTGTGTTGTGTGCTAAGACGCAAATAAATATCTGTCAATGTCTATATCTACGTTTAACAATATAGATTCCTTTTGAAAAAACATTCATAACTGTAATTAGGAATGTTTCAATAGGTCTGACTCTGAAAACTGACGTAAAACATATATATATATACATAAGCAAAATAATGTTTTACATATAATAATTCAAATACATCGTCGATTCAACGAATAAAGGCACAACTGCAAAAAACATTCACCTGTACAAAAGGTTAAAATCGATTATTTCTCGTAAAGTACTAATAAATATATTTTTTTGGCGAAAATTTTAATGAAACATTATTTTTATTTTATTAAATTTAACAAAATAAAAAATTTACGAATAAAAATAAAAACATTTAAGAACACGTAAAAACCTCGACACAAGCACTGGCGTGCCCTTTAAGTGGGAGTTTACGCGTAATAATGATGTATGTATAAAAACTGTAGACAGAAATGTAATAAAATAAAAAAACCGCTACTGCCACCGACTTATTATTCGCTGGATACTACAACTTGTACTGAATCTGGCTCTGAAGAAATTATTTTGACCGACGATGCCCTAGGCAGGTTAACAAGAACTTTTTTTGAAATATTGCTATAACAACTCTGCAAAAAGTTTAAAAATTAGGCCTATAAAAGCTTAAGCCGATACGCAAACGATATCTCATCGGTCGTGAATAACGAGCCAACTGCCAATTACACTAAAAAATGTCCGTAGGCACCAATTAAAATGATTTACATATCAATAAATCCTCAATGTTTCGCTCGGCACGGTGTAAAAATGGAGAATTTCGTTCGTTGCTAGTGAAGTTATGATACTGTCAATGATAACTTTTACTAATTTTACACATTTAAGCAGTTAAAGTCGTAAATAAATCAAAGCTTAATTTAACGAAAGCATATCTGTGTCGAAAAACTGTTTAAGAAAACTCGTAGTACCTTTAGAAGACCTATCCAACGATATGCAACACGATGGGTAAGTAAAATATTTAAATAGTTAACCCCACTTTTTCCGTATTTCTTTTATAACTTTGTAGGGGTCGCTAATAAGTATTACCGTGCAAAATTTCATCACAATAAAACTAATACTAATATATAATTTTGTGTGTTTGTTTGTTTGTTACATTTGCACAGCTAAATGGATCTAGACGGTATTTGGTACAGAGATAGATTGTTATCTCAACATGTGCAAATTTTTCGTAAGTATCACGCACGTGAAGTCAGCAAGAGCTTGTTATATACGCAACAGAATTAAACAAAGATAAGTACCAAAATATTGCCTTATTTGAAAACAACTGGTAAATGTTGCTTTACACCAGTTTTGAACTTTGACGGTTAAATCAGTATCGTGTTACGCTCCGCTACGATGTTGCGTCGACCAATCTTTTGAGTTATCGGCTATCGACTTGATTTATGCTGTGCCTTGGTTTTCAAAAAGGCAATGACCGTTTTATCATGTATATAAC
This sequence comes from Lampropteryx suffumata, assembly GCA_948098915.1. Taxonomy (NCBI): domain Eukaryota; kingdom Metazoa; phylum Arthropoda; class Insecta; order Lepidoptera; family Geometridae; genus Lampropteryx; species Lampropteryx suffumata. Next base: position 1,195,169 of record OX402553.1, read on the forward strand.
TGTGCCTCTGTGCTCTGTGCCTGTGCCTGCCTCTGCCTCTGTGCCTGTATATAACTGTATGTATATAATCTACTCAGTTGGTAGTAGCTATGCCTTCCGTAGGTTGTGAGCTAGGCTAAGGACAAACATTTGTACATATGTGTACAAATATATTATTTTAATTCTGTATCATTATTTTACAAAGCAGACACAGCATATACAGAGCATTATAAAGTATCATATTGTAAAGAAGCCTCTGAGGCCCACTTTAACCCTTTCACCACATTGGTTCTAAGTTACTAGTGACACGATGAAGTGTGTATATCAAAATAATATAAATATTCTACCAATCGTCTGGTTCCCATTGTACGAGCTAAACTTAGTTTGGAGCTAGACCTTGTGGTGTGGATTGTTTAACCAATTTTTTTATAAATAGACGTTCTTTACTTTGACTTCCGTAAAGCTTTTCACAGAGTCAATAATGACATACTTTTGATGAAACTGGTGGGTCTAGGGTTTGCACCAGGACTGCTCGCCTTGATCGCGGATTACCTCCGGGATCGACAACAATATGTGAGACTGGGTGTTTACGAATCACAGCCGTATCACACTCGATCCGGGGTTAGCCAGGGGTCGATACTTGGACCGCTTCTTTTTAATCTGATGATCAATGATATACCATCTGTCACCAAGCACAGTAAATGTATGCTGTATACCGATGACTTGAAATTGGTCTCAGAAATAAAGTCCGTGGACGACTGTCTAAATCTTCAACGTAACGTCGACGCAATTTATGACTGGAGCTTGGCAAACGCGATGGAGTTTAACGCGGCTAAGTGTTATGTAATGACGTTTAGTCGCATGCGGCACCCAATTAAATTTCCATATAATCTAAATGGTCATCCTATCACTAGATCTACAACTGTTAAAGACTTGGGTGTCACATTTGACTCCAAGCTAACATTCCATGTGCATATCACATCCACAGCCAAAGAATCCTTCCGTAGGCTGGGCTTTGTGTTGAGGAACGTCCGTGACTTTAAAAGCAGTCACGTCATAAAGCTTTTATTCTGCATGCTCGTACGGAGTAGGCTAGAGACTAGCTCATGTGTGTGGCATCCATACGAAAGCACATATACCCTCTTGTTGGAAAAAGTCCAAAAGGCTTTTCTTCGTTTTCTTTACAAGCACCAGTATGGCTACTACCCTTAAATGTACCCGACAAGGTTCCTTATGGGCTGCTTAGGCTACAACAGTTTAGAAGTTAGAAGGGCGAACAACCAATTGATTACCATGTGTAAGGTTCTCCGTGGTAAGATCGATGCTCCTGATCTCCATGATAACTTGGCGAGGCTCTACGTCCCCAACAACTATTGCAGTATCAGAAAGCACCGACTGTTCCAGGAACCTTCTTCTCGCACGGTTGCGTACGCACAGTCTCCCATTGCACGTACTCTTTCTGCACTAAATGCCCTCCTGAATGATGTGTTTGCGGACGGATGGAAGGTGATTTTATCTGAATGTCTGAGATTCTGTGAGAAGTCGGTTTAAGTGTGTAGATGCTTACCTTATAACCAGTTAATATTTTTATTTGTATTTTCATTTAAGGTTTCTAGTATTGTTCTTTTTTAATTAGTGTTATTGACATGTTCGTTCTAATAAATAAATAATAAATAAATAATGATGTTGATGCCGTTATATTAAAACTGCTTTATGACGGTGAGATTTTCTTAGAAAAACAGAGGTTTATTGATTTGTTTGACATAATGTTCCTCGTTAATGTGAGGGCGCGAATATATCATTATGGTTGTATCAGAATGATATCTTTATGCAATTTTTAACATAAACTTTTGTGAAAGAGTGTTAAGTGATTAAGTGTCTTTACACAATAGTCACTACCACCTATTAGGTGTTCGTATATCAATTTAATTTAGGTTATTTACAGCTTATTTAATATAACATAATTATTATACTATCTACTATTTAAAAAATCTGAAACAAAATTTACTTAAAACAAAAAAAAAGTTGTTTCCGGACACAGTTAAATATGGATTATTATTATTTCATTATAGCTTCAGCCCGCGACTTCGCATGCAGTAGCTAAAATGCTGTTTCAGACCATAAACTGCAACTATAATAAGTTTCATACAAATAATTCAGCCGTTGCAGTCGTTCAGTCGATTGAGCTACAAAACATATAACAACTTTCGCATTTATATGTAAATAAATAAATATTAATGGACAATGCATACACCTTCTAGCCCTAAAATAGCTTGTATTATGGTGACTAGATGACTGATTCAGTATTCAGTTGTATTCAGTACGTTTATTCACATAAGACATGGTTATAATATACATTAGGTGGAATTGTCAATAGTAAAGCTGCATATCTAGCCTGAGTACAGGCACGTGAATATATTTCATTTATCATACAATTTAATTGAACTTATAACATATCATTAATACAATGTCACTATAAATACCAATTTAAAATAACTTATAAACTAAAATTGTCAACTGATTCTGATCATTCTGATATAAAACACACAATTAATAATAGGTCTAAACTTAAAATGAATGATGTCAACAGAATAGAAACAATGATCAATTAATAAATTAAATAAGGCCCCCCTCAGCTCTTTTACATGACTTGGCAATTTGTTGTAAATTCTGATAGCCATAGTGTAACAGTTGAAACTAAACAATTCAGTTTTATGTACAGGTATATAATATTTATACATTTTTACATACTATATAACACCCAGACACATAACAAACATCTATAATCATCATACAAATGTTTGTCCCGGAGAACTGGACTATAGAATTATCATACCATCATTTGGTAATAAGTCTTATCAGATCCCCATTAAAAGGTTAACTATTCTAAAACTGTAACAGCGATTAAAAACCATTTTCAATGTTTGGGTATTTTTATAGCATTTTATCTCCGCTTTTAAACTGTTGTCCGATATTTTTCCGTATGATTTATTATGGTATCAGCATTTACAATAACGTGCGGCGTGTCGCGCGACCCGCGATATGATATCACTTGCACCAAAATATTTTGTTGTTTTCGGTTTGTCGGGCTTTTGGCTTTTAGTTTATGGCACAAGTAAAGGCATTTAAAAAAACAAAAAATAACAGAAATAGCTGTTTGTTAATAACTAGATCATCTGGTGAACTTTGTATCACCTAATATTGAATTGCGTATCAGTTTAGTATGGAGCCGCACAAAAAATATACTTATTCAAAAGTAATTACTTTTGAAACTATTATAGTTATGAACATAATTTTCAGGATATTTCCATGATTATGTGTAAATAGTTAGTATGCCGTTTTAAGTATAAAATATATATTCGTTTATCGAGTTTTTGAAAGCACGGCAATTTATTTTTTATATAGAAGATAGATATGGTAAGTAAGCGTTTATAAATCGATGTATGGTCTAGGAATGTTTCGTGTGTCAAACACCCAACGGCTCTACAAAAGAAAAATAGTAATAATTAACGCCTAGGTATTAATTATATTCTCAACTATGGACTTGCTGATTGATTTGGTGTATTATATAAAGCAGCAATTAAATTACCATGGTTACCAAAAAACAGTAGCATGAGCATTGTTAGGTTTTTGCAAAGCATTTTGTTTATATAGTATGCGGCATTCGGACATCAAGATACCATTGACCACTGACCCATTATCTCTTACAAGGACGTATCAATTGAATGAACATAAAGTTGACAGTAATAATAAATAACCTCGAACACATCTCAGAGCAACATTTCTTAAAAGGTCAGATCACACTAGCAATTAATTATTTAATCTATGCCCGTTGCAGTTTTACGAGCGCATCGCGTGTGACCGCCCCATAAAACACACCATGAGGCGGATGCCACAGTACAGAGAACATGCAGTAAGGTCACTGTGTGACACATTGATAAATGAAAAACCTTAAGTGGATAATAAAAAAGCGTGAGGCAAAAATACCTCCTTTTTGTTTCCATTCCTTTTTGTGGTATCTGCGAAATTCTGTCTATATTTTACTTTGTTCTCGTACTAGTACTAGACATAATATATTAAAAGAAAAAAAACCTTATTTATAAAATCATGTCACTGTATTTGCCCAAGTTTTTGACGTGATAACGTCTAGTAAATCAATGAACGCCGGTTGCAAACACGAAAAATTGCCACGTTTCACCTGCGTCCAGCGTGCAAGCGAGAGCGCGAAACAAGCGATAGAGAGGCACGATCGGCCTAAACGCTTGCCTTGTGACGCATCTTAATAGGTTAAAAGTATACAATTTGTCATCAATGTTTTCTCAGGACGATTAGGACTGGGTATTTTGACGGTCCCAAGTATTTATGTACATGTAATTATTAGCTTTATAGCCAAAAACATACACGAGTATGAGACACTTAGTGAAAATAATGTGCGGACAAAAAGTAGAAAAAAAATCTAAAGAATAAGATACATCCCACACTCAACATCATGAAACACTGTTTAAGATATCAAGCAGTTGAAATTTTTAACAGAATGCCAATAGAACTGAAATCTATTATTTACCAAAGAAATAAACTAAAGGTTGAGTTGAAGTCTTTTCTTCTGGAGAAATGTCTCTATTCGTTGGATGAACTAAGAACCGTTTTATAATTATTGATTGTCTTGATTGATCACATTAAAATGTTCTGATTATTTATTGTTAGGTTATAATATATTGCATGATTACCATAATTTATCAACATTTATTTTATGTTTTATAATTTATATTTCTGCATACAATGTAATTTGTCAATGGAATAAACAATTATGAACTATTTAAAGATAACCATTTTCTTACTAAAATTATTACATGCAATTATTGCAAAAATCACTTTTTGGGTAAATATTTAAGGCATTTAAGGCAGGAAAGTATCAAAAACCAAACTTATCACAACTACAATATTTAAGAAAATCGCAATGACGACAGGTAAAGACAGGTTTTTATCTGTCTTTATATTGGTAGTATCTCTACTGCTTATCATCTATATTGTGATAAAGATGGATGCCCTCCAGGGTGTTGTGTGCAGCTAATTGCAGCATTATAGTGTACTCTTGCTTATTTACGCCGTGAGTAATTAATGGGGATCTCTTAAGTACTCATTAATTGACTTTAATTTAGATTACAATGTTGTATGACATAAACTAGGCTTAGTTTTAAGAAGTTTACAAACTACATAAATGGGTGATTAGCTTCCCATCTGATACTAGACAAGATGTTATTATTAACTTCTATGATATATAAGTAACTTCTTAAACAATGTTTGTGAAATTATTTTAATAAGCTTTAGATTTTAGTAGGAAATGATAAATAAAGGATTTGACGAATTGCGTAATAGAAAAATTTAGCTTATGACTTTTTAAGGATATGGACAAACAAGTATTTCACGACTGTCTGCGAAATCTTAACAGGACATCCACGTTAAATATCAACGGCCTTACTTATAAACCTCTCAACATGAACCCCGCCTAAACATTGCCCTATTAGTCACGTAGTCACTATCTTACAAAAGAGATGGCACTATTTTAAACAGTTATTAACTATTGACAGAAGTTGTGAGACGTTTCTAATTAAGGAAGCAAGTGATATGTTGAACTAGAGGTATTGACATTTAAATTGTTTAGTTTGAATTTTTAACTAACATCTATCAATCGAGTCTCTCAGCGTCTTCCCTTTTGTTTCAGGCAACATCACACAGAACATTGCCGCTACAAAAGGCACTATTGCAAATATCAGTGAAGGTACCCAATTCGGAGACAGCACCGTTATAAACGGGGCTACCATAGCCCCTACATTACTGCCCATAGAGCTCAACCCATAAGCCATGTTCCTCAGTGGAGTAGGAAACAACTCAGACGTATAAACGTATAGAACAGCAAATGTGGTGCAAGTGGATGAAAAACTGATGACTCCCATCGTGATGCCGAGCCAGCTGTCGTGTTTAAGAAAGATAAGGGCAATCATAGTGCAGCAGGTGACGAAAAGAGAACCAATGATGGAGAGCTTTCTACCGAAGATCTTGTTAAATAGGATTGCGATTGGAAGTTTTGGTGTCTGAAATAAACAAATATAATAGGTTATTCATTAAAAAAAGTAAACTAATTACTGATACGAGATTGGCGTCACAGCTCAGTCAGCACTCTGCCTTCTGCCCTACAGCGCAGAAGGCAGTGTGTGTTCGATGATGATTATAGATGTTTGTTACATGTCTGGGTGTTGTAAAATATGTATTTAAAAGTATATAAGTATTCTATCAGTGATCTGGTTTCCATCGTACAAGTTTCGCTTAGGTTCAGGTTAGATGGTGTTTTGTACTGATTACCAAATTGTATGTCTAGATGATAAGCAGCTAAATTCATGTTTATAAATATATAAAATAAATATTTTAAAATAAATATTTTATCCTTACTTGAATAAATCCCAGAAGAGCAACTGCCATATAAATATTCGTCCCCAAATATGTAATGAACTGGTTAATACCAAAGTAACATATTCCTCCAGAGGTCCATATAACGAAAGAACAAATTATTCTGAGAGTCATGCCTTTCATTTTAAATAAATCTTTGTATGTCATCATTCTTCTAACATCTTCAGAATTCATTTCTCTAAAGCTTTTGATACATTTTCTTCAATGTCTTCTGTGTTCATTCTATTCCTGAAACACAAAGCTATTTAAACATATATGATTAAAAATGTAACATATCATTTATGTTCAAAATGTTCTTAAGTGTACCATCTTGCTGCTTTTTTCAAAACCTTAACCGCATCATCAATTCTTCCTTTCGATAGCAACCATCTTGGAGTTTCTGGCAATACACCTACAACAAATACTATGAAAATAGATAGCGAACTGTACAAAAGGATGTAGATCCTCCACGTGGTGGAATAGTACGCTACACCAGATAGAATAACTTCAGTAAACCCATCAGGAAGTAAAGCTAAAGTGCCAGCAAATTCCCGGTACTCTTGTCCTACGTTCTCGATAACGAATAATATTCCAATTACTAGTACTCCACCAGATGCTATTCCAACCAGGATCCTGAGAACATTGAATGTCCAGTAATCGGGGGTAAAAGGAGTTGCAATCATTAACATAATGTTTGCGTAGTTTGCTATTAAAAAAGCATGGCGGCGGCCGTATCTGAAAGCAACAGTTTTATGTAATAAATCTATCCAAACGAAATTGCATCTTGATACTTACCGAAGAAAATCTTCAAAAAAAACTATAATATTCATGGCATTCATGGCATTTAATTTTTAACTATGTGGGCCATGATTTTGATGATTTTGCATCAAAATCATGGCCCACATAGTTAAAAATTATCGACCACATGATAAAATAAATAAAGTCCGGACATTTCACACAGCATTATCTAGCCCCAAAGTAATGATGATGAACGTATTATGTTCGTTCTGTCATAAAGTGTTATAAAGTATCCTAAGTGTATGTATTTAAGGATTAGGCAAATTTTGGGATTAGGTGGCAACACCACCACGATTGTGAAACGTACACGAATATTTAACATATTAAAGAAATATATGACTGAATGCAATATTTTCAAGGATAATTTAAAAGCACCTGTCAGAAATCCATCCAAACATAGAGACACCGATCACAAATCCGAGCATTAAAATGGTTTGAGTAAAACTGGCCAGCCAAGCTTTGTCACATATCAGACCAAATTCTGAAATCAGTGTTTCTTCGAAAATATCTTGACTATACTCATACTTCACACATTCTTTATTACACGTGGAGTTTTTTGGTTCAACTGTTGTATTGCTTTTAAAGCGAACGCATAAAAATTCTGTTTTTGGCGTCAAAAATATGATTGACAGCATATTGCTTATAACTGTATATCTCGTCATAGAAGCCACTATACATATTCCTAGCTGCCAAACACCAAAATCACCAATACATTTAACAATATAGTCCTCTTTATCTTCATCTGTTATCAGTTCTTCGTCTTCTGTATTATCAACGGCTTCCATTTTGCCACTGTATACATTGTGTTCATTCACTATACAATTTTTGTGGCAAGGTTTCACTATTTACACTAATAACTTTAAAAATTGTGGATGCATTTGACTTGTAGTCTCTTCGGTAGTCTAATTACTTAATAAAAACTGCATATATTAATATACGCTATCTAAGGTGATTCCAGGTTATCTTTACTTTTAATTATGTTGTCATTCAGTAGAAGTCATTAACCTTTTATGCCGAAAACACAAATAAAGAAAGTGGTTCAACCAAATTTTATATAGATTACAAGGTGAACAACGTACAAAACAACGTACTCGTAAAATTATTTTGTACACGAATAACTATATATTATCTGCTTAAAACAATGTCGTTCGATCAATTAATTTCAAGTAAAATAACTTATCATTCCTTAAAAGAACTCCAAATCCATTATACAAGCACATTAACAAACAAATGTTCACACTTAACCTTTCTTTCGGGCTTGCGATATACATCTTTCGACGAAGGCTCATTATTGCGTACAACCACACTAACCACTGCAGTATCCCTCACCTTTACATCTTCAACATAAAGATTAAATTTGACTGGTAGATTATTTAAGCTAAGTTTGTCAAGGTTTTTAAGTCAGGGAGTATCTCAGGTGTCTCGGAAAACTTAATTTATGTTAAACTTGTCCTCGTCGCGATTATTTAACTGCCGACCGGCGATTGGAGCGATAAGAAAGATTAATTCAGTATGGTTTCCGATCGGTTAGCACTGGTATATACTAGTGTTTAATGTCAACAAGCCCATTGTAACTAATCAAAGTCAATAATTTGGGTGACTGGTAATAAGTATTAAATTAAGTGCTTTTAATGATTATAAAGGCCGTTATTTGGGCCTACGTCATTAAAACACCTAAACACATTGTTTATACTTAGTACTAGTTACGATCATTGGTTTATTCCAGTAAGCGCTATCGATTTATAAAAGTTTGAACTAGTGCTAGCCGACATGTTAAAAAATGCGTCGACATTCGTCCGGTGTGGTAGCCGAAATAACGAGGATCGGGCGAGGGTTTCAATGTTTGGTTAATTAATTAAATAAATTGAGACCGTCTTGTCTGTCCGTGTATTTATGTCTTGGGTTAACACTTGTTTTGGAAGAGTTATTGTAGTTGTTTAAAGTATCTGTGTCTCTTAAGCTTTTCTGAAACTATTAACGATTTCTCTCCTATGAGAATAGACATAAACTAATTTTGAGTATGTATACAAAGACTCTCTAAACAATATCTATGCTGCGAGGATAAATCAAAAAACAAGACGTCGCGGGAAGCTTGGCAGATGTGAAACAACCCAAGCTGAAACGGATTGAGCCGAGGAGCCAAGAGTCGGCCTCACTCCCATTCTGCGCCATTAGATGTTTCATATGAATAATTTGCGTAGGTGTTTGTAGCATGTTTTAGAGTTTATAGAGCAATATGTTTTTTTCTTGGAAGAAAGTGTATAAAATCACACTATGGGTGGTGTAGTGTATGAAATTCTGCTGATTCTGCTATTTGACTTAAAGCCACATTGACTATAGTGGTGCTGGGGCATGAAGGATCGACTTCAACTGATCACATAGGCAAGGTGGCTATCAGAGTCTAGAAGAACCTAATAAGTACCACCTACCCAGACTCAGATCTACAGATCTACTTGAACCTGCACTTCTCATCTAATAATTAAGAATAAGCCGTTGCACCACTAAGGTTGTCAAAAGAGTGGAAAATAGAAAAGAATGGACAAAATAATATTTTTAAGGCAACACTAAAATCGAATATATATTATTTCGTTCACATACCGTTCATATTAATTGTGTAGATAATAAAATTAATTTTAAAAAAGAGCGTCCTTTATATTAGTCGCATATGATGTGTAACATTTGACATCGCACTTTAGTAATAAGCAACAGAGCGCTTATTGGTCAAATCAAATAGCACGCGCTTTCTGTTACACCCTTCCGTCTTTTTCATGAAATCACTTCCCACAGAAAGCGAAAGAAAAGATGTTCACATCAATAAATTATACCAGACATTTCACACAGCATCATCTGGCCCCAAAGTAAGCAGAGCTTGGGTACTTCGGTACCACTTGACTGATATACAACTTATAAACTTATTTTATAAATACACACAAATTATACAAATAACACTCAGACCAGAGACAAATATTTGCAGAACATACAAACATTTGTCCAGCGGTCGAAATCGAAACCGCAACCTTCTGCGACTTAGCCTAGACTGTTTTCTGTGCAAATCAATTCAGATACCATTTTGTAACAGATAAAAGCGAGTGGTCTCCAGGGTCGAGCAACAAGCACATTGTGGAAGTGGTCAACTAGTTCTTCATGTACGTGCGCATTATAATATTATTTATAATATTATAAATATAATATAATATTATTAATATTTGACGACCTCTGTGGCACAATGGGCTAAGGTTTGACTGAGACGCAGAAGGTTGCGGGTTCGATTCCCGTCGCGGGACAAATGTTTGTATGATCTGCAAGTATTTGTCTCGGGTCTGGGTGTTTCCATGTATAATATGTACGTATTTACAAAAAAAAAAAAAATATAGTAGTATATCAGTCATGTGGTACCCATAACACAAGCTCTGCTTAGTATGGGGCCAGATGATGCTGTGTGAAATGTCCGGGATTATTTATTATATTTATTTATTTATTAAAATTATTTTTGACGCAATCCGGAGTAAATTATATGACTTTCAATTTTATATCAATGACCAGCGACCCGCCCCAGCTTCGCACAGGTGCAATGCTGATACTAAATTTTAATATACCATAGAATGCCTAATGTGATTACAAACCTCTAAAATTATCAGTGTTTCTCTACTATATTATGCATGTATTATACATATATACCTTCCTCTTGAATCACTCTATTCATTAAAAAAACCGCATCAAAATCTGTTGAGAAGTTTAAAAGATAGAATGGAATAGAATAATGCTTTATTTGACACACAACACGAAAAAGGTTACAGACATAGACAAATAAACAGAAAGAAAAAGATTAGAGTAGATAGGCCAAATTACACATAATGAGAGAGTAGGTACATTTTTCGCTTGTGGTGCCAAATAGGTCCAGTCTCAGCTTTAATACCACTCCTATTGGAGACAGCGCTGGTTTTCAGACTGGGCCTTTCAGTGTGACATCACGGGCGGGACATTTATACATAAATATACAAAAAATACAAACAATTAAAACAAAAAAAGTTAAAGTTACAAACATTAAATTAAAGAGATACTTATTTGGTAGAATAGAATACTAAATACATGTACACAATAATGATAATGTTTATAAGGTGACAATGACAGATGACAGATTTGAAAAATTGATTGATGTATTGTGTATGAAATGAACATACATACCAGTTACATATTATAAAAATAGCTTTAAGCACTTCCAAGAGTTTATCGTGGAAAATGAGCAGATAAACTGAGCATTGCATTGCAAGAGAGAACGCTACCATGCATGCACTGTGAGTGGAGTTTTGAGAGGTGTTGTCAAAGAATGATCCCACAAGCAGAACGTGCACACACGAGAGATCTAAGCATACATAGAGACAGATAGACAGCGGGAAGCGACTTTGTTTTATATTATGTAGTGATAATAAAGGTCATGGCGAAGGATAGATTAAATCTAAAAGAATACAATATATGTTTTTACTAATTTATTTTTTAATTTTACGTGTAAAATAAATAAAATAACGGTATATATAATATTGGTGGTCAATTCCAACAATATCATCTAGTCCTAAACTAAGTGTAATTTGTATATTTTTAAATACACGCGTATGATACTATTTAACACCTAGACACAGAAAAAACATCTATGTTATTTACACAAATGTTTGTTTTGAGAGGGAACGAACCCTCAACCTACAGCTCAGAAGGCAGAGCTACTCCAACCAAACTAACGTGCCAGTCAAATAAGAGTAGAACTAAATAACTTTAACCGTACTGAAAATTACGAGTCAGTTAATTAACAGCATGTTATGTTGTAAACATGGTTGATCAATTTAAGTTGAGCTTTTTCAGTTTTTGCCACTATATATTGTTTTTACATGACATCATAAATTACAAAAAACGCTTGGGATGAACCTGCTCTAACTCGACTCAGCAACCGCAAGAAAGTTGGCAAGGATTATTCAAAAAGCGTTAAAAATATACGAGTTTCTTGCCGAATTTTTCTTGATCTGAGATTAGGAGGAACCGGCACCCAGATTCACTTAAGTATATAAAAGAGGATTGAATGACGACAAAATGATAAAAAAATGCCTTTATTCTTGATGGTTTTTTTTTACTTAAACTGTAGGTTGTCAACCTTATCTTTGCAGTATTGCACTTCACGAGCTCGTTTTACCATTATAGGTGTTTATTGTTGGAATGACAATTTAATTGAAACCGTCCAAGCTTCGCCCGAAGCGACTCGTAACTTGTAAGAGTTGCGATATGGACAGAGTTGTTAGCACAATAGATCCATGGAGTTGCCACAATTGGAATATCAGTTAAAGCAAAACTAAAATAATGCAATCTCGTTTCGATAATGTGCCGCCACAAGGACAGAATTTTACATCCCCAGGTTTCGACTTGAAAAAGTAAATAAGTCCTTTATGGGGAACACGGTGCGCTTCTATAATAAGCTACCTGAAAATGCTAGTAAACTACCTATTAAGAAGTTTAAAAGGTAGTCTTTTGAAGAAAGCTTATTATAATATAAATGACTATATTCTTGATAAGAATGCATGGCCTCATGTCGCTCTGCCGTCAGACAGTTAACCGACACACTTGAAATGTATAAACTCAAACTAAATTTGTTACGGTCGAGTCGAGTTGGAGCAGATTCATACAAAGCTTTTTTGTCTTATAAAAATCTGTTATTTTATAGTATGCGAGACAATTCTTAATGGATTACGTTTTAAAGTATGCCAATCGACAAATCTAACACGTTGCTTGGGACCGCTACAGAAGGTATATAAAGTATCTAATGTCTCCATTCATTTCTCTATTCCGTGCGGAGATTTACACGGCTTTTTGTTTGACGCTCGTTCGGATTATCAGCTCAAAGAGCGCTTCCCGCGACCCTTGGGATAATTGAGGGGCAAAGTTTAATGTAACCCGAATAATGCGGTGATGCTGCTGACAAATGCGGTTTATTTTGTAAAAAAGGTGTTTGTTACAACTGGTTTTTGCTTTAGAAATATTTTAAACTATATTAGAGTTGTAACTGACACGTACAACATTGATTATGAAACTATTTATTTGAATAAAGGGTTAATATCGAGATTTGAATGTTATCATTTTTCGATAATTCGAAGAAAACGTATTATAATATATATGACTATTTTATTCTCTGCCGCTCTGCCCTCAAACAGGTAACTGACACATTTGAAATGTATAGTTGTAGTTGTGTATGTAGGCTCTCTTGTTTTTCGTAGTTAAGGTAGTTATAAAATGGATCATGCAAAAAAGCGCTAGGACCAGGACGAGTTTCTTGCCAGTTCTTCTCGGGCTTGGGTTAGAAGGAACTGGCACATATATTCATCTAGTATGTAAGACGTTTCAAAGTGATCCTTGTGATTGTATTGAATAAAATATCTTTCGACTTTGACTTTGACTTTGACTGCCCGTGTTTTGATTGACTAATTTGAACAAAAAGCGGTTGTTGTGACTTAGTTATAATAGTCAGACATATAGCCTCTCGGACTTTTTTGTGTGAAATAAATAAATAACCCCATTTCACACAGCATCATATGGCCCCAAAGTAAGCAGAGCTTGTGTTATGGGTACCACATGACTAATATACTACTTATATATTGTTTTTTTTTGTAAATACATACATATTATACATAGAAACACCCAGGCCCAAGACAAATACTTGCAGATAATACAAACATTTGTCCCGCGGCGGGAATTGAACCCGCAACCTTCTGCGTCTCAGCTGGACCTTAGCCCACTGCGCCACAGAGGTCGTCAATTATATTTACGATACACATTTAGTATAGTATATTATTTTATGTACCTATCATCAATATCGTTTTTACAATTCACGCCAAATATGGACTTTTATATGCGCAGTTTTAATACTGTAGGTTATATTATTGCAATTTTTTAAGATATTTCTAGTTTTATTTTAAAATAAAGTACAGCCTTTGTAACTTACAGCCAATGTAAATCTTTCCTCTTCTTCTTCTTCTTTGTTTATGGCATGTGACATAATAATGCCAATTTTGCCAGTGTCAAGTGTTTATGTTTGTTTATGGTCAATTTGTTTAATAAAGTCTTAGTCGATTGTCAATTGTCAATTTTAGACGTCACGCGGAATGGCGACTAAAATTTTCTTGAGATTCCTCGTCGTTCACATCACATTGCATCACAACACACATTTAATTCAATTCTCCATACCCATCCTGTAGTCACAATTTATTCATTAAAATTCCGCCATTATTACTGAATAAAACATGCAATAAAACGAATAAAACAATATTAAATTACCAGAGCCGTGCTACTTCATGAAATGACAAACGAAGAATCAAATCTTTTCTCTTTATAATATTAGTTTAGATCGGTGAAACGCCAGTGACTTTTTCGTGTACAGACTTTTATTATACATTGACAGTTTTTCGGGATAAAAAGTATCTAACGTCCTATTCCTGGTAATCCATATAAATATATATATATTAATGTATATATATAAAGGCGATGTGTGTATATGTACGGCTAAACCGATTTTGATATTTTTTTAGGAAATCTTCAGATTGGCCTAGTGGGTGATCCTGTGAAGTTTAATTTTTACATAACATAACTTTATTTTTTTGCATCAATCACATTTGGTATGGATATAAATTGTATCTAGGAATGGATATAGGCTACTTATTATGTATGTAATATGCATGCAAAGCCGCGGGCAGAAACTAGTATACTAAACAGAGGCATGTACAGGTACTCAGTACAAGATAAGTACTCATTACTTTTTGTATCTAAATATTTGTTTTCGATTGAAGTATGTACCTACCTACTTTAAGTACCAAAATAGCCTCGAACAAAACAAACAATCTCCTAAATAGAACGGACACTTCAAATTGCTTGTAAAAACAGTAGGTAGGTAATGTAATGTTTGATCAAACATGGAAAATTGGCCAAAGTTATTATCACACTTAGCTGACGCTCGTGCCTTCATGTTTAAAGAGTTCATAGCGAAGTTTATTTAAAATCTTTGTTAGTTAGAGTTATAGATCTATGTCGGATAGAAGGCGCATGTTAATGGGTCTACCTTATAATGACACTAGCTACTGTATTATTATTAAATGACTGGCCAGTCAGCTCAGTTGGTAGAAGCACTGCCTTCTGCGCTGTAGGTTGATGGTTCGATCCCCTCCCAGGATAAACATTTGTGTGAAGAACATAGGTGTTTATTATGTGTCTGGGTGTTATAAAGTATCATAAGTATATATTTAAAAATATATAGAATATAATAGAATGATTTATTAAATATAAAAAACACAAACTTATAAATTAAAAAAATATCGTCTATGTATCTGTAGTAGAATAGTCCAATAACATTGTTTTATTTGTGCTGTATATATGTAATCTATCAGTCATCTAGTCACCATCATACAAGCCATGCTTAGACTAGATGGTGTTATCTGCATTGTCCAGCAATATTTATTTGTAATTATTTATTTATTGTTGAAATAAGTTACCATATTATTAATTGTCATTAGAATGACGAGGGTAAAAACAATCAATCTCGACACTAGGTAATCATAAGATTTTAAGATATAGGGTATAATTATACATATCAACAGGTGTCATGTCGTATTATATACAAATACAAATATATAAAAGTATAATTATAAGTATAATTGTATTTACAAGTATATAAAAATACAATACAATACAAACTAAATATTTTAAAAACACAACATTAGAAGGGTTGAAATGGAGTTAAAAATTCATATCAATATCATTTAAAACAAATAAGGTAGTTAAAGTTGAGGTAGAGGTAGAGGTACGATAAAAGGCAGAGCTAGACCTAGAAGTACAGGTATGGTTAATATTTGCTTCGGTTGCCAAATAGTTACATAAATTGGGGCACGCTTCGCTCGTCATTAACTTTTAGAAGCTTCATACTATTATAATAAAAAGTTATCTTATAAATCTGTTTGTAAGAGCATGCTTAAATCTTTTGATGCATTAATGAACATTAAACATTGAACATTAAAGCATATTATAAAATATCACATTATTTCGATGACAAAAAAACTTGGAATGAAGCTGCTCCAACTCGACTCGGCAACCGTAACAAAATTTGCAAGAATTAAACAAAAAGTTTTAAGACCAGACGAGTTTCTTGCCGGATTCTTCTTGACCTGGGGTTAGAAGGAACCGGCACCTAGATTCACTAGCATGAGTACGAAGACGATTCAAAGTGGTCCTTGTGATTTTATTGAATAAATAATGTTTTGATTGACTGATTGACTGATTGTTGAATTTTGGAAAGTTGAAGACTTCGGAAAATGAATAGTATCCAGTTATACCCTATCAATCTTAAATTAAATCAATCTTATCTTAAATCTTATTAAAATCTTAAATCAATCTTATCCTATCATACTTATGCAGACGTTGCGGGTTACAGCAATACTCGTATATAATATTATATGATAGATATGTATATAATATATAATACGGACATCGCAAGATCTCAGTTTGGGGCAAACTGCTAGTTACTATTAGTATTCCAGGGTCAAGATGCTTTACATGTCGTTTTTGATAAGGCTACGATCATCAAAATGGTATTTAATAAATAACCTACTTATTATATATTTGGTAACATTAGTGAAGTGCGACAACGAAGGCCCTCTATTCTACGGATTCGCTATTCTATGGCCTTGGCCACGTTAGTGTACTACAGCAAAGTGATAATCAATTTCACTTCAGACACCACTCAAAACATTTTGTAATTTAGTGTGAATGATAAACACGTAATGTTGTATCTATAAGTGCAGTACAAGGCAGTTCATGGACCAAATCAAATTAAATCTAATGAAATAAAACATTAATTGTTCAATAAAGACCACTTTAAATCGTCTTCCTAATCCCAGTTTAAGAAGAATCCGGCATAAACTCGCCTGGTCTTAAAGCCTATTTGTATGATCTAATTTTGTTACGAATGCCGATTCAATTTGTAGCGGATTTAGATGACAACAAATCATCCCAAGATTTGTTGTCGTCTAAATAATCTGTTTTAATAAGACCAGTGACGGTATACACAGAAAGTTAGATGAATATATCACGCAGATGACGTCATCATCTCACCCGAAGTGTAGTATTTTCGGGCACCCTATAACGTATCTCGCTACAACTAAATAAACAATTACTGTTGTCAAATACACATTTTGTACAATAACTTTTGACGACCACTGTGGCGCTGAGGTCTCAGGACTCAGAAGGTTGCAGGTTTGATTCCAGCCGCGAGACAAATGTTTGTATGATCTGCAAGTATTTGTCTCGGTTCTGGGTGTTTCTATGTAAAATATGTATGATAAAAAAAAGTAAATACTGTCAAGGAAATACCGGGAAACTATTAATTACACACAAAATGTTAGTTATTCAAATTCATCCAAATTTTATTTATTACTTTTAAAGTGGAGCATACTTTAAAAGTAAGTAGTAAAGTAATAAAGTTCAGAAACGATACACTTACGCCAACGAGTAAAAAATAAAAAAACCAAACCATTTTTTAAACGCTTTTTCTGGAATTGAGTTCAGTTCTGGTGGCGAATTCTCCTTTATGTTCTCCTTTATGTTTTCTACCGAATGAAAACAGGAGCCGCGAAGTGGTAATTTGAGTTTAGGAAAATGAAACAAGTCGGCTGGAGCCATATCTGGTAAATAAGGTGGTTGCTCGATGATATTTGTTGAGTGTTTGGTCAGGACAGTCATGACTTTGACTTTCGGTCCGACTTTGACGTGGTTTTTTCGGTTTCAGTTCAGTTGGAAGGCACCACTACGCTTGTTGAGTTAAGTTTGCATGTCAAACTTGTAAACTCACGTCTCGTCATCAGTAACAATGCGTTTCGTCAATGTTGAGTCGGAATTGACTCGTTCTAGCATGTCCTCAGAGACTCTTATGCGATTGAGTTTTTAAGTTAAATTCAGGTCTTTTGGGACAAGCCTACACTAGCCTAGCCCTAAGTATGAAACATGTTGCTAGTGACGTCATCTGCTTGAGATATTCATCTAACGTTTCACAGTTGTAGGACAAGCCTAGTGTAGTTTAAATGAAAAAACACCTAGAAATTATTTATCCATAAGTTGGTACTCGTACATAATACATTAAATGTGCGAAAATGTGTTAAAAAAGTATTTATACAGTATATATTTTTAGATTTAGCTTCGCAATCGGATATAGTAAAAAAATGCCCAAAGATATTAAGTTCAAGAAATTACAGCTCCTTACAACCCAACCCATAACCCTGAGGAACACTCAGGTGAGGGAATGGAGCGTCTGCGTCGTTACCGGAGATGGGACATCTAAGATCCCAGTTGAGTGTCGGGACGGGATGGCACAGTGGGGCGACGCGTGCAAATATTGAGACAAAAAAATATAAATATAATTTTGAACTAGTGTGGTAAAAGGATTAAAGTGTTCCTTTCGTGCACAGTTCACGAAACTTCCGCTTATGTTCATGGTTTGCACTGAACTGTTTAGTGCGAAACGCGAATGCGAGCGTCAACACGTAGACCACGGATGAAACTCACCCTGATGAAGATTCTCTAGATGAATCGAAATATGTGAATAAATCCCGTGTTTATCAAAATTTACATGATTATGCGTTTATACGACACTTTTGAGATAATAGACAAGGACTTTCAGGTTCAGAACTAAAACTTTATTTATTTCACCAGTCATAAAAACTTTTTTACCTTCTCAAAATAAAATCGTCCCACTGTGCACATAGAGTAAAAGACAATCAGAGGCGGCACGCGTTAACGTTATGTCGTAACAATTCCCGGATAATCCGAGCGATCGCGACGAATGCCGATCCAATTTACCCGGCCGGGTCAAGGGACGTCGTGTTACACCGGACTACATCTTTTATCCTGGATATAGAATTTGTCGTAACAGTTTTGCTGTGGTTTGACGGTGATTGGGAGTTTCGTTTGTTTTTGGGTTCGAGGTTACGGGAAAGATTTTTTTTTGTGCGTTTTGAAGGTGTTAGTGATAAAACAAGCATTGAAATCTGTACTTTTTTATTATATACTTCTAAGTGTTTGTGTTATGACGCGAAATGAAATCGATCTAAGCTATCTAAATACTTCGAAAATCCGATCAAAATATTAATATACGAGTATCAAGTCTGTATGAGTACGTCTGTCAAACAAAATCAATCTAAACAATGTTTAAACCGTAAGTGTTGTTTGCTTGTTTTTTCTACATGGAAGCTGATTTACTATCTGACAACAAATATAAATTCCAGACTTTCTAGTATAAACAAGGCGGGCCCACCTTTGTCGTCCTAAACAAATTAGCGAGTCAATAATAAAAGAAACCAATAATAGAGTTCCTTTCGCTTCGTGACGTTCTGATACCAAACAGTTTGCTCAACAAATTTGAAAATTCGAACGCGTTTTTCGTATTTAGAACGTAGTATTGACAGTTAGTCCTTCTTGGAAAGCGTGAAGCGACAGAGGTCGCTGGCGATTTTAACGTGTCCTCGCTAAAGATTGCGGCGGCGACGTTTTGAAAAGAGAATCAAATATTGATTTGACCTCTCTAATTAGTTTTGTAATTCTGTGGAAGAGGAAAGTTTTGGCTACCATTTTAGTTTTGTTCGCGTCAATATTGATGTTTTGAATTATAAAATGTTTTATTTGGTAAAACAAAAGTACAAATTATGTTACGTTAACAGTATAAGTTAACATAGTTGATTCTAAGGTTGTCCTTTAGACTCTCATGTAAAACATCCAAAACTCACTAAATATAGAAAAAATAGAGATGATAAAATATACTAATGATAAACGTAACTTATTTTTTTAGATATACCTATTACATTGTACAAAAAGCTTTGTGTTGCGATTTACAAACGGTGTGAATCTCTGGTAATTCCTTGCAACATCACGCCGGTGGACGCGGGGCTTAAGGAGTTAGCCCACTACTTAGCACCGAGTTTCTTCTATAATTAGCGTCAACACACTAAAACTTGTGCGCAAACAATCTGACACACGATAATTTATTAATACACCATGTTTGGTTTGCCTTTTAGAGAGAACATAGGAATTTCGTGTTGGCTTATTATTTTCTAGTTACGAGTTTTTAGTATGTTTCGTATAACTTTCGTATTACTTTTTAAAACCACTTGAAAGTTAAACTTTTAAGCAAAATTACAAACTTTTAGTTAAAACCTTTTCGAAGGTACTATTCGTATGGGCTACATTTTTTAAATCAATTTTAAACAAAATATTTTTTTTAGTTAGGTGCGAGTCGGCGACGCATAGTGACGGCGCATGGCTTTCGAACTCAGTAAGGATAAGAATGACCAGTTGTCAAGTTCCAAATAAAATCAACACCATTTAGATAGCAAACTACAAGAACGAAACCTATCTTATTTTTTTAAAGATTAAATTTGTAATATCTACTCTACTTAACCCTTAAGCCGTGATAATTTTCCAAAGCACGTTCAATTATTATATTTCGGAAATACCTGCGATTTTCACAGTAGTTAGGTTTCCGTACTTAAAAGATTGCAAACCCGATGGGTTTCTAGGAATACTAACCAACGATACACTTAACATCCTTAAAATTTTCTAGGATGAGTTGTTTTTCGTCATAGTCAAAGACAAGCAAAGACAAAGTGTTCAAAAAGGACTAGTGGTACATTGCTTGCGATCACGAACATTTCCTCAATAGGTATTACATTACAGAGGTCTACAAGTGGGCTCGGGGGAGCGATGCCGGCCGTTCGATATAAAACACGTTTACGACCTGAAAAAACTAAAGCCGATTTTATTTTATGGCGAATTGAGCTGGTGGATATACTTTATGGATTTTATTGTTCAGGGATGTTATTTATCAGCTGGCTTGGACGTTAAATATAGGGTGGAGGCCAAGTGGGAGCTAACCTCTGTATCAAAGATCAAAGGAAACTAAGTGCCTGGCAGAAAACAGAAACAATAGGAGGGAGAAGCTAGTTTTCTGAACCTAGTTGCACTTTGCTGGTTTCAAAATATAGCTATATTTAGTACTGGTGATGGAAGAAATAAGACACTAGTGGAGCTAACCGAACTGTTATTTTACTTAATGTGAAAATTTGTGTGGATTTTTGGTTTGTTTGTGACTCGTAATTTCGTAACTTCTGATCGGATTTGGACGGTTTGGTATAGAATATGTTGAATGTGACCTGGAGTAACGCAATAGACTACTTTGTATGTAGGTAAAAGCGAAGACAGCCACAGGCAAAAGCTAGTTTAGTAATAAATTGTAATGTACTTCCCACGCTCCCGATTCACTTTTGATCAAACCCATCTCATATTGTCAAAATCCTTTGAAAGAAAGTCTAACAAGCAAAAATCACGGTTCAAAAAATAGAAATCGCCCGGAACCGCCTCAGGTGTCAGTTTTTAATAAAGAGCCAATCAGTCGGCGGCCGGAAGTCTGCCGGCGCTCTTCCCGGCCGGAAATGGAGTTCGTGTTTGCGCGCCCTCTGCCTGTTCCGCCGGAAGCGACGGTGTCGCCGTCGGCGAGCGTGGTTTTGCGGGAGTTTTAGAGTTCCGTAAATATGTCTGATTTAGCTTTATTTGAAACCGGCTTATGTCAGGTAAAAAGCATTTAATACTGTCACTTGTCGTATGTTATTTGGAGCTATTTCATCGTTTTTCGTTTTTTTTTCGCTCTTACTGTACTATCTCAAAATACATCCTGTATAGATAAAATATATTTATTTTTGTAATACGTATTTGACTGGATTAAAAACCGAAAAATTATTTACGTTGAAGTTGTTATTAATTAATTAACAGGAATGTACAGAATAATAAAAATACATGTGAAACAGGACTAAACCATATAAGGACTATTAAAAACGATCTATAGATAGCTCAACTGATAACAACAATTTAAATAAGTAAAAAAAGACTCAGGCTAGAACTAGACTAGAAAAGACTAAGTAAAAAAAGATATTCCTGAAGACCATACGGAATACTTAAAATTTATATTAAAAACTCAACTTAACTCCGAAATATTTTACCAAAAAATATTTAAATTGTTGAGCCATGTCTCCGTTGTCTTTGATAAAGTCTCCGAAAACAATCTGCACGAGCTTAATCTTTTTTGGTTCAGCAGTTGGGGTTACATCAAAGGGTACAGCGAATTTTTTTGGTGTTTATTTAAAACTCCAGTTTTTAATAAAACGGCCGTTGTTTTAATTATTTATTTTGGTACATTCATCAGAATCATCATGATCATCATCATTATCATCTTACTGCTCGAACACCACTAGGGGTCGGCATAACTGGTTCTTTTCTTCCGCTCTTCCTAACCATTCGGCATCCCCGTAGTATTTCCCTATCATCTTACACGCATTGCATCTTTCAAAGGCCTACTCGTATACCTATTATCCTTCCAGTAACATGATTTTATTCTCTCCACATTATACATTATATTTATATATAATGTATAATGTGAATGAATGACATGAATGTGAATGACACCATCTAACCCAAACTAAGCATAGCTTGTATTATGGTGACCAAATGGCTGATTGAATACTTAATATATTTTTATATATCAATTAATGAAAACACTTTTTTGTACTCCTTAAAATTAGCACATAAACAAATTGACAACTAAGAATAATTAAAAATATAAATACCGCTCATTGTGGGCGGTCTTATCGCTAAGGAAACGATTTCTTCCAGACCACCTTTGGATGGAGAGGAGCCTAACAAACTGGAAGTTTGGTCAGGGTACATTTTATTATTATAATTGCTATGATTAAAATATTTTTGTACGAAATAAACGCAATACGCAGCATTATTGAAACATATATATTTCCATAAACGATATACACAAATACAGTTATTTGTGTATATCTAACGACCTCTGTGGCGCAGTGAGCTAAGGTTCGGCTGAGACGCAGAAGGTTGCGGGTTCGATTCCCGCCGCGGGACAAATTTTTGTATGATCTGCAAGTATTTTTCTCGGGTCTGGGTGTGTCTATGTATAATATGTATGTATTTATAAAAAAAACTATATAAGTAGTATATCAGTCATGTGATACCCATAACACAAGCTCTGCTTACTTTGGGCCAGATGATGCTGTGTGAAATGTCTGAGATTTGTTATTATTTAGTTAGTTATTAAATAGTAAAAGTACATAAACATTATAATCAAATAATATAAATAAAAATATTAAAGGGCAGCGTTCGCAAGACACTGGCGGCATTGCCACGTTGAATGGCAATGCTAATACGCTGAGCCATATAGGAGTCAGCTCTTGGGTCAATATAAAAAAGATGTTTCTGAATGTTCGCTGTTAACGTCCGCTATAATGACGTTTACCATTTTATAAGAAACATGCTTAAGGATTTTTATTTTTAAAAACTCGTTGCGAAAGTGATTGTTCTGCTGTTGACATAAAGCTTTGACAGATTGAAGCTTCCTGTTGCTAATAAAAGTGTATAAATATAAATAGTCGTATTTTTATTTCCAAAATGCAGTATATCTATTTTAATAATAATGTTAATTACAAAATGTATCGCTACTAATACGTATTGCTTTTGAGGCTATTTCAATCAATATCAAAGTTTTTTTTTTTTGCCGGACTTTTCACACAGCATTATATGGTCCCAAATTAAACAGAGCTTGTGTCATGGGTACTACTTATTTACTACTTATTACTACATTTCTGATGTACTACTTATATTATTTGTTTTTGTAAATAAATACATATTATACATAGAAACAACCAGACCTGGCACATATTCTTGCAAATCATACAAACATTTTTCCCGCGGCGAGAATTTACAGAGGTCATCTAAAGTTGGTCACTGACTCTTACGAGAGTACACCATGTACCAAAGTATGATCAAGGGATGAAGTCTGAAAAACTTCAAAAGCTTACAGCATCAGAACCATTAATTGACACTAAATGAAAAAGAGAAAAGCAGAAATCATAGAGAGAACCAAGATGATAAATGCACATTTATTTTGCTAGATAAACATGAATACAAGAATAAACATGAAATAAGCAGTTATTTTAAAAATAAACTAAATTAATTTAATAAAGAAGAATAAAAAACTAAAAATAGTAGAAGAAAACACTGTTTGGTGATGAAAATTAATAGGCCGCTCAAAAACCATGGTCCATTTACCAAACCATTTACTATAAAGGTCTAATTTTTAAAAAGCCAGAATTTACAGCTTAGCGTGGCCTCCTAAGCGCGGAAACGTCCTGATGAAAATACAACTTCGGTCACAATCAATTTTGGTTTTCGTTGATCTGCTTGGAGCAACTAACCGCGCAATTTCTAGTAGTGCTAGGGGTTCCTCCGCGTTCAGCCCTTGGGTGTCGAATCCAACCTTTATGTTCTTTGGTTCTTCATCTCTTCCTTTGTAAACAAATGTGACGTTATGTGACATAAGTGAGTAAATAATCACAGACAATATAATCATTATTTTTCCGAAAGTCTGTTCGACTAGGGGTTTGGTCAGTAATTGTCTACAAAGTACAAAAAAGAGGCATTCAATATTCGGCCCCTGGGGAATAATAGATTATAGATTCTAGGGAACTGTTCAGCCCCTTACTATGAATTGCACTGAAATAAAGCTATGCCACGAAAGCTATCATTAAGGTATCGTTAAAATTGTTTTATAACAAATTACGCTACTACTTACATATTATATAATAACAAATATTGGTGGACATCTCCCAAAATACACTAAGGGAAATCATTTAGACTTACACTAATAGAATAGAATAGAGTAAAATACATCAATTCATCACGACATACAAACAACTAAGTATTCCTCATTATTTTCGCTGCTCGCCGTCACCGCCGCCATTTTGCCGTGACAAATCCGCGCGCATCTGTCAGAGTGACAGATCGCGACAGGTAACTCGCGCGACGCGTCGTTTGTCACTGGTACGTGGCCTTTATGAGTGTGTCTATCACTGTAGTGGAATACAGGCTTTATTTATTAAAACCAGAAAAACGTGCTCTGGTTCTGATTCAGTTATTCGTTTTTTTTTGATATTTTTCATTTGTTTCTCAGTGTTGATAGCTATAAAACAGTTAATATAATTAGACCGTTCTAATCTATATTTATTATTATTAATACCTAATCAACAAGTATTATGTATGAAAATTAAATAAATAAACGCTACAAAAGTCCCTTGAAATTTAGTGTTGCCCATCGACGCTTATCGATAAAATAATTCGTCGATAAAATATCAATTTGAATCGATTTCACCTTCACGACACGATCGTAAAACTTAATACATCGTTAATGCAAATAGACGTCGCTCGATAAATGATAACATGACAGTCTTTTAGTATAAAACTCCAAAAATAAAAGTGTTTAAGTCCCGGTTCCATGAAATACGGCCAGTGTATAGATAGTAGTTTAGCAATAGTATTAAGTAAATAAATAATGTTGTTATTTATGTATTATTTATCTAGTCCCAAAGTAAGCAGAGCTTAAGTTATGGGATCATAACTGATATACTATTATTTATATTCATAAATATTATACATAGAAAAACACACATAATCTAAGACAAACATTTTTTCCGCGGCGAGAATCAAACCATCTGTGTCTTAGGCGAGTCCGCACTGTCTCTGGTTTATAGTTTCGCCAGACTGACTAAAATTTCCTAATATAATACCGACCTTATTTCGCTCGCACTAAAGTACAAATTAGAGTAAACATCATAAATAAGTTAGTTAGTTAGTTAAAATAAGACAGTTTTAAAATAAGTTAAAATTTACATTTAATTCCTACATTGAATTGATTTCCTTAGTATTTTCCGCATGTTTTAATCAACACCTCTTTACATGATGACTAAATTGAGTTAAAATAAGTCAGTTATACGTTAATTTAAGAAGTGTCATTTAAAAATGTTACTATAATTCAGACTTTGATGCAAACGAAATAAGATTTAAGTTAGTCCGGCAAAACTATGGAATTAATGGCATTGTTCTATTACTGCCAGTTAATTATATTTATAGGTAGTCTTTTTTGGATGACTTTATTAAGATAATTATTACAAAAAGTGACTGAATTATACGTTAAATTCCTATTAATGTAATAAATGCGAAAGTAACTCTGTTTGTCTGTTTGGTACGTTTTCACGCTTAAACCGCTGAACTGATTTTAATGAATTTTGGTAAAGAGATAGATGGGACTTTGGAGAAAGACATAAGCTACTTTTTATGTAGGTACCTCGCGCGCGAAGCCGCGGGCAGCAGTTAGTTATTCATAAAACAGCATTTATTACAATAATAATGACAATAAGTCACATGTTCGACATTATAATTTCAGTGTCGTGTTCAGCAAATGAATATATAAATAAACATTAAAAATTAATTACTATTGACAGCAATTTATCGCAGTGTTTTAATAAAGGTTACTTTTTCAATTTAAATGTAATTACCTGGCAAACTATGAATATGAAATGGCAGGTCATTTGTTTTTTAATACCATTAGCTTAAAAGAATTATTGACATTAATAACTGCTTCTGGATTATATGATTATATGCTTGCAACATTGTGTCTACAAAATAAAATAAATTAATTAATATTTAAGATATACTTCATGTATATTAAATAATCGATATCGATCATAGATTTATATTTAAATTCTCGTTCATTTACACTTTATTTTCCGTTTTGATTAAGGAGCTTTAATATTCTCAATCTGTCTAACTTGTGACGATCTCTGTGGCGCAGTGGGCGAAGGCTCACCCACACAAAAGGCTGCGGGTTCGATTCCCGCTGCGATACAAAAGTTTGTATAACCTACAAATATTTTTACGGTTCTAGGTTATTTCTTTGTATAAGTATTTATTAACAAAAATATATATAGTATAAGTAGGAACATAAGAAGTATATCAGTCATGTATGTAGTTCTCATAACACAAGCTCTTACAATTTTCATACTTGGTTAGTGCGTTTAAATCCGAGAATCATCGCATTTTGGCAAATGTCATGACTATTTTAACGACAAAGTCAAAGTTAAAGTCAAAAGATACTTTATTCAATACAATCACAAGGATCACTTTGAAACGTCTTGCATACTAGGTGAATTTAGGTGCCAATTAATCCTAACCCAAGCCCGAGAAGAACTGGCAAGAAACTCGTCTTGGTCCTAGCGCATTTTACATGATCCATCTTATAACTACCTTTACTACGAAATACATTTCAAGTGTGTCGGTTAACTGTCTGACGGCAGAGCGACATGAGGCCATGCATTCTTATCAATAATATAGTCATTTATATGATAATAACTTGCTTCAAAAGACTACCTTTTGTGTATGCTAGGTAATTTAGTAGCATTTTCAGGAAGCTTATTATAGAATAGAAGCACATAAAGTGTGTTCCCCACTTATTTACTTTTTCTAGTCGAAACCTAGAGATGTATAATTTGTTGGAATATAACAAAATAAATCTATCTCACTCTAACATATAGTTAGCGTGTCTTGCTCTTTTATACGTATAAGTATTTAGTGAAACAGTACTTTATTGCTCTTAAGAGGATCTGGTTAAATAGGCATAGTTCCTATTTCTTTTGTGTAGTCCGGTTAAAGCTCTGGCATAGAGCACACACACCTCTCCTACAAATAATAACGATTAATTAAATTCAGTTATATCAAATCGTTAATTACGTGTTTCTTTTGTCACCCAAACCCCAATAGGTTATGGGCCCAGAATTTAGACTAATTAAAAAGATTCAGTAAAGTTTTTATTTAAATAAAAAGGACACTTGAAGTGCATAGTGTTAAGGGACTTGTGGCCTGTGGTCGGAGGCAGTGAGTTAAAATATTTTAGTATTCTAAGTGACTTTTTAGTGATTTGATAAAATGGATAATTTCAAATTAAAAAGAAATATTAAACCGTTTGACGGGGACAAATATAGTGTGTGGAAACTTAGAATACGTAATTTATTAAATGAACTTGAAGTGCTTAAAACTATTGATGAAGAAGCTCCCAAGGAACCGGACAATGAGTGGCACAAAAAGCAGAGAATCGCTAAGAATACGATAATAGAGTATCTGTCAGATTCTTTGCTGGGACTTACTAGCGAAGAAAATACTGCGAGACAAATTTTCTTGAAGCTGGATTCGATTTATGAAAGAAAAAGCATAGCGACTCAATTAGCCTTGAGGAAAAGATTATTAAATTTTAAGTTGAAAGGAGAAAACCCCTTGACGAAACATTTTCAAGAGTTTGATGATTTGTTAATTGAATTAATGGCTGCAGGTGCAAAACTGGAAGAAGTAGATAAAGTAACGCATCTATTTATGACTCTGCCTAACAGCTATGATGGTGTCGTCACAGCAATTGAAACATTGGCTGAGGAGAACCTGACTCTAACCTTTGTCAAAACTAGACTTCTCGATCACGAAATAAAGTTAATCAGTGAAAGACGCGACACAAGTATGAAAGTTCTTCAGGCGGAATCGTCAAAATTCCAAACATCAAAATCTTATTCTGAAAATTCCAACACGAAATGGAACCCGAATCGTGGACAGTCAAATAAAATTTCATTCAAAGCAAAACTCAATAAACTAAAACATATTAAATGTCATTGCTGCGGAAAGAAAGGTCACATACAAAAGAACTGTTACTTTAACAAGAAGGGCAAACAACGTTCTGAAATGAACAGAACAGTTCAGACTGTAAATATTACGGATACTAAAGATCCTAATATCTCGGGATTTGCTTTTATGGTTGGAGATTATGAAAATGAATGTGTACGTGATCAAAACGGCATTACGTTTATTTTGGACTCGGGTGCCTCAGATCATTTAATTAACAGAGAAGATCTGGCACAAAACTTCACGGAACTGAAAAATCCAATAAATATATCAGTTGCGAAAAATGGAACGTACATAAGAGCAACGAAGAAAGGCAATCTTCTAGTAACCAGCAACTTGGGTGTAAAGGGGACGCTACAGGATGTCCTTTTCTGTTCTGAAATCCCTTACAACTTGCTCTCAGTTAAGAAGATGCAAGAAGCTGGAATAACCGTTGTTTTTGGCAGTAACGGCGGTGTGCAAATATACAACAAGGGTAAACTGGTAACAAAGGGTGAGTTTTTAAATAATTTAATTGGTATAAATTTTGTGCTTGACAAATGTGCTCTAAATGCTGAAAGCTCATCAAATAGGGTCGTAAACAATAAGTATGAATTATGGCATCAAAGACTTGGTCACATTGGCAAATCTAAGTTTTTGCAAATTAAAAGTAATGAAATGTTTTGTGACAATGAGCAATTAAATCATGTTACACCAAATGATAATCTATGTGAAGCTTGCATAAATGGAAAACAAGCATGTTTGCCATTTAATAAATCAAAGTCAAAAAATATTAAACGACCTCTATTTAATGTGCATACAGACGTGTGTGGTCCCATCACTCCTTCAACACTTGACGGCAAAAACTACTTTGTGATTTTTGTCGATGAATACACTCACTACTGTGCGACATACTTAATAGCCCATAAATCAGACGTTTTTGCTACGTTTCGAGATTATGTTGCAAAGTGTGAAGCTCATTTCGGTTCGAGAATTGTCAATTTGTATTGTGATAACGGTGGTGAATATTTGTCAAAAGAAATGAAAGAGTATTGTGTTGTAAAAGGTATAAGCTACCACTTAACAGTGCCGCATACCCCAGCTTTGAATGGGATTGCTGAAAGAATGATAAGAACTGTAACAGAACGAAGTCGTGCAATGGTATCTGGTGCCAAACTAAGTAAAACGTTCTGGGGGGAAGCTGTGTTAACGGCTACATATCTGATAAATATCAGCCCCACGAGAGCACTAAAAAAGGCTAACACACCATTTGAATTGTGGCACAGTAAAAAACCACAACTAAAATATTTAAAGGTTTTTGGCTCAACTGTTTATTTTGTTAATAAAACAAGAAAAACAAAGTTCGATGAAAAATCGTTAAAGGGCATATTGGTTGGTTATGAACCGAATGGTTATAAGGTGTGGAGTGTGGTAGATGAAAAGTTTGTGAAAGTCAGAGATGTGATAATTGATGAAATTAATTTTTTCTCAAGCAGGCCATTAAAGCCTGGGGGAATATTGGCTGAAAATAGCAATAGCCCTTGTGACTCTGATAAGCTCATAGTAAAGAAAATGAGTGAGCAAACTGATAAAATACCTGTGTCATTAGGTCCACCACCTAATAAATCTGTATGTGAAACAGATGTGTATGACTCTTCATTTCAAAATACATTGACTTCATCTCGAAATGAACTGGCTTCTAATGATCAGAGAAGGAGTGAGAGGATTAAAAATCTGCCCACTGTATCTTATGACGAAAATGAAGATGATATTTCTGTAAACTATTTGTTATACGCAAAATCTTTAATATGCAAAATACCTACATCATATAATGAAATCAAATCCAGGGGTGATAAGCTTTTGTGGGAAAATGCTATAAGTGAGGAAATAAAATCACTCACTGAAAATGAAACCTGGACGCTTGTAAAAAAACCCGAAAACAGAAATATTATTGATTGTAAATGGGTATTTACTATTAAAAATGATGAGTTTGGAAAACCCCTAAAATATAAAGCTCGTTTAGTAGCTCGTGGTTTTAGTCAGGAATATCTGATTGATTATAACGAAACGTTTGCACCAGTTGCAAGAATCTCAAGTTTCAGATTTATACTAGCTTTTGCAAATCAGTTTAATTTACTTGTCCACCATATGGACGTAAAAACTGCATTTCTGAATGGGAAACTAAAAGAAGAAATTTATATGAAAATTCCTGAAGGAATCCAAATTGCAGATAACCAAGTTTGCAAATTAAACAAAGCGTTATATGGATTAAAACAGTCTGCACGCTGTTGGTTCCAAATGTTCGAACAAGCTTTAATTGAAAAGGGTTTTCGATACTCATCAGCTGATCGATGCATTTACATTCTAGATGCGGGTGATATCTTAAAAAACATTTATGTTGTACTTTATGTTGATGATCTAGTAATTTCAACTGCTGATATAAATGCCATGAAGAGTTTTAAAAACTACATAATGAATAAGTTTAAAATGGTTGACTTAAAAGATATCAGATGTTTTCTGGGAATAAAAGTAGAGCGGTGTAACAACAAGGTTACCTTAGACCAGAAAATGTATATAAAAACAGTTTTAGAAAAGTTCAATATGAGTGACTGTAAAACTGTCAGTACACCCTTGGAAACCAAAGTAGATTACAAAGCGTTAAACTCAAGTGAAGTAACAATGGCTCCTTGTAAAAATCTAATTGGGTGCTTGATGTATATAATGGTATGCACTCGCCCTGACTTGAGCTTTAGTGTAAACATCTTGAGTAGATTTGCTAACAAAAACAATCATTCACTGTGGTCGTACTTAAAAAGGGTATTACGTTACTTGAAAGGATCAATTGATCTACAATTAACTTACGTTCGCAGTAATAACTTTAATCATAACATATTAAGTGGCTTTGTTGACTCTGATTGGGCAAGTGATGAAGTAGGCAGAAGAAGTACTACGGGTTATTTGTTTAAATTATTTGAACAATGTACAATATGCTGGAATACAAAGAGGCAACTTACAGTGGCGGCTTCGTCCACTGAAGCTGAGTACATGGCTTTATTTGAAGCGGTAAGAGAGGCTCTTTGGTTAAAATCATTAGTGACCAGCATTGACAGTGAAATACCCAATGCAATTCCTATCTATGAGGATAATAATGGGTGTATAAGCATTGCAAATAATCCTACAAGTCACAAAAGATCAAAACATATTGACATAAAGTATCACTTTTCTAGAGAACAGGTGGAGAAAAAATGTTATTAAAATGATTTATGTTTCCTCAGGTAATCAGTTGGCTGACATCTTAACAAAGTCATTACCGACAGTCCGTTTTTCTGAAATGAGAGAAAAACTTGGGGTGTTGTAAATAAGTAAATAAGATACCATAACTTTAAATTCAATTTATTATTGATGAATTGGTCTGATTAGGTTTTCTGGGTTTCCCTAATCCTGCGCATCAAATGGTGGACCAAGATAATTTGTACTCCCAGGTAAATAAAGGAAGGTGTGTGATATTATTTTTGTAAATAGTTTTGAATACTTGTTTTGAGAAAGAGGATTAATTTTGAGGGGGCGTGTTGGAATATAACAAAATAAATCTATCTCACTCTAACATATAGTTAGCGTGTCTTGCTCTTTTATACGTATAAGTATTTAGTGAAACAGTACTTTATTGTTCTCAAGAGGATCTGGTTAAATAGGCATAGTTCCTATTTCTTTTGTGTAGTCCGGTTAAAGCTCTGGCATAGAGCACACACACCTCTCCTACAAATAATAACGATTAATTAAATTCAGTTATATCAAATCGTTAATTACGTGTTTCTTTTGTCACCCAAACCCCAATATAATTTGTGTCTATTCCTTGTGTTGATTCTATGAAGGTCACTATTTTGCTGAAATCCGTCTCTATTTTTATGTGTGTATAACAAATTTGCATTTATATATTATGAAGCTATTGTGAGAATATTAATTTCTTTGAATATATATCTCAAAGATCCTCGTGGTATCCTTTTTTGAATAACAAATATTTTACCATATTTTGCTTCAGCTGATATTGATAAAATATGCTGCAGCTGTAGGTATGCTGCAGCTGCTATCCCCCAGAGTATGATGCCGTATGACATAACACTATAGAAGTAACTGAAATAAAGTAGTCTAGCTGTAGCTTCATAAGCCGCCGCTATTGCACAAACTGCATATGCAGCGGAACTAAGCCTACCAGCAAGTGTTTCAATTTGTGGTCCCCACTGTAGTTTTGCATCAATATTAAGACCTAGTGAGATCGTGGAATTTACAAGATAAATTGCCTCTCCTCTCAATTAATTTCAATGTTGGACGGGCTATGAATAACATTTGGCAAAGTAATTGTGATACATTTAGTTTTTTTTAATTAAGCAAAAGATTATTTACAGTGAATCAGTTAAGAACTAACGATAAGGTTTCATTTACGTTATCGCAAATACTCGTTTTACCTCTATCAACTTTAAAGTAAAGTAAAAATTAAAGTCGGCAAATAAAACTATACATATATAGATAGCTTTCTTTAGAAACTTAGAAAATATTTTTAGTTTTAGTGACACGTGCTGACGCGTACCCCGGATATAAAACGCCAGTTGACGCCATACTATATAATATAATATATACCTTTCGACAATTGAAAGGATATCAAATATTAACCTCCCATTTCGGCTTGTAGACTAAACTGATGTTTAGTTTTGATTTGTCAATAACTCTACCGATATTATTGACGACTTGTCCATATTTGAACCGATTGTCAATTTAATACTAATTCATTGACATCGTAAAATTTATTATTGACTTCGTTATATTTAAGTTTGGGCCTATATACGTAAACTTACGAATTAGTGAAATAAAATGTGATTTTTAAATTTAATGCCATTTTATGCGTCATAAAACCTACAAAATTAAACTTTGTCTTATTGCCTATTTGTAATATTCTTGAGCATGTTTTTCAGGGTTCCGAAGTCCAACAAAGAACCTTTATAGTTTAGTAAGTACGTCGGGTTTTCTGTTCACTCTTAATAAGAGCTCTAGCTCACAAACTATTAATTTTATGTTCTGTAATTTTGCCCGGCTATTAGTGGTCTCTATACAGTTATGAGATAAAAACATTGAAGAACGGTTTTTCAACCTTACCTTCCTTTATATATACAGACGGGTTGTTTTTTTTTCTTTTACTACCCCTTCATATATCATATCGTTAGATAGGTATTTTAAAAATGAACAAGATTTCTTAATCAGTTTATTTATACATATACCCGTTTGATAAATAATATGCTTTGAAGTCTTTGATGCTTTTAATTACTTTTTGACGTCAAAGTTATAGTCAAAGCCAAAAGATACTTAATTCAATACAATTACAAGGATCTCTTTGAAACGTCTTACATACTAGGTGAATTTAGGTACCAATTCCTCCTAACCCAAGCCAAAGAAGAACCGGCAAGAAAATCGTCCTGGTTCTAGCGCTTTTTTGCATGATGGAGTCTGGTGTCTTCCCCTTGCTAAACTGTTGTTTGGCAATACCTGAAAAGTTTTATAAATTGTACCATATGTGCTGAAATTAAAAGAAAAATTGACACATCTAGTAAGGCTTTTGTTGATTTTGTACCAGCCTTATCTGTAACCTTTAAAAACTCATGAAAGCTCTACAAATATAATTAATATAATTTTGCTTTATAATAATAATAATAATTTATTTCATTTCAAGCCATGTATTTAGCTTTGCTAAATAGATGGTGTTGAATTGGTCGGAAGCCTTCGCTGTGTGTGTTAACATGCACTTGGTTAATTTATTTTTTATTATGTAGTAAGGTATGACCTTAAATACCGGCATAAACCTCGCTCATCCATACTAACAAAATTTGAAAGTTTCTGTGTTTGTTTGTAACGTTTTCACGGCTAAGCGGCTGCATGGATCTTGATTAAATAAAGAGATTATGGTAAAGATAGTGCTAGAAAGGAGATAGATCTAGACTACTTTTTAAACGACTTCAAAAAAGGAAGACGTTATCAATTTGACAGTATATTTTTATTTTTGTTACCTCATAACTCCGTCATTTATGAACTAGTTTGAAAAAATCTGATTTCATGTGAAAGGATATACTTTTCGATTGGTACCATAAAAATTTCATAAAAGTTGGTTCAGTAGGTAGGTTAAATCAAAAAAACTGAAAAAAATATATCATCTACTTGATGCAACAAAATTTTGATATATTGCTTTTTATACATGAAGTCGGTTGTCTTTTAAGTTTTTAATACGTAATTATAATGTGTGCGATATGTGTGTGCGATGCTACAGACGGAAGTTATTTCTAAATACATATTTTTTATATGTATTTGGATACTCTTGATGTACTTACGTATATAAGACATGTGACAAGAACACTAAATAAATAATAATAATAATAAATAAATAATCCCAGAAATGTCACACAGCATCATCTAGCCCCAAGGTAAACAGAGCTTGTGTTATGGGTACCACATGACTGATACACTACTTATATATTTATATTACTTGTAAATACATACATATTATACATAGAAACACCCAGACCCGAGACAAATACTTGCAGATCATACAAACATTTGTCCCACGGCGGGAATCGAACACTAAAAAAGTGCCTATCTGAGACACACTTCAATCCTTTCACCACACTGGTTTGAAATAACTAGTGACACAAAGAAGAAGCACCTGAAGGAACAGAGTATACCCTAATAAACTCGCCATTCCATTCCAAAGCATTTACGACAACGATGATATAAAATGAATATTAAATACGCACGAAACGATAATAAAACGCGAAAATTAAGCTTCAATAATCTTTAAAGTCAACCAATAACCGTAAATTGTGTAGTTACGATCCGCAGGCGTATTTTGTCTCGCGTTTTAATTTCATTTCAGATGCCAAAAATATATATGTAAAACTGACAATAGTAGAAATCTGACAGATTTATCAAACAGAAACATTGACAGACATACTTTACCTTCTTGTTTTTTTTCATTTGTTTACTTGACAACATTGTTTAATCCCTCAAATAACGATGTCTCAATATCGTGTCAAAAACAATTGAAAATCAATTGTTTTATTTAAGTCGTTTTCAAAGAGTTAATACAAGGTTTGAATTTTAACTGTCACAATTTTATCTAATAACTAAAGTCAGTGTCTTGGGGACGCTGCCCTCTGGCAGTGATCTGAATAAGTTGATCTATCTATAGATCGTTTTAAACGGTCTTTAAATCATGTATATTATTCTGTCATCATCATCATAAAGTCCACTGCTGAACATAGGCCTCCCAATAGATTTCCAGGAAGAACGATTTTGAGCCGTCTCCATCCACCGACTTCCTGCGATCTTTACAATGTCGTCAGGCCATCGGGTGGGGGGTCGTCCTACGCTTCGTTTTCCTGTCCTTGGTCGCCATTCGAGAACTTTTATTCCCCAACGGTTCTCAGTTCTGCGAGCTATATGACCTGCCCATTGCCACTTCAACTTGCAAATTTTGAGTGCTATGTGCTATGTGCTATAACTTTGGTTCTTCTACGGATTTCCTCGTTGCGGATTTTATCACGTAGTGAAACACCCAACATAGCTCTCTCCATAGCACGTTGCACGGCCAATAGTTAGCGACCAAGTCTCAGTTCCATACGTCATCACTGGCAACACGCACTGATTATAGACTTTCGTCTTGAGGCTCTGCGGTATCTGTGAGGAGAATATGTGCTGTAATTTCCCGAACGCTGCCCATCCGAGTTGGATTCGTCGGCTGACCTCTTTGTCGAAGTTGAACTTGCCTAGTTGAATCGTTTGACCCAAATAGACATAATGGTCTACAACTTCGATTATATCGTTCCCAATAAGTACCGGTACGGGTGCAATATGAGCATTTGACATGATTTATGTCTTGCTCATGTTCAGTTTAAGACCCACCTGTTGAGACACGATATTAAGGTCGCTGAGCATTGTGCCAAGGTCTTCCAGAGATTCTGCCATGAGAACTATATCGTCGGCAAATCGAAGGTGAGTGATGTGTTCGCCATTGATGTTGATACCATGTCTATTCCAGTACAAGAGCTTGAAAATATCCTCCAATGCAGAGGTGAACAGTTTCGGAGAAATAACATCTCCTGTCTCACCCCTTTATGCAATGGGATTGGATTCGTGCCATAGTCCACAAACGCTAAACAACAGTGGCTGGTTATACTCTTCGGTCTTCTGTATAACCTGCCGTAGCATATGGATGTGGTCTATGGTGTTAAAGCCTTTTCGGAACCTGGCTTGTTCGGTAGGCTGGAAGTCGTCAAACCTACGAGCGAGACGATTAGTAACTACTCTCAAAAACAGCTTATAGACATGGCTCAACAGCGAGATGGGCCTGTAATTCTTTAAGAGGGTGTTATCCCCTTTCTTAAAGAACAGTACCACCACGCTCCTGTTCCACGCCTCTAGCGTAGTTTCCTCGTAGTAGTTAATGCCAGACATTTTACCCAGCAACTTCAGCCCCCACAGAAAACAGACCTTGTGTTATGAGATTCGAATCTCTATTATCATGTGTGGCGTGCTCTAGTCTGAGTCTGTTTTATAAGAACAGAGTTCTATAGTAATAAAGCCGGACATTCCACACAGAATCGTCTGGCCCCAGAGTAAGCAGAAATTGTGTAATGGGTACCACATGACTGATACTTATTTACTTTTTTTTTTGTAAATACATACACAGAAACAACCAGACCCGAGACAAATACTTGCAGATTATACAAACACTTGTCCCGAGGTGGGAATTGATCCCGCAACCTTTTGCGTCTCAGCTGCGCTTTGGCCCTCTACGTCACTGAGGTCGTCAAATCATTCTCAATCATTGCTTTTTGTTACTTATGCCTATGACATAAAAGTCAACCCAGCATTCTCTTACTCTTAACAAACTCTATGCTAACACTATATTTATATCTAACCTAAGATAAAGCGAAGCGTTTAAATATGGTTTGTCCTTGTCATTTTAATATTGATGAACAACGATGGCAATAGATTTAAACAACACATTAGCTATTGTTTTATTATAAGATTTAAAATACGTGTTTTAAATTAGTAAGTATGATTATTTAAATATGTTAAACTTTTCAATACATACTCTGATTACCTCATCCACCGTAAAATATGGCTTCTTTTTATATGTTGCTCATAAAATTTGCACTGGTTTTTATATCAGTTTATTTTATTTTACGATTTGGTACAACATTTTATTATACGCAGAAATACATTCTTCTGGTGGTATCACACCGCGCAATTATTATTTTGATTGAGTAATTAGAGAGCTACCCATAATTACCTACCGATTCTTCTTATTTCAGAAGTCAGTGGTCAACTCTGTTGACAGAGTTATTAGGCGGCCCGCAAGCCACCATCGTAGCCTAACAACTTTTTAGAAAGCCGGTATCAACAATGTGCTTCCAAAGCAAAAAAAAAACAAAAATGCTAGTATCTATCACCGTACTGACCTCTATGCTTAATTTCAATTGTAAGATCGACTAAGCTAGTTGTGTCAAGAGAGTTACCTATTGTTCTGCATCTATCACGGATTAAATACCTTAGATTATGTTATGTGTTATAAAAATATAAAGTGCATATTAAGGTGTAATTTATGAACACACAGTAAAAATTGGTCGGTCCCTTTTGTAAAATAAAATTTCCTGTAAAATTTTAGTTTGATCAAATCACGCGTCGGTGAAATTTTATCATCTTCATTAGCACTTCTGGTGATAGAGATAAAGGTAGCGGGTATCGGCAAAGTGCGAATGGAGCGGCAATATGCGTTTACATTTTTATGTTGACGTTTATTTTATTCTTACGAATGCAGGTCCGGAGGCTGATTGTAGATTATGCTGATGAAAACGGAAAACTAAAACTATTGCACGGTATTATTATGTAAATATATATATAGCCAGTCTATTGTCATATCAAACCTGATAGTCTCCAGCAAGAGTCCGTCTTGGTGGGTACCAGCACAGTGCCAGTTATTCTGCCTTCAAGTGGTCTCCAAGCATAACTGGGTTTACGTTCAAAGGGCACTAGATCAAGTGACATTACTAGAGGAACAGACAAAAGAACTTATGTCCATAACCGGCAACGTGCGTGTGATACCTCCTAACGTCATAGTTACGGTAACTACTTACCATCAGGTGGGTTTGTTTGCTTGCCGAGTTATAAAAAATATAAATAAAACTACAAAAAATTTCAATGATAAGTAAAAATTTATATTGATAAAAATTTAAATGATAGTAACTATTTTAAATGTTAAGTAGTTTTTTACATGTTATTTTAATATACAACATAACATTTTTGACAAAAAAATATAAGGTTTGTGTAATTTGACATAGAAAATACAGTTGCGCCCACGTTCGTTACAAAAATTGCATAACTTGTTATATATCAGGATTTTTTTTCACTGTTTCATAACCAGTTATTAAACAAGACTTTTTTCCATTTTTATAACGAACCTATTAGTCATGTATGGTCTCCTGATACTCTGGACCTGACAGAGTAGAGTCAGGAAAAAAAGTTAAATTAGATCGAAAGCAGTTGGTAAGGTTATGTTAGAGTATAGAAAACAACGCGCAAGGCGAGCGAGCAAAGCGAGCGTGCCGCGGCAGCGGATGCCGAAGCACCAGAAGTGCTAATTTGTCCAGTGTACCATACATGACTTAGAGGTTCTCGTTATAAAAATGGAAAAAAGTCTTGTTTAATAACTGGTTTTGAAACAGTGAAAAAAAATCCTGATATATAACTAGTTACGAACTCTTAGTTACGAACGTGGACTAAAGGGAAAATACTAGCACTAAATTGATTGGATCTCATTAAGATTCCACATTCAATTAATTAAAATATGTGTAAATATTTAGTATAAAAAAAATATTTATAATTATAAGTCAAAAGATATAAAAAATAAAGTGTCTGAATAATTAAGATGTCCGAGACATTATTTTTTGTATCTTACAAAATAATATTTGCTCAAACAGTAACCTCTTTAAGTTTTTACGACATTTTAATATCCCAAGTTTTGCATTTGATTCCGACACTTATCTTTATCTATAAAACGCCTCTGTAATCAACTCTAAGTACACCAGGTAATTAGATACAGGAAATTATGATAATTTAAACACTGAAGCAAATATACATAAGCAGTTATAACTAGAGGTAAATTAAAATAAAGTGCAAACTAGTCATATTAAAACCAGCAAGTAAAATTTAAATCTATTAAATATAAATGTATTTAACTCAATTAATATTCAGTAGATTATAAGCTAGAAGAAGACACTCTGACAGACAGACATAGACACAGCGTTGGCCGTAGAGACTTCAAATTTTCTTCAAGTTCGCATTGAGACCAGTATTTCTAGATATAAGCGAAAATTTTCTGTTTCTCGATATGAGTTTTAGTTTTGTTCTGGAATACGGCCCTTACAATGGATTACCAATTTCAATTTCAATTTAAAAACTGTTTAACTAATACTAGCGATTCTTCCCGGCAAGTAAAGTAAAGTAATGTATATATTATTGCAATTTTCGTAGAGTACTCCAATTTTTTTGAAAAACAATATCGACCATGTTACTCTGATAACCCTTAATGAATACTATAAATGCGAAAGTAACTCTGTATGTCTGTCTGTCTGTTACGTTTTCAAGGACTAAACCGCTCAACCATCTACTTATCTCTATACCAAAATTCATTAAAATCTTTGATGAATTTTGGTAAAGAGATAGATGGGACCTTGGAGAAGGACTTAGACTACTTTTTATGTAGGTACCACGCATGCGAAGCCGCGGGCAGCAGCTAGTACTTAATATTAATATTAAAGAGGACATATTTTGATTGTTTGTTTGTTAGTATTGAATAGCCTCCGAAACTACTGGACCAATTTGAACAATTATTTTACCCTTGGAAAGCTACACTATCCCCGGGTGACATAGGCTACTTTTTATCCCGGATAAATTGGTTTGTCTGGGGAAAAATCTTCAACGCAGGCGAAGCTGCTAGCGGACAGCTGGTGTTTTATAAAAGAAATAATTTAGAAAATTAGATCAATAGTTTTTAGGTTATTCATTACAAACAAACACGAAAACTCAAATCTTTTCGAATTATAACATTTGCTTAAGTTGAGGTAATAACGAGGCTATTTAAAGTGAATCGTCTTACATGTTAGGTGAATTTATCCTAAATTATACTTACCTACTACTAGAAGTCCACTAGAAACCAGGACGTAAAAGTTTCTATATGAAAACCATAACGCGATTGAAGTTGCGGTAAATTCCACTGAAGTTACCAAAAACAAATGAAATATTAATGTCAACATTGACAAATGACTCAGACGCTGCACTCATCACTGTCAACGTCAAGTATAATATTTCCCACTTGTGACCAGACGCACTTACTTATGTAATCTGCAACTCAATAAACTGAATAAACTATGATAATGTTATTACAATGAGTAAAAAAGTTTTAAAAGATGGCGGTGGTAGATTTATGTTCACTGGGAACTTATGAAAGATTCAAGTGCTGATGCAAGCCGTAAGGTGTGATAGGATGTTCGAAATAATCTTCAAAGTTGTCAAAAACTAAGATACGGAGAGTTGCATAAACAAGCGACATATAACAGTAGCCGCATATGATGTGTAACATCTGACATCTCATCTTGATAATAAGCAATATTAACATTATATCCTGAATCAGTTTATTAAAAGCACACTTTATACACAACACTGTAGGTTAAGCACACAGCTGATGCATTTTCCTTCTCTATTTCCGTTTGTCTTTCTCGTTACGCACACACTGTTGGCTGACAGTACCAACCTCTCGGAAAACGGCAAACGGTACGATCTGACGGCAAACTCTACCACCGCACGCGTTCATTGGTCTAATCAAATAGCGCGCACTTCCCCGGCTTCCTGTTACTCACTTCCGTCTCATTTCACAATTACTCCCACAGTTTGTAGGAAAATGAGTGGAGAGTGCTACATATCAAAAAAATCTGTTAGTAGATATTGAAAGTAAGCAAAAAATAAGTTAAGAGTGGTATAAAAACACCAGGTTTTTATACCGTCTGCAACCAACAAATCCTTGAATGTTATTGATGTAAATATTATACAGTCGACGAATTCAGAAGCACTTCGCAAAAAACCGATGTCTGATTCATGATTCCCAAAATCGATGTACGACAGTTATAAATAACCGAACAGTACTAATGCAGTTTTGTGTAACGTATAATTTCGACATTTGGATGTCTAGGTCACTTTGGAAGAGTAAATCATTGTTTTTGTATTTTTTTATCGCGGTTGCCATGTTGTGTCTTGCAGCTGCGCATTTTATAATTCACTAGCTTCTACCCATGGTTTTGCACACGTGATACGTATTTCAAAAATATATGCTATAACTATCTTCTTATTGTGTCATTACCTCTGTGGCGCATTGGGCTAAGGTCTGGCTGAGACGCAAAAGGTTGCGAGTTCGATTCCCGCCGCGGGACAATTGTTTGTATGATCTGTAAGTATATGTCTTGGGTTTGTGTGTTTCTATGTATAATATGTTTGTATTTACAAAGAAAAGTACTTCTATAAGTAGTATATCAGTCACGTGGTACCCATAACACACACTCTGCTTACTTTGGGGCCAGATGATGCTGTGTGACATGTCCGGGATTATTTATATATATATTTATTTATTTTAAACTAGTGTACTGAATAGATTAAATTGTACCACAGAGGCTCCTTTCGTCCACTTGGCACATGTCTTTGATCTTTTAGGTTCTACAACATGCCGGTTTCCTCATGATGTTTTCCCTCATCGTTTGTGAGTACTGGTATAGCGCACATACATTTTTCGAACAGGAAAATCCATTGGTGTACGACCGGAGTTGAACCAACGACCTTTGGATCTGGCTAGGCCACCAGATCACCAGTGCTGTTTCATTTCATTCACTACATATATATTAAGTTAAATCCAAATATTTTTAGCCGTTACAAACTAATTAGGACACAAACCGCCCATTGTACATATATTTTTAGGTACTTATTCTTAGTTATCAAATTGTTTATGTGCTAGTTTTAAGGTGTACAATTAAGTGTTTTCATTCACTCATTCATTCATTTATTTATTCATACATTGAAATATCCATATAAACATTCATTTTTATTACCGCGTTTACAAAATTATTTCACGGCGTCTGGAAGATACATTGCGTGACCCAAGAGCTGGCTTCTATCTGGCTCAGCGTATTAGCATTGCAATTCAATATGGCAATGCCGCCAGTGTCTTGTGAACGCTGCCCTCTGGCAGTGATCAGTTCAGCTATTTATATTATCTAGTCATCTAGTCATTTAGTCACCATAATACAAGCTATGCTTAGTTTGGGATTAGGTGGTGTTGTATGCATTGTCCAGCAATATTTGTTTATACTAATACAAATACAAAACTTTCTTTCAAGTCAAAGTCAAAGTCAAAAGATGATTTATTCAATACAATCACAAGGATCACTTTGAAACGTCTTACATACTTGGTGAATTTAGGTGCCAATTCATCCTAATCCAAGCTCGAGAAGAATTGGCAAAAAACTCGTCTGGTCTTAACACTTTTTATATGATCCATGCACATTTTTTTACGGATGCCGAGTCGAGTTGGAGCAGATTCATCCCAAGCTTTTTTGTCATCTAAATAATCAGATATTTTATAATATGCTTTAATAGACAGTTTTTGTTTAATTACGTTTTTAAATTTGCCAATCGACAAATCTAACACCTTGAGACCTTGTTATAGACCTTGTAATACAAAAAAATATGTATTCTATGTTAACGCTCTTACACGATATACACGATAAACATACAATCAGCTTTCTACAAAATAATAATCATAAGTAGCGATATATAATACCAACCAGTTAGCAGATTTCAGATATGTACAGATAATGTCTTTAAAGATAGGTATACATTTGTACTTTGACTTTAAATATATGGATACATTTGCACTTTGACTTTAAAGATATAGATACATTTGCACTTGGACTTTAAAGATATGGATACATTTGCACTTTGACTTTAAAGATATGGATAAATTTGGATGCGCGGAAAGATGCAAGTAAAGAGTTCCATAAGCGTAGAGCTTGAACAGTCAAGGATTCACGATACATAGCTGAACTATGGACAGGAGTAAAGAGCTGGAGAGTATTATCTGAATGTTTGCACCTGGCCCATTATAAAACAAAATATTTTAAGATGTATGTCATAGGCCAGTTTTCTTTATGCGACGATGTGTTTCTTGCAACATGGTCACGTATGAAATACTAAGTACTGAGAAAAATGTAGGCATGATCAACATAATCTTTGGATGTGCCACTGATTACCCTTTGACATCTTCAGAGAACAACAAGGTAGAGATCTAAGGAGATGTATCGCAAACCTGGGGATACCAGTGGTGAGTATGTTTAGTAAATAAATATTGGTGGACAATTCACATAACACCATCTAGCGACTTTAGGTATCCGTAACAGGGGGCCAGTTCCATTTTTTTCGATATTGACTCAAAATCCTATTTTGTTATTTCTATTGTTAAAATAAAAGAAAACATTAATCGAAACTTAGCGACTTCATAAACGTAGCGTAAGCTGAGCCATTTTTCATTAGTAGAATACGACAGCACGTCAAAAGATGTCGTCCAGCTGCAGTTCGATGCCAATCGAGGGAGTATACTCACCTTCCAACGACTTTCATCTCTACGCTAAAGTATTTTGTTATTTCCTTGTACACTTTTTCAACTTGATTGATAGCGGCAAGTGTCCACTAATTAGCTCCATAATTAAGTTTTACTTTCCCAACATCCGATGGACGCTAAAAGAGGGACGTTAATTGAACAAACGTCCACTAATAACGTTACATACCGCCGGGGCAGCGGGTCGCCACCCGTCGGGGCGCTATATAGTCTTGTCAGCGAAATCGCTTGGCTTGCGT